>CM046475.1:2447000-3670500 GCA_025506415.1 Flaveria robusta | reverse complement strand
ATGCGAGGCTATGTCTTAATATACGTTTTGATCAACATTTAAGTTGGTGAAGTATTATGGGAAATACTTTGATGATGTTGCTTGTGAGCTACTTTATTGTTAGTTTATATGTAATCTATCGAGCCGTTTTAAAACATGATCATTTAGTTCGGGTGAGAACAGGTACGAGTCAAGATAGGTTTTGCTTAGAAAATGTGGTTATAAAAATATGCACTACTAACTAGTCTCCCATGTTCATCATTGGCTATTTGGCTTTGTCCAGAGTGACCCATTCAAGAATCAGAGGCTAAGTCGACGACAAATATCGTCACCATAGGAGGCCATGGTTGCTATAGGCCTATTTAGTGTCCAAAGTGACCTGTTCAAAAATATTCTAGTGTCCAAAATAAACCAGCTTGTTAAAACCTAGTATACTTTTTGTTTTTGCACATAAAAATCACTTTACAATCAGTGGCGAACACATAAATTTTTCACATAGGGTTCGGATAATTTTTTGATGGTCCGTTGGCTATAGTAAAAAATAAATTCTTTTGGTAGGATTATGGTTAGGTTGTTTCCGGACGGGTCGAGTGAGTTGGGCCACATTAAAATGTTCTATAATTCTATTTACTAATAACTAAACGCTAAGGAATTAAACAAATAGCAAATATGAAATAAAAATTACCTTATGTTGGTTGATTTTGGTGTACTTTTTCAAGTCCTTTAAGACATTTGATTCACAAATTAAATTTAACATCCAATCATAAACCTACAACATCATAAAATATTAGTCATTAGAATAATAAAACAATGAAATTTATAAATTATCAATTATCATCATGCATACAACATATAATAAATTAGTTAGAAGTAAATTAACATACAAATAACAAAATAAATTATAATGCTAAATATTAAAATAATTAAACAAAACAATAAAATAAACAATTAAAAATTACCATTCTTCCTTCCCGATTGTTGACTTGCCGATTGACTTTCGGAACCGGAAGGGTGTGCTCCACCGCTCATGCGAGTGCCCATTTATGACGTTCCGTATACAAGGGTTAGTCCACCGATGGTTTAAATTACATTGTTTATATTTTGTTAATTTAATAGGTTATGAGTATTGTCTTAATGAATAATAAAAGTTGGGCTTTGAGTTAAGGGTATTGGCCTATTGGGTAGTAACTTAATGAGCTAAAACTCATAAGTTTAATGGTTCAAAATCATTTTATAATAATTTTATATTAGTTATTTTTTTTATAACTTATCGATTTATATTTGTAAAACTTTTAAATTTTATATTTTTAGGGTTGTTAGTAATAAAAAATAACATGGGAGTCGTTAAAATTTCTTGAGGGTCGGTCAGAAATATAACATATACACGACTATTCAAAAAAAGATTCATAGGGGTCGGGTGAACCCCAACCATATAGGTTGGGTCCGCTCATGTTCACAATTATTTACAAATTTAAGTCACATGACTTATTAAATTCGAGCAAATTGTGAAGAAAAAAAATTAAAAGAACTTTTGTGTGAATTTTCCAATACGTAACTCATTTAACTTATGAGAGCTCGAGTTCGAATCCTTTAAGTTATGGGAGCTCGAGCTCGACTCATTTCGAGCTCTCTTTTCAAAACTCAAGCTCATATGAAAGTTAGATTAAGTTTTTTTTTACACAATTTCCTACAAATTTAACATGCCAAGGACTTTAGTATGTAAATAATTGTTGAAGAGTTTTTATGCATAAAAAATTGTTAAGAGAATAAAATAAAACAAAATGTATGTTAATTTTTTTACGTGTAAAAGGTTTTATGTTGTGTTACCTTTTTAGATCCAGAAATGAAAAGAAAATTATCTCCGTTTACTTGGAAGTCAAAGGCAATTTGTATCCACAAGCTCCTAATCTTTAGTCGGTGCTCCGTTTTCTCTTTCTTCAAACAAAGACTTTGAAGCCAGCATCTCCTAATTATTTCCATTTACATAAAAAACTAGCTTTAGTAAACTCGTGTATTACACGGATTGAACAAATAAAATATTAAATATAATAAAAATATATCAAGTATAAAACGATATTTTACAATAAAATATAATAGAAATTACGTATAGTAAAACAATATGTAATAAAACAATTATATCAACTTTTTAAACTTTTAGTTTAAAACTTTTTTTTCAAAAAAAATAATAAATATTTTGTTTCAAAACAAACCGTATTAAAAAATATCATTTTTAAAAATTTTCTTATTATAAATTTTGATTTTAATTATTTTTGTTTATAAAAAATTAAATTTTTAAAACACTAATTTTAAAAAAGTTTGATGTTTTGTAAAAATTTCTTATTCTATAAAAATTATTTTTAGAAATAACATTAATAATAAGATCTTTTTTAAATTTATTAAAAAACTATTTTTGTTCTAAAAAAAGGTTAAATAATATTATTGATAATTAAGGTAATTATTTAGTAGGAGAGAGAAGCGGAAAAATTTTTATGAGAATGAATGTGGTGCCGACACGTGTCACCCCAAGATAATCTTTTATTAGAGTAGAAAGATATGAATTGATAAGGAACTATAAACAAGCCCTAATATAATTATAAATAATTCAAACGTATTTAAAAATTTAAACTTTTCATTCTTACTTCGTGAGCTGTCTATTTTTAAGCGTATTTGTGATGAACAATAAAGTTTGATTTTCTTACTAATTTGATTTATATGCTTAAATTTCCATAAAGCTAATTCTTTAGAGATATAATGTATCGTAATGGAAACAAGCTAAAAGTATCATAAGGGTTGGGTTATAGCAAAAGAAGTATTTAATCTAAAAAGTTTAAGAAATATTGTGGGCTTGACACCCGTCTTTTTATTGTTTTAAAGAGAAGAACATTTTGGTCATTGTGCAAGATACATCAGCTCATTGTGTCATATACGTTCATTGTGTTATATATTTTACGTCACTTGTTATACATATTCATCATTGTAGTTTACGTTTTAGATCATTTGTGTTATTATTGTTATGGTTTCTATAGATTATATAAATTTGTTATCTATCATTGTATTTTACAATTAGAAGTGCATAATAATATACTTTTACCAATGTATTTATCAAAACTATAGTGTTGAAAATAACACAATGTGCTATTTTTATCATTATTTGTTATACGTTATAAACTTGTTATCTATCATTATATTCTACAATTAGAAGTACACAATTATTTTATTTCACCAATGTATTTTTCAAAAGTCATAATGTTCAAGATTACACAATGATGATCGAAAAACACAATGAGACATTGTTTCATTTTGTTATTATTTTTAATGTATTAGATTAATTAGTTGTTAATTTATTATTTTGTTTTATATATTAAAGATACACAATACAATGTTATTTCATTATTATACTTTTTTAAAATTCATCATTTAAAAAAAACATAATTTTATTTAGAAAAACACAATAAAGAACAAAAATACACAACAAACTGCAATAAAATACACAATGATTACATGAGCTTAAAAACATAAAAGAATTTATTAAAATTTTATATAACAATACTGTACTCGTTTTAGAGATGAGAAAATGCTAGTTTTTATGATATAATTTTTATAAAAAGAAATAATACAACATATAAAAGTTATGAGCGTTTAAAAAAATAAGAAAACTTACAAAAAATCAACAAAAGTGATTATTTTTATAATAAACTTTTTCCTTCAAGTTAATCTCAATCATTGATTAAGGAGATGTATGATTGAGATTACTTATTTCACTTTTTAGTTTTAAAGGAATTTGTATTTTGACATCTCCCAAATTGTAATATGATGCATCTCTTAGACTTATTCCTGAGTTTATTAGAATAAAGAGAAAGGAAATGAAGTTTAGAAGAAAAAAGAAAAAGAGACGGAAAAAAAAATTTTAATTTGGTGTTCAAGAGTTTCAAAAAACAGAAAAGAAAAGCAAGATTTTATGCGTTCCCAACTTCTCGAGATTAAAGAAAAAGAAAAGAAAATTATATTTTACTAGAGTAAATTATAATTTTCGTCATTTAAATTTGTAGCAAATTTCAAGTATCTGTGTGGATCGCTATCGTCGCCACCACCGTAGAGGCACCGTCTATTTGAAATTATGAAGGTAGACAGAGAGAATAAATGCTCGTGCTGATCTAAAATCTTAACATATTTGCGATTGAAGATGATGGTGTGGTGTGTGTTTAGGAAATCAATAGCGATGCATATGGTGGGTGAAAAAGGGGTAGCAATGATGATGAATATGGTGTTTGAAAGGGTAGCAATGGTGATGGATCTGTTATGTGGATCTAGTGATAATGAAGATAGAAGATGATGATGTTGTGGTGATGGAGGAGGAGGGCTGATATGTTAATAATTATATATATTTTCAATGTAGTTTTCTTTGCATTTTAAGTAATTTTTGTTACAAAATTTATAATTTAGACATTTATTTGTGTTTTATTTGAATTTTGAAGTTATTGGATGAAGCTCGGTGATTTTTGTGAAGAAAACTCAAGATTTGAAGAAGTTCATGAGGAAAAATATTTCTGATATGACCATATTGAAGCTGAATATGGCCATATCAGCTGGAAAACCCCAAATTGTTCATTGCTGAAGCTGAATATTGTCATATCGCTTCAGTTATGGCCATATTCGGGCAGAAAACGGGTTTATAACCCTAGTTCACCCTCATTTCATAAGAACATTCATTTCTTTCAAAACCCTAGCCTCCCCCAAACCCTTAGGTGACTTGGAACAATTCTCAAGAGTTTTTGGGAGATTTGAAGGCCAAGATTGAAGATTTCACACTTTCAAGAAGAATCTAACATCATCCACCCCATTTCCACTCAATATTAATTTGAATTCCTCTAGATCTACTATGAGTTCTTCCATGTTCTTGAGTTTGGGTGTGTTTTTTGTAAGCCTCATGGGCTAAATACTCGTTATCACTTGGATTAGATTAAACTTAGCATGATTTAACAACTTGTACATGATTCTTGGTGATGTTTATGTTGATGCTATGATGAATCTTGATTATTCTTCAATGATTGTGTGTGTTTGTTCTAGTTTGATGAAATGTTCAACCTTGTGGGTGTTGTAAGCATGTTATGTTGGAAAACCTCATGTTTTTACAAGACTTATGCATATAGTTGCATCTTTTGTATGTAATCTTGTGACATTTGACTAGGAATGGTGAATGAAGGTTGAAGGTTTAGTAAAATTGGTCAAATGTGCATCCTTATGCCTATGTTGAGAAAACCATGGTATATATCATGAATCTTTCTTGTCATTGGTTATGAATTGTTTTGTAATCGTGATATGAAGTTTATGAGTTGAAGGACAATTGTAGTTTTGTCTATTTTACGCAAGTTGAGGTGGTTATCATGTGTTTATCGTGTTAGCTTTCCAAAAATTTGTGGAATTAGGTAACCCTAACGGGAGTCTAATTCATCTTTAACATTGACATAATTTTATCATTAGTTCTTTATAGCATAACTTTAGGTGGCTATTGTGTGTTTATCGTTCTAGCTTTCCGAATGGTTATATGTCTAGATATCCTTGACGGGAGTTTAGGCTAATTCCATATATCATGTGTAAAAATGGTCTCACCTCGAGTTTGTATTAGTTGTTATTGCTATGCTAAGTGGAATCGAAATCCAAGTGGTATCTTTAATTGATTGTATATCTTCATCTTTATTTTCTTGCTTTATTAGTTTAATTTGCTAATTAATTTACTTAAATTTAATATTCGCAAATCCAAACTCAATTGATCGGTTAAATAGTGATGATGATTTAGTATTGGGAGCCATTGTGTCCACGGATCGATACTCGGTTCTTACCTCAAGCTATACTGTTATACGATAGGTGCGCTTGCCTATTGTGTGTAGTTAATTTAAGTGTGATAATCGTTTCTTAAATTAAAACTAAATTGTGTGAATTTTCATATCAAATATATATATATATATACTTTACACACATCAAGGGCGCGGGGTGGAGGCGATGATGGAGTAACGATGACATTGTGTAAAAAGAGGGAGATGAGTAGATGCTGGTAGACGGTGTCGGCGATGGAGGAATGGGGATGATGACGGTGGAAGAGGGGCGACGATGGAGGGGGCGGCGGTGGAGGAGGGGCGGTGATGGGATGTTCTGTGTCTAGAAAGAGAGGAATGGGGTATGTGGGTGGGGTGAGTTTTAATAATTTTTGTATTTATTAATAAGAGTAAAAAAACCAATTTGCCCTCATGTACCAAACATGTGACCAGACTTCACGACTAAAACAAATAGATGTTAGGAAAAAGACTGAACGTGTAACGAAATTTGAATATAAAAAACAATTCTTGTAATTTTCTTATTTTATGAATAATACTTGAAATTTGTTACAAACTTAATATTTTAATCAAAGTAGATTAGAATGATAAATAGTAAAAGAAATAATTATTAAAAAAGACTTCCTACCACTTTCTTTCTATTTGAAATGAAAGCCACAAAGAAAGATTATTAAAAAAAATATTCTCTCCATTTTCTTTTGTTAAAAAATTTAGAACACCATTTTCTCTCTACTAAATTATCCTATATATTAAAAACACAACGCGATAAACAGTACATGTTTACTTTAGGTATTTTATTGTAGAGAACAGTGGGATTACAGACAAACATCAAGAGCTTGCATAGAAATAGAGAAAAAAAGTCAACATCTCTCTCTCTCTCTCTCTTCTTGCAGTTTCCCGTGACGGTGGTTTTAGGGTGTGGCGCCTTCTGGGGGAAGATGGGGTGGTGGTGACAGGAGGTTGTAGTGGAGTCGGTGGTCTTAGATGCCGGCGGTGGGGATGCGCCAGGGATTTTGGCCAGCGATGCCTACGAAGGTTGATGACGATGGTCAAGGTGGTTTGTGGAAGAGTGAAAATGGGCTTATGGTGAAGGATGGTGGTGGCGAATAGGGTTTTATTACGACGGATAGAGAGGGCGACGATGCAGAAGGGGGTTTGGGGCAGCTCCGATGAACATCATGCAAATGACTTATGTTGCTGACGGAGTGGCGGCTGCATATATACAGTATATGGTGGAACCTTAATTGCTTATGAAGATGACGAATCTACGGTCGATTCGATGTTCTGAGATACGGGTGCTAGGCTGATTTAACATGTACTGGTTAGAATTTTGGCTGAGTTTTTGATCAAGTTGTATTTTTCTGAATCTTGCGTTTTGTGTTCTTCAAGATATTTGATTTGGTTAGATATAAAAGGCCTAAGAAACCATAAACTTTTCTGGCCTTTTGGAGTTTAGGTATTGCTTTTAAGTTTCGATTCACCTAAAAATGCTATAAAACTAATCATATTAAAGTTTGTGATTCGAGTTTCAGGTGAATTCCAAACGGGGTTATGAAATCAAACTACACAAGTTAGTAATTTGACTAATTTTCACTTTAATCGTGCATCATCTATTCCCAATTGTGGAGAAAGTGTTGCTATAAAATATAGTAAATTAGTACTTCATATTACTATGTAGATTCAACTTAAAGTGATGAGCCGATAGTAAGTTTGGTTTACAAATGTATTGACAGCATTCATCTCCTTTTAGCATCAAATGAAATTGTTCTGTTTGTGAACGGTGGAGCCCAAAACATGGTGGAACTCGATTCATATGTATACTTGGTGACAGATGTATTTTGAAGGGGATGATATTAACCGAGGGTGGTGATGTTCCATTCATTTACCACACAGCAAGGCTGGAAAATCTTCAGTATTAGTTGACAGTTTTCCTGAGAGAGGTTACTATGTTCATCTTCATTTTGTTGATATAACAAACACATATGGTCCTAAAGAATTATAGTGTTCAATGTATACTTGCAGGAAGAGAAGGCAAGTGCAATTTGTCTTTAAAGTCACAAAATTTCTTTAAGATAGTTACTACAAACTTAGAATTTGAAATTTCATACTGTTATATAATAGACACTTGTGGATATCAACGTCTTCTTTGTCGTCAGAGCCAATAAGCCACTATAGTTAATTGACTTGAGAGTCAATGTCAAGATGGGTGAGGCTATTGTAATTAGGTTCGAAGGATACTCTGTATATGTGGCGTACCTCATCTTCTTGGTAGTTAAATTTTCTTATGTAACATTGAAACTACATCATTGTTTTTATTGTGACATGCGACTTATACTTAACTTCAGTTTTGTGTTCGTTTGGCGAAACCGAGTCCGGTGAAATATAATATTTTTTCACTTAACGGTGTAAATTCAAGTTATCTTATGTTTCGACGTAAATTTAATTTAGAAACGGGTCGGAACGATTGTCGTCTATACTTTATTACGCCGTGCACAACGTCGCCACAACGCGCGGGCTGGGTAAAGAACTAGTTTAACTTATTTTTAGAGTAAATTAAGATATTATCCTTTAAATATTGTTAAAATATTTATCGTGCAATCTGTCCTTTCTATTAATAAAAATTAAATTTTTTAGTTTTTAAATAAATGACAGTTTTGCCCTTTACATTTAAAGGACTAAATATGTAATTTTTATTAATCTTTTTTTTCTTTTATTTACTATACTTTTTTTCTCTTTTTTTTACCACTTTGTTTTATAAATATTATCTTAAGTATTACTAATTAATTAAGTTTATTTTTTTGTAAAATATGCATTTCCTTATAAATTTTTTAATTAATTGATATACTTTATAACCCAAATATAAGTTATATTACATAAAATATAATAGTAAAATAATACAAAGGTGTATGAAATTTTGGATGGATTTTGTTGGTCCACAGTGGTTAAGTCATTTAGATCATTCTTTGTAAATCATTATTCACAAACAATAAAATTATGAGTTATTTGAAATACGTTATCTGTGTTCTTCTTAAAAGTATATAAAGTAATGATTCAAAATAAAATTGGTTTATTAAAACAATTATTTCATAAATTTTACAGTCTTTATTTGTATCTAGATATTGCGTATTATATATTTCTAAAAAGTTTAACTTCAAAACATATTATTCTAAAATTTAGTTTGTTTAACTTTGAACTAAATCTTGAAAATTAGAAAGCAAAATTTAAAACATATAATTTTAAATAACTTTATTCTTTATAAGAAATGTTATATAACTAATTTAATTAAAATTTTATCAACTTAAATTTATTAAATAGATTATATAAACTAAGAAAACGATTAAGAAACGAAGACCATTATTCTTATTTAAATTTCATTTATAAAGCCTCGTTGGAAACTTGAAAATTTTAAAAAAAATCTTAGTTTGATTCATCTATTCAAAGTTAATATATCAGAGCATTACAGCCATTAGAACTTGCCAGAAAATTATATATCATAAAGGGTAGATGGAGAGTGATGAATGATGTTTGTGCCTATGATTGAGTCGGAATCGCATTTTATAGATAAAAAAAATAATGTTGAAATTACTTATGTTTGATTCAATATTTAACTATTTAATGGTTAGTTATGTTTATGATTATGTTTTAATTAATTACATTTTAGTAATATATGTATTTTTATTTTTAGTTTAAAAAATATTATGATTTCTCTAAGTTTTATTGAATTTATTAGAAAAGAAAATAATAATTGAAAAATAATAAAATATAAATCTATAAATACAAGTATATTTTATACAAAAAAATTATAATTAATTAATAATATTAAAGATGAGTTTGTAAGATAAAATGATAAGATAAAAGAAAAAAGAAAAGTAAGTAAATAAAATAAAAGAAAAAAATATAAGATAAAAGTATAAGTTACATAATTTGTCATTTAAGGAGTAAGGGTAAAAACATCATTTACTAAAAACTTAACAGAAAAAGTTAACTTTAGTTAGTTAAAGTACATAAAACGTAAAAATTTTCAAATAAAAAACATTTAGTGTATTTATCAAAATTTAAGTATAAAATTCATAATTTTAATAATACTTAAAGGATAAATTTAGTTATTATTTCTAAAAAAACTTGAAAACAGAAATGAGATATCTTACCCGTATGAAGACTTTTGATTTTTGACAACATTTCTATTCACGTTGCTAAGGCGTGTATGAAGAAGTCAATGTTGACGCGACTTGTCAGTCAACTTCCCTAACAACACGCATAAACCTAGGGCTGGCAATTTCTGACACGTATCTGTTAACACGACACGACACGACACGAAGTTAACAGGTTTCGTGTTTGATCTTAACAGGTTTCGTGTCTTAAACAGATCGACCTGTTAAGACACGATAAAATTAGTGTCTAAACAGATCAAATACCTGTTAAGAAACCTGTTTATAATTTTTAAATTTTAAAAATAATTAAATATATATAATATCATAACAAAACCCTACTTTCCCTTCCACACTCCCACTTCCACAATCAACATCACAGAGCGCCGCTCTCTGCCTCTCCACACACACAACCTCCGGTCTCCGGTCATCCACAATCGACGACTCGACGATGGCGTTCCACAGCGCACAACCCGACGTCCGGCAAGTCGGCAACGACGTTCTCCTGCACTGCTGCGCTTGTTTTGTGTTCATCTTCTTGCTTGAATCCAACGTTTCTATGCTCGGTGGCGCTTGTTCATCCCCTCACTTGAATCCCTCGTTCCCTTGCTCGATGGCGTTCCATAACGCACAACCACCAACCATCGTCGGCCACATCCTACTGCAACCATAGTCGACTCACCATCACCGCCATAGTTTGAAATTGGTTTCTAAACATGTGATATTACATGTTATCCTAAACAGGTTTCTAAACAGATCATTTCGTGTAACCTGTTTCTTAACAGGTTCGTGTTCGTGTTTAAAAAAATTGACACGATAAGTTATCGTGTCGTGTTCGTGTCTAGCATGTCAGATCATCGTGTCTTATCGTGTCGTGTCTTATCGTGTCGTGTCAGACCTGTTATGCCAGCCCTACATAAACCAAATAGTGCCACGACTCATCATTGCCCCTTCATTCAAGTTGTTATATATATATTTTTACTATGTTTAGTAAACCCGTGTATTAAACGAATTAAGTAAATATAATAAAATTTTATTAATTATAAAATGATATTCTAATATAAGATATAAAATATTATATGATGGAAATTATGTATTAGTAAAAACTATAAGTAATAATAAAACAACAATATCAACTTTTTAAACTTTTTATTTTCAAAAAAAAAAAAAGTTAAACAGTTTGTTTCAAAACAAACCATATAAAAATGTTATTTTTAAAATTTTTTATTATAACTCTTAGTTTTATTTTTTTTTGGTATATAAAAAAATTATTTTCTAAAAACATTAATTTTAAAATATTTTGTATTTAAAGAAAAGTTTGATGTTTTAAAAAACTTTCTTATTTTATAAAAATTTGTTTGTTTAGAAATAATATTAATAAAAAGTTTTATTTCTTAATTTTATTAAAAAACTATTTTTAATCTGAAAAGTTAAATAATATTATTATAATTAAGGTGATTATTTAATAGAAGAGAGAGGCGGAAAAATTTTAGTGAGGAGTAATGTCGTGTTGACACGTGCCCTCTATAGATACTTTTTTATTATAGTAGAAAGATTTTTGTTTATGTTTAAAAGTAGAGTTAATTACATAATTATATTCATGTGCTTAAGTTTGTTTTTATTTTTGGTCCCCAGATTTGAAAAATTACAAACCCGATCCAAAGGAATGTCAAAACGTAACACAAAAAACCCCTGATGTGGATAGTTGTTAACTTTTTTCATTAATTTTCTGAAAATGACTAAAATACCCTTTTTCTTCTTCCTCAAATTTAACTCCAGCAAACATACCCACCACCACCAGTCTTCCACCCTCATCTCTAACACCACTGGAATCTCACCACCATCCCCACCACCGACGATCTACCACCACCACCAGTCTGCCACCACTATCTCCAACCCCACCAAAATGCTACCATCATCCCAACCACCACAAGTCTGCAACCAACATCTCTATCATCATTGAAACACCATCACCACCCCAACCACCACAAGTTTGCAACCACCATCTCTAACATCATGGGTTGCCACATCGAATGCAATCAAGGTTAGGGATGCTACAATGGTGGTGACAGGTGATGCTTTATGTGGTGTTTCGGTGAGCAAAAATAGTGATGGTGGGTTGCGTGGTAGGATGAAGTTGATGACAAAAGGAAGGAAAGGAAGGGACTGCGGTGGAGAGGGGGGGGAGATAGGAGTTGGGCTGAGATGGTGGGTTGCGGTGGTAGGCGAAGGCAGGGGCGGCGATAATTGTCTAGTAGTATGATGGTGGTGGTGGTTTGGTAGAATAGTGGTGGTTGGAGTTTTAAGGTTGAAGATGAAGTTGCGGGTCCTATTTTTCATAAATATTGATTTTTAATAGTCAGGGGTAATTTAGTCATTTTACTAGGACTTAACGGAAAAAGTTAACAGCCATCCACACCAGGGACTTTTTGTGTTATATTTTGACAAACCTCTGGCCCGACCTTGTAGTTTTCCAAACCAGGGGAGCGAAAGTGAAAACAGACCTAAGCACAGGGACCTTTCACGTAATTAATTCTTAAAAGTATAAATTCTTAGTTAATAGTATCTAATAAAATAATATTTTTTTTGCCACATGTCATTCTCTTAAATCACATGTTTAACACTTGTCATCTTTCTAAACATTTTTACTTTATTTTCTCTTCAAAAGAGTATAACAATAATTTAAACACACAAACTAATTTATCTTTTTTAATAAAAATCAATTTTATAAATTGATACATTTCTCTCTTTCATCTAGATTTTTTAAATCAAGCTATGTTTTTTAAAAATTAATTTTATTAAGGAAATTAAAAATCAAATCTTTTTATTAAAATAGAAATAATAAAAAAATTTATATATAATATTTTAAATTGGTTTTTTTAAAAAATTATAAAAGATATAAAATTTTCTAAAAACAGTTTTATTAAAACAATCAGAATAATTAAAAACACGAGTTTCTAATAAAAAAGATTTTTATAAAAAAATCTTAAAACAAATATTTAAAAATAAAACTATTTAGATAAGAGAGTTAAAAAAATAGTATAATTGTTTTATTTTTTGAACTATTACGTATATATAATTTTAATCATATCTTATATTTAAATATCATATTGTAACTATTCGTGTTTATTACTAACTATAATCTGTATAATAAATGGCTTTCTAGTCTTTCAATTTATATATATATATATATATATATATATATATATATATATATATATATATATATATATATATATATATATCTATAAAAATAAAATTTAAAATAAGACTAGACATAATTATAAGTTTTATCATACTAACTTTCTCATTTCTCTTTGTTATTATTAATAATATTGAATAATAATAATATTACTCATAACAATTTCAAATTAAAATTATATAATTTAATAAATTATAACCTATTTTTTATTAAAAACACACTTTTTAAAAACAAAATTTTCTATAAAATACAGAATAAACAAACTTTCTTTTAAAATATATTTATTTTTCTTAAAACAAAATATTTAAATCTCATATATTTTATAAAATAAAATTTTAAGAAAAATATATTATTGTTTATTAACTTTAAGTAACTATTCATATGCAATTATAATCATATTTTTTCTTCAAATATGGTTTTATAATTCATAAATTTTTGTGCATAAAGGGTTGTAGCACTTTTAGATTTTTTTTTTTAATTTTTTATTTGTAACCCCAATACTTTCACATATTTTACAATTTAACCCCTATAATTTTTTAGCTTCAACTTTGGTTCCCTATACTTTTTATTTTTTACAAATTTTTTGTTTTAAATTTTGGTTAAATTTTACGAGTTAACACGCTGCAATGTGTGCTTCTGGTTCAACGTTATTACTCCTATTTATTTCCTGTTTAACGACTTTGTCACAACATGTGGTTCTTAGATTGACTTAATTATTGTTTTTAATGTTTTATGCTTCACGTGCGGGGTTTAAACGTTTTTACGTTTACTTTTCGTTTGGTTTATTTTTCACGTTTTTATTTCTTTTTTAATACGAGTTTTTCTAGTGTTAGTGGTTACTGATGATGGTGTGATGTTGATGCTCTTTGGCATGGTTTAACACCCCCCTACAACAACACGGGAGGGTTAATACTAGTTAGATCTGGTTTTCATATTCATTTATCAATCAAACTTGAAGGCCACATATATGCCTAATAAATAGAGAGGATTCAACAAATAAAATACTAAGAAACTAACTTTGTCAAGCAATTTATAAATGTAAGAAGAATTTTTTCATCTTGAGTAAGCAACAGTAGGAGAATAACCAACCAACAATGTTTGGTAACAAAAAGTTGAGATATAGCCGATGAATCAAATAAATTTAAATGATTGTATGTTTTTCCAACCAACAAATGACATTATTTATTGGAATAAATTCAAAACGTACACTCAAACATCTAAAAGAACCATATTCGTATTGTTTTATGAGATAGAAGAATAGAACAATGTCAAGCAATGCTCTGCATCACTTGCCGCTGGAACTCAAGATTATAAGATAACAAGTAATACACAATCTACTTCCTAAAAGGAGTTCATTTTCAAAATCAAGTGTCAAACTCAAACGGGTACTATTCAACTACAATACTTAATTCGATAGTTACAAGTTAATTTTTTTTAACACATTTGTACGAAAATGAGTAAAAAACAACTAATTTCTGGCCTAAATCAATTAACTATAATAAAAAGATACCTTAAAAAAAGTTTTATGATCACAGTGTTCTACTAAAATTATAACAATTTTATGAGCTAAGAAGTTCATAACAAAATACACACACAACCATATCATATAATGCATGTCTTACGTATATAGAATCCTAAAAGCAGGATTAAAATGAAAAACAAGCAATGATTTGATAATAAATATGAGAATCAACTGCATTTGAGTGTATCTATTTGGCTTCTCTTCCTCTCTTCATCTTGTTAACTCTTACCATGACCGCAACATGTATCTTGTCCATAGTCTCCTCAGCAAACATGAAAAGCTTGTGTCTCCATTGTTTCTTCAACACCAAAAGTATAATAACACCCCAAAACCCTGTCACAAAACCACATGTTATATCCAGATAAAACCATACCTCATCAGTTGCTTCATGTTTGTTCTCGGGCGTTGTAGTTGGCTCTTCATGATTGGAGCAATTATTTGGCAATGGAGCTCCACATAGATCTTTGTTACCGGCATATATTGATGGATCGATGAGGGTCTGTAGTTGACTTCCTGTTGGAATTCGTCCTGATAAGTTGTTGTTTGACAAATTCAAGTGGCTCAAGAAATTCAAATCTGCAATGCTTGGAGGGATTGACCCGCTCAACTCGTTTCCTGATAAATCGAGAGAAGTTAACGCTTTCATCTTTCCGATGTCGTTGGGAATGCCTCCAGTAAGATGATTATTGGACAAATTGAGGCCCAACAATGCAGAAAGTGCGGTTAACTCTCCAGGTATTTCTCCAATAAGATTATTGCTTGAAAGGTCCATGTTATTGACATAATACCATGTTGTGGTATATTCAAAAGAAATCCCTTTCATTACCTGAATCAATTCCTCTTTGGTACCCTCACCAAAGTCAACGTAGTAATGACGGTTAAGCGTACCTTGCAATTCTCCTAGACAATGAGGGATCGTTCCTGTTAAGTTGTTGTGTGCAACATCCAAAATTTGAAGCTGTAAATTTGTGCATAGAGATGGAGGAATTCGTCCAGTGAAGTTATTGTTGTGCAACCTAAAAACCCACAAACTATTAACTTTTTCTCCTATCCATTCCGGTATCTTTCCGCAGAATGCATTATCACCCAAATCTAATACCGTTAATCGACTTAAATTCCATAATTCGACAGGAAGCTCACCACTAAAGTTATTATCATTCAAGTTCAACGATGATATGCCTGAAATATGCCCTATAAAACTTGGAATGACGCCACATAGCTCATTTGAGCTTAATTTCATGAATTTCAAATTCTGCAGATTCTTAAAACAGTTGGGAATTTTTCCACTTAACCTATTACTAGAAAGATCAAGAGCATATAAATCTTTCCTCTTGCATAAGGACCTTGGAATCGACTCATTGAAAATGTTATTCTGAAGATATAATCCACTAAAATAATAATAATGATCATCAACATTTGCACCCTGGCCGCTAAGAAGGTTGGTTAAAGGTCCGCTGAGGTTGTTGTAGGAGAGATCTATGTAAGGAATGACAGGCATCTTCCGCCACCATGTTGGCAGAGGTCCTGAAATGGTTGTATTAAACAACACTAACCTCTTAAGTTTCCTTTGGTTTAGAAGCCACCGTGGAAATCCGTTTGCGATCTTGCAAGAACTGAGATCAATTTCATTTAACTGGAATGGAGGTAGCCACTCACGTGAAACATCGAATGCCAATTTACTGTTAAAAGCTAACTTCAAGTCCTTTAACATCGAGAGGTTACCAAAATGTGATTCGTTAACTACTCCTTCCAAAGAGTTATGAGAGATATCAAGAGAACTGAGTTTAGAGAGCTGCCCAATTGAAACCGGAACTAAACCGCTCAAGTGATTATAAGAAAGGTCAAGATCGGTAAGTTTCTCACCGAATGTCGGAATGAGACCCGTTAACTCATTGCCTCGTAAGTGTAATACTCTTAATAATTCTAATTTTCCTAGAGATTTGGGAATTGAACCTGTTAACGTGTTTCCGGATAGATCTAAATGTTTGATGTTAGAAAGGGTGGTGAAATTATGATGAATATGAGATAGAAGTGTTTGATTTTGGTTACAATATGGCAAGTGAAGCTCTGATACAGAAGAAGGGATCATGTTTAGCAAGTTTACAAAGTTGGATGTCTGACAAGATGAAAGCTGTAGGAATTGTAAGGATGTCATGTTTTGAAAAAAGTTAGGGATTTGACCTTTGAAAAAATTGCCGCTTACATCTAGGTATTTGATGTTGGACAATGTAGTGCTCAAATTACGAACCGAAACAAGATCGTCAATAAAAATACCACACCTTAACAAACCTAACTCTTTTAACGAAGGAATCATGTAAAGCACCATGTCAAGGTTTTTTGCCCTACTAAGATTCACATAACCCAATTCAAGATGCTCTAGTGACGAAAGGCCAGAAATCCATGCCATGTCATGTGCCATGAGCGGTGGGTATAGGTATGAACTGAGATCAAGAATCTTTAAATTAGAAAGATTTCCAATGTGAGGAGGAATAATACCTGTTAAATTTGCATTACCGAGATTGAGGTAAGTCAATTGTTTTAAGGATCCAATGAACTTAGGGATTTGACTTTTTTGAAAATCGTTTTCACTCAAGTCCAAGTGTTTGAGATGCCTCAACTCTCCTAAGGAAGTGCTAATCTCATTACTAACTAACCAACCATCTTCATAAGAATTAGCACATCTCAGATGAAGACTTTCAACGTTTCCACTGACGCTATCACAAGTGACTCTTTCCCAGCGACAACAGTCCTTGCCAACCCATGATGACAACATACCATAGTCTTCGATAACACTGTGTTTGAACTTGACAAGAGCCAGTCGCTCATGCTCATAGCAAGCCACCGTAGTATTTCGAGCACCCAAACATGGATTTGTGGTTGCAACTAGAAATATAGTTATAACAATAAAACAGAGCCCCAAACCCCAATCATGATTTCCCATATCGAACCGTACAACTGAGTTTAAGTTTTGTAAAATAGTGAACTGTAACGATGGATGCTTATGATGAAGTGTGTGTTCTTAACATTTATAAAAACCAATTCATTTATAGATCAAAAAAGTAATAGAAACTTAATATTGTCATGGAAGACTTGGAAGACAATAAGGCAATTTGTGTCCACAAACTACTCTGTTATCTTTTCCTCACGGAAGGAATTTGAAGTTGACAAAGTCCCTTGGATATTTCAAATTGTTACAAATTTACTTTCACTCTTTCGGTAATATTGGTGTTTTTTTCTTAACTTCTATTGACTTGCCTTCATTTTTTTATGTTGTTTTGTGATTTTGTTAACGTTTGTGTGTTAACGCGTGTAGGTTCGAAACAATTCTTCCCCTTAAAAGTTGTCAGACTTCCTATCTTTTCTTTTAATTCTTTCAATTATCTGCACGTCATGTATATTCAAGTTTAATAGGAGTTTTAATTATTCAATATTAGATTAAGTTACGTAAAATATCCATATAAATCTTCACAACAATTTCAAAAAATTAAATCCAACGAGATTTTAAGGGGGATTTTACTTGATCAATTTCAATTCTTCAAAACGTTTAACATGTTTTCGGTTTATTTATAGTTTTAGTTATTTTAAATTTATTTAATATCTTACTTAAAAATTTAATAAACTAAAGTTTGAAATACTAATTAAATTTGGGTTTCCTCTTTTGCTTATCCAATTTTTTCATCGTCATAACTTTGTACACTCTTCTTGTGTGCTTTAACCCAAGGCAAAACACGGTTCTTATTTTATCAGTTATGAATTAATAAGGGAATATGGTTCTTTACAAGCGAGTAGTAATACTTAATTTTCACAGATACTTTAAATAAGTTATAGTTTTTCTTTCATGTTTCTTAAATTAAGTCTATTTGTTAAAAGCATTTTGTAAAAGCCTTAATGTTCTCTCTAATGATTTAGGAAGATAAAGTTTGATATTGATATTTTTTATTTTTTTGGAACAGAAATTTTGATGTTATCTACTAATTTGATTTAGATGTTTAATTTATATATAAAGCTAGCATTTAAGACTATGTGTAGTGGTTTTTAGTTAAAATGTCATCTAAAAATTATGTAGGAAAAAACCATTTTATTAAAGCTTTAATATTTAAATCAAGTCTAGTGGTTAACTAGTGTTTGTATATTATGTTGATACAATAATATAGGAAAAGTTAAGTTTGGCGTCCAATGGGCTTGGAGCCTCTTTTAACTATCTTGTAATGGTGTTTGAAACCTTACTTTTGTCCACATCATCATGTTTGATGCCCTCAAAATATCCACTACGTCCGGAATAACAGATATTAAGTATTGTAATGCAAAGAAACAACACAACCAACCACGTCTCAGACAGGCGTAGGGCCATCATCATCGACAATTCAGATACAAGGTCAATATAAGACCAAGAGGATTTCAATTAATTCAACCGTAACCCAAGTAGGTAGCAAACTAGGGTTTAAACCAGCATATAACACAAAAGTTTATGAACAAATAAAAAACCCAAAACCGTTTCATATGGTAGAAGATCACCATCATAGACACAATATGATCACCATCATCAACATCAAACATCACGGGTCTGTAAGAATCAAAAATAAAAACCCTTCTTAAATGAAGCACTAGCAATAATTTCCACCTAAAAAAAGTAAACACCAAATCACTGACTACTCACATATCATCACCACTGACATATCGGTAACTACTATGCATGCAGGGGAACGAGAGTAGTTAGAAAAATAACAACTAGAAAAATCACATTGCTAGACCCAACATCAACGATGTCGGCTGCAATAGCAACACCATCGCCCAACTATCGTCACCTAGGGTTTATAAAACTGTGCAAAGATGATCATACATAGCTCTAGCGGTAACGGTGTTGGCAGGTAACCAGAGAGTGTAGAGGAGAAGGTAGACGTTGCCGGAAATGGGCGACCAAGAAGGTACCACCTCTAGTCGTCGGCACCCCCTTACAAACGCTACCATCTCGTCGGAAACAGGCTAGAGGAAACCGCCTCCAACCGCCGGTCGCCGGAACCTTTAAGAAAGCCTTTCTTTCAAAGGACAGCGATGCCGAAAACAACGAGGCATAAAGGGCATCGCCTCCGAGTGGCCAACAAGCCTCCACCTCCACCAACCAGAACCATCATGCTATACAGGCAGAAAAAGTCGAATAGTAGCGAAAGGACATCGTCTTCAGCTGCCCGTGCCTACACCCGGCGACAATCCTCACAAATTTCACTAACTGAGGAAGATTTCTCTAATAAACCGAAGCGGGGGATAAAAATTAAAAAAAAAAAAAAAAAAAAAAACCTTTGTGGCCAAATTCAGACAATGAAAAATCAATTGCTCATTTCGATTGGTTTTTACACGTACTAGGAAAGTTCCCGGCGCGTTGCGCCGGAAACGTTCTATCAAAATTAATAACCAACAAACTTCTAGTCTTTAGTTTAGAACACCTTTACAATGTATAAATATGGTGTGGGAGCCATTTCATATCTAAATGCTCAAACAATGATAGTATGCTAAGAATGTTACAAATGAAAACCGCTAAGAATGTTAATTTTACACAAGCAAAGGAGTATATGACAATCAACCTCTTCCACATAACCATATCTATACAACCAAACATGCATATATTTTTGGCATAAAAAAAAAAAAGAAAAGTCAAATAAGAAAAGTCAAACAAAAAAGCTGTACGAAGTATGAAAAACTAAAATAAAAGAGGCATCAATCGATTGTAACATGCGACATCAAACATAAAACAATTTAAGAAAAATTACAGAGAGAGGTAGAACTTCCAATTCATCCACTCTTCATTCCATTTAACATTCTCAAATCACCAGCATAATTTTCTTCTATTTTTTATAACTATTTTACATATCAGCAACTTTAGAGATACATGACGTCCAGATGCGAATGCAATATCAAAACATACACAACGTTATTATGGTCATGCAGCTTTAGAACGTACTATTTTATGGGTATGACATGAAATATAGCTGAAAGATACATGTTTATTTGCATAATATAATGTCAAATGAAAGAAAATGATAATCAATCTACCTGTGTTCATGCGCTATATTGTATTTTGCTTTATGTGATGCTGCAAATGCCAAACTACAGTTAAAACACATGCAACACTTAACATAAAGAACATCTACATATTTATAACATTCTAATTTTCTTGATGTAGTCCCTTCTTAATTGGCTTTTAAAGAAAGTAGTAACGGGAGAAACTATAAAAAACTAAGCAAAACGATCTTGTTACATTCTATCTTCCAATTAGCTTTATTAACAATTAAACCAGACATTACACACATTAACGATTAACACATACTTTACATAACAACAAACAAAGAACATCAACATACAACCCCAATTAGCCCCTTATTCACCTTTTTATTGTCTATCTTCTCCCTCATTCTGTAATAGATGATGAAAGATTACCACACCCAATCTATATAAAGAATTGCCAAGGAAAAAAAGAACTTGTGAGGAAATGATAGTTAATCTGTTACCCAAACCACTTGAACTTTAGCTAAAAGCTTAAAAGCAATAAAAGACACATTAGTAGACATCCATCAACAATTTTGGGTTCCAAAATCAAAGTTGATAAATCGATTTATAAATCAGCCATTGGGGGTTTATATGTACCTCAGTGAAACGAAGAGATTGAGTAAACACGTACTGTGTTGTGGCAGATTTCCTACAAATAGAGATTGTTAAGTTAAATCATAGAAACCCTAAAATACAAATAACCAAAATCAAAGGATTGGCGTTAATTTACCTGCATTGAAATCCCTAATTTTAACTTGAAAATTGTTCACATCAAAGACCCGATTGTTCATCTACAACCTGCACATCTCCACCATCATCAACCACCACAACCAGCGACGGCTAAGGACCTCGCTTCTCGGCAATGAAGACAGAAAAATCACTAACTTGTGTTTAAAGCTTGCTTCGCACTAACAAAAGGAATAAAATTGGATCATGAGTCGAGTACTCTGGCTGAGCGGAGAAGATCAAGAGAAAACATCATGTGTTAGAGCTGTGCACGCTGACCACTGTGTGCGGACGAAGAAGGTGGCAGCGGTGGAAGAAAATGGTGGCTGTTCCCTCAATCTTCTCTGCTGATACAAAGGTCTTTTGACCAAATACAGCCATGCAAAGTTAAAATCCCAAAATTACCCTCCTTACACTGTTCATTTCCCATTGTATATATTTTAAAAACCAAACAGCACACATTTGAAGCATCATGTACAACCTCTTAAAGCATGAAGGCTCCACCGCCTTCTTCCTCCTACAAAACACAGCCTTCTTCCTTTTTTAGGCTTTCTCTGTAGATTCACATAAACCTTCAGCTTTGATATTCTCAGTGAGTGGCCTTCATCTCTGATTTCTCTCCATCAACAGGGGTTTCCTTAGGGTTTCAATCAGAGCTCTTACAGGTGCGTTTATGCCTTATTCTCCATCTTTCTTTGCAAACGCACACTCATTTTTCCGTTCGTCTGCCTTAATTTTTTTCCATTTGCTTTTGCTATTGTTGTTTCTTCTTTATTTGAGGTAGCAATCTGCTATTTTCTGTTTCTTCTTTATTTGAGTTACCCATCTGCTCTTTTCTTTGAATAAATAGTTTTATAGCATTTTGATCAAAGTTTTTTGAGGTTCGTCTATGTTTGTAAATAGTAAATGCGTCTAGGGTTTTGCTTTTTCTGGGAAATCCATGTAGATGATGCTAGGCAACCTTATGTTAGCTAATCTTTCTCATAGAAAACAGGGTTTTTAGATTCAATGGTTACTGGAGTTCAATGGTTTACTTTCATTTTGACTGCTTTTGTATTAGGATTTCCATTTAATGGTTACTGGAGTTTTATTGTTTGATTTACTTTATATCTACAAGTAATCTAATTTTGAAAAAATAATGCCTCTGTTTTAGATTCAATGGTTACTGGAGTTTAATGGTTTACTTTCATTTTGACTGCTTTTGTATTAGGATTTCCATTTAATGGTTACTGGAGTTTTATTGTTTGATTTACTTTATATCTACAAGTAATCTAATTTTGAAAAAATAATGCCTCTGTTTTATCCCCAAATAACTTCCCAATGTCTGTTCCCTTTTCCTCAACAGGGAGTTTTCCGTTGTGTCCATCAACGTGGTTGCAGGTATGTTTACGACTTCTTTTTTGGGCTTTCTGTGTATGATTTATATCTGTGACGCTTCACTTCTTCCGTTTTTCATGCCTATAAATTCATATAGCCTTTTTTGTTTCTGGGTTCTTTGATTTTTGCTGTCAAAACAACAAAGGCTTAGACTTTCTTCAATCGGTTTTTCACTGCTAAAGGAATTGTGCATACTTATCTTATTTAGTTAACTTAATCTTCCAGCTTGCTTTGTAAGATTAGTTTGATGTGGTTGTTCATAACATATGCCTGTTAGCCAGCCTATTTTTTTACGATGAATTATATCGTTGAAGAATTAGTAGGCCCATAAACGAAGGTTGTTAACTTATGCAGGGCCGACTGCTTCGTAATGAAAATCTAAAAACCATGACGTCACTTATAGGTTAGCGTTTCACAGAATTATCATTTTGGAATCACCTTCGCTTTCTAGCCATGTAGCATTGTCACCCTCACTATCCCTTCTTCCGATCATCACCAGGGCAGTTTGTGCTATGTAGAAAAAAAATCTAACCACCTCACACATTACTTGACCAATGATTTATCTTTAAGTAGGTAACATGGCCTTAAATGAAAAAGATTTTTATTTTGTGACTAGATATGTGACATAAGTACAGGTAGTTTTTGCTCTTTGCCATACCTCACATCACCTCACAAAGGTTTAGACTTTGTTGAATTACTTAATTAGTGCAAAAGAAATTGTGCTCATATTAATCTCATTTAATAAACATATTCTTCTAGGTTGCTTTGTAAGATTAATTTGTTGTCGTTGTTCATAACATGTGTCTGTCAGCCTGCCTATTTTTTTACGATGAATTTTATCATTGAAGATTTAGTAGGCCCATAAATGAAGGTTGTTAACTGATGCATGGCCGACTGAGTCGTAATGAAAATCTAAAAACCAGCACGCCACTTATAGGTTAGCATTTCATAGTTTGTGGTTCTGGAATCACCTTCGCTTCCGAGCCATGTCGCGTTGTCACCCTCACCATCCCTTCTTTCGATCATTGGTTCCAGTTTGTGGTGTGTAAAAAAAATCTAACCACCTCACAAATTACTTGACCCGCGATTTATCTTTTGACTAGGTGAGATGGCCCTAAATGAAAGACCTTTTTACTTTGTGATTAAATATGTCTAAGTACAGGTAGTTTTTTCCCTTTTAGCACACCTCACATAGGCTCCATTCTCATGGTTATTGAGGTCATATATGCACGACATATATCCATGCTTTCTTATTACATATGACTAAGATGTTATCTGCTAATAAATAGCCGACTTATAGGTCTCTTCCATCTTTTTGTTGTTCTTGAATGACCAAATACTTTTGACTTTATTTGAACATCATATGTTGACCCTTATCTTTTGTTAGTCACACAATTGCCTCATACATTATTATATAGTTTCTGGACTTATTGTTGGTTAATGGTCTTAGGTATTACCATTGTAGAAAAGCAAACAACTTTAAGTGATGACTTTCAAAGTATATATGTGATTTGTTTTTTCCTTCCTTCTTAGGGTTATGTATAGCATACTCATGTCACTTTTGCCTCTGTTTATTCATAACGCTATAATCCCTGATTTATCCCTCATTAGGTTACATGACCTTAAATGAAAGAGGTTTTTTTTGTGATTAGATATGTCACAAAATACACTTAGTTTTTTTTTTCTTCCTACCATACCTCATATTAGCTCCATTCTCATGGTGCTTGAGGACATATGTCTATGCTTTCTTATTATGTACGATTACGAAGTTATCTTTTAATAAATAGCCGACTTATTACTATACTTTTGGTTATAAGCTACAATGCATTATATTTTTTATAACAACCTTTTCCTTACATGCTCGAGAAAAGCATTATAAGTCTCTTCCATATCTCTCGCAAATCTTGAGTGAACAAATACTTTTGACCACATTTGATCATATGTTCGACCTTATCTTTTTATAGTCGCCCAGATGCTTCATAAATGGTTAAATAGTGAATTTTAAGGCAAAATCCTTAAGGTCACTTCTTTGTTTTCCCTTTCTTCTTAGGCTTATGTACATTACGCTCATGTCACTTTTGCCTCTACTTATTCATAACGTTATTTACGGCCTATAGGTGTAGCCTGAAAAAAGATAAGGAAAGTTCGCCTAATATGTAGCTAGGTTAATAGGACGTGCATATCATGACAAAAAAAGATTATGCTACGTTATATGAGTGACGCTTATGTTACCTTTTGCTCCTGCAGACACTATACCTGATATTTTAAATGTCCTCCTCAAGAAAGCGTTCACGCAGGCAAGAACTTACTACATTTTCCGTGGTAAATCAGGAGGCCTCTCAGTTTTCACAACAATCTGCTACCTCCTCATTCTTGCTTTCTTCTTCCGCATCCAACTCAGCACTTTATATAGACAGTGGTGATTGTAATTACATTTGCGAATATTGTCATGCTACTTTTTGGTACGAAGAACGTATCGTCTCCGCATCCACTAGCGGCCGTCTGAGGTATAATCAATGTTGTAAAGGAGGTCGCGTTAGACTTAGTCATCCGAAAGAGCCACCTCCTATAATCAAATATCTTTTTGACCAATCTCATTTCATTGACAACATACGTGCTTACAACAACATGTTCTCGATGACATCGTTCGGTGCAAAGATTGATGATTCCGTTAACGATGGATCGGGCCTATATGTTTTCAGAATTGAAGGTCAAGTGCATCATTGGATAGGCAGTTTATGTCCTCCAACAAATGAAAGGCCCCGTTTTTTGCAAATGTATATATATGATACTGAAAATGAGATTTCTAATAGGCTTCGTTTCTTCGATGATGCAAACTGTATACAACTTCAACCAGAGACCGTCAACCTTCTTCTTACTACCTTAGAGGATTGTAACGAATTAGTTAAGCTTTTTCGTACGGCTAGAGATTTGTGCCACGCAATGGATGTGCCTACCTTTAGCGTTCGCTTATATAATCCTCATAATGACTTATCCTATGACATACCAACTAGGGGATCTATTGGCGCAATAGTATACGAGGAAGAAACTCTAGCCAAAGATTTTGACATAATTATACGACATAGGGATGATGGTCCACAAAGAGTAAACAAAATGCATCCATTATACATGGCGTTACAATACCCTTTATTATTTATCTATGGTGAAAGTGGATGGTCTTCTGGCCTGCGTATGCAGGTAGAGGGTAGAACTAGAGATAGGCATTTAACGATGAATATGTTCTACAGTTATCGACTACATGATCGTTTAGGGTTATATACGTTGCTATTAAGAGGTGGTCGTCTTTTCCAGCAATTTTTGGTCGACGCGTATGTTTGTATTGAGCAAAATCGTCTTGACTATGTAAGGCAGAACCAAAAACTTTTTAGATGTGAATATCTTCAAGGTATTCATGATGCAATTCTTCGAGGTGATACCGAGGGACGCGATGTCGGGAAAAGAACAATTCTACCATCAACTTTTACCGGCGGTCCGAGATATATGTATAAACATTATCAGGATGCTTTAGCTATATGTAGACTACATGGAAATCCACAATATTTTATAACATTTACATGCAATGTTAAATGGCCAGAGATTGTAAGATACTTAGCATCATATCCATCACTTAAGGCACAAGATCATCCGGATATCATTGCCAGAATCTTTCATCTTAAAGTAGTTTCACTTCTTAACTTCTTGAGGACCAAAAGGCCATTTGGATATGTCACAGCAGGTCGATTAATAAATATACTCAATATTCATTTACGTTTACAATTTACTTTTGCGTATGTGTCGTATTAAACTTTCGTTTCATGTCGATTTAATGAAGACCTTTACACGATAGAGTTTCAGAAGAGAGGCTTACCTCATTGCCATATGTTGTTATGGGTCAGCGAGTCATTTAGGATAAAAACAGCCGATCAGATTGATAACTATATATCTGCTGAAATTCCAGACCCTATCGCTGAACCTGAACTTTATAAAATTATAACGAATTTCATGATGCATGGCCCATGTGGCATTGTAAGACCTAATGCACCATGCATGTCGAACGGTTCATGCACAAAGAGTTTTCCTAAAGACTATGAATCGAAAACTGTATTTGACAAGAATGGATACGCACATTATAGAAGACGATCATCAGGAAATTTCGTTGTCAAGAATGGGATTAAACTAGATAACGCTTACGTTGTACCATATAACAAAACACTCTGCCTTCATTATCAAGCTCATATTAACGTCGAATATTGTGGCTGGAGTATGATGATTAAATACCTATTTAAATATATATCAAAAGGAGCTGACCGCATTCGCTTTCGAATTACAAGAACATATCCATCCGAGGATACACAAGATGTACACGCTTATGAAATTGATGAGATTAAGAACTTTGTTGATGGCAGATTTATTTGTCCTCATGAGGCCGCATGGAGAATTTTTAATTTCCTAATTCATTCAAGAAATCCACCTGTTCAGGTATTAGCTGTACACCTAGAGAACATGTAGAACATAAACTTCAAAGATAATGAACGGTTGGACAAAATAGTAACAAATCCATTTACAAGGAAAACAACCTTGACTGAATGGCTTCGGAATAATCAAACTGATGTTGAAGGGCGCCATCTTCGTTACATTGATTACCTTTCTGAATATAGATGGGACTACGCAGGAAAATGTTGGGTGAGAAGAGCAACTAATAGAACACCAACGATTGGTAGACTAATATACATACATCCCAGTTGTGGGGAGACATTCTACTTACGTTTGTTGTTAACTCATCAGAGAGGTTGTCGATCATTTAAAGATATACGAACTGTTGCAGGTGAAACACTACCTACGTTTCGCGCCGCATGCGAGAGGCTAGGATTACTTGAGGATAATAATGAGTGGCTGCATACATTTGAAGAAGCTGCGACATGGGCTACCTCTTCTGAACTACGGTCACTCTTTACTCATATGCTTCTCTTCTGTGAAATATCAAATCCAGGAGAATTATGGGACACAGAATGGCGTAAAATGGCGGATGACATTATTCACAGCTACGGCATTTTAAATGAGGAAGACATGAAACAATACGTGCTTTACGAAATTGAGCTCTTACTCAATTCTGTAGCTAACCCATCATCCTTATCGGAATTCGGTCTACCATTACCACAATCAGATCTACTTTTGGATTTAAGAAACAAGTTACTTTTGGAAGAGAAAAATTACGACAGACAAAAACTTACAGTGGAGCATGAGAAGTTCCGACAACAACTAAATCCACAACAAAAAGAAGTCTACATATTGGTTACAAATATGGTTGTATCTAATAAGCAAGTTCTGCTCTTTGTATACGGCCACGGTGGTACAGGTAAAACATTTTTATGGACAACAATAATCTCTGCGTTACGCTCACAAGGAAAAATTGTACTTGCTGTTGCAGCATCTGGCATTGCCTCCTTGCTATTACCATCCGGCAGAACTGCTCATTCTCGATTTAAAATTCCTTTAGATTTAACAGACGAGTCACTTTGTTATATAAAAAAAAATACACATCTCACACAACTATTAGCTGAAACTTCTCTAATTATTTGGGATGAGGCTCCTATGAATGATCGTAAATGTTTTGAGGCATTAGATAAAACCCTTAGAGATTTACTTAACAATCATGATATCCCCTTTGGAGGAAAATCATTATTATTAGGTGGTGATTTTCGACAAACACTTCCAATAAAACCTAAGGCGTCAAAATCTGCAATCATAGCTTCATCGCTTCCTAGGTCGTACCTATGGCGTTATTTCAGGCTCTATAAATTAACCGAAAATATGCGCCTACAAAAACCAAACCTAGATCCAACATATATAGCTGACATCATAGCTTTCTCGACATGGTTACTAAGTGTGGGTGATGGAAGAACAGGTACACCTAATAATGAAGATCCACAAAATACTAAAAACATCCGAATACCATTAGAGTATTCAATACCCTTTCATAAAGACGCACTTATAGAACTAATACACTTCATCTATGATCGTACCACACTTGATAATCCATCAGCTATAATGTTTTCTCAAAAGGTTATTGTTTGCCCTAAAAATGAAACGGCTGATGAGATAAACACATTAGTTCTTAATATGACCGCAGGTAATAGCGTGACTTACCTTAGTTCAGATTCGATAACACCTCTTGCAGGTTCCCATGGGGATACTGAAATACTTTATCCGACAGAATACCTTAATATTTTAAATTTTAATGAACTCCCAACTCATCGACTTGAATTGAAGGTAAACGCTCCAATTATATTGCTACGTAATATAAATCAAACAGCAGGCCTATGCAATGGTACTAGGCTGATAATCACTCAACTATTGCATAGAGTTGTCGAGGCGCAGGTGATAACTGGAATAGCAACCGGTCGCCGTGTATACATACCACGCATTTGCCTGACTTACACAGACAAAGAACTACCATTCATATTTAAAAGAAAACAGTTCCCTTTTAAGTTATGTTACGCGATGACAATAAATAAAAGCCAAGGCCAATCACTGAATAAGATAGGGGTTTACCTACCACAACCCGTTTTTAGCCACGGCCAACTTTATGTCGCCTTCTCGAGGGCTACCTCGCCTCGGGCACTAAAAGTTCTTATTGTTCCTCAAGAAAATGAAGAACCTAACATAACAAAAAACATAGTATACTCTGACTTTTTAGAAGAAATTGAGCATTCTTAGAAATATTTGACATTGTATACTTTATCTTCGTGTATAGTTTAATTTTGACTATATGATTTTATTTTAACATAACTAATACTTCTGTAACAGTTTTAACAGCTGCAATATAATGGCCTCAAAGCGTATAGCTGAAATAGACACTTCAAAATTTCCAGCAGCAATCGAGGTTAGAGTAATAAGAAAATGGAAGCCATACTCACAAAGACACGAGTTATCCTATCTGTTTGTGGATACTTTTGTAAGTATTCCCACCTTTACCTTCTTATTATAATGTGTTTGTGTGTTTACTTTTAATGAAAAATTGTTCTTTCATGTAAGGGAGACGCGATAGAGGCCGTTGCTGACTTGAATGAAGAATCTTATTTTGACTCAATCATTAGCCTACAAGCATGCTACATGATCACCAAATACACACCTGTGCCAGCAAGAACATATATGCGAGTCGTCCCCCATAAGTCATCAGTTAAAATAGGAAGACGAACTGTTTTCACAGCAATATCTGATAGAAACATACCCACCTACTATTACAATTTTGCTACATATGACATTCTGAAAGATTGTTGGCCGAGAGGCAGTCCACTCATAGGTAAATATACGCCCACCTGGACAAATAATCACATTTTAAACTACAACATAAGACACTAACCTAACATATTTATTACTAATAGATTACATCGGTCGTGTTGAGAGTGTTTCGCACGTGATACATGCAGCTGAAAGAACAAGGTTGAAAGTCACGATTCAAGATGACAGGTGAGAAATCTTAACTACAATATCATTTCTCATACATGCACTAACATATTGATATTGAAAAGGGAAAATGTTATTCCAGTTACCTTATGGGAGGAAAAAGCATTGGCGTTTGATCGAGAAAATGCTCTTAACCAGATCTTAGCGCTAACATCGTTGGTGCTCACAAAATACGAAGGTATATTAATAGCGATATCAAACGATAAAATAGCGGTTACACTCACATGAAACATGATGAATTTTGCAGAGGCGTTTCAGCTCGGATCGACCAACGCGACAACTGTTGCTATAAATCCTCCAATTCCAGATCTGCCTGCCATCATTGAAAGGTTATTTCTACAACCTCCTTACATACTTATTACTATGTGCTATGCTAACCACTAGATATTGACTTCTAATCTATGTTCAGATTTAAGAACATAGAAAAAGCAACATCTTTTCGTTCTTCACAGACCCAGAGAGCGTTAATGAAAATAGAATAACAATAGCTGAACTCCTCCTGAAAAATCCACATGATCACGTCGTATGTTTAACAACCCTAAAGCTGCCACATACATATCATTAGAACTAAACCTCTGAACTTTCAATGCTGCAGCGAACAAGGTTTACATGTCTTGCAACAATCACCGAAATACATGCATATCGCACATGGTACTATCAGTCATGTTCTGAATGCACAAGGTCGGCACTTAAAGAAAAAGATGAAACAGGAAGATGGGTTTGGGTGTGTAGCTATCATGATCAAATTCCTGAACCAATGTATCGGTAAGGCAACTGATCACAGTTCACTCACTTACATACATATGTTTAGTGTTCACATTCATTATTTACTCATTAAACTACTTTCATGTTCCCGCAAAAGTATGTTGAAGGTCCACTTCTATTAATATTAGCAAAAAAGAGAAACTGCATTTGATTTCGTAAAATTTAAGACGCTTAGATTGAAGGCCAGCTTCTATGAATAATAACAAAAACGTGTAACTATATCAGCCTCTTGCTAAAAAGAGAAATCATCTTTGGAAGGAAAAAAATTAAAGATAGATCTTGGATCAAATTTATTAGAGGGTTACAACAAATACGAAATGTATACAATCAGATACCAATTTCCTTTTTTATTTGGGTGGTTTTCTGGCTTTTTCAACACAGATACTGTGTGAATACCACAATTGAAGATAAAACAGGGTCTGCTGAGGTTGTATTCTACAACGAAGCCATGACTGATCTTTTAGAAATCAGCTGCTTTGATATGGTGGTCACACGTGGGTTCACAGATCCAAAAATCTTACCTGACATCATCAACGCTGTTAGAGGAACATCTCAGCTTCTACATCTACAACTAAAAAAGGATGGTTCCATATGTGTCTCAAGAGTTTTTCAATCAGCAAAGCCTCTTCCTATGAAAGAAATGCACACAACAACCATATCACAACCAGAAACACCTTCAGCAAAACAACCCAAAAGACCTCGAGAACATTCACCAGGTGCGTAAACACATTCTTAGTTTCTAAAAAAAACAATTGCATCAAATACATACCGAATGGTCTTTCTTTGCCATTTTCTTTGGTATATTTTACAGAGACAAGTACGTCGCAAAAAAGGACAAAACAGCTATATGCAGGTTGAAATAGGTACCAGGATCTTTTGCACTTTTTTTGCCAACCAATGTAAAAAGCTAGAAAAGTAAGTCTACCGCAAACTTCGTAAGTAACTTCCAAACACCTTTCAATTGCGTCCTCTCGCGTAAATCTAACATATTTTATCATTGCAGAGCCTAAAAGTTTTCCGGCCACTACACTTTTTTCAACAACACGTTGAACAACTATTAGATAAGGACAACACGAGCTCTTTTGATATATCTTTTGTAGCCACCTACGAAAAAAAACATTAATTAGCTACGATGTTCTCCTATGTATTGTTGTTGATGATGTAGATAAAGTAAATATGTAAAATGTTTCATGTATTATTTTGTGTAGATAAAAGTTGAAGGTTCTCCCCTAAGATGCATTTATTAATAAAGCAAGAAGGCCCGCCGCATCGCGCGGGGGCATTTTGCTAGTTGTATTTAATTATAGAGTAAAGTAATAATAGGTTAATTAGTTTTTTTATTAATCTTTTGAGTTAATTTCAGTTTTACTCCCTAAGGTATAACGAAAGTAACCATTTTCCTTCAAAAGATTAAAAAATCAATTTATCTCCAAAAGTTTTATATGTTGTTTCAATTTCACTCCAAATGTTTCATTATTTTGGATAAAATTGAAACAACTAATGAAATTTTTGGATTAAAATTGAAACAATTTATAAAACTTTTGGAGGTAAATTGATGAATTTAATCTTTTGAAGAAAAATAGTTATTTTTAACAAACCTCAAGAAGTAAAATTTAATTTAACTCTAATCTTTTTTAAATTGAGAAACTAACGTAAAACTTCACGTATCCATAATGTAGCCCACAAGTACTGTGTAGTGGATATAGAGTTCAACCCACTTCCACGTCATCATCATTTTTCCTTTTGTTTGTATCCCTATCTACTTAATTGTAAAACCAACATTCACTTGAATTACGAGAAAATGTAAACACGTTGGTTGTTATACCTAAACACATGTTATAAAGCATTATTATATTATATTATACTATATTAATAATCAAACAAAATAAACATAAATTTTTTTATTGCACACCATCCATTCCAAAATCAACGGTGTGGTTTTAATGTATTTTAATAATATGATGTGAATGGTAGTTTCATCTCATAGTTTCACGCTGAATTAATAAGTTATCCGATCTATAAAGTACACATGACCACTATTGAAGAGTATTATTGGGAAATATAGATATGCATGAGACAATCGAATGAATCATACATGTGTTATGTGACCAATAGCTCTAAACCTAAGTGGCTGGACAACAGATTATTGTGATTGGTTGTTGCTTAAATTCACCAACAAACACATGTTACCATATATTGTCCATATGTATGTGTGTATGCATGATCCATTATTCGATTGTCTTATGCATACTCATATGTTACACAATGATATTCTTCACTAATGGTCATGTGTAATTTTATAAATTGGATAAATCATTAATTTCGCATGAATCAATGGGCAGACCTAGATACAAGCTTGTGGGCAGCCACCGCTTGCAAAAAGATTTTAGTGATATGTATGAGAAAATCTCGAGCGCCCTCCGTAAAGTTATGCAATCGTCACTTTTTTGTATCACATGAAAAATTTTCAGGCGCCCGCCCTTGCATGAAACTAAGATCATGCGTATGTGAATAGCAACATCAGCTTAACGAAACACATATGTACAAGTCAAAGTTAAATTAAGGTTTCATTTATTTACTTTAAAATATTATTTTTTTATATAAAATTCCGAATATGTCATTTTTTTAAGACTGAGTACAAGCTAGGATTTTACAGCGGAGTGACAATCACTGTGACGTGTTATGTACCTTCTAGGATGCCTTATGGTTTTACTTTGTAATGCTAGCCGTTTGCTATATGTTTTATCAGTGTCGGATCCAGAAATTTATTTATATGGAGTCACTAATTTTTTAAATGATCCAATTTTGTAAAAATGGACATAAAAATATTCAAGTCCATTCGGGTTGGGTCAAGTTGGTAATATAATAAAAGTTCGATTTGATAATAATAAAAAAAACATCTTCATCAAAATGTAAAAAACACATAATACTTCTTTGAGATTTTGAGTTGAATGCAATCTTTAGCGCTACCCTACTATCTCTTTCGTCCAAATTTTAAACCATGAATCGTCTTTGCCTTTGATCCTAAGTCCAAGACCCCAAAGTATTAGGTGCAAGAGTATTTTAGGTTTTATCATTATTAGGTATTTAGTGGGTATTAGGAGTGAACTTATTTAATTTAATAAGTCCTAGACTTTACGGGCATTGAGTATTCAGTGAGAGTGCACTTATTTAGTTATTTAATTAATTAACTAGTGGATTTTTTCAAAGTTCGAGTTTATATTTTTTTATAACCAAAGGATTCCTCATAAAAAAAAACATTGTTGATTTTTTGTCACTCGAAAAACTTATACATCTATTTTCATATGTGCGAGAAAATTCACCGTTTTTCGGTGAATACATACTAGGTCCGCCCCAGTATTTTATTATCTGCGGTTGCATATGTTGTGCGAGGGGTAAAACCGTAGTTTACATTGAATATATTAAAAACGATCATAGGTTCAACTGAACCTTACATGTATTTAGAATATTATTTTATTAATATATTCATTTCACGTGTAGAACTATTTGCAGGACTATGTGGATGGAATAAAATTTTAATTGCTGTTTGAAGATTTAATTCATTTGATTCAACATTTGGAAATTGGAATCATATAAGCACAAATCAAGAGGCTAGAATAAAAGGTGGGCTTATGGGCTGACAAAATTAATCACGTGGGCTAACAAGTAGATGAAGCCCAATTGGTTACACAATAAAATTTTAAGGGATTGCTTACAAGATTTTTTGGAGTTACACACGTTGACGGCAACAAATTCGCAAGGAAACGCAGTTTTTTCTATTATGATTGGTTAAATCTCCGTTGATCATCCCCACGACTCAAGTTAGTGATACAGTCGTGTTTAACTTGGTTTTTATCCATTATAGACTTAAATTTTGATTGTTTGATCATCCGTTATTGTATATTTGTTTGTTATTTCATTAAAATAGTTTTGTCAATTAGTCTAATTAATTATCCCTCAAATTATTAATCCTTACATTATTAATCATCTATGATTGATTAGTGTATTATCATAATTGATGTATTAATGACATAACCAAGTTTTAGCTTTAGCTAGTTTCAGTAACTAATTTATATAATCTGTTATTTAGTTGGAATCATGTTTTGATAAGAATAACAAACAAATCATATCTGTGTGATTTGTAATTTGATAGAACCTAGGGACGTAATTCCTTCACATACCTAACACCCTGGTGTGATCATCTTTTAGTATTGTCTTTTCATTTTTCTTTAGTTTAATTAATCTCATCACTATCCATTTACAGATGAGACAATAGTTCATTATCAGTTTAGTAACTTAGTTAAATAATCAAACAAAACGTATGATATTGACCACATGCTACTCGTACATATGATACCTTGCTAATCCTAGGTACTTAGGTTAATATGATTTTTGCATGACCTCAACAAGATTTCATCGTGGTTTGGTTATCCATTTACGGTTGAGGATTGAGAATGTATTAAAGATATAACTTGGTTCTTAGAGGTTTTCAAAACCACAACTACAAAACCATTAGATGGTTTATTATCCAAAAAGTTATTTGATCCTTAATCAATTATATCTAATGACACGTGAATTTCAAAATAAAAACGATATGTTTGAGATAATGATGGCACCCACTAAAGAAAATTTTAAAAATTATTCTACTAAGCTACCACTCATTTTTACTTGTGCCTCATTTTGAACTTGTGTTTAAATATTAACGGGGTTGAAACTTTCAAAATTGTTGGGTTGTGAAGGCTTTGGGCCGAGCCGGACGGGGCTCGGGCCTGTTTTGCTAGGCTAGTGGTAAACAAAAGAATGGCCTAGCCGGCCCTAATTAGGGTTAATTAGTTAATTCTTGGAGCCTAAGTTATTACCTTAATTACAACCCTAATCTAGCATTATAAATAGACCCATGATGTAATTGTATTCTTGAGCACAATAATAATATAAACCCTAGTTGCAGAGTGGACGTAGGTCACCTAGACCGAACCACTATAATTCTCTCGTGTCTACTTTATATATATATATATTGTGTGATTGTGTGTGTTTGATTGCTTCCGCTGGAACCTACTCTGATTGTGATACCTAACAACTTGTTAGGTATCACAATCAGAGTAGGTTCCAGCGGAAGCAATCAAACACACACAATCACACAATATATATATAAAGTAGACACGAGAGAATTATAGTGGTTCGGTCTAGGTGACCTACGTCCACTCTGCAACTAGGGTTTATATTATTATTGTGCTCAAGAATACAATTACATCATGGATCTATTTATAATGCTAGATTAGGGTTGTAATTAAGGTAATAACTTAGGCTCCAAGAATTAACTAATTAACCCTAATTAGGGCCGGCTAGCCTATTCTTTTGTTTATCATTAGCCTAGCAAAACAGGCCCGAGCCCCGTTCGGCTCGGCCCAAAGCCTTCACAACCCAACAATCTCCCACTTGAAGGCTTTGCACAAGTCTACAAACGCCGTCCAAGTAACCCAGATCCAGTTACTCCAGTATTCTTCATATCCAAAAGTCTTCCAAGCTTCAATTCCCATCATTTAAGACTTCATTGTAACCCCTAGTTGCACCCCCTCTCATCAAGTACATGAGGGGACAGTTGAAGCTCTCCCGAGCTCCAACCCATTCTCTATCTCAACTGGTATGCACCATCCACCAGCTCCAGAGATAACCCGAGAATCATCAACACTCTCCTCGTTCAGCAAAACATCCATAGGAGAGAATTTAACAATCGGAGTAGTGGTCTTCACAACCCAACGTTGTTTTGTGACTGTACCCGAAACACGCCCCGTGCTCCCACTGTCACCAAAACCCTGACCTGGTTTAGACCTCCGATCCCGCTCAGCTTGAATCACCTTGGCACCAGGCTTCAGTCTTGCAAATTGAACCCTCTTTTGCCCCTTTGACTCAGCGAACCCAACTTTGTTTTGAGGAACGGTCATACTTTCCTCAATAGGTACTTCCACCATGTATAACGATCCCCGCTTGTTTCCACGAGCAATAACCAGATTTCCTTTTGTTACTTTCCATTTACCTCTACCAAACTTTACTTCTTGTCCCTGTTCATCCAGTTTACTAACAGAGATAAGATTTCTCTTCAAAGCTGGAATCACCCTAACATTCTTCAAGTTCCAGTAGGTTCCCAATGGAGTTAACAGATTAACATCACCTATGCCCGTAACATCAAGGATATTACCATTTGCTGTTTGTACCTTCCCAAAGTTACCAACTTGTAGATTCACCAACGTCTCCCCGCTGTGCATGGCGTGAAACGAAGAACCGGAATCCATAACCCAAGAGTCCACACTGTTTTCAGCCTCGAGTAGTAACGTGTCATCATTACATTCATCCTCAGCAGCAGTGTTTTCCTCACCAGATTTTCCTTGTTTACGCTTTGGACATTGACTCTTAACATGCCCAATCTCATCACAACTCCAGCACTTCACAGTTTTCCGAGCTCTAGACGAACTCCTCCCTCGACTCCCATTGCTCCTGTTATTTTCCCTTCCCCTGCCAACATATAACAAACCAGAAGATGATCCACCACCAGTGCTTTTCCGGCGAGTTTCTTCACCTAGCACAATGTTTCGGACCCCGTCAAATGTTAATCCATCAGTCCCCACAGAACTAGTAATAGCCGTTACAGTTCCAGACCAACTATCTGGCAAAGAAGATAACAATACTATAGCTTGAGTCTCATCATCAAACTTCATGCCCACAGAAGCTAACCTGGACATGATCGAGTTAAGATCATTAATATGCTCCAAAACTGAAGTTCCCTCATTCATTCGAGTCATGAATAACTCCCTCATCAAGAACACCTTATTGGCAGCAGACGGCTTTTCATACATATTTGACAGAGCCGTCATTATACCACGAGCCGTGGTTTCATGCATAACGTTAAATGCAACGCTCCTCGTCAAAGCCAATGTAATAGCCCCTCTAGCCTTCTTGTCCTTTGAGTTCCAAACCGCTTCTTCAGCTTTGTTCATTGTAGCCGGCTTTTCTTCCAATACTACTTCCAAATCTTTTTCACCTAGCAATGCTTCTATTTGCATCTTCCACCAAGCAAAGTCTGTCCCGTTAAACTTTTCAATTCGAACCCTCCCGTCTTCAGCCATTGCAAACGAGAAACGAATACAATCAAGAAACAGAAACTTAAGTTGATGAACACCGTGAGAAAAGATTAACCTTTTAAGAAAAAAGCCAAAGAACCAAAGCTAACCGAAGCCAAGCACACTTCCAATAAAACCCTAAAAACCCGAAGATACCTAAACCGGTAACTTCACCTGCAGAACCGAGAGCAATACCAGCGACCCCAAGGATTCAAGACAGAAACCCTAATCGCGAATCGCCAAAAAAAATTAATAAAACCCGGACAGCCCTAGATCTCGAACCAGCAAAAAAATCGATAATACCACAGCCCTCTCGAACAGCCTCCTATGATTTCAGTGCAAACCCGGTGTGTTTCCGAACCTTAGCTCTGATACCACTTGTTAGGTATCACAATCAGAGTAGGTTCCAGCGGAAGCAATCAAACACACACAATCACACAATATATATATAAAGTAGACACGAGAGAATTATAGTGGTTCGGTCTAGGTGACCTACGTCCACTCTGCAACTAGGGTTTATATTATTATTGTGCTCAAGAATACAATTACATCATGGATCTATTTATAATGCTAGATTAGGGTTGTAATTAAGGTAATAACTTAGGCTCCAAGAATTAACTAATTAACCCTAATTAGGGCCGGCTAGCCTATTCTTTTGTTTATCATTAGCCTAGCAAAACAGGCCCGAGCCCCGTTCGGCTCGGCCCAAAGCCTTCACAACCCAACAAAAATAACTTATGATTTGGATTTAGGCCATTAAAATCCATATTTTGCAACTAATACAAAACAACAATTTCACAAATCTCTTCAATCTAGGTTTGATGATTATCTTTTAAAATATGATATAACATCAAACGTTCACACGTCAAAGGCTTTAGGTTCAAGTAGGTCAAACAGGAACCCGATTCTTATACTCATGCTAATAGCGAAAACACTAAGATGCGATGGAAGGGGTTTAAGAGAATCACTAAGTGCATTATTCGTCAGTGGGTTATAAAATGTCACCCAACACATAAATTCTATGTCAAGGGTAGTCATTACCACAAATAAAATGTCAAACAAACACAAAGAAAATCTAAAAGTCCCAAAGCAGAACAATCGGGGCAAAACATGCCCAACCAAATACAAAACAAACCAAACCAAACCAAACTAAACCAACATATGAAATAGAACACTATGACTTAAGAATAAGAACACATCTCATGAAAGACATTTAGACTCAATCTTATGACTCAAACCACACATGTTAGTCCAAAATAAGTAAAAACCACGACACAGTCTAAAAACAGTTGAGCACGATTTTCTCCTAAGTAAAACATATAATAAAAAAAGTCGTAAAACTCACCTCAGATAGGAGTACGATATGTAAATCCAAAAAGACCAAAAGTCACAGAACAACAACATTATAAAAGCAAAGTCATATTACTAAAGCATCAAAATAATCCAATTGGTTGTAGTTCATGTAGTCAAGTCGTTATTGTTCAATCATGAACTTAATTATCAAAGTGCGTAGTGCATTGCATGTTTAAGTTCAATGTCTTGTCTTTAGTGTTCATAATGTAAATTTGTTATGTTTGTTGTTCAATTCGTATTCTTGTAGAAGTCCATGTTCGTTAATGTTCATGTCTTAACAAGTGTTCAATGATTAAATCTATTCAAGTCTCTTATCATTAGACATCTTATGTTCGATTGTTGCTCATGTTCAGTTAACTTTTTATATATTAGCCTTGAAGTTTAGATTTTTGATGTAATATTTCAAGTTGTAGAGCTATGCACGCACTGATCTTACGTAGGTTGCTTGGAGGTCGAAACGATAACGAAATGATAAAATTCGATGTCGCTGGAAAGCTAAGTCCTAAACCTAATCTCATGAAAAATAATCAATTCAAATGGATTATGTATGTGAAAGTTATGACCTTGTGAACACAGACTAACATTCTACCTAATTTTCATATTAGACCTTTGATTTGTTTTGATTGTTTGGAGATCCAAATGTTGTCAGATTAAGATGAGACCACTTGTATGGATGGAGCATTCGTTAAGCTTACATTTAGACATCAAATTAGACTTATTTTTACTTTTTTTTATCTAGTTATAGCCATGTCGAAATTAACCCATGTTTTTAGTAAGCTTTCTATCCAAATCACTACATGTGTCCAGTGTATCCAAAATCAAGGATTTTGACCTTGATTGAGGCAAGACTTATTCCAATACATTATTTTAGGTTCATCTTGACCCGGTTACTGAATTAAATCAATATTTAACTTTAAATTTAGTACCATTATGTTAAACGATATCTATCTTGTCGGTTCGCGTTCTAGTTCGTTTTTAAGATCAAGATTCAATATTTATCGCATCTTTTTGCATATGATTATTCGTTTAATGTCACTTTTGATATTTATCAAAAGTTCCCAAGATTGGACATAAAGGCCATCAAAACACAGATTATAATGATGCAAAATACAATAAACGAAAGAGACCACAATCTAGACTAGGGTTTCCCGAGATTTGTTGATTCGAACACTGCGTTGTGAAATCCTTCACAATCAGCCCCATAATACAACGAAAACACCATTATTAGATGATAATTACAAGAATAAATGATAAAATAACTCAAGACCATGACTTTTGGTTGTCAAATCTAGATGATCGATGATGATGATGTTGTTGGGAGAATGGCGGCTAGGATTTGCTACTTGAGAGAATTAAAGAGTGTTTGGAAAAGTGGAATGAAAAAAAAAAAGGAAACCTCCCCTTGTGGAGTTTTTGGTTGTATAGGACAAGGGGCAAGGCCCTGAGTCCTTGGCCCATCTCGTATAATTGGACTCGCTATTGTCCCATGTTTTGCTCGAATTTCACCTTTTTATGTGTGTTTTACAGTTTTTCGAGCTATTACACGCCATTAAAGTCTTAAGTTTTTAATTTTTTGTTAAAGAGGTGATAATTAGTGGATTTTAGATATGCGGCTATTGCCTAATAATACAAAGTATTTTGGGAAATACTTTGATGATGTTTCTTGTGAAGTAACTTTATTGTTAGTTTACTTGTAATCTATGTTTATAAAACAATAATAACCGGCAACACAAACACGTTAGGTTGAGCGGTGTGACAGGTCAGAATGGACCGGGCCAGAATGAGCCGTTTTAAAACATGATCATTTAGTTCAGGTCCGAACACATTCGAGTCAAGATAGGTTTTGGTTAGAAAATGTTGCTAACCACTAAGCACTCTCTTATGTTCATCACTGGCTCTGTCCAGTAAGCCATAGGCATACATATTAAGGTGACAAGTGTGTAGTTTTATGCAACAAGACAGTTAACAATTGAAATAGATAAGTTGTTTTCACATTAATTCTGTTGTGTTTCGAGAACGTTTCCGAGTTGAAGTTTTACTTAAACATATTATGTAGTCACCTGAATGGACTTTTACCTTTAGAGGTAAGCAAGATCAGTGACGAAGCTTGAACAAAACTCCAAACTTTTTCGGACGAAATACATATAAATTACTCCAAACTTTTTCGCACTAACAAAACTCTTTCATGACACAAAGAAGTAGTTCGATTTAGAGTCTGACTAAAAAGCATATGATGTCAAATTGTCGTCAAACTATTTTGTTAATATAACCAATCTATAGTGACTAAACAAAATTAGTCTCTAAATGGTCCGGTGAGTAAATCAGAACCAACGGTACTTCATATGCCACATACTGTTATTTTGTTTAGTGGTTTTTATGTCACGAGTAACCCATTTAGTTGCGAACTTTTTTCCTCTATTATATAAGATTACTAAATATAGTGTTGTCAAGATCCGAATATGACTCTTTATTTACTTGAAATCCTTAAAAACTCAGTAAATTTAATCGGCTTATCACCATCTTTGCGTCTGGGGTTGACCCAGAGCCTATTGTTACGTCAAACGTCAGGATTTAACGATAGAGATCACTCGCCTCAAAGCAATAAGTTAGTAATTTTCATTTTTGTTTGCGGTAACTTTAGATATTACTTAGAACCACATTTTCGTTTTGGCCCGAAACTATCATGCTCATAGCCCATTTTAACCCGCAACCTCACCTGCCCGTTTTCCCAGGCTAGCTTAGTAATAATAATATTGTTTTTAGAATACATTACTTATCTATAAAAACAAAAACAAAATGTACAAAGATAATCATGTTTGTTCGTCAAAGTAGTCTGACGTGCTTTCATTCTGTTGATAATAGATATTTTAATAAATTATATATATATATATATATATATATATCGTTGCCCCACTCCACCTAAAAAAGTAATTTCGCCCCTCTCATCCCTTCTCTCCCGGGAGTGTTCAAACTTCACCACTGTTTGCTCGTGCCACCTCTACTGTTCATTGTTTGAAAAACTTGATAGTGCCCTTCATATCATTTTGTATTTTGTGTCACAAGATCTGTTTCTTGTGGATTTCAAGTACTTTCACTTTGTATTATTTTCATATTTTTGGCTCCTTCTACCTCCAATTACATGTAAGAAGCAAGGAATATTTTCTGATGCTTGCAATCTTTTTACCCATTGCTCATCATCACTAACTACACTTTGTGAAAGAATCTTTACAATACTTTCCTTGTGATGTGAACTTTGGTCCTTTCTATTCCATCTTTTTTCCTTTTTTGGGTGAAATTATTTTTTTCACTTAAGAGGTAAAATTTACATCGAGTTAAAGCAAGGCCAAGAGAGCCATATTCTTAGGTATAAGTTGTTATTATAGTAAAAAAAAAATTAATATGTTGTTCAATTGATGAAAGAATCGAAATACGTTGGTATTTCTTATTGTTATTAAGGTTTATTCAAATTTCATTATGTTATATTACTAGTGGTAATGCCCGCACGTTGCGATGGTACAGTTGTTGCGTGATTTTTTGGGAATTCGGTTTTAGTTTGTATCGACTCGGTGCGTTATGATGAAAATTAAAAAATCAAAATATAATTATTGAAAAATTTGAATGAAAGAAAACAATTACGTATATTATAAAAGTCTTTAAAACAATTATATTATCCCAACAAGATTAGTGAAAGCATGGGTGGTATTTGTGGTCGGAAATCACCTATTACCAAGATTTTAAGGGTTTCGTTTTATTAATATAGGTTAGAGTTTTATGATCATCAAAGATAACTTTCGGTGGTGATTTGCATAGACCGGATAAATTTAATGGAGAACTTATCACAACAAATTACCATCTTTATTGTTATTGAGCTTTTAACAACCGTCAAAAAAAAGAGAAAGAGGGATTACCGCTCAATCGTAGTGGATGAACCGAATTGAAAGTAAATGACGGTTTTGTTTGGTCACGTGTATATGCTTTAACATTTGTATTATAAGCATCATATATTATATTTTATTGTAAGGGTATAAATTAAATAAAATGATTAATTTTTTTAAATGTAAGCATGACTTTTCATATGGGTGTCTTAATCCATATGTAAAATTAAAATTCAATCCTGTTTTCACTTTTATTATATAAGATATAGATAATTATTAAAATTATTAAACTCAGAATATGCCTCTAGAAAAATATTAGTATTATAGTTATTATAAACATGAAGATATATATATATATATATATATATATATATATATATAAGTTATATACTTAATTATTGAAATAAAATAATACTTAATTTAAATAGTATTAAGTTATAAAAATATAATTACTAATATAAATTTAAATGTCAATTTATAGTATCATAAATAAAATAAAATTTAATGAAGTGAATTAAATAATATCATATTATTAATAATGTATCAATAATATTTATTAAATACATGAAAGAGACAAGGGTAAAAATTCCAATGTATATAAAATTTAATGGATAAATTTACCATATTGCCCGTAAAGTATCTTAAAATCTTAATCAATTCTCTATTCTACCCCTCTTAAATGTCTTACACTTCTTTGTACATGTTGATTCAAAACTTGTATGTTTGGCAAAATTACATCTCTATCTAGAGAGATTTATTATAAAGTAGTATAGATATAAGTATTTAAATAAAATAATACTTAATTTAAATAGTAGTTAGTTAAAAAATATGATCAATGATTATAAATTTAAATATGAATTTATATTATTATAAATAAAATAAAACTTTAGTTTTAAAAGTATGATTAGTAATTATAAATTTAAATGTCAATTTATATTATTATAAAAAAAATAAAAGTTAATAAAGTGAATCAAATAATATCATATTATTAAATAATGTATTAATAATGTGTATTAAATAAAAAATAATAATTAGAAAAAGTTAATTAAATGGGGGCAAAACTAGAATTATTGCATAAACCACTTGTACTCTATGCTTAAAATGTTGCACAGGTGTCTTAAATTTTAAATAAAATTACCATCTTATCCTTCTAATATGTATTATATAGTAGTATAGATAATACTTAATTTTAATAATATATAGTTTTAAATATATAAATAGTAAATGTAAATTTAATTATTATTTTAAAAGCATTATTAATAAGATAATACTTAATTTAGTGAATTAAATAATACATTAATTACAAGAAGTATATTTAATAAGGGCAATTTAAAAACTATTGCATAACACACTTATATATTGTGTTTAAAAAGTTGTCTTAGGTGTGTTACACTTTGAATAAAATTACAATTGTATCCTCCCTATATGCTTTATATAGTAGTATAGATATAGATTATGAGAATGTAGTTTGTTTCAACCATTTTAGGTTATTTAGATTGTTAGTTTAAGAGACCAACAATAATTATCATATATCATAAACTTAAGACACTATTCATTCATACAACTGTATGTTCAATATAGAATATAGAATTGGGATTAAGACCAAGAGCTGCTAAAAATCTTGGTTTTTGGTTTAAATATGATACATAAGACAGTTATGTAACTGTCTATCCTACTCTCTAACTCTCATTGTATATGACAAGCATCACATGCAAATGTATTACGCAGGTGTCACACTCCAATTAAAATTGATTTTGTACGAAATTTGTTCCCGCGCATAACTTTTTTTTTTTTTTTTGTTAGCATATTCTTTTACATTTTGCGGTGTATGTTTTCTAGGAATTTATAGCAAAATTTAGGGAGTTATTAGCTCAACAAGGAAAGACACTAACAATTAATATGAAAACAATATAATCTCAACCACTCAACCAAACTATGAAAAAAGAGACCCCTCATTGGACAAAACAATGTATTGTCGATTTCTTTTTTCATTGGTGTCAATTTTTAATAAGGAAGAAGATTGTTTGATTTGGATGTGTGATGGTGTATTTAGATATTGTAAGCTTAATGATAACCTAATAAGAGTAATTTGAAGTCAATTCTATGAGTTGAGGCAGGTATATGTCACTCCAACCCCCAAGATTTTGTTGGGTATTCTTTATATATACATCATTATCAAAGATAACAACCCCTAAGGCCCTAATAAATATGGTAGGGTCTCGCTCTTTTGATAATTTCATTTTGATTGTGATTGAGAGCCGATATTATTTAAAAAATGGTATTAAATTATGAAGTAATGCATTGCACATAATAGTCGTCGGTGTATAGACAAGTTGTGGTTTCTAGTGTTTAAGCGAGTCATAGGTCTTTATAGCGGGAATTTCTAGCATGGGACATTGTTATCAAGCTGATTTATTTGTATGTGTCTGGTTTCGTCTTAAAATTAGATGACGGTAAGTGGAGTAGTCCACGTGCTAGTAATTGGCTTCGAGATCTATTATGTTTTGACGAGGGACTTGAGTACACATCAATCAATTTTTTTAAGGTGGGGTGAGATCAACGGACTTGAAACATAGACCCTACCATAAAGAAACACTGAAAATATGGAGTATTTTGGTTAAAACAAAATAATAAAATGAATATACATAGTATATATTTGTCTAGCTATTAATAAACTTTGTAACACCTATCTAACCATAATAATTGATGTGAGTTGTGAGGCCATACATTTATAAAAGCCATATATGAAATATGTGAAACATCCACCCATCTCTTTCACTAAGACCATTAGCAAGTTATCATATGAGGATGTTTTTGTGATTACTAGGCGGGGGGCTAAGTGTATTATGCATATTCAAGTGTTTAACTAAACAAGTCGATCTGTTAACACATAAACCTATTTTTCAAATGATATTTTACATAATTTAATGGTAGTTTTATGATTTTTAAAGGGTCTAGTTAATAGGACACCAACCCCCCCCCCCCCCCCCCCCCTTCAAAAAGAATAAATCAACACCCCATATTTATACGGGTCATATAATCCTATAAAAAACGTATAAACCCTCTGACAAGCCCCCCGAATTTTCCCTCGTACACAGTGTCGAAAATTGACATACGTGTCGTATAGTCCTATATGTGTCGTATAGGACTGTATGAGACATATAACCCTTTAACACTCCCCCCCCCCCCCCCTCCTGAATTTCTCTCATTTTAATATCTTCCACCCTATACGCAGCGTATGATGTTATACGAGAAGTATAGAGTGATGTCAATTTATAATACGGGGTGTTAAATATATTAGGACTCTTTTTAAATCATTTAAGATATTAATTAATAATTTGTAGAAAAGTCAAGGTTTTGTCCCAAAAAATGGTACACAAAGATCACAAACAAATGATAAAAAAGAGATATTGAACCCTTGTGAAAAGAACAAGACTAATCATGTAGTATAGTAAAATAAGTACCATTTCTTGAAGCTAAGCTAGCAAGAGATTATAATAGTGTTTAATGGTACACAAATAATTATGATATAAATCATTACTAGAAGCCAAAAGACACAAAAAAATAGCATCATCAAGCTCTACCAGTCAACTCCATCACATACTCTTGCACCAACTCCTCTAGCAACTTCCTTTCAATTTCCTTTCTTGTATCATCAACTTCCATTCTCAACCCCTCCACCCACCCCCCACCCACCACCTCTTTCATCACCACCATGCTGCCGCCGACGTACCCGTCATCCCAATCACACCTCTCCTCCAGCCATATCCATTCCTTTATCTGACCAAACACGCGGTCCACCAGTGCAGTTGAAGACATTGTCATGTCAACTACACTATGATGGGCCCAACAGTAGGGCCCACGGCTTGCAATATCTATCAACACCTCGTTGACGCAGTCAAACACAAGTTTTGATATTGCTATGTGATGTCTAAGTTTGGTTTGATCAAGTATGGGTTCCTTTTGACTTAGGTTCATGTATTTGTCTCTCAGTGATGGGTCTAGCGGGCTTTCAGGAGAATGCAATTTGCCTAAAAACGAGTTTGACTGTGTTTGACCAAGACCCGCTACTGATAATAAGGTTTGAACATAGAATAAACATTCTTGCTCTTCTTCCTCTGGATTTAGGGGAGTGGATGAGGGTTTATTGGAGTATGGTGTGGCTGACCCCACAGAATCATCCCACGATAACGTTCGGGCTATGGATCCGATTGGGGGAGATTTATCAATCAAATTGTATCTCATGGGCTCTATTCCTGTTAATACAACAAAAACATTAGTTGTGTCCAACAAATGTTGATTATTGCATATCATGTGAAGATTACTGAACATTCTGGTAGAAAAAATACATAGGCGAATGGATTAAGCTAAAAGATTCAACTAAAAAGGAGACGAGGGACATGAAAAAAAGTATGAAAATCATCCAAATTGCCATAAGATGGATGAAGACCACTCCTTAACCATTTTATTTAAAAAGTTGAGATTATTTTTGTAATAATATAGCTTTGTAATCATATCTAGTGCGTTCTATTTATAAAATTAATAAACTAGATAAAAACATGATTTTCAGGCTGGCTGAACCATTTTCATCCATGCTTAAAAATACACGATCGACCAGTTACTCAACCCGCCCTTTCCAGTGACTATTGTCTACAGGTGAGTAGTTCATGAAACTTACCATATTTATTCAGCTTGGAATTATGAAGACAACTTGTTGTATGGTCATCTTCTTCAAACTGTGGTTCCAAAACCGAAATAGGGCTTGGTTGATCCTGATTCGCAATGTGGTTTCCAGGAAAGTCATGTTTTGTGAAAGAAAATCCACCCTGTAATAAGCAGTTATAAATCCTTCAGAAAATGTACTCCAAATTCATAAAACACACTCGATAGTCACACTTAATCAAAACTAAAAACCCTAAGTAAGTGCATACAACTTAAGGAAGAAGCAATACCTCAGGTAAAATAATGTTTTTTTTAACACCAGAGCATGATGCTTCTTCAGCAACCATGCCACGAGTGCATTGAGATCCTTCAATGTCAACATTTTTTGGGGGAAATCTAGTAGATTGAGGTACATCGTTAGACTGGTGGGACTTCTCTTTAATAGATTTCTTATTCTTAGAAAAAAACAAACTTGAGACTCGCCCCTTGAAAGATGATGATTTAACAAGCTTTTCCTTCACCACATCTTTAGTATAATCTGCCTTGTCTTTCAAGGAACCTGAAACTTCTACACCAAGCTGAGCTGGAACAGATTTTGATCTCAAAAGATTTCTAGAACTTTTATCGCCATCTTCAGCTTTGTTCGAATCACTAATTTCATGATTTTCCTCAGGTTTTACTGATTTCATCAAATCAGAAAGAGCAAGCATATCACCCAATCTACTTGAGCTTTTTTGTATTTGTCTCTGTTCTATAACATTCTTATTTGATGACATCATCGCCCATCTTTCAGAAAGCCGTTTCTTAGCTTCCCTACAAACAGATGACTCAAGAGAATAAGATGTGCGGCTGGATGAAGTACAATAATCACTATTAAAACGATTAATATAATCCCAAGAGTGTCTAGAAGCTGGTGAAACTACTTCAGAATCACTAAGATTTCCTGTTGCATAATCCATCTCTGATTTACAATATGAACTATCATCACCAATATAACCATTTGAGAGTACGGAAGAAATTAGGGTCTCATCTCTTCTAAGCCCACTTAAATCATCAGAAATATCATTTGCAGTCTCTTCTGGATCCCCATCAAAAACATCATCATGTGATGTCGAATTAGAAGGTGATGAAGAAACAACTTTGATATTATGGGGTTTCACAGAACTAGGTTTCAGTACCACAATGCGAGTGGGCTGGTTAGGGTTATCATCAATTTCACAGCTGTCAGGAGTAAACAAAATATCAGAACCATTTTTATTCCAAACATGTTTTTCATTGTCCACCAACTTAGAGGGTTTAAGAATAGTGATCCTTCTAGATTCTGGTGGCGGTGGGACAGACTGTGAGAATAAAGAATTAGGTTCTTGTAGAAACTTGAGAAATGTATCTTTATTGGAACTTAAAACTTCTAATGCATCTTGAAACTGCTTTGTTTGCCGAAGTTTTTCATCAGTTGATAATCGTTTTGCTTCCATGAATTTCTCACGAACAAGATCCATCTTTCCATTGTCACTACATTTTCCCTTTTGAGGTGAATCATTTTGACATATTTCATAAACATCTTTATATTCTCCTTGCTCTTGGTACTGATTGATCTCATGTTTTGATTGTGTGTTCATGAACCCATGTTCTTGTTGCAAAAATTCTAACGATCCTGATTTGCTCCTGCGTGAAGCTGAAACAAGTCGATGTTGATATGGCAGGCCATCAAGCCCCATAAGTTTGGCAACCAAATTAGATGGACTTTGCTTTGAGTCCTCTTCCTTTAACATTTCTTGGGCAATAAGCATCTTTATGGGTGTTCCGTTTGATTTTCTATTTGATGGAGATTTTCTCAAGTCAGATACAATCTGCATGCACCAATACTGAATCAGTCAACGCTTTGAAAGTTTATCAAAATTATGAAATTTACGAGGATATCATGATTTGAAGTAATTACCACTTTATCATCCATCTGATCATCAACTAGACTTGTTCTCGTCACATCTGATTGCCTCCTAGAGAATGAAGAACCTGTTTCAGTTTCATATCTTGTCATTAACTTCCATATGAAGAGTCATAAATCAAAGTTTAGATAGATTGTTACCAGGGGTGTTATTTATCTAATGACAACATTCTCTTATGAAATGAGCATATTTGATGGGTTATCAATACAACACAATGGTATGTATGTGCATTTAGATATTTCATCATCATTTATCTCATGAAAAGAGTGTGAACTAAAGGTAAAAGATGAAGAAAATCACCATCATGATGTGGTTTGTCTGTAAGAAACTTGTTTCCTCCCACACTAGTATTCAAATCAAACAAGTTCACCATTCTTCCCAAGCATCCTGGCATAGGTTTTTCAGGGTTTCGATTTCTTCCATTTTGAACCCAACTCATTTTTACTTTTTATACCTGTGAATATCAGATTTCACAGTTAGTAAACCACAAAAAACAATGAAAACATATGATTTTTAAAGAGGATTTAGCATTTCTCAAAAGTAAATGAGCTAAATTTATTTACAAAGTAATGCATTCTTTAAAGAACAAATCAATCAGCAACAAGTAGGTTTAGAGGAGAATATGATGTTGAATCAAAGTCATCTCCATAGCTAGCAGAGTAGCAGCCATCAATCATTAAGAACCCAAAAATAAATATTAATTTACTAATAGTACATACCAAAATTAGAGCAGAAAAATGAAAATTCATAACACCTACCTGGTGATTTTGTGTGTGAATCATGAATTGGGGATATCATCAACTAATTCAACAGTGTTGGAGGTGATAGGCAAGAGAGCCAATAAATTGATATACTATCTACAGCATTATATAAAAGGGAAAAACAATATAGCACCAGGGACAAGACTACTTCAAATTACACAATTCCAGCATATTCACATGAAATTTCACATCAAAGAGTCACCACTTTGAACAGGGTTACAAAAAATTGTTCAGAAAATGAAAAAATAATAATAATTCATACAGCCAAACAGACAAAACAAAATCACCCCACTCGTTCAAATCAACATCATTATTTAATCAACAGAATCAAAAGCAAAAGCCCTAATTCCAATTCACTTCAAATCATCTTAAAATCTACATGATTAATCCATCACAAGATCTTTTTCATTTTCTAAAAAAGCTGCAATTACAGGAGAACAATAAGAGAATCTGATTCTGTTTTCACCTACAAAAAGCTACACGAAATCAGAGAAGAAAATAAAACCAAAAGTAGCTTAAAAAGAAGAAAGAGAAAGAGGCGTTTATAGTGAGAAACTGAAGAAATCGTGAGATCAGCACCTTATAGTGAAATTGTCGCCGGTGGATGGCCGGAAAGTGACATTCCGGTGGGAAAACCGCCGGAGATTCGCCGTAGTTGAGATCAGTAACCACTTTTGATTACACGAACACACACTCGCAGGTGAGAGAAAATATAATGTGAATAAAACCAGATATGTTGATAATAAGAAACCCATATTAAGTAAATATAAAGTTTGATTTTGTAGTAAAGTCCTTATGGTTTTTTGTTATTGTCAAAAAAGGACTCTTACATTATTGAGTATTTGAGTTCTCATCTATCACTGGTTTGATTTATGTGGTTATGTTTTGTAAATAAAAAAAAAGTTTTATGTTAGTTATACATTTATACTTATTTATGTAAAGTGTTAATATAAGGTTTCATGTTCAAACATGACTCAAGAGGGTTTTTTTATAGCAATGGTTTTCCTTTTTGATAGTGTTTTTGAGTGAGTTAGATCTGAAACGTTAAAATCAGTATGACAGGTCGATATTTTGTCTTAGAAAGCCTCACTTGTGTATTGAATGTAGTTTTAAATTTTGTTAAAAAAAAGTTAAGATAATTTTGATCTAACCTTAAACATTCATTTAACCATGAAAATGAGCTCACTAGATATGCACATTGGTATCTTTTTCAGATCTTTATTCTGAACATAGTTTGATTTTCGGGTTATAGTGGTTTTTTTAAGCCAAGTTAAATTAAAACATCGTTAAATGGTAAGCTATAGTTCAATTAAGCTTTTAGTCATTTAAATAACATTTCTAATTAATAACATAAATAAGAATAAAAAAAATTAATGGAAACAACTATAAAAATAATATGAAATGAGAAAATGTACTTTATAAATTTGAAGTGGTTTTAATCAATTTAGAAAATAAAGAATATGAAAAGTAAGAATAAGTTTTTTTTATAATGATTTCTAATCTACTTCTATTAACCATTTATAAATTTTAAGTGGTTTTAATCAATTTAGAAAATAAAGAATATGAAAAGTAAGAATAAGTTTTTTTATAATAATTTCTAATCTACTTCTATTAACCATTTATATATGTATATTACAACATTTGAAGTTTCAATGTCTTAAATAGAAAGAAAACACCTTATCTTTAGGACGTCCTTTGACGACAGCTAGCCTAAATTTAAATCAAACCCTGGACCCGTGTCACTTTACCTCCCAACAACATTTAACTAGTGTTGTCTTTATTATGTTTTGTTTTTAAACATTACATGTATTCACGAATAAATATATTCATTAGTGATTTCTTTGTAAGATAATGCAAAAAGAGATTACAAGTATTTTAACCAAAACAAATGAATTATACATGAGCAAAGTTGTTCAACAACTTTTACAAAGAAAATACAATGTAAAATAAAAAGGAACCAATGGTTTGAAAGTTTGTATATATTCAAAGGACCTTTTATGTAAATCAATTTCTATATTATTAATTCTTGGTTTAGAACCGTTGAGAGCGGTGACGTTGACCCCCAAAAGCTTCATTAGCCAACAAGTATCATGGCCCTTTGAAAATGTTTACGAAATGATTGAAAGATATAAAATATACATTAAATATTATATATTTGTGCGTTAATTATTAGAATAACTAGTATTAAGGCTCACGCGTTATAGTTCGGACGTAAAACCATGTTAAATAGCACCAATGTCATATAACCGTCAACGACCACTAACACAAGAAAAACTCGTATTAAAAAGGAAATAAAAAAGAAAAAATAAAATAGAACGGAAAGTCACGTTGAAGCACGCACGTGAAACGTAAAGATTAAAAGCAATAACTAAGTCGATTTAGGACCCACGCGTTGTGATGGTGCCGTTAAACGGGAAAAAATAAACGTAAAAACATTGAATCACACAAGCACGTTGCGGCATGTTAACTCGTAAAATTTAAACAGAAACTTAAAACGAAAAATTTATAAAATATGAATAGTATAATGGACCAAAGTTGAAATTGAAAATTCGTAATTTTTAAATTGTAAAAGATGTAAATGTTTTGGGATTAATAGTAAAAAGTTAAAGATAAAAAATCCAAAAGTAGTACAACCCATTAAAACTAGCGTACAACTCGTGATGCACAAGGTTAGTAATTTGTAACATATAATATATAGTATGTTAAAATTGGTAAGCATATATATACTTTATATAAAGTATATATATTGCTTTTCTTTTAAATTCATGACATTGATAAAAATTCTGATCAGCCGAACGTTCAACGAACTCATAATAAAATATTTTATATTTCTATTGTTTTAAAATTTATTTTTAGCTTTTTTTAGATATATTTTCACGTTTAAAATCATTACTCAAAATGTTATCCTAATCATAATTCATATAACAAACAAAACGACTATTTTAACAAATTATATCAATTGTTTTTTCTCTTGTTCTCTCTTTTCATTTGTTAGGGTTTATAAGTCTTTATATGTTTAATTATTAATTAACTTACCTAATACAAATCATAAGTAACGTTACAATTACCGGCATCCTTTTCATTAGTTTGTTTTCCCTTTATACATTTGTCTTGTACTATCTATTTATTTTTGTTTGTTTAATTAGGAAACTTAAAAACTATCATCAGTAGGATCATATATGCATGATTGTGCGATTAATTATTTCTAAAAATTAACTAAATGACAAGGAAAAGGTGACATTTTTTTATTATTTTCCTTAATAATTAATATATATTGGCGTTTTCTATCATGCTTCCAATTTTAGTGATTGCTAAATAAACTATGTTGGCTTTCTTAAAATTGATAATAATACAATTAATCTAAACCATATATATGAGTTAATTACATGGTTGGTTTTGTGGTAAGATGATATTGTAGAATTGATTTTAACTTTTAAAAAATCACATCATTAGTTATGATTGAAAAACATAACATGAAAGTTTACTTTACAATATTAAACAAAGAAAATACATCTACTTGGTTCGTTTTATGCTAACTAAACACGACAATAACATATAAATCACAAGTGATCACTTTATAGTCTCGCTCATCTCATTACCTAAATCATTATATCTTATCCAAATATCACTTTCAATTTAGAAACGTTAGAACATAAAAGTTATGGTATTTAACCCTCAAAATATATTACTCATTTGTTTTAAACGTTTAACTTTGGTTTACACTTGTTTTAACCATTAAACATTTTATTCACGACAAGTCAATGATTTCACATCTTGGTCATTTTTTAGTAATGTATCATTTTTTGATGTTTATTTTATTTCATATTTGTCTAATTGACATATTGTTACCTATTAGCACTATTATTAAAAAGTCAATCTACTAAAGTAGTCAAATTAACTCACCATTCACGCACCTTAAAAAGTAGTCACTGCCTCCCGCCACCATCATCCTTCACCTCCATCAATTACAGGATCACAACCACCCTTCTCATCCATCGAACCCTTATCAAACTCAAACCTGGACAACCGAACTACCATCATTCATGATTCGCCATCGTCATCCTCACCCCTATCGAACAAAACATTCTACCTCTTCTCTTTGTGCCAACACCATAACATTCCTCCTCTATTCGAGATCCAAAGTAAAACACTCAAATAAAAAAATGTACCAAATGGTCATTGGCTTAGGGTGTACCAAGGTGTGCATGAAAAATATCATTCTCGTTTGGTTAAGAGTTCAAGTCCTGTAATAAACAAAATGTGCCGGTTTTAACCTTTAAGATAATAATAATCTATACTAATAAAATAAAATAGTCATAGCCACATCACATGGTTATATTCTAGTTTGTTCACGTTATTTCCACCTAGGCTTGACCTAAGATTGGCTATATGTATTCACCACAATTAAACTTAATAATCTTGGTAAACAAAAAATTTATTTTCAAAAAAGTTTCCTTAATAGGTACTCATTTACTACTATATTAATCAGTTACATTCTTTCTATTAATAAGTAAATCATTTCATATAAATATACTTTGATGAGACTTAACTTTTTAAAAATATAATTTAATCTTTAGCTAATCCTTGTTAAAACTAAAATAGTCTAAAATGATATATAAAAAGATTTATGGATATTTATTAATAATAGTTATATTTTTATATATTATTTTTATAACTTAAATATGTTTGTTATGCATAATAAATAATAATTTCATTGATATGTTATTTATAACATATATTAGATTAGGATAAGGATAGAGATCAAATGTTAACCTTGTTTATTGCGATAACCTATTAGCCCAACCAGTGATCCATAGCAGGCCACGTCATCACTATAAGTTAGAGTTACATTGATAAACTAGTGATCTACAATAAACGTTAAAAAAAGTTTTAAAAAAAATACAACAAGACTATACTCGGATTAAAAATATTAAAACAATCTATTTAATGGTCTAATTTGTCTAAAAATATAACATCATACAGAAGAGTTTTGAAGGTTTAAAAATATAGTGAAGTTTTTTTAAAAGGGAGGGAAATTAAAAAATGAGGGAAAAATCGTTACATCAGTAGTGTAACATGATGTTAAAATTAGTTACACTGCATAATTATGGTGTAAGTGTTTATTACATTATGGTTAACGGGTTATCGTAATAAACAAAGATTAACAAAGGAACTTTACCCTGTTAGATTATATGTATATATAACTTTTTTTACTTCAACTCATGTCCTGGTAATAACATTTAATAAAAATATGTATGAAAAGCCATTTTGTTACGATGTTTTTCGATCTCACAAACCGACCAACCACCACCATCATTTAGAAAATTCGAACTTGGAAGGGACAACCCATGGTCGTGATCACATCAGTCCCCACAATGGGTGTGATGGACAACACAATGTGGGCGTTCATGACTTCCTCGTCTCTAGCCACCAAAGACGTTTTATTGTGTGTGCTCTCCCAATTATACCCCACGTTTGTGAGCTAATGATCAAAGGAGACGGAGTGCCTAATAAATGGGTGGGGTTTCGAGGTCGTTATTATTATTATTGTTATTGTTGTTGTTAACTATTTTAATGTTTTTAGTTAATTTAAAAGTCACGTGGCGATGATAAAATCTATCTAGTTGTTTATATAACGTTCATATATTAACTTTAATCTACCAATGTTGTTACTTTATAATTTAACAAATCAGATGACGGTGATAAAGTCTTTAAAAATTATGAATGTGGTTCATAGGGGAGGGTTCTCTTAAACATCATTTTTATGAGAATTTTAAAAACAATATAAATCACACATTTAACATCACATGCAAGTCACATGTCCTTTTCATCTTTTTTGTAAAACGTTCATAATTTTTTTCACGGCATTATTTTTTCTATAAAATTTAGTATTTTTTAATCTTTCTAACGTGTACCATATAAATATACTTTAAAAAAAAATCATCCATCCATTATTTACACATATGTAAATTAGTCTAGTTTTAAACATGTGTAAATCCGGTATTATATGTGTAAAACAAAGTACGTAAAAAATGAGTTTTTTTGTTTTTAATTTTTTTATTTTTTTATGAAAGAGGAAAAGGAGGAAAACATATTTGTTTTTTTATTTTTATGTTATTTTTTATTTTATAATCTTTTTATTATGTTTTCGTTATTTACCCTTTTGTTATTGAAAACTTGTGGCTTACATTGGCTATTATAGTTTTCAAAAAAAAAAATTATCATTTAAACTCTCCCCATGGTTCATATAGTCTAACTTAATTATATATTAAAAGAGTTTCTTAAAGAGTCAACCTAAAGTTAGGGTAAAAACATTACAAGTAAAATTAAATAGTTACAGTTAAAAAAAACTCATAAAACATTAAAAGTTATAAAAGTTATCAACCCAAAATGGTAAACTTAATTTGTTATTTATTTCTGTCGTATCTTAATACTAAGGTTCAAAAGTTGGAAAGTGTTACAATTAACGGTATACCACCCCTATTAGACGCTAACAATTTAGACTAACGATCCATCTCTCTAACAAATATTTCGTATTCATCATTCTAATAACAATATGTTATTAATTAAATTCAAGCCCCTATGTTTTGGCTCTGCCATATGTCGGTTTCCAATTTACAAGGATTATTTTACTTCTCGCACAAGACATCTAATTTTACGAACCATGTAATATTATTATTTTCTCTAGATTTTATCAACTAGCATGATCTTGTTATTAAGACGATAGTTAAAGGATACAACATCGCTCTATAACTTAACGATATTTTAGATCCACGATCCAATATCATCCATGCAAATTGGTAGACGGTTGCATTTAGTGAAGATGATGATAACGATGATGATATTGTTACATTGAAACATAATAGAAGGTGAGAAGGAGTACAAATTCATGTTGACACAAAAATGATATTAAAGAAATAGACACAATGCCACATATCTTTAGAGGACCATCCCATAGAAATCTTTTGTTCGGTCATGAAGTAAATGACCATTTATTATTTGTTTTTGGTTGTTAAGTTTATGGTTATTGTATGTATGAAAAATATAATATAGAATGCCTCGAGAACTTTTGGAAATACAATGTTCTAACCAGAAACTTCAAGGTGTTTGAATTCTTCTTTCACCGGTTTCTGTTGTACCATAAAAACATTAATTGATTAGCAAAGTATTGGTGGGGTTTTGTGAATTTTTAAAACATGATTATTAGATTATAAAAAAAAACTAAATGTTAAAGTCAAATAAGAATTAAACTTGTATATGATATAGACATGAACTTTGAGATTCTTTTGTATTTATAAAATAAAAATCAAATTAACAAATATATTGTTGGATTTTTAGGAAAAAGAATCAATTAGAAAAGTAATCAAAGTTTCTAATATGACTTGTGAGGAGCATGGGTGTTTTTTCTCCTTTTCTATTAATATGAGTGAAAATTCAATTTTTATAATAGTGAAAGTCTAATTTTTTTATAGAGACAATTTCATATATCACCTCTAAACATTTTATACATCATATTTCTTCAAAGTCATGCTTAAAAAGTAACATATATTATATATAGACAACTTTTTATTTTGAGAAAATATGATATTCTATATGTTTTATTTTGATAATGAGAAATTGAATATAATCATTCTTTTCTACAAATTTCTCTATATTAATCAAAATTAGATTTACACCCTCATATTATTGAAAATATTATACCTACCTCATTTTATTAAATTTGAGTTCTTAATTATTATTTTTAAACTAACGCCAAACTTGATAGAAAATATATTTGTCGGTGAATTAACTAATTAAAACAAAAGTCAAATAAAGTATGCATGCATGCATGCTTACTAATCAAGCATTTGACTTAGCTTCTATAGTGACATCAGTAAACTAAGCATGCATGCATGCTTAAAAATCAACATATACAAGAATCATTATTACTCTATTATTAATAGAGATAAGAAATTAATAGTATATTTATAGGCAAGAGTGGGGCCGTTGTATAATTTTAGGGGGGCGTTCGGGATTTTCACATACATATAATACGAAAAAGAAATTTTACGGAGGGCAACTGCCCCCCCCCCCCCCAACGCCCTACCTAGGTCCGCCAGTGCTCCTGACACATATTTTTTCAATTACTAAAGTTACTACTTTAGAGTTTTACCACAAGAATTTGATCTTATGGTTTCTGAAGAGCTGGATCGATAACAATCAAAGTAATGCAGCGTTACGTACGTGTGAGAAAAATGATCGGACCCCGCTGCGTAGCGCGAAGGGACAAAAACTAGTTTAGAATAAATTAGCATTGCAAGGGCACTCTCTTTCGGTTGTGTATTTTATTGAAGAAATATGCGTATCAACCGAGTTAAATTATATTAGTAAAAACATCTTTAATCGAATCAATGGTGGATTCAGTAATTTTGTTACAGAGGTGAAATAGATTAGAGTCAGATTACATTAAATTGTAACGAAATAAAATTGAGGCATACTAATAAAATTGACTTTTTGGAGATACTAATGAAAATATGAACTTATGCAAGTATTTAACGCTTTAAAATTTTCATTTTCTCACTGTTATTATGGTAAGTTGAGTGAGTCCTTCTTGCTAGGCTAAAAGTTCGCCCCTAAAAGAAATGTTCAATTATCCGCTTTTCTCATTTCATGTTAGATGTTTTAGAGTATTTGGGTACATGCATATACATGTAGTATACGCTTCATTCAAGAGAACCTAGTATGAGTACAAAACTTAAACGTTCTAACATAAGATGTACTCATGTATACTAAAGGATTAAAAAGTACGTTATTGCAAAAAATATGGATAGCTAACATCAAATTATGTTATGGGTTTAAATTCTTATAAATCCAAGGTTAGGTGATAACTAAGAGTAAATTAATTACACTTCAAATTAAAGCTAAGATCAAAATGATATATGTTTCAAGACTTTTTGTTGATTTTTTTAAAACGATACTAATCTAACTCTATTGTACTCCATGGTAAAGTTTATTCTGCATGCTTCAAGTGAAACTTGAACCTACCATCACATAAATGATGAGCTTACACTTTTCCATTAAACTATGCTAGTGGTTATTGCATTTTTTTTAGATTTGTATAAACTTATTATATAGATTTGGAGAACTTACAAAAAAAAATTATAAAAATGTTACTGTTAATTTCATATTTTCTAATTACATCAAAACAATAAATAAGCATTAGCTATAAGAGTTTGAAACTATAAATTGATGGTTACCAAACCTTCATTATTTTAACATTAGTAATTTGTAAATAAACTAAAACTCGATGATTATTTGTTCTTTAATGACAGTGTGCAGGGCCGTTTCATGGTCGTGTCTTTGTCATAAAATGTTTAGTTTGAGTAGTCAACCCTTAAAACAGGGTACAAAGTCCTTTATGATTGTTGAAATTGTGACCACTTCTATGTGGTTTATGAGTGAGTAACAACTGTATTATAATATTAATGGATTAAATTTATGGAGTTTATTTATATCTGTATATTCGTACTATTATATAAAATAAAATCTTGTGATAAAAGTATAATTTTATAAAAGAAAAATTAAAACACTTAATACAATTTCTTAACCATTAGTTACAAGTGTTTTATACAATCATTTTTACTTTACCCTTCATTTAATAAACTTTTTTTAATTAATGCATTAATCAATACATATTATTAATACATTATTTAATAATGTGAGATTATTTAATTCACTACATTATATATTATATTATTTATAATAATTTAAATTAACATTTAAATTTATTAATAATATTATCTTATTTGAAAACTTAACTATATAATTACTAAATACTTTTATTATTGTAATTATAATAATAATAATCATCATTATTATTATTATTATTATATCTATAGATAAGTATTATCTTATTTGAATACTAAACTATATACAAATACTAAATACTTTTATAATAATGATGATAATAATAAGCTATTATCTATATAATCTATACTATTATATAAAGTATTTGATGAAGACATGCTTGTAATTTTACTCTTTTTATACATAAGGTACAAGTGTTATATACAATATTTTCTAATTTGCCCATATTTAATAATATCTCCCAATTAGTACATTATTTAATATACATTTATTTTAAGTATTATCTTATTTTATAACATTTTAAATTAATATTAAATATATAAATTTATTATTTTATATTTTTATAACTTAATACTATTTGATTTACATATTATTTTATTTAAACCCTTAAGTATATAATCAATAAATATTTACATAATTATATGATAAAAAGAGAGTTGTTTAAATAAAAAGACTCTTAAAATTAAAAGGTATAAAAGTAATCTTTTTAATCAATATTTGAGATCAAATTGTGTAGAAAAGTTTGTTAAAAAAGTGTTTTAGGAATAGCTATTTTTGTTGACTTTTTACAAATTCTCTTATTTTTTAATAGTTCATAACTTTTATGTATGACATTATTTTTTTTTTAAATGACATCATAAAAACGAACGTTTTTCATCTTTAAAATGAGGTTAGTATTGTTATACGAAAAGTTTGTAAGAACATTTCTTATCTATTTTGAGGTATTTATTTTTTTATAGATTTTTTTATTACACTTTTTTATCAGCGTCTCGCATGTAATCTTTTCTCGAGTGGTTAACACTAACGCATAAATCATCATAATTCAATATTTCAACTTTTATACCATCCGTTGCATAGCGCGGGTCACATCCACTAGTAATATATAATACATTTTAGGAAGACAAAATAGTCATATTACACAAAATGTAAGACATCTAATACAATTTTTAAGCATAAAATGCAAGTGCTCTATGCAATAGTTTCAATTTTACCCTCATTTAATAAGTTTCTTTTAATTAATACATTATCTAATACATATTATTAATACATTATTTAATACATATTATTAATACATTATTTAATAATATAATGTTATTTAGCTCACTACATGAAATAATATATTATTTATAATATTTAAAATGACATTTAAATTTATATTTACTATTTATAAATTTATAACTAAATACTATTTAAATTAAATATTATTGTATTTAAATACTTAAGTATAGAACTCGTATTTATAATAACTAATACTAATATTTTTAGGGGTATTTTGGGTAGTCAATAATTTTAGCCTTTAAGACTAATTTGTTAGTTAATGATACATTATTTTTTTTTATAAATACAATAATAATAAATTTTAATAATAATACTAATACTAATAATTATTTCTATTATAAGGTTATTAACAATAATAATATTATGTTATTATATTAGTTATAACTTAATGTTTTATGTATGTCATGTTATTGTATCTATAACAATTTAATAGTAACGGTATCATTAGTCATGATACAATTCTACATAGGGATGAGACTAGTAGCGTACCAGTACCATACCGGAAAATACCGATACCGAAAATAGGAAAAAATATGAACCGAATACCGTACCGATTGTATCGGTTCGGTAACGATCAGTACCGGTACCATTAAAAATACCAAAAATACCAAAACCGAAGGTACCAAAAACCAAAAAAATAAATACCGGTACCAGTACCAATTATGTACGGTAAGTACCAGTACGACACCGGTATTCGGTAAAATTTGCTCATCCCTAATTCTACATTTTATAATAGTTTTTATTCGAACACTTTTAGCGTATTCGTTTTAACTAATATCCATGACTTATCAAATACCCTATGTTCGGTAATAGTATCATGACATTATAAAAAATGAATCGTTAAAGCATGTGTAGATATCTACAACAATCTGAGCGCATATATCATCGAATTCACCAAAATCATGATAGTCCAAAAAACTACCATTGCGGTGTTTTAGTATATGTTCAAAATCAAACCGCGACGAAGCACAAGTATATGCTAGTATTGTAAATGCATACATACGTTAAAGGCAAAACAAAGTGAAGTATCATATTTATCTTAAAACTTTTAGTAATCAATTTTTCTCTTTGTTATTTTAAGAAAACTTTAAGAGAGATGGCTTAAAACCATTACTTTCATAACATTCTAATAGTCAATATCTTTTATTTTGAATTAAGTTTTAAATATTATTTCTCAGTTGTAAATCTGTCTTTTGACAATAACGGTTGTTTAACATAGAAACCATTTTAAAATAGCTTGAAACAATTGATCAAACTTCAAAAAATTTGCAAAAATATATTATGAAAACTTAATAACAAGGTCTTATTTAAAAGTAAATCGGCTTACTGTTATTCAATTGCAAGTATCGTAGGTGAATATGTTATGTTTAGTTATAAGAACTTTTCAAAAAACTTAGGGGGCGTTTGGTATACAGGAATTCGATAGAATTTAATGAAATTGGAATTTGAATTACATTGGTCATTGTGTTTGGTTGGTAAAATTTGTTGGAATTGGAATTCGAATTCCATTCTTAACGTATTTGGTTACGAAAGGAATTGGAATTGAAATTGGAATTGATTTCCTCAAATTCCTTCAAATGAAGGATTTCAAAATCCTTCCAAATTTTGAAGGATTTCAAATTCCACCGACCCTCACCTCCGCCACCGACCGCCATCTACCACCCCCACCCACCACCAACCAATGCTACCAAGCACCCGCACCCGCCCCCCCCCCCCCCGCCCCCCGCCGCCCCCCACCGCCGCCGCCGCCGCACGCCCCCCGCCCGCCCCCACCGCCGACCGCTACTTCCCCCGCCGCCCGACTGCCGTTATCTGACCACCAACAGTCGTCGATAACCCAAACCCGCCAATAGCAGATCGTGCTGTCATTGTTGTCGACAATCGACGGTCATTGTTAACCATCTGCGCCTATAAACGGTCGTCTCCACCGACCGCGCCCGCAGTTGACCACCGACTATCATGGAGGCGACGGTTGGGTATTTTCTGTTTTCGACAACATACTTGACCGATTGGTGGCGACGGTTGGGTATGATCGATTTTTAGCAACGGACGTGATCGTTGGGCACGGTTGGTGGTCGCTGTCAATTGTTGGTGGTGACGACAGTGGCGGCCGATGGTATGTAGTGGCGGAGATCGGTAATCATGTAGGTGGTGGTGGTTTGCAATGAGTGATAAATTCCAATTCCTTTATAAGTGTTTTGTCACTAATAATGCATTTGGAATTTGAATTCCATATATAAATTCCAATTCCCTTGAATTCTAATTCCTTTGAAAAATATTGAATTCCAATTGCAATTCTTTGTAATTCCAATTCCAATTCCAACAAATTCCACAAACCAAACGCACCCTTAGTTTGTTAAAACGAATTACGTGATCAAAGCTTAAAAAGACTAGGAGACATATCGTCACATAAACAATTTATGTGTAGTAGTTTAGGCTGAGCCAATGAGTCCTAGAATAATTGGTTTAGGAGGAGGCATCCCATGGCTTTCCAAAGTAGAGGTCATGGGTTGAAGTCTCACTTGATGTAATATGCTTCAAGTGGGCCAGTGATTTTATCACAGTGGGCCTTCGGGTGGTGGGTTTCCCCTGGATTGATGGGCGGACCAGGTCACCAGCGCTGTCTGTGTTCGCGGGCGTGGGTGGCCTTTTGCCATTGGGTTTACCTGGGTGACCGGGCTTAAAAATATTCGTTGGTCATTCAAAAAAAAGTTTAGGCTTATATTAACTAATCATTCAATCAAAAGTGTCTTCAAATACTTCTTTCTAAATAAATAGAGACTAGGTTTTTTTAACCCACACGTTGCACGTGGAATTCCACCATAATTTCAAATAGCAAAATGCGAATGCAACAACACGATGCGGTGACATTGTACTTGACGTCATAATGCGTAGACTAACAATCGATCCGACTTGTGTTCGGACTAAATTTATAACGAACCGTAAAATAACTCGAATTTATACCGTTGAACAAAATCATGTTATACTTTTGGTCCGACTCTTTTCCAAACAAAATTATCGTAGTCAACTCAAAACGTACATAAAAAGCACGTGCAGCTGCGCCGTATGCGGCGTGATAAAGTATAGATTACGATGATCACGACTCGAATCTGAACTAAAATACGTTAAAAAGTAGAGTAACTCGGATTTACACCGTCAAATAAAAACGTTTTATATTTGACCTAACTCATTTCAGAACAAAATTTACGCCAAAACGTAGATCATCTCAAAGCTCATATAAAAATATGCAAGGAAACGATTTATATTTGACACGACTTGTAACGACACAAAAACCCAAAATTTAGAAATCTAAGGAGGTTAAAGTGGCATTTTATAAAGTTTTTCAAACGTGTTAAGATGTGGAGGAGTCAAAGTTAACCGTTTAGATCGATTAATAAACAACCAATAAACAATTTATAAATAAGCTATCATTATTTAAATATTATTATTATTTTATTATTACGGTAGAATCACAACTCAGTTAATATGTATGTAATTGTTGTTTACAAAAGAAGTTTTAGACTGTTGTAAACATTGCCCAAGAGGCAGCATGGCTGGCTGCAGCTGCGCACCTCAGCCACCTCCTATTAGAGCCATAAGAGTAGCCAAGGTAAATTTGCATCAAAATCGACTTGCGTATACAAGACGTCTCTATATATTATAACATGTTTTTATTGATTATTAATTCATTGTGTACGCTTATTTGCTTATTGATTTAAAAAAAAAAGACAATAGAACAAATAACTTCAAACCGCTTATTTAAAACTTATTTAAAACACAAATAGCGCTGCTAAAAACACCCTCAAAACAACTCATTTTTGTATAGAACCACAATAAACAAATAAGCAGTTGTAATAAGCAATCCCAAACGCTCCCTAATACGAGTAAGGGGGAATTCATCACCACATACAAATTCAATTGATGCACTAAATGATCATACTCTATGCGTAAAGACGCAATTAAACACTCATGAATACTCGTCTTAAATTCTTATTGCATGTAACACATACGCAACATTATATCTATTAACAAACACGATAGCATTAATATTTGAGATATCACGTGTGATGAAAGAGCCCCTCCATTATAGGGCCTGCTACTAAACCTACACTAACCTTGGAGCTAAAGGTGTTTTTTCGATCCATTTACTTGCGAAAGTTTAGGTTAAGAATTATTTTAAATAAATCAAACTGATAAAATTATCACAAAGGAATCGAGTCAAATAGTTTGAATACATTGAAAGTCTCCTATACTGCATATTGTTGTTTAAAGGTTAGATTATTATTGAAATAATATAACTTCTATAATCATAAGTTACACACTCGTAATTATACAAAGATTTTAATTTGAAAAGAAAAACGGTTTTGAAGCAACCCAACCCGACAGTCTCATTTCGATGCACCTAAAGAATACGCATTTGACATGTTGCACAACCGCCTAACAGGCACATTATGTCACCTTCTACTTAGCCTTTTCGATAGTATGGGTCAGACTTAAGGAATTGGATACATCAATTAACATGATATTATATATGCAGGTGAGTATTCTAAGGAATTGAGAGGAGTCCTACTTGTTTAAGGTAAATCTGCCCCCGCTAGTATTCGAATCCACAATCAGATTGTAGGTTGAGGCACACCGTTTAACCACCAGAATATCCCTTGGGGACGGGTGAGTGCAGTTAGTGTTTACGTTGGAGTATCGGATAATAAGGACTCATGCGGTTGTGGAGTTTAACAAAGTCAATTATGCAAATGCATCAACAAACAACTATGCAATGGATGAGATCCAAGAAGGCTAAATCACCTTCGTATTCATGTTGCCATTATAATCTTTTGTTGCGCGACGTCAATGACTTTGTAAAATAATTTCTAGAGTGCCCATTCAACTCACAGGTCACGAAAAGAGACTTTCACATTCACCACGACTACTCTAGACGTTTAGGGCCTGTTTTGAACTATATAAAAGCGATAAGATTTCCGCATACGCGGGTCTAGGAGGGAAAAAAAAACATTGAGATGGACCATCCCTGTTGTGTAATTGAATATCTGAAACAAGTGACTCCATTTAAATGAAACAAGTCACACATTTAAATGAAACAAGTCACCAAAATACACATTAAACTATTAGTATGACGACTATAAGTTTTATTGAAAATTCATATCGTAATTGTTATCTCCAAAGATTGTACTTCCGCAAAATAGACCGTAAAATGAATCACCTAGTGTTTGTTCCAATTAAGTAAAGAGGAGCAACAAATAGATCTTAATGTTAAGCCAAATGCCAACTACTACTGGTATAATGGTTCGATTGGTACAACACTTCTGGAGTAGAATTATGACTTTTTGGCCTCAGCCAGCAAAGCTTCAAGCTCCCCTTTCCTATGTAACTTCACTGTATCTGCACCAAATCATAAAATGATGTTACAGATTTAGAGTATTATGCTAACCTCCTAAATCTCTTTATCTAAAATATCAGCACCTACTTACTAGAAAACTTACACAATCCCACCAATAGCCTACTAACCAACGAAATTGGATAAAATACACTCTCAAGGGGGTAAAAGACAATAAAATAGTGGAAGCTGGATTCAAACCTAAGACCTTTGCTAGAGGGACTAAGATTTGCTATTATTATTATACAAATATGGAATACAAATATGGTTCTGCAATCACATTCTAGACCAATAATCATCTATAAACATTCTTTCGAAAAGAAGCCAAAAAAGAGTTGTGGGTTAAGCCAACCGGGCGTGCACTAAAAGTTAAACAATACCTCTGACACCTCAAGTCTACTGTCTCTAAGGCGTCAATCTTAAACGACATCAAGACTTTTTTTTATAATAACTAGAGTTGCAAAGATCGGCCCTAGGCAACAATTAACCGTGGATTAATAGGAAATCGGCCCCTGACCGTGGCGACTTCACCAAATCGGAACAAAAATTGGAAGTTGGCCAAATTGGCAAAAAATAAGGCCTAGGGGTTCCTAATCGGCCATCTAGCAATTCCAGCATGATTCCAGCGAACCTCTGTAATTTCCCAACCAAACCCTGAAAATTCTAGCCAAATGTGTGTGTGTGTATATAAAACTAAAAATTACAAATAAAAATTCCAATCCAATTAATCCAGATTAATAGCTAGTCAATATACCACCCCCACCACCAGACTAGCGTCTAACAATTATTACAACCATGATAATAACTATCAGAATCTGTCACCGTAAAACTCACGAGGTAAAACACAGCTCATGCTAGACATGTGGCCTTCAAAGGGTTAAAGAGCGAAACTAGTAAGATAGATTCTAAGAGCTCTACTAGACAAAGATCAATTTCCTAGCAAAAGATCTCATTTATTGGAACATCTGGGAGGGTTACATAAGTAAATTCACATATGAATAAATATATAGATAATTAGATCTTGGTTTTAAATTGTGTGATGCGCTCCAATGCGTTTTGTCCAAAATCCTGATGCGCGGTGCGTGATGCGTGCGCATCACGTGTGCGATGTGTTTGTTAATAAAAAACATATTAAAATTTATATGTACATAAAAACATTAAGTTTCACAAGAATTTTAAGAAACACAAAAAAAATATACATTGGCAGCATAATACTAGTCTTAAAAACGATTTAAAAAGGTCAAAAAACAGTCTGTGGATGCTTAAAAAGTCTCTTGGATGCTTAGAGAAGTCAAAACACAGACTTAAAATGCTTAAATTACAAAAGAACATAGATTGTTCAAGATAAAAGTCGAATCTAGTTAAAAAATTCCATGTTGCATGCATCAAGCGCGTCTTGTAATAGCAGCGCATCTTGCGAATTGTAGTGCAACATTGGCGCAGCATGCAAACGCATCGCAACACCCATGGTGTTGCGCTCTGGACATCGCATCAGCGCATTAGATCGCGCATTTTAAAACCAAGAATTAGATATAATTCAGATTGTAAACTGATATACGGTTTAATGATGACTTTAACAAATGGCAGTTAGGATAGTCATCCTTGTTCTCTAAGTGAATTTGAACTATAAAGTATAAAAATCATGATCATTAAATTCGATTTTGCTCCCTGAGGTTTGATGAAAATAACTATTTTCCTCCAAAAGATTAAAAATATCAATTTACCTCCAAAGGTTTCATAAGTTGTTTCAATTCAATCCAAAAGTTTCATAAGTTGTTTCAACTTGAATACAAAAAATGAAACTTTTGGACTGAAATTGATACAAATGATGAAACTTTTGGATTGAAATTGATGTTTTGAAACTTTTGAAGGAAAATGGTTATTTTTGTCAAATCTTAGGGAGCAAAATTGAAATTAACTCTATAATAACATATATGTAACAACATTTATGGATGTAAGAAAATTGTTAAATCATGTTTATACTACCATATATGATTTTTGGTTTCAAGTATTTTGATTTTATATGTGTGATTACCAATCCTAACATAAACTATATTCCCACATATGTAAATGATAAAACATGTTGCACAATCAAGCATAATGATATCCAGGGAGAATGAAAACAAAAGGAATAGTTAATAGATGAACTACAAAAAGAATATGGTAAAGAAGGTACCTGTACAGCCACCTATGTGTTTGCCCCCTGTTATCAAATAACAAGATAAATGAACAAATTAAAAATTAAAGCAGAAATAATACACTACAGTAACAAATTTTATTTCCATTTTTCATTTCACAATTTCTTCTCCAGGTATTGTTTATATTGTAGAAGATGACGAAAGGTCATCAGTCGCTGTATCATATTCAACAACAGACACATATTCTGAAATGTGTGTACATTATGAAAAAATATGTTTTCTTGGTGGCGAATTGGATGGGTTCAGATAGGTTGGGTCAGACTCCCAAAACGCTTTGTCCGTTTTTTCCTTTATACCTTTATAATTAATGCATTAAAATATGATTACAAAAATACAGCATTAAAAAGATATATCATACAACAATAGTTCAAATTATTTCATAAAACAATCTGAGAGATTGTATACACTTAAAGAATAAAAATACACTTTGCGTCATCTATTTGACCAGTTCCCTTTACCTATATACTTTAATTGATCTGCTTAAGATAACACATAACCCAACTCAACCCATATATATTAAACGGGTCAAAATTGCCACCTCTAGCATACTATATCATGCACATTGGGTGCATGCAATAAAAAAATTAGGCAATAATTGCTTATGATCAATGCCAGTTTAGTTCAAGTTAGAACATGCTTAGTTCTAAAAAGGAATATTATATGAGATTCTTAATGCATCCCCAACATGCCAATAAAAACATTTGGAACCGTATGCTGCCCAGTAAGCCGTTCAAGAACCTTTTGTAGCTGAGGCCCTTGTGCACCTGAAAAAAGAGAAAAAAAAAAAAAAAAAACTGTCTTAAGTATTTCTAAGTCCTAAGATTTTATTTGCAGAATTGCATCTTTAACTCCAAAATTAAAATGCACATAATAGTGAAATACCATGTATATTGTATAATACTTCACATAATCACAGTAAGCACCTTTGAGGTACAGAGAAACAGAATTCATTTAGTTTACTTTCAAAAAGAAGATTTGTGTATTGAAATATATGGCATGTAGGGTTTGTTCAAAGAATCTTGACTACAAATATGTGCATTTTACAGACGTTTTAAGAGCATTCACAGTGGAATCCTTATCTTTATCCATATAATTACACTAAAAATCACTATTTTTTCTCTCTCCTTTACAATTAAATAATATTTTTTATACCTTTATCATTATTTTTTCTCTCTCCTCCACTCACAACCACTTTCAAAAATATTAAAAAATTTATAAGGGTTGAACAGTGTTTTCTCAAATATAACAATAACATTTTCTCTCTCATCCACTCACAACCTCTCAAACCCATTCTTTATAATATAAGAAACACACTCACATACTTTTAAGGAATCAAACCCATTCTCTATAATATAAGAAACACGCTCACATACTTTTAATGAATCCACTGTGAATGTTAGTAGATGATGTATACACCTTTAATTAACATTTATCTAAAGAAAATGCTTCCCCATACCAAAGATCTCTAAACTAACATAAAAACATGGCATAAAACTTAAAGCTTACAAGGGTTTGTTCAAAACTTTAATTCATTTTCAGACATCTTTTCTATTGGTTATGATTAACATTTTGCAGCATGAAATTGCATGGCTAAACCAAAAGAATGAACTCAATCCCAAACCCTAATTGAACAAACTTCTAAACCTAATATATTATTCTCAACAAAAGTTCCAGATCAATTTGATTTCCAATTCATTATTTCACCTTTTCATCCAAATATATATGAAAACAACTTCAATCTCAAACACATAATTCCCAATTCATACAACAAGACTACAACAAAACAACACTTACCCATTTGATCCAATTCAACAACAAGCGGCTCCACACCAAGCCGATTGAACAACGACTTCACCTCAGAAGAATACCTTCAAATCCAAACCAAAACAAAACAAACAAACAAAAAAACCACTTCAAAACAAGCCAAAACCCCCAATTCGAATATCAAAAACCCTAAACGACTTACGAACACCACGTTTTCGAATACACAACAACCGGATTCTCGGTGATCGTTTTCTTCACCATCTCCTCCAATCGAGATCCGAATGAAGCAGTCATCGCGTGGATCTTGAGCGCACCATGTCTTCTGATCGTTGAGATTGTTGTTGGTGATGGTTTGTGATGGTGAATGTTGGTGATGGTGAATGATAGAGAAGAAGGTTTGGGGAGATTTGAGATGGTGGTGGGAGAGAGAGATGCAGAGGTGAAAGTTCTAGTGAGATGAGAAGTTGCTGCCATTGATGATTTTGGTGTGTGTTTGTGTGTGTGTTTTTTGTGACAGTTTTGCTACTACGAAGGGGTTTTTCTTGTTTGCCTTTGCGTCAGATTTGAAGGTTTTCTTTTCGTAAAAGAAGACAAAATGAGAAAAGAAAGATTGATAATAAGAAAATGTTAGATACTTTATAGTTTATATTTTTGTTTGCCGGGTTAACAAATGAATTTAAATGATAATATCACATTAAAAAAAAGAGTGAATACATATGGACTCAACAAGCGCGTTGAACGTATAATCAAATTTTAACTATAATATATCGTTATACATAGTGTTGACTATTGAACATATATAACAGGGGAGAAAAAGATAAATAGTATACGGTTATATTTACACCTGGTAAAATGGGCGGGTTGGGTCGGGCAGGGTGTCGGGTCAGAATGGGTTTGGGTTCGGGTTAGGATGGATTCGGGTCAGGATGGACCAATTTAAAAAACAGGTTAGGATGGGTATGGGTCAAGATGGGTACGGGTCAAGATGGGTGCGGGTCAAGATGGGTCCGTATTAAACAAATGAGAAAAAAACAGTGGGTTACATGAGGATACTCGTTTATAGCCTTTGCGGTAGCCGGTAGGGGAAGGATGTGGACTATGGAGATGACAGGTTTCGTGTATTTTTGAAGATACGTAATAGCCCATCTTGACCCGTTTGATATTTTTTTAAACTCATCTTGACCCATTCATTTTTTTCTCCACTTATAAAGTTGCCCACCTTGACCCCTTGAAAATATTTGCTTAACCCAACTTAACCCATTATTTTGTATTTAATGTCCAAATCAACCCAAATTTACATATATGGGTCAAAATTGCCGGGTCTAGTTATATTTCACGTCTTTGTTTATTGTGTTTAAAGCAATGGTTGAGGATTATTGGAATAACTTTGAAATGACAAAAGGTATATTAGGTTGAAATCCATGACCCACGGCATAATGAAACATTAATTGGGTTTATAAGTTGCAACCTTTCTTATTAATTCTGTAATTAGCGAAAAAGATCCGGTTTAAAAAAGAGGCAATGCACCCTTACGCGCATGTGCTTTTACTGTAATGGGTTGATAAACGCAATATGATGTTTTGATCACGTTCATTGCGGTTCACACGCTTGCATCCTCGTGACCTACTTAATAAACCGTATGACATTTGAGAGAAACACAGATGAACCCATGCATTCCTATTCTCCCACAAACAGTAGCAACATGTCGTCAATTAGTAAAACAAATAGGTTACTGATTTGATGCTAAACATTTTTTGGTTCAAACTAATTTAGTGTCACAAAAAAACTAGCAACGGATTAGTTTACTTGATGAGAATCCAGTAACACTTCAAATGGTCACTGATTTGTGTGATTGATTGATTTATCAACAAAACTTATGTTATGTAATGCACTTGATTGTTGCAACTTCACAAGAAATCTACTTGGTCGAATCTCCTTTTCTTTCGTATGCCATATCACTAAACGATTGTGTTTGAATCCAAACATGACTCAGTCGAAAACTCCTTTTCTTTCATATACCATATCGCTAAACGATTGTGTTAGAATCCAAACATGATTTTTCTTTAAGTTACTGAGTTAGTGGTTCAACCGGCTTATTACCACAAAGTGCATGTCATGACGGATTCCATAAAGATGGCTTCATTGTATTTGATTGAAGAAATTGGTTTAAGGAGTAAAAGACAGAACTTAAACCAGTACGTAGTAGACTAATCATGTATATACTGAACCATTAATTCATAACCCAAAATCAACAAAAAACTGATTCTCTATTCAACGTTGAGAACTGATTCTAGAAGGTTGGAGTGTTTGGATTAGAAATCATAAATCAAAAATTATTCTAGCACTGGATTATGATTTTGTACTAGGCGTCAAAATGCGATTCTGATTTTAGTGTTTAATTGTTTGTGTTTGTTGGATTCTGATTCTGGTATCCAACAACTGGAATGTTAAAGTACAAGTACGAAACCATGTTTGAAACGCATGTGATAGCTAAGTAGTTTGAGGATTATGTGATGATTCTAGTACAGGATTGGGTTGGCCCGAACCATGAGGAGGTTGCGGGTCAGGTTGTGTTGCCGGTTTCAGTTATTACTAGCAGGCTGGATTCAAAGGAAGTGGCTTCACAGTGGCATACTCTTGATAGTTAATATGCATCCTTTTTTAGTGAAGAAAATGGGTAAGCTTCAAGGAGAAAGATTTGAAGCATTGCAAGACCTGAGGCGTTATTCTTGTTTGTGGTGATTTGGTACTTTGCTGCTTTAGGGTTTTATCAGTTGGTTCAGGAACAAGTTGCATTCGAGTAGCATATTGTAGATGTTGTTGCAATTCAAGACGATTTCTCATCTGGGTAACATTAGATCTAGCATGATACTCTTGTTCCCAGTGTTTATGTACAACAATGAAGGCAGTTTTGTAATTCCAATCAGTGATAAATTGATATAGATACCAGAATATCAAGCAAGAGATAACGAGGAAATAGTGAAATCGTTACTATGAAAAAGGAGCCAAACGAGGATCTGTGAGATGTGGAAGACCAGCACGAGCTCCCAAAGCTCGACATGCTATAGCTGCCTGTAATCATTCATACAGAAAAAAACACTGATGAGAACATATTTGAAATGACCCATCGTATATAATTTATAAACTATATGCACCCGCAAATTTAAAAACATGGCCTTGCAGAGGAAATCATATTATCAAACTTTTGCCATTTGAGTATTAAATCATAAAGGTAGTTGTATATTGATTGCATATGTATAACAGGGTTACATAGATGGTCTGTATATAGAGTTAATATTACACATAGATACCTTCTAGACATAGTATGCAACCGTATGAAACAGATGATGGGCCACATGGTTAAAAGCAATTAGGGTTGTAAAGTGTTTTGATGATCTTATTGATAAACAATGACCCTTTATATAGGGAAGAATACAACCATGAAATAAGGAAAGGATAAACACAAACAATACCAAAGATTATCTCTAAATAACTAACTATAATCTATTCCTAATTTACATAATACTCGGTTGGCTAAGACGCCCCCTCAGTTTGAGCGGGCGGAGGACAGACGCTCAAGCTGGACCGAAATGATTGGAATAGTTCACGAGATAGTCCTTTGGTAAATATTTCCGCATACTGCATAGAGGATGGTACGTGAAGTACTTTAATGTGCCCAAGGCGAACCTTCTCTCTTACGAAGTGTATGTCAATCTCTATGTGTTTTGTCCGTTGATGTTGAACTGGATTATTGGACAAATAGACCGCTGAAACATTGTCACAGAAAACTACTGATGCGCGCATTAAGGGAGTGTGAAGTTCGAGCAGCAGATTCCTAATCCAAGTCGTTTCTGCTACCGCATTTGCAACGCCCCGATACTCAGCTTCAGCACTGGATCGCGAGACAGTAGGCTGACGTTTAGCAGACCATGATATAAGATTGTCACCAAGGAAAACACAATAACCCGATGTGGATCGTCTCGAATCTGGGAAACCGGCCCCAATCAGCGTCAGAATAAGCAACCAAGTCATGAGAAGCTGATTTCGTGATCCGTATACCGTAGTCGATCGTCCCTTGCAAATAACGGATGATACGCTTCATAAAGGCGAAGTGAGGATCACGAGGCTCATGCATGAAGAGACACAACTGTTGAACCGCATAAGACAAATCTGGACGAGTAAAAGTTAAGTATTGCAGTGCACCCGCTAAACTCCGATATAACGTTGGATCCGAGAATAGAGCACCATTTGTAGCACTAAGTTTAGATGACAGGTCAACCGGTGTTGAACATGGTTTGCACGACGACATTGAAGCGCGGGCTATGATGTCCTTGGCATATTGGGCCTGTGACAAGAAAATACCATTCTTCTGCTGAGTAACCTTGATCCCCAAAAAGTGATGTAAACGACCCAAGTCAGTCATGGCAAACTCCCTGGAGAGTGTGCCAATAAAGTAGTTTAAGAGACGGTCATTAGAAGCTGTGAGAACGATATCATCAACATATAATAGTAAATATGCAATATTAGACGGGTCCTGTTGATTAACAAATAAAGACTGATCACAGGTGCTGCTGCGAAATCCCTTAGAGGTAATAAAATTTGCAAAACGGGTGTACCATGCCCTCGGTGCCTGTTTAAGACCATACAGTGATTTCTTCAAACGACAAACGTGATTAGGGAATCGTTTATCATAAAAACCCGGTGGTTGATGCATAAAGACCGTCTCGTGTAGTTCCCCGTGTAAAAAGGCATTCTTGACATCAAATTGATGAATAGGCCAAGCCCGTGACACAGCAAGAGACAAAACTGTGCGAATAGTGGCCGGTTTGACCACAGGACTAAATGTCTCATCACAATCGACACCAACTGTTTGCGAATTTCCATTAACCACCAGCCTAGCTTTATATCGTTCCAATGATCCGTCCGCTTTAAATTTATGTCGAAAGAGCCACATGCAACGTATCACAGGACGATCATGTGGGCGAGGTACAAGCTCCCATGTTTCATTATCCTGTAATGCCGTATACTCGGCTTGCATGGCATGCAACCAATTTGGATCAGTTAGGGCTTTGGCATATGAGGTAGGAATAGGGGAAAGGGAGATGGTATTGTGTATGGCTGAAGGGTTGGACCGGGATTTGGAACGAGTTGTCATGGGGTGTTGGTTAGTGGTTGGACCGGTGGGCTGGGGAGGTGGGTTTGGGGTAGCGTATGGTGTAGGTCAGGACTGGGACTGGGCTTGGGCTGGTATGGATGTAGGATCTGGTATGGTGGTAGGACGGGACGACGCGAGTAGGTGAACTGGTATGGGGTCGTGACCGGGTTAGGTGCGGTTTGGGGAATGGGCCTATGGAATGTGAAGCCGGGTGGGGTGGGGTCGTCCAAAAAATTGTATGAGGTAGGATGATGAGGAAGTGTAAACGGGTACACGTGCTCATCAAAGGTCACATGGCGGGAGATGTGCACCTTGCCTGAGGTAGGGTCCAAGCACCGATAGCCACGAAAGTCGGGTGGATACCCGAGGAAGATACAGCGCATGGACCGATGGTGAAGTTTATGAAGCTGGGTAGCGGATGTGTTAGGGTAACATGCACAGCCGAACACACGTAGGTGTTCATAATCTGGGTGACGAAGATAAAGGGCAGAGGTAGGGGTGTAGAAATTTAGGCTTTTGGTTGGTAATATATTATGAAGATAAGTAGCAGTGTGTAGGGCTTCAACCCAAAACGAAGGAGGTAGATTCGCATGAATTAGGAGGGCCCGAATAATGTCATTTAGGCGGCGAATCATACGTTCCGCCCGTCCATTTTGAGACGATGTTTGAGGGCAAGAAAAACGGAAAATTAAACCGTTTTGTTGGGCAAAAGTTTTAAATGCTAAATTGTCAAATTCACCCCCTAAGTCGAATTGGAAAGTTTTTATTTTGCGGTTAAATTGGGTAAAGATTAATTGATGGAATCTGGCAAAAGTTGGAAAGGTTTCAGATTTATATTTAAGAGGGTAAACCCATACGAAGTGTGAGAAATTGTCAATTAGCACCATATAATACTTATATCCTGTTTTACGCGTGATGAAGTCCATAAATCGCAATGAATAATATCAAAAGGAGCAAAGGTAAATGTATTAGACGAATGAAAAGGCAATCTTTTACTATTTGAAAGTTGACAAGAATGGCAAAGATTGTGACTTTTGTCCTTATTACAATGAAAATTAAACTTGCGATTTAAAATGTCTAGAACTTGCAATCCGGGATGCCCTAAACGATCATGCCAAGGTAGGTGGTGGGAAGCAATAAAGGAAGCTTGAGGCGGCAGTTGAGGCGGCGTGAACGTATAAAGAGTTCCGGTACTATTGTGGCGAGATAGTGTCTTCTTAGTTTTGAGGTCCTTCAAAGAAAAACCAAACGGGTCAAATTCGACAGACACTTGATTATCACGAGTAAAACGTCTAACGGAAATAAGATTTTTTATTATTTGAGGGCTATAAAGGACGTGTGGGAGTATGTAAGTTCGGGTGGGTAAAGGGTGAAAGCCCGTACCTGATCCGTTAATTGGTAAAGACATACCATTACCTACCAAAATATGACGGCACACAGGAGTAGAATCAGGGATAACAATTTTACCTGGGTCATTAGTGACGTGTGACTCGGCCCCTGTATCCATAACATCTGAGTTCCAAGCCATATTAGGAGAATTAACCTGCATATTTGCAATGGCAGCACTCAAATCTGTTGGGCATAGTGGGTTATAAGTGGGCTGGGTGAAGCCGGGTGGGGCAAACTGGGCCGGAGTAAAGCCGGTGAACTGAACCTGGGAAGCCGAGGGTGTGTCTGGCTGCTTATTGCCAGACCACTGCTGCTGGGTCGGGTAAGGACATGGTGGAGGTGTCCACCAAGCCCAGTTAGGAAAGGAGTTCGGCTGCCCCTGATAGGCGGTCCAAGGGGACTGTTGCGGAGGTCTGCCCCTGCCCCTGGCTCGGCGGTTTGAAGCGCCTCCTCTGCCTCTACCGCCGCGTCGATTGGTGGAGTAGGAGGCTTCTGAGTGGTGGTTGGTGTTGGACGATGAACCGGCAGACGTCGGCGCTGCAGTAGCCGCCAGGACTGTATTCTGTGAGCCCTTCTGAGCCTCAATCCGGATGACTTCGTCATTAAGCATTGCGATAGCCTGGTCCCAATCAACATCCTGCTGATTAATTAGAGATGCAGTAGTGTTGTATTCGGCCGGAAGGCCGCGCACAAGCTGAAGAACAAGTCGTGATTCAGAAACGGGCTGATCAACATCAGCCAATTGGTTTGCTAAATCGGAGAGCTGTTGACAGTAGTCGTCAACCGACGAACAGGCTGTCAGTGTGAGATTACAAAACTTCGTCTCGAGCGCCGCAGCGCGAGCCTTTTTATTGCTCAAGAAAATCTTTTCGAGCTTTGTCCAAGCCGCTCTAGCAACAGTCGTATCCATGAGACGTTTCAGAAGATCATTTGAAACGGTGCTATAGATCCACTGAAGGACCAATGCATCGAGTTCTTTCCATTGGTCGTATTCGGGTGATGTGGCGGCTGGAGGGGCTGATTTATCGATGTGGTTGGAAACCTTATATGCAACAGCATGAAGGCGAAACAGTTTTACCCATGCCGAATAAGTAACTTTCGTTCCGTCCAGAGTCCGGATCTTAGATTGAATATTCGTCACAGAGTAGGCTGGATGAAGAGGGACAGGTTTGGTCGATGATTCAGCCACGGTATCCTTCGTCATGATGACGAGGCCGGAAGTATCCGGGGGGATCGGAAAAAAAAGAGGTATAGAGAAGGTTATCAGAAGCCGATTATGGCTCTGATACCATAAAAGCAATTAGGGTTGTAAAGTGTTTTGATGATCTTATTGATAAACAATGACCCTTTATATAGGGAAGAATACAACCATGAAATAAGGAAAGGATAAACACAAACAATACCAAAGATTATCTCTAAATAACTAACTATAATCTATTCCTAATTTACATAATACTCGGTTGGCTAAGAATGGTAAATATAGTTGACCATGTATGCCACTTATCAACTACTTGCATGGATGTATGTGATATTGTGATTACATAATAAAGTTTGCATGCCAACTTTTTAGAATTGCTTCACATGGAAACAAGATTTAAACTAGTGTCCAAACCTTTCAAAAAGAGTTTTGAATTACCCAAGAAGGACTGCAAACAAGACGAACTTTTATCGAGCAACTTAATATTAGGCTCAGGCTCGTTGGAGTCAAGCTTTTATCATGTTCGAGCTTGAGCACAAAAAAAGAGCTCGAATATATGAGTTGGGCTCGAGCTTATAAGGGCTCGGCTCAAAGCCTGAAATTTGTATCAAGTTTTCGAGCCTTTTGTAATATATAGAAATTGGAATTTTCAAAAGATGCTAATGTTGGTCTTGTATCGTTAAACTTATCTAAGAAGGATTAACCACTAGTGATCAACTTTTGTTATAAATTTTTATATAAAACTGAAATGAGTTATATTTTTAAATATAGTTTTATACATATACTTAATAATAAGTTTGCTTATCAAAACTAAAATACTCGAGTTGCTCTGAGCTGACTGTTGAGCTCCCGCTTGACTCATACAAAGCCCTACCTAGAAGGCCAGGATGAACAATTGTGAAACTTTGATATTATTAAATACTAAGTGACGTTTTCCTCTTACTTAAATTACCAAGTCCAGAAAAAATAAAAATTAGTCTGATGGCTTAAAGGAGAATTCTAAATTTGGTAGGCCTACATAGCATTTTCCAAAAAAAAATAAATAAATAAGATAAAATTGATGACAACTGCAAATTTTCACAACCAAAAACTTAAATGTACTAACCACTTGAGCTGCAAAAGGTAACATCTGCTCTGGGTGCTTGTTGGTGCAAATGCCTACAAACAACATGAAGAATAAGAGTTGTCAATTTGATCAGCTGCTTGGGACACTTGATGATTAGCTTTGTGTGCCATCTAAATTCCTTCATTCAATTATCCAATTCGACTTTTAACCTTATGGAAATTAACACCTTATCCTTCACAAGGTTAAGTTTATCATAAATATTCCTATCTGATTTAACATAAATGTCTTTATTTGTAATAATAATGGTTTACAATAAAACCTAGTAAGAGTTTTTGACAGTGGGGTAGGACCTATAGTTTATATACTTGCTGTATCTGGTTGTCTAGGGATGATTATTTTAGAGTAATGCACTTATGATGAAGTGAATTGGCCTTGAAAAGATAATAAATAATTTAAAAACTGATGAAATGAATTGGTAAAAAATAAATACACACCATAGAGGACCGCTCCTATAAATGCATCCCCAGCGCCTGTCGTATCCACGAGCTCTGACTGTGGAATCTTTTCAGCTGTACCCAGAAATAGCTTGCCACACACAGTCCCAACTCCCTTTGCCCGCAAACTTGTAACCTCCTGAAGCACAAAGTAAAGCGTGCACCGATATTATAGTTACAATTATCAAAATTATATGTCATATGAAATTTGAAATTCAATTGTATTATTTACAGTCTACTAAAAAAATTGTTTCACAGTTACGATTAGAGGTGGCAAATTTGGGTGGGTTAGGACTCGAGTTGAAATTGTCATTTCTTAGTTGGGTTGACCCACAAGCACTTTTTTGTCTATTTTGAACAAAAATAGCCAGTCTGTTAATTATGATTACAAAACATATAATCATGGTAATTATCCAAATCTTTGAATTAAAGATTTAGGAGACCATACGCATTGAAAATAGACGCAGGGAGATTTTCAACCTGCGACAAATTCCTTTTTTTTAGCTATCTTTGATTTGGCCCTTTTGAGATAAAACACAGCCCAAATTGACCCATTCATAACTCATAAGTAAATGGGTCATAAATATAAGATGAATGTTGTAAAATAAAAATGGGACACATAATAACTAAAGATGCCGGTCAAAAAAAATATAATAGTTTAAGACTTAAAGATGTAACTACCGAGGAAATGCATGATGGGGCAGCTGTGCTACTGTCAGACTGGCACCTTAACTTCTCTACTAAATCATCTGCATCTATTTCTTCAGCTTGAACACTCTCTCCTGGAAGCGATTTATATCAAAGGCTGTGTTATGCTGTAAGGAATACTCGTTTGCTACCGAATATGTAATAAATTAAATGCACACCTTCAATGCTCCTCTGAAGCATTATACAACCATCTGCACCCAAAGTTACAATCACAAACTTGACCTTAGGCAACCTTAAAAGCATGGAAACAAGTGCGCTTGCAACTGATGAAGCTCCGGTCCATGTCTGAAAAAAGTAGTAAATATAAAAACAATTTTAAAAAAATGCAAAAGTAAATTCACATTATAAGAACTTCTAATTGATCAAATAGAATTATGCTAGAAATAAACCAATAAACCCATATTTGACTATAGAGAGAAGTAGAGATCAAAAATGGATACTACAATTGTACATGCCAAGAAATTAAGAAATAGGTAATCTTTGAAAACCCCTACATACTCTTATTAGAATAATGATTTAATCCCTCAAGCTTTTTTATGATCAATTCAGTCCTTCAAGTTTTTTTGTCTTATTCAAAAAATTTTATGCAACTGTACAACTGGTTTGCTGTCCGGTTATGGACTTAGCAGTTTATAAAGTGAAAGCAAGTAAATCTTTTATAAATTGAGGGACTTAACCGCATAAAGTGAAAGAACTTAATTTTTTTTCAATAATAAAGAAAAAAAGGATAAAAATGCAATGTAAGGAAATATTCTACATCACAACCGAATCTAGGTAAAAAAAAACACGAGTAAATTACAAGGGAACTTATCTGGAACGAAGAACAAAATTTCATTTAAGCCCTACAACTTCTCCACTGGCCCAAAAATAAGTTCCCTGCAGCAATTCATGTTGCTGCAGGGACAATTTATCCCAAAAATATATAGTTCAAGTAAGACCCATAAGAATTTTCAGGACTAAAGTTGAGTGACTGAATGCTTTTCAGTTTTCACAGGGAATGTTGTAGGGTTCTTCAGAGAGAACCCTGAAAGCAATTTGCAGTTATACATGGGTACGAAACTACAAAAGGTGAAATATGAAAATAACATCAGCTTGCCTGAGGAAATTTTGCCGAACACACAACATAATCAGATAAATTTAGAAGATCATCCAGTCCTTCCCTTGGTCTTTCAGCATCAACTAAAATAGGTATTTTTCTTCGATTTGCCTGCACTGGTGAAATTGAACAGGGATGGTTCACTTCCAGTTAAATAAAAAATTGGGGTGTTTGGATTCGCATTTAAAACTCGTTATTAATCATCACATAACTTCAAAAGCACATCCAAACACCCCCTAAATGGTCTTGGTCTGAAGCTATTTTGTTGCCATGAAGTAATTAACCACATTCAACATAGCAGCTTGGGTGGCATCCTAGGCAGATCGAACTAATATTGATACATTAGATTGGAAAATGCACAGCTAGTTTTGGACTATTTATAGCATGTACACTACAAGCAAAACATGATTATAAAGATCATTAATCACCTAATGTTTACCTCATTTGCAAAAAGTAGAGCAGTTTCAGGCAAGCGTACATCAAAATAAACAAGCCCTACTCCAGCCAATGCAGCTGACACAGTTGAACTGGAGATGTCACTGGGAATCATCGGAGGTGAGCCTGGAGTATGAATACAAGTTCGAGTCTTCCTGGATGCATATAAACCATTCCAAAAATAAAAAACATACGTTTACATTGTGCAGGTTTGGATTCAACTCACTACAAGCATTGAAATAGTTTATAAAAACTACTTGGTTATATAACACAAACTGAAAAGTTCACAAATGGTTTTCTGTTTGCAGAAAAAAAACCAAAAATATCCTTCACATCAGTAACTAAATCAGAAGAGAAGAGATGCTAACGTTTGATTGTCCACAATCACATAGGTAAATGGTGAATTTCCCTCTTCAGAAACCTGTGAACAGGAAATTGTAAGTTAATGTATGTAAAAGGAAGAATTCCCAAAGGCAGATGCTACCAGTTGAGCACATAGTAACCACTAAAAAAGTAAATATTACTCATTTTAGCCCACAAGATTTATCTAAATTGAATTTTCAAGACTATTGGGGCATTTAGCTAATATTCAAAAGCTTTTGTTGATATCAGTGTAGGGTAAGGCAGAAAAGAGAGGGGATTAGTACACAACAAAATTAGCCATACACAACAAACTTATGCTTTGTATTCTTGTACCATGTGTTGCTTACTGCTTGTACATGTGTAAGGACAAAATTTTGTTGTGCGCAAATCACCTCCCACTGCAAAACTTGCAACAAGAATATGCATCTACAAGACCTACTTAACTACCATTCTTAAATTGTTCCACTAAACAAGTTCTTGGAGCGCAAAGGTATTAAGTCTATGTTCAAATGATCCAAATTTTGTGAATGAAATCTATTTGATAGAATAAAGAAAAAAAAATATCTTCACTAATGTTAGAAGGTTGTACATTTATACATGTTCATTACCACAAAAAAAGATACATCTACACCATCAGCTTTTAATTCCTCCAATATACCTCTCCCTTGAGCATCATTAGCAACCTGATAGTATAATATATGAAATCATCAAAAACCATCAGAATAGCTCCGTCAAGAAACTTAATATCCTACCGAAAATGTGATAAGAGCACAAATTACATATATACTTAGTTTTAATGCTAATTCATTAGTATATTGCATGCATACCTTGGATATTAACCTTGCGTTCAATCCTAAACGCGCTGCACAAGTTAAAGCATTTCCTGCATTTCCACCTCCTTGTACCTATTAATGATTGTATGAATTATACGATTGTAAAAAAATGGAAAGATATTCCGCTAACTTCTACAACAGTTAGTGTAACAGGATGTAAAAATACAAAAGGTCGGATTTTCTGAACATATTTCACATCATGAAAAGTAACCTTTCATTTTAAGTAAGAGAACACAAACTACTTTGAAAATTCAACATCATCAACAATCTTCGAAATGTGATGAGTCGGCTTCCAAACGTAGAGTGGTAGGAGATGTTATAATCATAAAGAATAAATTTAGACCAAGCATCCATAGGACCACTAACCAAGACAACTAATCAATTTCCTTACGACAATTGTCAATGAAAACTTGACTAAAGTTAAGTGTAAAATCTCAATCAAACAGGAAAAGTAAACAGCAAGGGCAAGGAAAGAACAATATGATCACAAGTCAATTATCCAATCATAGAGAAAAGGATAAGCTTGAGGTGTTGATACATTCTAAACCATATATAACGTTTCCTTGCATATTTGCATAGTTAAAGGAAACATTTCACACACTCTTCACCTCTTCGCTTTAGGCATCCAAATACAGAAATCTAGTTAACAATATCACATGAATATAGTCTTGACCACTAAAAGCCTCACCAATTGTTGACAGAATAAGAGTAACAAATCATGATCTACTCTCTTTTATCATTCATGTAAGATAAACAATCCACACGATTCACAAATTTTTCAATTCACTCCTAAAGTTCACGCTATACAGATACTAACAATCCAACTACAGAATCAAGTATATCATTACCATCAACGCTAACCTCCAAACACATATTGATCATCTACATACCTTCAAGCTGGTGCTTCGGATCTTATCATCCGGATTAGGAAACGCAGACACAGTAGCCAAGAGATCCACCCCCACTCCACCAAATCCAAGCTGCGTTGTTTACAGTTTACACCACAACACTTAACCTCCAGTCACAAATATCATCAATCTCACACATAATTAACCTACCGCAATCAGCCTCTCTTGACCTAACTCCACAATCTCAATCACAATCACAATTTAAGAAAACGAAGACAAATACGTACCACAACTGGACTCTCAACCTGAGTCACCGATGAGGACATTTTGGCTCTGAATCTTCGCACACTGAAACAACACAATCACACACACACACTTACATACACATACGCTAACGATTCAATAAGAAAAATAACATATGAATTTCATATTTGAATAACATTTGAGAACTTTCACCTGGTGGTGGTGGTGGTTACGGGAGCGATGGAGATACGCGATGAAAACGAGATGAAGGTCGGGAGCATCGCATCGGAGTAGAATGCGGTTGCCATTTATACGCGGTGGTCGGTGATTGCTTCCGGCAACCGTAACCGATGATATCTGTGGTAGTGTGGTTGATCTAGATAGGGGAATGAGGGATTGTGTGAATGTGTGTCATAAACCGTTTATTCTGTTCATTCGCACCCTCCGGCTTGGGGCCACTACAGGCTTTCTCATATCTAGTCCGGTTTATTTAGATTTAAGAATCAATTGATGGCATAAATATAAAATTAATTTTGTTAAGTGTTGTTTTTTTATATTTTTTTTGCCACATGTTGTCTGCTCACATTTATTTTGTCACTTGTCGGTGTCTAATAAGTCAACTATTTAATTATTTATGATTACATTAAATGTTAATAATATTCTTTATATGCTTTCCAAATTATATAACAACTTTTTTAATAAACTAAAAATATATTTCTTTTTATTAAAAAAACGTAATTGTTTTAAAATCAAAGTTATATGAAATATGTAGGCTTTTAATACAAAGAACTTTAAAAAATTAACATTGTTTAAAATACAATGTTTTTAATAAAAAATTAGTATTTAAAAAAACAAGTTTTCTAAGTAAAAGTTTTTTAAAGACGAAAGTTTAAAAAAAAATTGTTATTGTTTTATTATCTAAAATAGTTACTATATGTATTTTCAATCATATTTTATTTTAAAAAATTATTTTATAATGTTTAAATATTAATTAGTATTTTTATTCAACCCGTATAGTTTATGGGTTTCTAAACTACCGTTAAATATGAACAAACAAACATAATTAATGACTGTGGTTTGATAAATTCTGAAATGAATAAGATGAAAGCAAATCTTTTTAGCTCGAAAGATAGAGTGGTACACATGAAACTATGAGAAAAACTAGTAAATGTGACTTTAAATGAAAAGATTTAAAAAAAAAGTTGAAATCCGGCTCAAACAATCGGGTTTGTAACCTATACCGAATCCAGTCCAGTGATATAAACTTGGCTTTTCACAATCCTAGCACAAATATTTTCCGCAAGGTACATTCAAAATGTAAAGTTTTTCTGAAATAACAAAATATTAAAAGAACTGAAGTTTATAAGAAACTGATGATTTAAATATGGTTTTCTTTTAAAACTAACCATATAATATGATTATGGTTAGATATATAAAGAACCAAATTAATCAAACCAACTATAAACGTGTTTAGTTTTATTTACGTTTCGATGTAAATTTCATTCAAAACAAAGGTATGTGTCATAATGTACAAATCATCGATATACAAACGTATAAGCTATCAAGTTGATTAAACGTTTGGTTTTTTTTATATAAATTTATTTTTTTTCTTAGTTATTCATTTATTATATATAGATTAGCATTTATATTATCATTAAGTAGAAGAGAAGCGAAAAACTTAAGGGCGTTTGGTATGCAGGAATTCGATGGAATTTAATGTAATTGGAATATGAATTCCATTGGTCATTGTGTTTGGTTGGTAGAATTTGTTGGAATTGGAATTCAAATTTCATTCTTAACGTGTTTGGTTACGAAAGTAATTGGAATTGAAATTGGAATTGATTCCCTCAAATTCCTTCAAATGAAGGATTTCAAAATCCTTCCAGATTTTGAAGGATTTCAAATTCCACCGACCCTCGCCTCCGCCACCGACCGCCATCTACCACCCCCACCCACCACCAACCAATGCTACCAACCGCCGCCGCCGCCGCCCGCCCTCGCCGCCGCCCGCCCCCGCCGCCGACCCCGACCGCAACCACCAACAGTCGTCGATAACCCAAACCCGTCAATAGCCGATCGTGCTGTCATCCTTGTCGACAATCGACGGTTATTGTTAACCGCATCTGCGCCTATAAACGGTCGTCTCCATCGACCGCGCCCGCAATTGACCATCGACTATCATCACCGAACCGCGTCGGTTTTAGACGCGCTCGATAGCGACCGTCGGTTTTTGACAGCGTGCTTGACCGATTGGTGGCGACGGTTGGGTATGATCGATTTTTAGCAACGGGCGTGATCGTTGGACACGGTTGGTGGTCGCTGTCAATTGTTGGTGGTGACGACGGTGGCGGCCGATGGTATGTAGCGGCGGAGATCGGTAATCATGGAGGTGGTGGTGGTTTACAATGAGTGATAAATTCTAATTCCTTTATAAGTGTTTTGTCACTAATAATGCATTTGGAATTTGAATTCCATATATAAATTCCAATTCCCTTGAATTCCAATTCCTTTGGAAAATATTGAATTTCAATTGCAATTCCTTCTAATTCCAATTCAAATTCCAATTCCAATTCCAATTTCAACAAATTCCACAAACCAAACGCACCCTTAGAGTGAGAAAGCTTAGAATTGTGTCACGTGACTTCTAAGTTATGATGTTTTATATATCAAAATTTGTATGTGCTTAAATTCTTTAACTTTTTTTTGATGTGACATGTTTATTTTTATCGACTCTATGATATGAATTTTTTAACAGTTTCATTTTTTACATAAAGTTACGAATATTATTAAGGATCTCGTCGAAACACACGAGTTTGCAATGGACTTATTTTTTATATAAAGTTTCAACTGTTATCAATTACATTTAAGTTTCGTTTTCCTTATATAAAGTTATGTATGTTATCAATACCCCCTTTAACACACGGGTTCACGGCGCCGTTTTGGCGTTAGTATTTTTTTCACATCTTACACCCCCCTACACACACAATGCAGTGTTTCGTGTTTGTATATAAGATTTTGAGTGTTGTTAACAATGTCCACAATTTTTTTTTCTTATATAAAATTATGACTGCTATTAACATCCTCTTCAACGTACAGGTTAGAGGCAAAGTTTCGATATTAGTTTTTCTCATGCTTTCTACACTATGTTAGTGCCAATCAATGTGACTGGCCTAAGCTTCTAAATCTTGCACATTCTATTATGACATGTGAGGCAACAAGTAAAGGCTATTTGTTAGGCCTAGGCATCTCTTAATAAAGCGGCAAATAAAATGAAGTGGGCTGACAACAATATGTGACACGTTGAGTTTCATGTCTGGACCAAGTCATTGTAAAACACTAGCCGCAACAATTCAAATCACTATGAGGTATACATAAGGGACTCATAATGAAGTATGAAGACCCATTCCCCGTGACATCATGGATCGTTAAGATTCTTATCGACTTCAGCGATCCCCAAAGCTAAAGATCCATCCAGACTCCATGTGAGCTTCCTCGAGCCTTATTATGCTAGACGACAGAAGACTTGGAACATGAGATGTCCAAAAGAGTACCAACCGCGGTAGTGACATACTTTGATCAGGAGGTTGATGAGATTATATACAGTCGAACTACACAACACCGAGAAGTACCAAGTTACAAGGAATATCTTATCAAAAGTGGAAGAATATATGAGATAGTGAAGCTATTTGGGAAACAAAAGATACACTATGGCGGTTCCAAGACAATATTAACATGTAACACGAAGAAGGCATGATGAGGACGTTGTGAGTATAGGTGGAGGAGAATGTCAAGCCTCGCTCAAACTCAATATAAAATGCTTAAGATTATAGAAATTTCTGTCACATTCTACATACTTCATGATCCTTAGAAGTTTCTAGTAAAAACTATGTTCTTCCAATACGTTATAGTCTTGGAATGATCTAGATTCATCATGTAAATAATTGTGATATTTTATGGATTAAAATAGTTTCTAGAATGAAAGGATCTAGATCATTAGAATCTATCGATTTTAATAAATTAAGATTTCTAAAGCCACATGCTATTCTCTTGACCTAACTTTTTACCACTTGTCATTCTTCTAGAAATTATCAACTCATTTTTCCCTCCAAAATGGTATTATAGTAATTTAAATATTAAAACTAATTTCTCTCTCTTATTAAACATCAATTTTATTAATTGCAATATTACTCTCTCTCATTTAATTTTTTTTAAAATCAATGTATCTTTTTAAAATTAGATTTTATTAAAAAAATAAAAAATCATATTTTTTAAATAAAATAGAACTAATAATAAAAAAAATTTATATAATATGAAATTTTCAAAAATACTAAACCTTTTTGAAACAAAATAATTTAAATCCGTCCTTTTTTTAAAAACAATATAAAAAATGTGAACTTTTCTAAAAACAATCTTATTAAAACAACCAGAATAATTACAAACCAGAGTTTTTAATAAACAAGATTTTTATAAAAATAAATTCTTTTATAAAGAATCTTAATATGAATGTTTAAAAATAAAATTATTTAGATAAGAGAGTTAAAAAAAATAATATAATTGTTTTATTTTCTTGGACTATTACGTATATAAAATTCATATTTTATATTAAAATATCGTACTGTAAATCTTTGTATTTATTACTAACTATAATCTGTTTAATAAATTGGTTTCTATCCTATCTATATATATATCTATCTGTCTGTTTGTATACCAATCTATCTATAATAAGAAAAAATAAGATAATACGTGACGCAATCGTTAGCCTCATCATACTAACTTTTTCATTTCACTCTATTATTAAAACTAATATTGAATACTAATAATATTATTAAAACTTTCCCATTTTTTGTCTTTTATTTTTATATTTTAAGTTTTTTATTTTAACTCAATACTATTATATCTTTTACAATTTAACCCACATTCCCAGTTTAAGGATCTCATTGCAACGCGTTGCTCCTAGATCAACTTATTGTTTTATATGTTTTGCGTTTCAACTACGTGGTTTAAAGTTTTAACGTTTACTTTTCGTTCGGTTTTATTTCATTTGTCATTTATTTACTTTTTCATACAAGGTTTTTGGTGTTGGTGGTCCCTTACGGTGGTACGCCACTAAGCTTTTTCAAATAAGCTAAAAAACCATCTTCAAATAAGCTTCTTCAAATTCGCTTATATAAGCTAATAAGCATAAGCTTAAAAAGCTAAATCAAACACCAAATTAAGCTTATTTTATAAAAAAAGCTAAAAAAGCTACAAGCTTTGTTAAAAAGCTAGGCCAAACACCCCCTTAATCCTAGTTTTTTTTATAAATAATATTAAGTTCAATTTTACTCCTTGAAGTTTGTTAAAAATAACTATTTTCATTCAAAAGATTAAAAACATCAATTTACCTCCAAAAGTTTCATTAGTTGTTTCATTTTTAATCCAAAAGTTTCATTAGTTGTTTTAATTTTATAAAAAATAATAAAACTTTTAAAGCGAAACTGAAACAACATGTGAAACTTTTAAAGGCAAATTGATTAATCTTTAAAAAAAAATAATTATTTTAGTTAAACCTTAAGAAGTAAAACTGAAATTAACTATTATAAATAACAAATCAACTGTCACTTCTTCCCTTTATAAATTTTAAAAAGAACGGTTAATACATTATTTACCCTAAAATATAATTAGATTTATAAATAAACTAGCTTAAATCCACCAACGTTTAAAAGCAGATGCATAACAATTTACCGGATTAACCAATTGAAAACAAAGATGAATAAAAGTTAAGCAGACATTAACATATACAGCACGGCTACCATACTATTCAGCTTCCAATTGTATTATAATTAAATCAAGAATGTCAAACTATAATCATCAAACATCATACAACAAACCCTAAAACCAAACCCAATTCCAAATCACTTTCTAAACTTCATCGATCGGTTCTGTACACTTCTAAATCAACACTCTTTTTCGTCTTCTCATTCGCTAGAACGAAGCTTCACTCCAAAAAGGCTTTGAAAGCAGTCCACCGTGTTCACTCATACTCCCTTTTGATCTATAAAACAACGGTTTGCTCCTAACCGTCCTAAGCGGGCCCGACCTATTCCCGTGACTGATGGGCAACGCCACCCCAACCCCATTGTCAAAACTCGATGCAGAAAACGGTCTGTTTTCTAGATCTTCAAGTGGCCCTGAGCTATAATCCATTGTTATGAATGATGAAGCCTGACCGAAAGTCAATCGTGGGGTGGCCCCGCCACCAGCATTCCACCAACTGCTGTCTGATGGGGCGTGTTCCCCCTTAAAATCCGAGTCAACCACTGAAGAATTTCTTTGAGTAGAGTTGTCCCCACATACTTCATCTTTGTCGTTGTATATGAGCTTTAAGGCTTGAACTACTTCACCCATGAATGGTCTTTGGGTTACCTCGGGATGTACACACATGGAAGCTATTGCAGCCACTTTTGCCATGTCATCGAAGTCGTAGGTCCCGGATAAAGTGGGGTCCACGAGCTGTTGTAGACCTTCTCTGCTTGTGAGAAGCGGGCGGGCCCATGTCACAAGGTTTTCTTCGCCAGGAGGTTGTGACATGTCAACAGGCTTTCGTCCTGATAGAAGCTCTAGCAGCACCACACCATAACTGTAAACATCACTTTTGACTAGTAGGTGACCTGTCATTGCGTATTCTGGAGCCACATAACTGCAATGATGTACAGGGGTGAAGTTATTTGTAAGATAACTGATAATTCATAATGAAGTAGAAGCCTATCTGTAGTGTATTTGGCAATTTATGAACGGGGTCGTCTCGCTAGTGTGGTCATTTCAACAAGTTTTTCATTTTTGTTGTGGATCCCATTTCAATAAATGGACTAGTTATGGACATAGTTATCATTTTCAGAGCATGTATCAAGGAGTAAATCCACTAGGTATACTTGGAAGAAGACATACCCGAAAGTCCCCATGACACGAGTGGAAATATGACTACTTCCTTCTGTAGCTTCTCTTGCTAACCCAAAATCTGATACCTTAGGGGTAAAATCTTCTTCGAGCAAAACATTGCTTGCCTTAAAATCACGATGTATTACACGGGGATTAGAATCTTCATGAAGATAAGCCAATCCTCTTGCTGCGCCAAGAGCAATCTTTAGCCGCGCATCCCAGTCAAGAGGTCCTTTTTGCTTATCCACACCTGAAACATCCACATTGATCTTTATATTATTTATATTTAATATTTATACACAATTCCACATGATAACATATTAGTGTCTCACAAGTTTCAGCATTCTCCTTATAATAGAAGGGTGTTTAGTAATTTGATGAGTTGAAGGGAGATAAGAGTTCTTTTGTTGCACTTTTACTTATCAGATCGGACAAGGTATGTATTTCCAAGAGTAGAGGTGGCAATTTCATATCATCATTTATAAACACGTATAATGCGATTCTAATTATTTAATAAAAATTTTAAAACATTTAAATACTTCAGGTCAAACCACTATACCAAAAAATTACTAGCTTTTGCCCGTCAACCAACCCACCCAGTCAGGCGGCTAGCCAAATTGCGACCTCTACTTTGCAGCCTCTCTTACTCATCATATACATATGGAGACAGCATATATATTTCCAAGAGACATGTGGACTAGAAAACTTAAGTAGAGTTTGGTTGTCTGCATATTTCACTAGGACCCATGTGAATGTGAAATTTTAAAGTTTTGGGAATAAAATCTCGTTTATACAGTACATGCTGCTCATAGGGACATATAGAGGTGAAAAGATCATTGGGCAATCACCTAAGAGGTCAAAATGTATCAGGGTTGAAAGAGGTCATGGGGCTGGGTCAGGTTGTGTTGACCCACAAACACTTTATTGGCCTTTATAAAATATATACACATAGTTAATACATTAATTATAATTAAGAACAACTGTATTACAATAATAATCTAAATATTTGAATAAACCAATTTAGGAGATGTTATGCATCAAAAACGTACTTTGTACAACTCACAACCTAATTGACCCATTCCCAACTAATACTTTTTTTGATTGATCAGTTTGAAATATAATGCAACCTGAATCAGACCCATTTATAAGTAAACGGTTCAAAATTGCCACCTTAATGATAAATAAATTGTTTCAGGAGATTCGTCATACCATGCAAATGAGACTCGACACTGCCATTTGGAACAAGCTCATAAACCAAGCACCGTGTCCTTCCTTCGATGCATATACCAATGAGTTTAACAAGGTTTCGATGATGTAACCTGCTTAACATCTCGACTTCAGCAATGAACTCACGATCCCCGTTTTGATTATTATCTCTATTAAGCAATTTCACAGCAACTTCACATCCATCTTCTATTATTCCATGATATACACACCCAAAACCCCCTTCACCCAATATTTTTCTCGAACTGAATTTTTCAGTTGCCTTGTCCAGCTCAGCTAATGTGAAGGTTTTCACTGAGAGGATGGAAGTTGGCATAGCAGAGAAAACAGAAAATGTTGAGTTTGATGGATCACTTGATAGCATTGCTCCAAAACCTGCTAGAGATATATATATATATATAAAGGTGGCGTTCATAAGAATTAAAGGGAAAAAAATAAAAACAAATTGGCATAGTTATGGCAGTATCATTAGGCAGGGGTCGGAGCACGAGTAAAGCAGGTAGCTTTATAGTATGAGTTGAAACATTTTTTTTGTCTTTTCCTTTTTGTTTTTTACAGAATTAAAGTGTTATTTAGCGTTAATTAAAGGTATATTATTACAATATTATTCTAGTTATTTTAGCAAAATTATTTAGGGGGTTTTATGCCTTTCACGTACGCTTGGGGCAGCTTTGGGGTGTTTAACATATTTTCTTTTTTAAGTGGCCACTACTTTTTATTTCAGCCCATTAGGAAAGAAAAACCCAAATCAACCCATGAACCAAGGTTGGGTCAAATTTGCCATACTTAATTTGATACGGTAAATCAAACAAGAAGTGCAATTAAGAGGCATCTTGTCTATGTCACTTCAACAACAAAAGTAACATGACTATAATTTAAAAATAGTTTTCAAATTAAACATAAAGAGTGAAACCAGATAAGGAACTATATTAAATCAGACTACAAAGTCAATGATTTTCAAGTGAATTATAACAGATATACAGACTTTAGACTTACCACGCCTCTTGCTAGTTGGTGTTGTAAAAACAGGGCCAACAGCATTTGATGTTTTACCTATCCTTCTGTACTTTATGAAAACAGAAATTGCTGCACAGCAAACGATCAAAAGTACTACTGCAGATAAAACAATCACAAAAATGGTTCTAGGGTTCATTTTCTGATTTTTTTCTTCGAAAGTTGCAGTGATAGGATATTGTCGATTTCCTGGACTCCCATTCGGTCCATTTCCAGGGAGATCTCCGTATGGTGGTGAAGAAGGAAGCCCTGAAAACAACTTTATGTAACTACATACGTATATCTGAAAAACAAAAAAATAATTGTAAAAATGGTTGTGCCTTTACCTGGATAAGTAATATATACCACCTCATAATCTCCAAAAAGGGTTCTGTTTAAAGAAAGTTTTTTCCGCCAGAATCTATCATAAGTGAGCAAAGCGGTTGTGTTATCGAATTTTTCTCCAAGCGGAACCAAATTAATATCAACTGCCGTTTTATCCTGATCTTGACTATCAGCACTGGCACCTGTTATGACAACTTGACTTTGTGTTAAATATGTGCCTGTAGCAATCTCAATTTCTAGTTCATTAACAACGGGAAACACAGCGTAGACAGATACTTGCAAAAGTAGTCTGACTTTCATAGGAAAAACACAACCGCAGGGTGAACCAATGGGGGTTGAAGTGAGTGGATCCGTACATGTTTGGTCACAACCTGTCAGAGATTAATGAAAAATGGATCAACAATGTCTGAAAATGTACAGAAAGCATGTAGGTAATGATGGTCAAAGCTCAACGTTGAAATAAACAATATTTAAGAGGTTACAATTTGGGACTCGACCAACATATGTTCATCCTTATGAAACTTGACCTGGCATGGGGTGGGGCTATAACCCACACATTGTCCAAGTATGAATTTATCTCTCAAAACACCATATGTTTTTTTTGTCCAGTAAATACGCCAATGGTTCCTTATCATAAGTTTATAATTTTTATGATATGCCATATTATTTCTGGACTCTAGAAAAATTTTAATTGCCTATATACTCTTAATTACGTGTTCTGCAATTAGTGTTAGGAACTAATTGTGTATTTTTCGTATAAGTACTTAACTTTTTCCCTTAACACAATAACACTTGTTCAGTCAGATGTTCAAAGATTAAAACCGATCATTATCTTTTTTGGTATTTAGAGGTGGGAAATTTGAACTTTCCTCCTCTTTACCTAGAAATAATGAAAACTCTTATAGCAAATAGATGAAGGATGTTGGAACTCGGAAACATCTAATTGCAATAAGGGTTTACATTATGTCAAGGCAAATAGAAAGAACTTACAGTTTTCAACCTTTGAATACAAACATGGAAAACAAAGAGCCCACTAAGTATTCTGCTTTCAGACTTTAGACGTTACATCCTAATACTCAAAACCGGTTCAGATTTCAGAACTTTATGATTAAGAAAAAAAACAAACAGTTAGTGTGTTACAAGCTTATTGTTCAAGTTTACTATACGCTTGTACCTTTAATTTAGAGGCAATTGCATAATATCAAATTTACCCAATCAAAAACCATAATCTCAAATACATCCATTCAAATTTCAAAACACTTAAATAATTAAATACAATTTGTAATATCCTTCTTACATTTAAAACTCTCTTAACAAATTAACATAATAAACCCTGAGCTGTAAACTGTCTGAATTTGTAGAAGATAGGAATCCAATGACTCTCCGTATGGGGAGGGGAGAAAAGAAGGTATAAACGTCACTGATTTGAAAATGGGTGCATCAGATATTATGTTTTTTGTTGGGTAAATATGATATTGATCAAGGTTTAAGCGGGATGTAAGAAATTTCCCTTTAATTTACGGTGATATATACGTAGGTGTATTTTACTTGCCAACTTCTGGAGTTAAGATTTTACATTATTTAAACTATGGCCTTTAGTGACCTTGTTTGGGAGTAACTATGTGATTAATATTGAAAGCAACAAGGGTGCAGTAACTATCATGTTTTGTGGCTGTAAGCACAATATACTAGTTTAATATGAACTAATCAATTACTTTAGTGTTTTAGTTTTCCAGCTTCTTTTCTCTGAAATAGCACAACTGCCATGCATAACAGCTCAAATTTCGGGTTTACATCATTTTTTTGTTCTGCATGCCATTACTAGTATGGTATTGCATGGAAGAAGAGACCAATCAAGGTGATGAAAAATAGAAAGAAATAGAAATATTGACATAAAGGAGGGAAATAAATCGTTTCAGGTAATGAGAAATACGTAGAAATAAAAATATTGAGTCCATAAAGAGAAGACTAAAATTAAACAGAAAGAGCACACCTAACTCTATAAATATAAGCACATGAAGACAAATAGATAGAACTACCATCTAGGAAGCAACATTATTGGTTAAGAATAATTTTTATTTATTAGTATACACATGAATAGAAAGGTTTCTTGTTGGTATTTGATCAAGTCATAACTAGTGTCTGATAAAATAAGACAGCATTTCTACAGTGATGCAAGCATTTATCAATCACAAGACTGCTTACCAGTTCTGCTTTATATATATACACATGTCACATGTTTATTATTTGATTTGTAAAATGATTCCTAAGATTTGTGATGATGAATCTCACTTCGATTAACAAAATGTCAACCATGGTGTGCTATTTAACAAAGGGACAACCCATTTTCCCAGCCAAACATTGAAAAGACAAAAGTTAAATACTAAAATGTGTTTCAATGAAATCAAAAAAAAAAAATATATACAGCAATGCAGCATCTTTATTCTGATAAATAAACAGACTTGTATACCTGGTACAGGGGATGGAGATGGAGGGACCACATGAGTGATCTTCCCACGATGAAGTCGATGGCGATGTCGCCGTGAATGACGAACGGTGGGACCCGCAACAGGACCTAGAGTTTATAATAAGTTTTAGTAAGCATATAAACCAAAAAAATTCATAATAAACAAGAAGCTTGCAAGTACCTTGAATTGTTGGAGAAGGAGCAGGAACAATTAAAGGTTTAATAAAGGGCTCAGGTGGATGTGCATATGATGATGTTATAGCTGGAACTGATGAACTCATTGACATGAACCTCACTAAATATAAGAAAGAGAAAAAAAGGATAATTGTTTCAGCACCATATATGCAAACACAAAACTCATAATTAAGATAACTTCAAGGAAAATTAATTGACAACACAAAATGCATAAAGAATGAAACTAACTAAATAAGCAATATCTGCAACATAAAGTACAAAGGTTTAAATTTTTTGTAGCACATATGAATAAGAATATCTAGCATAACATGATAGCCAGCATGTGGTTTCAGTATTATATGCAAGTGATAAATGGTATGCATAACATATGGACAACAATAATAATTGCTTTTAATTTAGCAAACCAAACCTATTAGGGAAAGAGAATAAATACCCGAAACATTATCAACTTATCATACAACCATATCTTAGTATCAACAAATGAAGACATTGCTTCATTTATTTTAAAGTGCTTCACAATTTAAGAAACCAGTATATCGATCTTTGCATGACATGCACGTTGCAATAAGTGGTGACTCAGCCCGAAAAGGCCCATTTATTAAGCAAATTAAAACAAAGATGGAGAAACTAATGAAAGAATAAAAATTATAATACTACTATTACTCCAATAATAATATTTCCATCATTGAATAAAGTAAGAGATCCTTACCTTTAAGATGCTCGAAACCATTTTTTTTCACAAACATTGGTTGGCTTGGCAGCAGGGAAGGAGACAGATTGATGTTCAGGAAAGGAATGCCTTAAAAGGAAGTAGACAGATTATCACAATCAGATAACATAGCACCATCCTTGTGATGATATTAAAGAATAGAGGGCAGGTGAATCACATGTAAGTAAATAGACATTGACCATCGCAACTTAAAAGAATTACTAATTTCAAGTTTCATAGAGATTGTTCATCATTTAATTATGGCAGGTAGATTATACTTCAATCTTTTCCATTGAGTAATCTAATTATTAAAAAGAATCCATAATAGACAACTTTTACAAAAGAATATCATCATGAAAAGAATGTAGAGATTGAGGATGAACCAAAACTTTACATTTGATTTCTTCACAACTTATAACAGATTATTAGACAAAGGTTACAAAACAACAATACAAATAATAATCAACACAACTTTTATAATAGCGACCATGTTATACCCATTAACAGTTTCTACCATCTATATATGTAGCGTGGCTACAGATTAGATTTTGACTTTCCTATGAAGAGATAAGTTTGCCTAATACTCTGGTCTAGATGTAAAAACCTTGAAGATGCTTTTGAGTATTTGAGAGCTCTATGATTCTAACGGATGCTTTTGGTCTATGATGCTTTTGGTCTAGATGCTTTTCATTAGAAGTCAAGTATCATGACTACAACAACAAATTTGGCAAATTTCTCAAACAATTGATACCAAATTATGAATTTTACATTCTAACGGATTTGTTTAGCTTCAAATCGGAGCATATTCTTGTTTTTAGAAAGGGGATATTCAAAGGGAATAATAATTTCCATATTAAGCAGGTTCCATCAAAATGTACAAACATAAAAACAAATAAACCGAGATTTTCGCTAAGTTATAATCAATAAACTGTCGGACACCCAAAATTGCAGTCAAATCATAAATTTCCACACACAGCTTCAACTTCCATACTGCAAATTCTCCTCAATGCTATTCATCCAACAGTGAATCAAAAAAAAACCCTAAATAACTCAGAAAACACGACAAAAGCAAAACGCACAAATCGACATCAGCTTCATTACCGTAACAAACCGTAGCGGAGCCGAGAGTGAGAAGCGGAAACACAAACAACAGCATCAGAGACGTTATCATCTTGTAATCAAACACACAAACACCATCGTCAAAACACCAAAGCTCGAATCACCTCCGCAACACCGAACTCCGAGCTAGGGTTTTGCAGTCGAACCAAATTCCACCGACAAACGCCTCCGTGGATTACGTCAGCCACACGTACACACACCATCACTAACAACACTTGAAAAGCAAAATCGACCGAAAACCTAGCTCAAATCGGGCAATGCAGATCCATAAACTGCGGAGATTGTTTGAAGCGAAGGAGGTGTAGATACAGAAACCGAGTGAAGTAGAGAGAGAAAGTGGAGATCTAGTCAGAGAAAACAATGGTTAGATCTTGAGGAAAACTGAAGAAAAAGGGTTTTTAGTGTGTGAGAGATGTGAAGAACTTATGACAGTATTGTTCTGTGATGGGGGAGGGAGAGAAGATACAGGGGAGATGAAGGGGGAGGGGGTCTGCGAGTGAAGTGGGGTCGGATTATTATTGCACGGTCTCAATGGTGATAGTTTTTTTTTTTTTACCAAGTTATACACCTATTTTTTTATACGTCTATACTACAAAAATTTAATATAATTTGTCTTCTGATTCAATGATATGACAGTGATATTTTATTGGTTTGGTTTAAGTTTTTAAAATTTTAGGTTCAAATCTAACTTAATAAAGGTTTTCTTACAATAACTGGTTTCCTCCTTAATAATATTTTTAAGTGAGTCAGGCATTAAATGTCAAAATTAATATAGACGGTTGATGTTCTTCTTAGGGAGGCCTGCTCAGGTATTAAGGATAGTTTCAAACTTCACTTAAAAACACATAAAATAGATTACTCGTACCTAGTTCATAATGAATTATCGCAATTGATATTTGAACGCGTAACTTTTTATTGAGGTAACAATACAACTTACCATGGTACTCAATCTACCATTCATTAGGATGGTTGGAATATTATAATGACAATATGTCTTACTTTTATACTAGAGGTTAAAAGTTCGAAATTCATAATAAACTTACAATAAAATACATTACGATAAGTTAAAAGTAAAAGATTATTATTGCACGCTTCAAGACTAGCATATTACATGATGAGTGATTGGTCTATGCGCGTCAGTTTGTGTGTGTTGGGTACTGCTCTTAAAGAAAGAATAGAAGGGTCTTTTTTTGTTTTTGGGATAAGTTGTTAATTACTCAATCCGCCTTTATAATTCATTATACTTTTGTTGACTTGTTTTTGTTTGGAACAGAAGCAATAATCAATATTATTAATTAATTTTAAAAATCTGCATTTATTTGAGTTGTTTAAATATAGGTGTAAGTAATTAAATATATGAACATTCTATACTTTTGTGTTTTTAATGTAAAGATTAAGTATTGATATGCTTGTAATGATGATTTGAGAGCCAAGGAAAGTGATTGATTAAGAAAATTTACCAAGCTTAAATTAGAAAAATCATATGATTAAGTTATGACATGCTATGCATTGTATGTGGTACAAATAAAATGTAAGAGATATAGTATAACGACTCTGTAACCTTACGGCTAGTTAACTACCGGTTTAATTATGAGAGATCTAATGTTTAATTTAAATAAAAACTAAAATTTTACCATATATACTGATATTAATGGTTCAAATCTTATAATATGCAAGTATAAACTGTTAATAAAAATATACTAGAAAACACTATTAAAAAATAAAAATTTAACACAAGTATCAGATTAGTTATCTATAAATTGTCATATATTTAACAAAAATACAAAATAGAAGATATAATTAAACAAATCTTGTTATTTGTTTGCTTGCACCCCACTAAGATATTCCTCGTGTACTATAACGATTATTATAACGATTATTAAAGATTATTTTTAATTAATATAACTAAGTATAATGTTTAAGCGGACCCGTTTACTTACTGTTCGGAATAGTATCGACCACATGTCCAAATATTATTGAGTTATTAGTGTAAAGATATTAAAAGGGCAAGTATGAAAAAACTATTTAGCATTTAACAAACAACGTTTTTTAAACAAAATAGTGTTTGTAGGAATGGTTAGCTCGCAAATATAGCTGATCAAGATACTTGAACCCCTACCACTCAGAAAGACATTTTCTTTATAAATCCGGCCACATCACGTTTAATGGTCCACCTGTTTAATCGGTAACCTGTCCAACCTGGCGGCTCATTTCAAAAGGTTAGTTTATGTTGATAGAGTTCTATTTTTTTTCTACCGAAAACATTATTTATTTAATCAGATTGTTTTTTAAGTAATGTCTTAGTTTAAGCAATGACATAATGAGTGTAACTAGACGATTAAGGGACCACTGAGCCATTGATAAAACATTGATTAAAAAAAGTCACCACAATAAAATTTTACATATAACTTACGTAATATGCAGCTACCGTTTTATTTTCATCTCTCTCGCGCGCTCTCTTTCTCTCTCTCTCTCTATATATATATATATAATATAACATGTATAGAGAATATATATGGAGAGAAAGGGAGCGCGCTACTTTAAATTGAAGGCCTAATTAACTTTAACAGCAATCTAATTTGAATTCATACAATAATTTGGTTCATCAAGTTATTTTGAGACAAAATCATAAATTAAAAAAATTATTTCTAGAATTAAAAATAATCAAATTTTATATGATTTGAGTAATGTGGTATAAACTGCTAGAACAATTGTATTTGCTAAAATTTTAAAGTGCTAAGAAAAAAATATTATATAAGTTATACAACGAGTCACATGATAGTTAACGAATCTATTGTATGTTCGGTTATTCACCCCTCAAACTTTATTTGAGGGTCGTCTTCGCTATAACTTCTAGATATCACTAATGTTTTTTATAACCCGGACAAAACCGGCAGGGGTTGGACCAAGAACCTCTATTGTCACTTAATCATATCACTCTATAACATCTAAGTAATAAGATAGTGATCCCTTCTTCAACTTAAAAATATTGGTAGTGGTAAGAAACTCATATCGCTAATATCATCAGTGACTGTCGACTCATCTCATCAATCATGGTATTACTCAACACCACATCACATAAAGATGATAGTGATCATCGATGCAACTAACGTGTAAAATAGTTTACGATGATTTATGATGTCACTCCAACTATAGCTCTTAAATCTTAGTCTTTCATGGTGTGTTGAATATGCAATACTAGTGCATATATGGATCGCCGTTGTATTTATAATAAGCTGTATTTAATTGTTAGTGTTGAGACCTAGCTAAGTCGTCTATTTTACTAACTTTGATAATAAGTTCATATGTATTGTCAATACTATATATAAGCGTAAATAGCATACTAAATAAAAACAATGATTTTTTTCCTTTCCAATAATAACCCACAACACTTCAAGTTGTGCATGATAATATGATGACGTTGGGAAATATTATGTGGATCTAAGCGGGTTTTATGCACTAAGTTTCACCTTGTACTGTTTAGTTGAACAACTCAAAGTTCATCTTGTGATTCAAGGTTTAACTTGAATACGAGGCTTAGATTACTCTTGCATGTTCACCCAAGTTGTTAAGGCATTCGTATTACGCAACGTATCCTTTGTTGTTATCCTCAAATGGTGTCTTCAATGTATTGACGTAAAAAATACATTCTTAACTGATCATCTTGCTAGGACTATTTATATGAAAAAACATCATCGTTTTATTAATCCACAAGACCCGTACTACAATTGTATTCTCAAAGTGCCTTTTACAATCTCAAACATACTCCATGTGCTTAGTTTGAACATCTAGTAATTTTCTCCTGTATTTTTTAGGTTATTGTGTAGTCGCGTTGACTTTTCTTTATATACGTTTCAAACGTGATTGTCGTGTCTTATGTCTGATGTGCTACATAGAAAATATTACTCTAAGTTTATAGCCAGGAGTAATGAAACTATTATTTGTACACTCATATCACAATTACACAAAGAATTTGCATTAAGGGTATTATCAAGTTAAACTACTTTTTGGACCTTGAGATGACATACACAGACAAACAACTTCTTTATCAATCAAGCTAAGTACACTGATAATATTATTATTCGTTTATAAGATTATAGCCCAAATTCTCTTGCCACTGACGAGATTTTATAAGTATGTGTTCGTCTTTTCACGACCCTACGTTGTATCATTATCTCGCATACGATTATAGTATTATACAATCATTTTTCTAAACTTCTCCTATTTTGTTAATCAAACCAGTAAAATTCCTCATGGTCTTATTACCGCTCATTCGGGTGCATACAAGGTAACATCTTCTATGGATCTAATGTTTTAGAATTATATCCACCCCTCACTCACTGGACATTCAAATGCATATTTGACACGTTGCATCAAAACTATGCGTTCCACTTACGTACTAGAACTAATTCCATATTACATGCATGTAATATGACACGTTACATATATGTTTCTTTACATGCAAACACATATTTTTTTACTACACTTATCACACTCATAAAATCACCAGACATGCATTATACATTATTTAAAACCACAACCATTTGGTGTGAAATATTCCACTTCAACAATAGGATGTTGGTTATGTTGCGCTAGAAACAACAAATTAAACGTGTGTAATATGACATGTTACTTGTAAGTAATATACGTAAGATCACAATGTGATTGATGTGGTCATTCCAAACTTAAAAATAGGCAGTTTTCAACAACGATTTTTAATTCACTACACACGCTGATATTTGGTTATTGTAAATGATATAGATGAGCTCGGTACTGGTATCACACCGAACCAAAAGTACCGATCTCAAAAACACCAAAATTGGGTACAGGTACCGAGACTGAATTGCAGGTGTTGGTTTTATTTGCTTAATTTTATCGTTTAAAAGACCATGACGGAATGCTTTTTCATACGATATTAAATTACGAACTCAATAGAATAAATTGACATCATTTTGTTTTAAGCAAGCATCTTAGATGATCACTAGCCTAGTGATTTGAAGGGCCCTCGTAGGATGAGGTAATACAACATCGAGGGTAGCATAAGTTGGGACGTTATTTGTGGACAGCTTGTGAAGACTTGTAAGTTGAACTTACAATTTTTGTTTGTGTTGCTATTAAAAGTTGCCTCGTTTGTTATTTTCTTTAATACTTTTTCTTGTAATGTAATTCAAACGATGACCTAGTGAAAATACTATATTTACACAATTTTTAAACCTGTATGAGGGGCTGTTTGACAGCCTCTTAATGGTTCAGATGTCTGAATGATTCAGCATTTAATGGTTCAGACTGTTTGTTTCGCGAGCAAATGTTTGAATGGTTTAGACATTTGCCTTTAAATGATTAAGCATTATACTAATGCTGAATGGTTAAGAGGTCTAATGCTGAATGGTTAAGAACTCTTATCTGAATTGATCAGACATTTGTCTTTGAATAGTTAAACGATATACTAACTCTTAATGGTTCAGACCTTTTAATGGTTTAACACTTAATGATTTAGATATGTTATTGATTCAACACTTAATTATTCAGATATTATTAAACAGCCACTGACATTATCTCTGTCCCAATTGGATGTAACAACATCCCCCCTTATCATCACAAGTTAAATACGTTACAGATCCCTTTCATCTTAAACTTATCCGTATAAAATAATATAAAACGAATCTGAAAAACGAAGGGTTATGAGCAAAACTAGTTAACCCCCTTCTCGACACACTCACATCGTCTGAAAATTGCACCGATATCACCATCGGATTTTCGTCTATCTGAATCACCACAATCACTTAGGGTTCCACTAATTTCATTGATTCAGCCACCACAGCATTGAATTCACCGATAATCTGCAGTTTCGCACGTTGAACACAATTCAATCGACCACGAGGTACCACAAATCAATTCAAGTAATCATGTTTCGTGTATCTCCGTTTCCTTTTATTGATCGATGTATTTATCGATTTATTGGTTGCTTTTTCGGTATTAGGTATGAATTTGTTTTGAAATTTGAGCAGAATTGATTAAGGAGATTAGGAACCTGAAGTCAACCCATCTGTTGGTTGATGTTCTCGTCAGTGATTAGGGTGATTTTATATGATTCGGTTATAGGATGTTGACAGATGAACAACGAATATGTGTTGTTGTTACTTGTTAACTTGTTTTAAGCAGAATCTGTTGCATTCAACATGTGTAAACATACAAACAGCATGCATATATAGAAGTTTAACCTCTCATAATGGGCATAAAGTTGAAGTTCGTTTTTTTTTTTCCTGCAGTTGTTAGTATCATAATGACAGTTGAGTTGTTATGTGTTTTGGTTAACGGCAAGTGGAAGATATGAGAATCTTGGGTGATAGAAAGAACTTGTTTCTCAATGGACAATTTGACGACAATGATTGGCCCGAAAGGAGTAATAAAAAAGCATGAATTTGTAAGGATTCTTATTCAGTGTCTATATTCGTTAGGCTATGACAAATCTGCAGCTTGTTTGGAATTAGAATCTGGGATTTCATACGAATCTTCAGAATTTAAGTTGCTTGAATCATTGGTCCTTGGTGCTGATTGGGAGGGTTGTATTAATAAGCTTTATGGGATCAAAGAGATGACAGATGAACAAAGGGACAATGCTTTGTTTCTCGTTTCCAAACAGTACTTTTTGGAATGTTTGGGTCGAGGTGATGATTCTTTAGCTTTATCCCTTTTGCGTAAACAAATTTCAAAATTGCAAGTGGGCAGGGAGAAAGTGCACACGCTTGCTTTTGGTTTGTTTTCACTTAGAGGGCTTGGTTTGAATGAAGTTCATGATGGCAGTGACGTTTTTCAAGAATTCAGAAATTTTCTAATTAATGATTTGGCAAAATTGATTCCACCTCCAATCACCGTGCCTGATAGAAGATTGGAAAATTTGGTTGAAATGGTGGTTGGTTCCCAGATTGATTCATGCCTCTACCACAATTCTCTTGATCAAGTATCAATCTACAAGGACCATCGATGTGGCCGGGATCAAATCCCTACAAAAACAGTCCAGGTGTGTAAATTCAACCTAGAAACCACATGTGTTACACTAGAAATTTTCATGATTTTTATCATGTTTAATTATTCTTGAATGAACCCACGTGATATATTGTTCCGACTATTATGTAAATTTGACTTGTGGATGTTTAGTTATTAACTTGTATAGTGTATGAATAAATCAATTTTTCTTTGAAATTGTTGCAGATTTTGTCCGCCCACAAGAATGAAGTTTGGTTTGTTCAGTTCTCTAACAATGGGAATTATTTAGCATCTTCATCAAGCGATTGTACAGCCATTATATGGAAGGTAAATATTATTTCCTTGACAAAATTGATAGTCCTTAGATTCTATATTTGCAATACGTGGGAAATTTGATGCAGTATATGTTACTAATAAAAACAAGGAAAAACATATGCAATTTCTTGTTTGCTTGTTGTAAGTAGTTTCTTGATGAATGAAGAACGTCAAACGTGCACTTTTTGTTGACATCATGGAAACTATCAATTGCAGTGTTTTGATTCTTGTATAGTTAAAGTAATATATATTATAGGGGGTCCTCAGTTTTTCCAACTTGATGCCTTTGTTTTTTCATGTAAAATGGCAGATGTTAAATCCTAATTACTATCCTTGTTTATTGAGGTAAGTTGCCATGGGCGAAGCATTAATGGGGCCGCGAGGGGCCCCGCCCCCCTCTTTTTTTCGTCAGTAGTGTTAATTTTTTGTCCGATAGTGTAAATTTTTGGCCCGGTAGTGTAAATTTTTTTTATATATAACGAGTTCGCCACCTCCCCCTCCATAAAAATATCCATCCTCCGCCAAAGTTGCTTATATGTTATATTGACATGTTGGTAAATGATTGTTTTATTGAAGTTCTTGTTTGCATGTTATGTAGACATGATATTTGCAGCAGTTGATTAACGAACCATGAAATTCTTAATGGAATCTGGTTTTTTCATGTCAGTTTACAATTATGTTTTCTTTATTCTACATTACCTCTAAAAAATCGGGGACAAAACAAGTGGAGTGATAGAAATAACATATTCTATTAAATTTTGATACCTGATGAATCATGTGAAGAAGTTATTAAGCCCAAAATATCATTTGTTTTTTTTGACCATATAGATGTCAACAGTATAAGCTTTAATGCATGTTATCTTCTAGAATTTAGACACGTGTTTCTTATTTTTAATATTAAATGTGTTCCAAACTTCCAATCTTCTCCTACACAATACACCCACATCACATGGATTTACTCCAACAGTCTCACTTGGGTTGAGCTATGATGTCATTAACGAATCAGGGTTAAGACAAATATGGTCAAGCGTACATGTACTTCTTGTGTTATTGGCACAGGATGCCTAAGCTGTGAATAAACACTGTTACCAAGTTCTCTAAAACCGGGATAAAATATGAATGCATAATATATTGTTTCATGTTATCTTTGTCATGCACCAGTTTTAGGAAACTGATTGTTGTTCAATTGTTCAGGAAATTTAAACTTCTTAAGTATGCACAACAGGGGAGTTGGGCACTTAATCTAATAGTGGCTTGAGTGCCTCCAACTGCCAATTCAGGTGAGACATATGTGTTAAGTCTGACACTTCAGACCAATCTAACACACTTTAGAAACTTGTTGATATATAGTGATTTTTTCAACCCTAAAACAACCACTGGGATACATCTATTTTAAAAATCCTTTAGGATATTTTAATTCGGTCTATATGAACCATGATTATTGATGTTTTAAACATGAGCAGCTTCTTGATCTAATTTAGGAAAATTATTATTTTTTAAATCTTGACTATATTGCAATAGGACCCTTCCCAAATGCAATATTATAATGAAAATGAACAAAACACTAGATGATTTTCTGTTTTTCTTGAATTAGTTGAACATGAATGGATAATATTCTTAATTCCTTATTGACTCATAATAATCAAATATATTGAAACTAATCAAAATAAACTCCACCTAACCTCGATATGAAATCCCTGCTTTGCTAACACAATTATATTAATCTTAAAGACTAAAATTTATCCATAATTAAATATTAATACTTGTCTGAAGTCTAACACATCATTTCTCTTTAACCTTCATGATTGATTATCCTCTTGGAGACGGGCCACTTTTTCTTATGCATGGACTATAAATGTTCTTAAAATTACCTAGTCACTTGTTTATTCTTTATCAATGAGAAATCTGTATAGTTATGTATACGAGGAAATAAGAAAGCAGAAAACAAGAAACTACCTCGTTTTATGAACCCTATTCTTGAAATTGTTGGTGCAGGTACTAGAAGATTCCAAATTGGTTCTAAAACATACATTAAAAAATCACCAAAATCCTGTTTCTTTTGTAGCATGGAGCCCAGATGACACAAAGCTGTTGACATGCGGCAACTCAGAAGTTCTTAGGCTTTGGGATGTAGAAACAGGTACATGTAAGCACACATTTGGTGACAGTGGTTTCCTAGTTAGCTCATGTGCATGGTTCCCAGGCTCAACCCGGCTCGTTTGTGGTAGTTCGGACCCAAAAAAGGGTATATGCATGTGGGATTGTGAAGGAAATGAGATAAAGGCATGGAGAGGAATAAGGATGCCAAAAATTTCAGATATTGCTGTTACCCCAAATGGAGAGTATTTAATTAGTATCTTTTCAGATCGTGATATTCGGATATTAAATGTGGGCATGAATACTGAACGGGTTATTTCGGAAGAGCATCGGATAACGTCTCTTTCCGTTTCAGGAGATAGCAAATATTTGATTGTTAGTTTAAACAGTCAAGAGATTCATATGTGGGATGTTGAAGGATGTTTGGAAAAACCGTTGAGGTATAAGGGGCATAGGCAAGACAAGTATGTGATACGTTCTTGCTTTGGTGGGGCCAATGGGATGTTTATTGCTAGTGGCAGTGAAAACTCACAGGTACGCTACCCTACCCACCTGACCCTCACCCTACCTCCCAGTGCCGGGTTGAAGGTCACATAAAGTTGTTTTTAATTCATAGAACCTGTAAAAATAAATATTTAAAGATAATATATTGTTACTGAAACATGACAATTTTTGTAATCAGGTACGATTATTTATAGAAAGCAAAAAGCTTTAGAGAAAAGCGTTTCAGACTAATTTAACCTGAACAAAAGTGACATGTTTTGATCCAAATTTGCTTCGCAACCCGCACATTTTAGCACCTTTACTTTAATTTTTCATTGTCACTTTAAAAACCAGGAAAATCTAACGAAACCAAATGCATCCATTTAAGTCAGTTCAGACTTCAGGTATCTATGAATTATATCCTTTTGCACGAGGCAAGATTATCAGAATACTCGGCCGTTGTTAACTTTTACTTTTGATTATTCATTGTTCTTCTAGACATGCTTCTTGATTGTTTTTTTCACTTGATTCATCATTACCCAGAACAAGAAGATAAGTAGGGGTTGTTTGGATGTGCGCTTAAAGTGAATATTATTGCTTGAAGTGAGAATAATTACTTTTGAGTGTTTTACAAAAACTGATTTTGATTATTTACGGTCAATATAATCAGATTTGGTGAAGCAAGGAATGGGTTGTTGGTAGGAAAATTATTATATATTACTGGGATAAATTCAAAATTGATCATGACCATCTGATTATCTTATCCGAATTTGAGTTTTAAAGTTGCAGTATTCACGTTGAATAGCTAATAAAGAGAATGGGTCAAATGCATAAAACCTCCTGATGCATTTTATTCAAAGTTTATATTATTTTGTAATGATATATGATCCTAAGAAACAAAACTTTAACATCTGGATATAAAGTTTTTCCCCTCATCATAACCCTATCCAGTCCGTATCAAAATTTACCGCATTGACGCCATCCCCGACACAGGTTTTTATCTGGAATAGGCGTATATCTGATCCAATCGAGGTGCTCTCTGGCCATTCAATGACTGTAAACTGCGTGAGCTGGAATCCCAAGAGACACCAAATGCTAGCATCCGCCAGCGATGATCAAACGATTCGCATATGGGGCCCACAGTCAGAGAAGGCATGTGACAAAGATTTTTAGTTAGTCAAAATATGTTTTTTTTCCTGATGCTTTCTGTTGGTGCAGAGTTTTTGTGCATCCATATGTTTTTGACTTCCTGCAGTTTGGTGCTTATGTTCATAGTATAGTGGTAGTTTCTGCAATTTGTTTCTAGCTTGCTGCCTTCTTTTTTTTTTTTTTTTGTTCTTGTAATAGTTAATAAATAGTTGTGGGATATTGTAGGGTGATATTTTCATGTATGAGCATTGATTTTGGTTTATAAGGTTTTTAATGTTGTTTTTAGCAAATATATATTTTAATATGTCTTGTGTAAAAAATATATTTATAAATATGTAACTTTTGTGCATGATGGAGTATTGGAGAAAAGGGTGGTTAAAAATTAATGTGCTTGGTTTCCATTTTAAGATGGCAATCGCTTTACATATTATATAAATAAATATAATGTAAAAAATGTCATGATAACATTTATGCCATAAGGGAGCTGCTTATTCATAGATCCCAAAAGTGATTTATGCTGTTAGTTTTATTGAGCTCATGTAATACACGTGATTGAATAAAAAATGTTAAATTGAATAAAAGTTTATTAATTATAAATTGATATTTTAAAATAAGATATGATTGAAATTTTTTTTATTATAAATAGAATGTAAATTTAAGTGTTTTTTTGTTTCTAAAAGTATTACTTTTTTAAAACATCAATTTTTAAAATATTTTGTATTTTTTAAAAAGTTTGATTTTAAAAAAAAATTCTTTTTTATAAAAATTATTTATTTAGAAATAACATTAATAAAAAGATATCTTTCTTAATTTATTACAGACTATTTTAATCTAAAAAAAATTAAATAATATTATTAATAATTAATATGATTATTTAATTGGATTGAGAAATGAAAAAAATTGATGATAATAAATATGATGTTGTCATGTGTCTATTGACTCCATTCTTCTTTTTTTTTTTAACTGGTTATTAGTAACATTTACCTATGCCAATGTTTGAACCTTGAACATTGATGAGAGACAAAGCCTCCCACCCCTCTTTATCCACTAGATCAAAAGATCATTTGTCATTGACTCCATTCTAGTTATTTTTTTTATTGTAGTAAGATTTACTCTTCTCTCGCCACCACATCACTTCATTGATCAAATTACAATATACCTATATATCATTGGCTTTTATGTGTGTATATTAATTTAGTAGGAGGATCATGTAAAGAGCGAGGTCTTTGTAAAAAATATAGGAAACAGTCTAGGCATTTGATAAACGCCTTCACATAATTGTCCATTTAAGAGCTTTTATGTAGAGGCTAGATTCATATACTTTGTGAAAAATTCTCTAAGTGTTGGAAATTTTCATGCCCGTATGTTGTTATAACCGGTAGTCGGGAACACGAGTCGTATAACGACCCAAATATGTCCAAGCGTTGGAAATTATCTCGCCCGATATGTTGTGATATGATGGTCGGGAACACGAGTCGTATGACGTCCAAAATTTGTCCAAGTGTTGGGAATGTTGCTCACCCAATATGATGCTATAAACGTTGGCCGGAAAACGCGAGTCGCATGACCCAAATTTATCCAAGTGTTGGAAATTTTATTGCCCAATATGATGCAATAACCGTGGTCCGGGAACACAAGTCGCACATGGTTAAGATTTACAAATATTAGTTTTGTAATTAATTAAAATACAATTATGGTTATAAGGGGCAAAAGAGGGAATTAACCATCTTTTGTTGAATTTTTAAACTAAATTCTACCACCACCCATTTTTTAGACACCCAACAATATTTATATACTTTATTCTTTTTTTAAATATACCATAAAATTAAGCATTTTTTCTTTTTAAAAAGCATATAATATTGTTATACTGTTTTTTAGAAAAAACTCAATGTTTTTTAAAAAATTTATAACACCGTGCTAAAACGATGTTGATATCATATTAACACATAGTTTTTGAACCACGCGAAAACGATGTTGATATCATACTAACATGGTGTTGATGTTGTTTTTAATATGTTTAACGTTATTTATTAATTTACATGGTGTTGTTTTTAATTTTTTAAAATATTATGATGTTGATTGTGAATTTACTTGGTGTTTTTAATTCATACGATGCTAAAATTTATGAATATGTTGTTATGATTTTTGGTTTAAAAAAAGCTGTTGATATGGTTGTCTATAAACTAACTTACAGATGGACACAAATACACCTCTCATAAAACACATGTATGTACACATGTAACACCCTTATTGCTTCATACACATTTTACAAAAATAACATTTTGTACAGAAACTACACCCTATTAATTCATTCATTGTCTTTTATAGATGTATAACCTCTTGTATACCAGTATAGCCCTCAAATCAATTGGCCTTTATTAGTAAAGTAGGAAATGTTTGTTTAACAACCTCAAATAACAAACATGTTATTAATAAATTTCTTTATTTAATACAAAAATGATGGTTGGGGAAAAGGACAGTGAAAGATGAAAGAAAGGACCGACCTTTGTTTGGGGTGGGTTACATTATAAATGACAAATAAACAAACATATATATTAAAATCCACTCATAACGAAACTATTGATAGGATGTAAAGAATGTATAATGAAACAAATTTTTTCTCCATCGCGTATTATTATCTTAACAAATCTGAATTAGCCCATACCAACCTTTTTTCTTGGTAATTTAGATAAACAAATCTTTTGTAATCAAAACTTATACAAACTTAATAAATCTAAAATCAACACATCTATAGTAAATATAATTTCGTTCCATACTCAAACCTAACCCTCCCTGTGTTCACCTCCCCCTACTACTATCTTATTTAGATTAAATCCAAATAATAAAAAAAATAAAAAAATAACACAATAGTCACAAGTAACACAGAATGTCTTTTCTAATAAATTTTGATATAAATACACATGATTTAGATAATCTTTTCACATATATAAAATTAATTTGTAGGTGAATGTTAAATGTTAAAAATAGAGCGTGAGAGAGAGAGAGAGAGAGAGAGAGAGATTTGTTCCCCTTTGCTGCACATCATTCGGACACCTTCCCGTATTTACCACTTTCTCTCGCTCCCTAGGTTTCTCTGATCATACTTCAATTCTCAATTCCAATCAACACTCAGAGAAACCATAAGAGGAGATCCACTGTTAATCACCAAGGGTTTTATCTTTATGCCGTAGATTCACAAACACTTCATAAACAAGAAAACAATCATCCTCTGATCCAACATGAAGACAACCACTGCACATCGAGATGATCTCTCATCGTCGTCCACATCTTCACCGCTACGTCGAAAGTGAGATTCAATTATGCTTATCCTCGTGATTTTTTGCAGTTTTAGTTCGTTAATTTCAGCTTAGTGATGTGAATTTTGGGAATCTCGATTGATTGACTGTGAATTTTGGTGTTTTCGTCAAGCGGTTGGTTGTGTTGGTGCAGTTTAGTGGTTTTATTTGGTTTTATGTCGTGAGATTTGGATGAGTGTGTAGGTTTTGCTAGGTGGAGTATGTACTTTCGTTTTGGTTGTTAGAAATCCAGCTGGATCTCTAGTGGCAATTATCTTCCTCCTCATGATTATTTGCAGTTTTTGTTCATTAACTTCAGTTTCGTGATGTGAATTTTGAGAATTTCGATTGGTTGATGGTGAATTTTGGTGTTTTAATCAAGAGGTTGATTGTAGGGTTATGTGATATGGATGTGTTGATACAGTTTAGTGGTTTAAAATCCAGCTAGTTCTTTAGTGTCAGTTATCTTCCTCCTCATGAGTATTTGCAGTTTTAGTTCAGCAACTTCAGTTTAGTTCATTAATATCAGTTTCGTGATGTGAATTTTGAGAATCTCGATGGATTCCTGCTGAATTTTCGTGTTTTCGTCAAAGTGTTGGTTGTAGGGTGTGTAAATTGGATGTATTGGCTTAGTTTAGTGGTCAAATTCGCTTTTATCTCGTGAGGTTGGGATAAGTATGTAGGTTTTTCTAGATGGAGCATCTACTTCCATTTTATTTGTTAGTAATCCAGCTAGATCTTTATAATTTTTGAACTCACATAATAGATCATCGGTGATGTATGTGATGCTTACTGATGCATCCTATATATTAGACTGTCGTTTTCTGGAAAAAGTATAACCCTAATTCATATGTTATTTTTCCCTGATAGACTCACTAATATTTTGGTTGTCTTGCAGTTTCAATCTGTTTGTTTGTTGGAATAGTGTCACTTCGTCCAGTTTGATACTTGTTTCATTTCTGGTGTTGATTTTGTATGCTTTTATTTCTTTTATGTTCGCATACTGTATGCTGTAACATTGAAACAAATGAATTGTTTTTTTAATGTTGAAGAAATCCAATTATGTTATGATAAAGTTTGTTATATGCGACTGGCAGTCTAAGTGGTTACTTTTTCAGTAGTAGGAATGTGTTCCAAATGTTGACGAGGAGAGAGATATCTCCAAGAATAAAAAAGCATTCGCCAAGAAGGCAGGGTGGTAGAACTTTTGATCTCAACCGTCGAGCATTTATTAGGCCCAAAAGTGAAAGTGCAAGGGATTCAAGGCGTGAACTTCTTTCATGGTACTTATGTGGAGCCTAAAGTTTTATTTATTTGAGCCATAAATTTCTCTTAAAGGTGGTTATTTGACCCGTTTACGTATGAGTGATCTAATTCTGGTTGTATTTTATCTTTAACTGGTAAGATGGGTAAAAAAGACAAAAGAAAATTGCTTTAAAGGAAACATGCCACATTGGTCAAAAGTTGCCAAAGTGTATTGTTAAATGCACAAAACATCATAAATCATTTTATTCAAAAATCATATTATCACTAAAGCATATAGTCCTGGTAACCATATCTGACACCCTAATTATTTATATAAAAAAACAAAAAATCATAGTGTTTTGGTCAAGCCAACCCATAGTTTCGACCTGCAAAAAAAAAAACTACATGATATGAAATTTTGACCCATTATGCAATGCCTGACCCACTCATTTTGTCACCTCTAAGTTGTCTATTTGGTGTAAACTAAAATAATTAAACATTCAATTGTATTATGTTTCTAATATACTTGCTTGTAATCTTGTATAGGGTGGAAGCTGAGTCCTTGGTGTGCTTATCAGCAAAATACTGTTTATTAACGCCTTCACCAAGGTCAACTATTGCAGCAGCATTTAGTCCAGATGGGAAAATTCTTGCTTCTACTCAGTATGTTGTTGGTTGTCTTTGTTTTGTTATTGGCAAATTTTTTTATTATTCGAATTCACTAATTTTGTGGTTGACAGTGGTGATCATACTGTGAAATTAATTGACTGTCAAACTGGGAAGTGTTTAAAGGTTTTGAGTGGACATCGAAGAACACCTTGGGTGGTAAGTCTTGCTGCTAGCTTGTTCTTTGAACACGTGACAAATTAATTTTTTTATTTTCTTTGTGGTCTTCTAGGTGCTTGTATCCTAAATGAAGTTGTTAACTTGTTATTTAAAAAGTTAGTTCATTTCAATTTTGCTTGATAAATCTAGTTCTTATACTTCGATTCATTGTCTAGACAACATCAGGTGTAGTGTCTATACCTGAATATAAACCGTCAGTTAAACATTCGGTGGTTTGTTATTTTCTTAAATTTCTGGTTTTGGTTTTACAGGTAAGATTCAACCCATTGCGTCCAGAAATACTTGCTAGTGGAAGTTTGGACCATGAAGTTCGCTTATGGAATGCAAATACGTCAGAATGCATGGGATCCCGTGATTTTTGTAACTACTAAACATTTTCTTTTTCTTTACTGAATGAAGGATGAATCAGGGAGTGATGGGTTTCCTTCCTAATCATTAAGCAAATAGAATCTGCTTAAGAGTTTACCTTTTAGGATATATCAGCCCATAGCCTTGTAGCCTAGTGGCACCGGTGATTTCCCCTCACAAAAGTGGTGTGGGTTCAAATCCTTGCAAGTGCAAGGTTAGGTGGTATTAGGTGTGAAAAAGTTAAAAAGAATTTAGGATATATCAATACATGGTTACATACTTTACAAGTGGGAATTTCGACCCTTTTACTCATAATCGGGTCGAATTGGAGTATGTTTTATCTCTAACTGGTCTAATGAGCTAAGCTAAAGGTCTCACTTTGCAGGATCCGGTCAAATGGGTTCAAAGTCTTTTGAAGTGTATTCAAATTCATAAAAATCTTAGACTATTTTTGTACTAATATAGTTTTCTTATTCATATTTTGCACACTACTTATTCTAAGTTTTTCAAAAATGGATAATAGAAGTGTTAAAGACCCAGGCACCCAACCCAACTCGTTTTCTTTCCCACTTTGACCCATTTTCCGACCCAGTTTTACCACCTGTAGCTGCAATCAGTGCAACAAGATGAAAGTTAGCACATCAGAGTACTCTTGTACACATGCTAGTACTCTTGTACATATGCTTACGTAAATTTCTTATGTGTGCATTTTTGTTATTTTCTTACGTTTGCAATATTTGTGTTTATCACCAGATCGGCCTATTGCTTCCATTGCATTTCATTCTGAAGGTGAACTGCTTGCAGTTGCTGCAGGCCATAAGGTCTTGATACCAATTTAACTGCACTCATATTTCTCAGTGGTTTTTTGTCTAGATATACTATTTTGGTGAAGTTAAGTTCATTATATTGACTGTAGCTTTTCAATTACAGCTGTATTTATGGCAATACAACGGTAGAGGTGAGACCTCTTCACCTGCTATTATATTAAGGACTAGACGTTCTCTTCGTGCTGTGCATTTCCATCCACATTCTGCTCCACTTCTATTAACCGCCGAGGTAATCTCAAATGGTTAAAAAAAGCAGCAAAAACGGAACGAGCCAAATGGGTCAAATGTGTTCAAAGGCGCCCAAAGCATATCTTTAATGCACACAACCTTTCAAATCATTTCATTTAAAAGATTTTATTTTTATCGTGATAATATTCGAACCCAATCTTATCTGTGTACTAAGATGACCTGTTTTGACCTGAACATATTTGACCTAGTACCTAGCCCGCCCATTTTTCCACCTTTAGTTTGGAACTATTTGAAACTTCTACTATGTTTTGAATAACTTAACTGGTTTTGCAGGTTAATGATCTTGACTCTTCAGATTCTGCAATGGCACCTGCAACATCTCAGGGTTATATGCATTACCCCCCTCCTGCTGTATATATGGGCAATATGCATCGCATTGACCGTTTGAGTTTAGCAGCTGAATTACCATTAGTGCCCTTACAATTAATGCAGAATGACAATGCTTCAAACATGGATTTATCTGGTATTGAAGATATGGGATCGAGTCAGTTGGGTCAAGATTCTGGTTTAGACCCATTAAGGGATCGTGTACGTTGGGAACTACCGTTCATGCAGGGATGGTTAATGGGTCAAAATCAAGTCGGTCCACCACCAACTTTTCCACTTAGCAGTAGTTCACATAGCTATACAATTGCAGCCGAGCCACCATACAACATAAATTTTGGTCAAACAACTCAACCCAGTGAGTCAACTGATGGGGTTGACTCGATTCCTATGATGAGTAGAATACAATCTCAAATATCCGCATCACTGACTGCCACTGCTGCTGCTGAGTTGCCTTGTACTGTAAAGCTAAGGATTTGGTCTCATGATTTAAAAAATCCATGTGCCTTACTCAAGGCTGAAAGATGTCGTTTAGTAATACCACATGCTGTTCTTTGCAGGTAAGATTTTAGGGCTGTTTAAAACAAAATTAACTATTAACATCGCTAGTATTGATCCGATTTGCGTGTGTAAATAAATATGCATCTTTTTAAGTGCTAATTGCATAAAGGTAACCCGGTTTCGTCCAAGTTCCAGGTAATTATATTTTCCTGCCCTGTGAAAAAATCCATTAAAATTTTCAAAAAGAAATGATAAAATACTTCAAACTTTCGAAAACTTGATTCAATGTAATCTGTATATGTTACCAGCTTAAATATGATGTGGACAGAGTCTTTTGACCATGCTGACTTTTTTCTTATGTTGGGTGTGAAACTGGTGACCTGCTGACAGGGTTGGTTACACGAAATAGAAATTGGACTAAAGTTGGTAGCTTTTTTTGCAATCTGCCCTTTTTTTAAGGGTAATTTACATACATATTCTGATATCCTTCTATGTGCTCAGTGTTTGCCTATAGTCGTTATGTGGGCCGTGTCTGTGTTTTGATACATGATGTGCTGTTGTTGATTTGCTATATGATGCCCATGCTCTGTGTTAGTTATATTTTCCTTTTGATTGTGTTGATTGCTATAGAACCGGGGGCCTCCTTGGAAGCAGCCTCTCTATCCGGTGTGATAGAGGTAAGGTTGGCTTACATCCCACCCTCCCCAGATCTCGCCAATAGGTTTGCTATAGATGAGATTTACTAGGTTTGATGATGAGGATGATCCTGATATCCTTCTAATTTCATAACATCATATTTATTTTTAGTAAACATGAACATGTAATATGTACCGATTTCATAGTTAATAAAATAAGACGGTTACTTATAAGTTCTAAGGGTAAATTAATCCTCTCTTTAATGTATAAGGTTTTATACGTTTTTTAACAAGGTGTGTGGTGATTGTTTATTGCAGTGAAATGGGTGCCCATTTTTCACCATGTGGGAGATATCTAGCTGCTTGTGTTGCATGTGTACTACCTCAGTTTGAAGCTGATTCTGGGATATCAACACAACTCCATCAAGATGTGAGCAGGGCTGGAACATCACCCACACGTCATCCAGTCGCTGCTCGCCATGTCATCTATGAACTTAGAATATATTCACTTGAGGAGGCGACGTAGGATTTGATTACTCTTACTGATAATTTCAACTTTCTTTTTGTGTGGTAGTTGTAATCTGACTGTTATTATACTTCTGTAGCTTTGGTTCGGTACTTATCTCGAGGCCAGTTAGAGCTGCTCACTGTTTAACTTCGGTCCAGGTAAGCTTATTTTATATGACTAAATTAAACTAAGAGTTAATTGTCAACGAACAACATCTAATTTACTTTTAGGCCCTGGACTACAATAAGCCTTGAAAAAAATCCTTAAGTTGAAATTCCATTAAATACAATTTGCTTTTGATTTCATAATATTCTTTGCTCATTTGGATATGAATGTTGAACTTCTAAAATTTTTATGAATTAAAGATGTCATAACAATCTCTTATATTGTTTCTTGCAGTTTTCACCTAGTTCTGAGCACATACTCCTTGCTTATGGTCGCCGTCATAGTTCTCTTCTCAAAAGCATTGATATCAATGGTGATACTTCTTTATCAATTTACACTGTTTTGGAGGTAAATATTCACTATTTTCACTCAGTTAAAAAAGCCATTTTTCAAAATTTACTCCATTTGTTTGTACGAACACAAGATATTGCACAACTGATGAGCTGCTGTTCAATTAAAGTTATTTCTGGTTTATCATGCTATTTTATCTCTCAGATATCTAATTTACAATTTTAGATTTACTTAACAATCTATTTTTTGGTTGATATATTCGAATTTTGGATATTAAATTTCAGGTATATAGAGTTTCAGATATGGAACTCGTGAGTGTGCTTCCTAGTTCAGAAGATGAGGTGAATGTTGCTTGCTTTCACCCTTTCTCTGGTGGAGGTATTGTTTATGGGACAAAGGTCTGTATTCCTTCATATTTTGAATGTGGCTTGCTTTCACCATTGCCCAGTTACCCAACCTGCTAACTTTAATAATTTTTTTAGCATTTTGTTATCTTTCATAATTTTGTTATAACAAAATTGTTTCATATTTATAATTATGTGTCTTTGCAGGAAGGCAAGCTTAGAATCCTTCAATTTAATGGTGGACGGGGGACAAATTTTACCAGACCTGAGAACTTTCTTGAAGCACAAATGGTCGATGCTGAATAATAGTACAGGTCATTTCTTGTTTTGCTACTTCCATTATATATATGAAATATTGCTTTAGTTAAAGCATTTTTTGTTTATTTACTCTTTATAACCGTGAGAACCTGTTACCGGTAAACTCACTTGACCTTGCTATTGGGGCTAGATAAAACACAACTTGCATATGCCTTGAAAGGAGTTAAAGGCACAAAATCTGTTAAAAACATTTTTAACTAACCAATGGGACTAGATAAAACACAACTTGCATATGCCTTGAAAGGAGTTATAGGCACAAACCTGTTAAAAACATTTTTAACTAACCAATGGGACTAGATAAAACACAACTTGCATATGCCTTGAAAGGAGTTGTAGGCACAAAACCTGATAATAAACATTTTTAACTAACCAATGGGACTAGATAAAACACAACTTGCATACTCCTTGGAAGGATTTATTGGCACAAAACCTGTTAAAAACATTTTTAAATAACCAATGGGACTAGATAAAACACAACTTGCATACTCCTTAAAAGGAGTTATAGGCACAAAACCTGTTAAACACATTGTTAACCTAACTATTTTTTTCCATCTTGCTTTATAGTACATATATGCCTTCTTTTTATCTCACTTCCATAAATTTTCAAATAGGGACCTTATGTTAAAAGATAAATTTTAGATTTTTTTCTAAACATCATACTCACACACACTCTAAACCTATTTTTAAATCTACATCACTTATCCATGATATGACTTGAACCCTCAATGTCTGTGGTGGAACACCATGCAACACACCTTTAGAAGAACATTTACCTGAAAAATAAAACTTGTTCTATTTCTCACGGGACTGAACCGCCATTCTGCTTCCAGGAACTTGCACCAGCTCTCCTAATTGATGTCGCTAGCTGGATTTGGTTCCATGAATTACTGCTTTGGTTTTTACTTTTACTCTCTCACTTTTGACTGTTTTCTTGTGTGTTTGACCATGTACAATATGTTTATTAACAAGGCAGTCGGTACACCCGAGAAGTGGCCACTCCCTGTGGCTACATCCAGTTGTATGTAGGTTTAAGTGATCCACCATGTACTGTAATTATCGACACAGATTTGTTTCCTGTTGTAGTTAACTTGTAAAGATTTTCTCTAATGGTGTCTTGGTCAATGGTGTTTTTTTCTGTTTGCTTTACCTTATAGCTCAAACTTGTGTACGTGATCAAAATCCTTTTCACCTTTGTGTATGAAGCACAAGTGAGTGGTATTTGCTGGGTTATAGGCATTGTATTTCTTTATACCCAATACAGGGTGTTCTGATATTAGATTAGTTCATATGCCTAATGTAACTCGATTACGTACAATCAATAAACAATCATCTTTCTAGTTCAACATGATAATTGGACTCGAATTCGCCTCCACCGTAATAAGCAGCCGCTACTCTCTCTCGAACGCCATCTCCCGAACCGATATCACATGTTTGGTAAAAGTGTGTCAGTTTATGCATGCCCCATTGAAAATCATTGGTCTATGCTTAAATCGATTTTACATTATCTTCATGTCATTGTTGACTATGGTTTGCTTATTAGACAAGCATATATAGATCCTTCTTACGTTCCATTCTTAGATGTTGAACGGGCAAGTGGTCTAGATGATTGTCACCCATGAATCTATTTGTGTTCTAGAATGATCTCATGGATTGCTCACAAACAATGAACATTCTGTTGTTTATTTACTGAGGTCAAATGCAAATCTTTTACTGACAAAGTTGTTGAATTTACATGGTTAGAATCTCTTCTATGAGAACTTGGTTTTGATACTTCATTTCCGCCCTATGATGTGACATTCTCGATGCAAATTACCTCTAGAGTCTAGACTAGTCCTACCTTTCATGCCTAGATAAAGAATGTGTTTGATTTCCATTTTGTTAAAAGATAAGTTACTGAATGGTCTCTTCATGTGCAATTCATATCTTCAAATGATCAAATGCTAATATCCTTACAAAGTCGTTTCTCTTTTTTAAGATCCATGTTGTTTCTTGTTCATAGCTTGCAGAGAATATTAAACTAGTTAATTATCGTATTTAAAGGTATCCAAGTGTAACATTATTCTCCATGTATAAAAACCCTATTTTACCCAATTCATAAAATCAGTTTTTTTTCTTGTAAAACTTTGGATATGCTTTTTTGTGTTTTGAAAGTATCTTTAAATTGCTCATTATTATTTTAAATAGTGTTATTAGACGTTAATAATCTCAACTTTCATTTATTTGCTGAAATTAGTCATAACTCAGGAAATATTTACGGGCACTTCCAACTTTGATTTTATTTTGTTCTAAATTTTTTTTTATTAATTGAGAGTTAACCCTCATTAGTTTCTTTTTTATAAATGTGACCAAATATAAGCTTATTTTCAATTCTGCGGCGTCTAACCTTCATCAGGTCCGTTTCTGGTGTCTAGCCTTCATCGTCAACTAAAGTTTACCTTTAACGGTCCACGCCATCAAAGAACTAACGAGGTTAACTCTCAGCTGGTAATAGATAGCTAAAGGAAAATAAGCTCAACAATTGAAAGTGTCTGTAAACATTTCTTGAGTTGGAATTAACCTCGGTTAATAAATGAAAGTTGAGATTATTAAAAGTCATTAACTCTTTTAAATAATAAAAAGGAATTGTTAAATTTTGAATTCATTGTTTAAACCACCATAAAATATCACTGAACACCCATATTACGTTGCATAGGTGTAGACAATATGAAACATGACATGTAAAAAAAAAGGTTTATTTAATATAATAGTTGATACTGTTTTTTATTAGTTATTTACATATCTGACAATTAAATAAGAATATCTTTAAAAAGTGACATTTTAAAAACAACCTGGCCCCACAAACATGACCTGCCCGGTAACAAATGGAGTCGTTTGGCTGGTTGGGACAGATTTGGACAGTTTTACCAAACCAAACCAGGTTCACAGGTTCATTATAATTTATAGCCCACAAAACCAAACCAGTTTTGGACAGTTTTACCAAACCAACTACATTGGCAGTTTGGCTGGCTTGGTTCGAGAACCCGACAAAAGACTTCTTTGCTCGAACCCATGCATAAACCCAGCCCGTGAAGTCCATTATGCGCGAGCTAAACAAAAGGCTTATGTCGTGTTTGTTTTGGTTTGGAAGGGGCTACAATGAACACTAGCAGTGATCCAGTCAAACCCAGTGAAAAACCGAAAGCCACCAATGCTTGTCTCTCCCTTTGTTGGTTGACCAGATGACTGGTTTTTGAGACTGCGATGGTTAGTTTGGCTCTCAGCCCGGTTTTTAAAACATTGGTTACGAGTTGGAGTTATGCATCACATAGAGAACTGATGTAAAACTGATCTATTCATCTAATGTATGGTTTGATAGACATTGCCAATGATCAAAACTACTTTTACAAGGAAACATTACATGAATTTGCATGCTAAATAAGCTCTTTAACTTGACTTGTTTATCTAACCAAAATATTAATGTACATACATGATGCATTACAGTAAAAATTGGCATTCTTAAGTTTACTAGATATAACAGAACACTGATGATCAGATGTAATTTGGTTCAGGATGGAAGGGACCAATTTCCAGATTTGAAGTCTTTATAGAAACTGGATTTCTTTGAAACAACAAAAAACACTGCAAGAACGAAACAAATGTAAAACTCAGCAAGAAAGTCATAGATACATGTGAGGTTTAAATACAAAATAACACAAAAGCGTATAAATTCGTATGGTTACGAACCAGGGATTCCAGGGATGATAAAATTTGGATCTTTGAGAACTGCATGAAGGGTTCTTCTTTCGTTCACTTTTACCCATTTGGAACGATTGGTTCCTAAAGCGCATTATAACAATAGAAGTTTCAGAATGAGAGAGGCGGTACAATGGGCGGGCTGGTAATGGGTTAGAATGGGTCTGTTCAGGTTGGACGCGCATGCCATCAGTTTTTTGACCATGTTTTGAAAATTGTGTAGATAATAAATGTGTCAAGTAACATTATAAATACTAAAAGAATAAAATAATACATTAATTTATTTAACAAGGCGTTTTACAAGGGTTTAGGCATCTGAAAACACTTTGGGTGACTTTTCAACGGGTCAACATTTGACCTTTTTCGTTTAAGCTAATTATTAAAGTTTACCTGTCTGACCTAACCCAAAGTGACCCATGGTTAGACAAATGGTTTGTGCTAATTTTGACACAGAAGTTTAAAAAAAAAAAAAAGCCAAAAAGACATACCAACTGAAGAGGTTCCTTTAGCGGAAGATTTAACTGCATCTGTATCATCCTCACCAAAAGTTTCAAGATGGGAAGCGACTGTACCCTGTAAGAAATTGCTAATAATTTCTTTCTTTGACAAACAAACCCCTGATCCTGCCTGGTGAACAAAAATCAACACAATTTTGAAAAAGATTATTAGATAGAAAAGATTTAAGATAAGATTGCAAGTAACATAGACCACAACTTCTTACCTCATAGTACAACTCAATAGCATCACGAGTATAAGCATTTTCTTTATCCCATGGCAATGGTTCAGCATTGTCTGAGAACATGTTTTAAAGCTAAGGATATACAAGTTTGTAAAACAGTAAGTAAGCCAGATATGATTACAAAAGTTATAAGATTTTTCATTAATAATTCAACTTTTAGAATGAAATGATTTAGAAGGTTTTATGCATGACAAATTTGTGACCTTTGACCTTTTGCAGGTTCCCTATTTAGCTAATTCCTTTTCATTTATATGATTTACTCGTTAGAGATGAAACAGACCAGATAGACCTATTCATAATTATAAGTAAGCAGGTTAAAATCACCATCTTTATTCTATAAAATAAAAACTATCCACAAAGAAACAACTCCTTTGCCTGGTGCTCTTATCTGAGTGAGAAAGGATATCAAGTCAAGATGAGCTGAAAACATATCTGTCTCGCAGAAATCCTCAATGAAGTCACTAGACATAACTTCTGCATAAAGAAGAAGAACAGGCCAGTGAAGTATATGATCTTTTTCTAAGATTGGCTTTTTCAATCCAGTTAATTCCTGAAACATAGCTTTTCCAATCTTTAATCCTCTCTCTTCAATTGCTAACACTAAGTCCTGCAAAATTAGATTAGACAACCACAAAAAAGTACGTAAAGGCAAAAGCAAAACGGGAGGGTAATTATTAGAGTTAAAACTATCACATAATGCATTTAAGAGCAGGTCAATTTATGTTATTTTTAATATAAAAGAGGTCAAGTAGGCTGAGGGGGTTGGAACTTGAAAGCCATCGGCTCGTATTTCTAATGAATACAACATCATGAAATCGTTTTATTCAAAGGTAACATAGTATTGTAATAATATTCTTCTTGTAATCACATTCAGTGCTTTATATATAATTAATGTTATTGAAAAAAATGGACAAATTTATTTTGCGGGTCAGCCCAACCTGTTTCAACCCAATCCCCTCGCCCAATCCACCCGACCCTCCAAACATAACTACATAAGCAAGATACAAGACCTTAGCTGTTTTCAGAGCTTTGGAAACTTGAGCCTCACGTTGTTGAAGTTCTGATAATTGCGAATCAATTTGTTTTTTTAGTTTCTTTAGTTCTTCGTTATTTAGATCCTGATCGAGTCCTTTTTCACTAAAGGCCTTTGCTTCAACCAACTTATTGAGAGAGAATGATGCTTTAGCCGCTCTATAAAAAGCCTAGGAATCCAACAAACACACATGCACAATTTAATAAGATTTTGAGAAGAAATCACAGAAAGTAACAAGAAGTTGAAGAAAATAAAAACCTTAACATTTGTTGGGGACAGCTTTATGGCTTCCTCCGAATCCGAAAGAGCACGCCCATAATTTCCAAGTAGTAAATTAACATGTGCTCTATTAGAAAAAAGTATCGAGGTCTCAGTGTCACTTAAGGCCTTCTGGTTTATGGCCCGTGTATAACAATTGATGGCCTCAGAATAATGTTTCTTCCCCATCTTGACAAACTTGTTACCTTCTTCCTATCCCAAACAAACCAAAGAAATCACCCAAAATGAACACCAACAATAGAAATATATAAATAAGAAAGTAAGAAACATAATTCAGGCATGCACTAATGCTTAGTGCCAAACCATTACTACTTCTTTACCTCCAGATTGATCATAACTCAGCATAAACCATGAATAACTATATTGAACCGTAGATACACATAACAATAGAAAATTTCCAGGGATGAAAACCGAAAACCTAAACGAGAACTTTAACCTGATAATTAGTTAGAATTTCTAGGGCTCATAGAGATGTCTTCTTCTCCACTACAGCTTTAAGATCAATGAAAACACACAAGTATTCAACAATCAACTAGTTTAACCATTACAATAAGAAACCAAATAGTGAATCAGAGCTTTAATTGCTGTAATTATCCATTGCACCTTGTTATAATTACTTAATCACTACCCTTATTCACTTCAAAATCTGATCAGAAGTATTTTTGTCTATCTAAGCATGAAAAGAAAAACAACTAATCAATCCATACAAAACTGCATACAAATAACAACAGAATCAGATTTGTGAAAAGAAACAAAACGAAAAGCTAAACAACAGCCATCAATCCGATAAAAGTAACTAGTTTCAAACTTCGAATCGCTACTGCTTTTCCTCCACCGAGACTTTACGATCAACGAAAGTAAGCAATTAGTTCAATAATCAAGTCGTTAAACAATAATAATAAGAAACTAAATAATAAAATATAACTTTGTTTGCAAGTGTTTATATGAAAGTAGAAAAAGAGATGAATTACTTTGAGTTCAATAGCAGCTGATTCCTTGAGAGCAGAAATAGCATCAAGGTCTGCTAATTCACTCTCCGTTTGAGGCTCTGCACCCTTCTCCATCAATAACGCCATTGCTTTCTTCCGGTGAACACACGCCGGCGTCAAGCGATTGAAGGGGTGAAGGTGATGATCGTTAATGGGCTTGAAGAGCTGTTTAGGATTTAGACATCAAATTATTGGACTAATTGGCCCACTAGAGTTGTGACTTGTGAGTAGGTAACTTAAGAGCAAAAGAGAGGTATACAAACGGCGTTTTTCTTTTTCAAACGGTTCGGGTTTTAAACCGAACCGGTTATTTTGTGATGGGATCAAATTGGTTTTCTTTCAAACTGATTAGCTCATTGAATACTCAAACCTATCAAACCAATTTGGACCAGTTTTGAAAATGGATTTTTTTTTGGAAAAATCGGTTTTCTTACTGGTTTAACCGGTTTTTTATTTTTGATTATTTATGAACCTGTTTTAAATCCGGTTTTGAGCGTGGGGCTACCAAACTGGTATACAAACCGGCGTTTTGGATCGGGCTGCCAAACTAATAGATTTTTTTAACACATATGCTCTTGATAGTCTTGTTTTAACACATGGAATGTTTTGAAATTGCCCAATATGATTATGGCCACTTTAAGTAATTTTAAACTTAATTATTTGAGATGTTATATTCGAATAATTATGTTTTTGATTATTATGTCTAACTTGTGTATTTGTTTTGAGAAAATTATGTTTATGACTTTCATGTGTAAGTGCTTAAGTTTATATTTTTTTCTAAAATATTTGTCTAATAGTTGAGACTAAGGATGTTGATTTGTATTTTTTTAGAATAAACATTTGTTTGTATTTGTTTAATTTAACAAGTAGATTTTTTTTCTAGTTTTGTGTTCGGGAACCGTTTGTGATTGAGTTCAATGCCAAATGATATACATGTACAAGGTTGCGTTCGATTCGTCAACAACCCTGATCTATAGAATATAATAAAACAATGTTTTTCTTTGTCACTTGTCATTCTCTTAAACAATCTTTTTGACACATGTCATTCATTTAGACATCATGAATTCATTTTCCCTTCAAAATAGTATTATGATAATTTAAAAACTCAAACTAAATTCTTTCTATTAATAAAGATTAATTTTATTAATTGATACATTTTTCTCTCTCATCTAGATTTTTTAAAAGCAAGCCATTTTTTAAAATAAACTTTATTAAGAAAATTATAAATCATATCTTTTTATTAAAATAGAAAAAATTAAAAAATAAAATTTTTATATAATATAAAATTTTCTAAAACAGTAAACATTTTTGAAATATAATATTTTAAATCGCTCATTTTTTAAAAAAATTATAACCTTTTTGATACAAACCTTTCATTTTAAAAATCATATCTTTTTACTCATATGCACTTATAACCATACTAGCTTTAGTAAACCCGTGTATTACACGGGTTGAACAAATAAAATATTAAATATAATAAAAAATTATCAAGTATGAAACGATATTTTACGATAAAATATTTAAAATTACGTATAGTAAGAACAATATGTAATAAAACAATTATATCAACTTTTTAAACTTTTGGTTTAAAACTTTTTTTCAAGAAAAATAATAAATATTTTCTTTCAAAACAAACCGAGTAAAAAAATATCATTTTTAAAAATTTTTTTCTTATAAATTTCAATTTTAATTATTTTTTGTTTATAAAAAATTAACTTTTTAAAAACACTAATTTAAAAAAGTTTAATATTTTATAAAAATCTCTTATTCTATAAAAATTATTTTTAGAAATGACATTAATAAAAAGATCTTTTTTAAATTTATTAATAAGTTAAATAATATTATTGATAATTAAAGTATTTATTTAATAGGAGAGAGAGGCGAGAAAGTTTTGGTGAGAATGAATGTAATGCCGCCATGTGTCACCTTAAGATATTTTTTATTAAAGTAGAAAGATTTCATCTTCAAACATAATTTTATAATTCATAAATTTTTATCATTAATTATTTAGTATTTTATTTATTCAATTCGTGTAATACACGGGGTAATAACCTAGTTACAGTATACACCAAGCTTGTTCAAAACCATAAAGCGATCAACAAAATCATCAAGCTTCGACCAGTCGTATGAAATGTTTAACACGAATTTGTTCATATGAAAACTCGTTTACTGCCCCTATATGGCAGTCAACAATGTTTGGATTATTGTAGAATGTAGATACCAAGTTACCAACAAAACCTTGAACTTGTCTTTTTTTTTTTCTTCCCCTCGTGGTTAGTTACCAATTTATAATTTCGTCTTTAATTTAAAAGAGACAACGAGTGAGCTCACGAGCAAGCCAACGAGTCGATCTGGCCTTGGCTCTGGCTCAGCTTGTTTACAAATCGAGCAAATTTTGAGCAAGCTAATTTCAACAAACTACAAATCGCGAGCATTTTGAATAGTTAATTACCTCTAGCCGAATCAAAACCCATAATAACAAATAATCACCTGAATTAAAATGACTTTGAGCAAGTGCCATTAGTCTCACAGTTAAGAACAGATGTGGCCGTTTAAAGAAGTGATTGATTTTCAAGCACGGGGACTAAAATTGTCATTATTTGTATAGTTTAGGACTATCAATTAACATTGTTGTAAGCATAAAAAATAAAATTTGTCAAGAATGGGATTCGAACCCATGCCCTTTCGGACCAGTACCTGAAACTGGCGCCTTAGACCAACTCGGCCATCTTGACATTCTTGAATAAAATCGTTGGTCTAAGTTAATTATTATTGTTATATTCTTAGACTAAGAGGAAAAAACGTAAAGATCATTATTTTTTTTCATAGAATAACAACTTATAGGTGCGTCTAAACTAATTATAATTTCAACAACAAAAACTGTTTTTTACTTTATGAATTATCATTGAACCCAATTCAATAACGTAAAACACCATTATGTTTGTTTTTTTAATTTATCATTTTTGTTAATTGAAATGAGGTTCATGAATACTGTTTTTATCATGATTAAAAAGACGAGATCACATAATCTAGACGAAATCATAAAAATAAATAAATCAAAAATTCAAAAAGAAATCCTATTTTAAAATCAAAAATTGTAACCATTTTGATCAGGAACTTTGAAATCAAGAAAAAGTGTGACTTCTTTCGGCTCCAATGGTTTTGTTTAACGTATGCAAACTCACACGCCTTCAATAATTGAAAACTCTTTATGATTCAGAACCCTATTTCACCAAAACCCTTGTTCGAATCAAGTTGAGCTTAAAAAAGTTCAATCCTAAATTTGAGCTCTTTTAATAAATGAGTCACAGCCTAAGATTCGTATATCAAGTTAAGCTTGGCTAACAAAGCTAAACCAGCTTTTTAATTGTTTAAATATATTAAATATTATTTAACATAATAAATATATCTTATATACTAAGAATAGTTATATCTATAGTCATGATAAAATAGCTATATGTATTACCATTAAGTTGTGTTTGTTTTTTATAAGTATATATATGATATCAAAAGAACACATAAAAATAATTAAATAATTAATATATTATAGACCGGTTGAGTCTAGTCGGAGCTCTGGATTCGTTGTATGGGATAAGTAAATGTGTTGTTGAATTAGTGAATGATGCATGATACTGTATCTCTGGATTTCAAGCTTGTATTGTTGTGAATGACTAAACCATAGTAGTTGTTAAGTCCAACCATACTAAAGTTTTCACATGTGATTACTATTCTTCTTAATAGCATAGACATATCATTTACATGGAGGATTGTTATGAAAATAAGTGTTACACTCAAGGTTTTTGGTGTAGCGATATCTAGCTCGTTTTGAACATTTCCTTTCATCATCTATTTTATCCCTGTTAACAAGATCCACAACCGAACTGCATACATCAATTCACCTTTTCTTTTATTATCAAAAATAAAAACGTATGAACATGAATTTCTTTTGATTTCTCATTCCATATATCCATGTGTTTATCATCATCAAAATCTGGAACTTCATTATCTTTTAATACTTGAGGATCATGAGAGTAGTTCACATCTGGCCTCATCATTTTCATAGGATTGGCGTCATCATCATCATAGGATTCATTTGTTGATGGAACAACTACATGTTCTTTAGCATTTTACGAGTTAGAATAATCAAAGTTAGCAACCCACCAATAATCTCTTTCGTACCTGTCATCAATGTTGGTGCTTGTTGACGCATCGACTTTCAAAATCATATGAGTGAATACTAATGTAAACATGATCATGAAAATTCCCTTCATTTTCTTTCAAATAATATAGCACTTCTAGAGTTCTAGACTTTTGGTAATTAAGGGTATTAGAAGTAAACCCTTAAAATGTGTAAACATCATTTCAATATGAAATTATAAAATCATGTTTGAACTTGAAGACATTATATGTCAAGTAGAATCATAACACGTCAAGATTATACTTTCATAGAAAAACATTACCTCATGAGTATGATAGTATAAAAATCAGAAAAGACGTAATAGTGAATGGGCGTGTATCGATATATAAACTAAAATAAAATTTGTGTTGAATAGGAGTGCATTAGGGAGATAGAGCATAAAAGGTGTAGGCCTTGGTGGGGGTGATATCTCAATTGAATGCTTTGCTAGAGAGTGTGACTAAAGACCGGAAAATCACTATAGATGTCGTCTTTAACAAGGGTGGGTTATTAGAACCATATAGAAGTAGAACTACGGACAATAGTTTCTTAGGCTATATGACAACCATCAAGTCATCCAAAGAGACAAAAAAATAAAGAAATCACCACACAAAACAGAATACCCCCTATGAAAAAACTATCTATGAATACCCATTTCTTTAATTATTTATAAACGAGTTAGATGGATTTGTATTCAGGCTTCACAGTTTTAGTTGCGTCCAATCTAGAGTTATGTGTTTGATACAAATAAATATGAGTCAATTTTCTCATTCAATATATGATTCAACCTCTCAATTCACGAAGCTAAAGTTCATCAATCAAACACCGTAAACACCCTAAAAATATACTCCACAAAATATCACTTTTTATTATATTATTATACAACATATAAATTACTTCATATATATCGAATAATATACGGCCACTATATTGGGTTGTCAACAATGTTAACATACTCTTTAAAAGTATCGTTTTACAAGTTAACACATGTAATTTTATATTGCAACTTATTGCACACGTTTATTTTTTTTTATCTTTACTGAACATTTAATAATGGATACACCCAAAATTTTTAAATATGTACCAAACTACCAATTCTAATATATTATTGATTATTTTTAAAACTATACAATATTATATGATACTAAAATTGATCACAAGACAACTTGGAACAATTTACGGCGGAATATACGGGATTAGCATTCAATTGATCATAACATAATAGAAACTGTTTCCCGAGAGGGTCGCGTCATATCTCTACACGTGGGATATTGTTTTAATAAATAGTTGGGTGATATAACTCGTCTAATTAAACATGTAACTCTTCGATCTATTTGTGACATGTTTAACTTATTAATATGAACTCACCAACCCAATAAAATTTTTACAACTTGAATACTACCCGTAATCGTGTTTGATATAATTAATTAATCACATTAATTATTAATAATATTATTTAATTACTTCTTAGATAAAAATTTTGTTTTTACAAATTAAGAAAAAGATATTTTTATATATATTTATTCTAAAGAGATAAATATTTATAATATAATAAAATTTTTTAAAACATGAAACCTTTTTAAAAATACAATATATTTTAAATTATTGTTTCTAAAAGTAAATTTTTATAAAAGTAATTAATTTGGGAGTTATAATAAAAAAATTTAAAAATGATACTTTTTAAAAACTTTTGTTTTAAAACAAAATGTTTATTTTTTTTTGGAAAAAAAAATATTTTAAGATAAAAAATTAAAATATTAATATTATTGTTTAATTATTTATATTGCTTCATATAATATCATTTAATATTGTTTATTTTAGAATATCTTATTTACTATTCTATTAAAGCTAGTAATAAATATATGTTAAAAATCAATGTTTTTAACGCAGATCAGCCTACGAAAAACACCCTATTCTTAAAATGCGCCAATCACGCTAGCTTACACTTCGTCTTCTTCCTTGGACTACCTACCTCACTGTTTACAGAAAATACATATTTGTTCAAAAGTCAAAATCAATCACCTTCACTCCATCTCATACTCTCTACGGTTAAACCTATTAACCATTTATAATCACCAAACTCCATCTATTATAATCAAATTAAACCATATTCACTCGATTTTGCACCTTTAATCCATCGAATTTGAAACTAATCGCGACGATCGTTTAATTTGATCAACATTCATCAGAGAGTTCTTCCTCTTATCTGCTTCTTTAAACACCATTGATACACCTTTGTACCAATCAATGGATATCAGAAGCTATATGTTCCACAAATCTCATATATGCACAATAGGATTAATTTGTGCATTCTTATGGTTATGCTTATTCTACTTCAACAATGGAGTTTTCGAAGGTCAAATCACCAGGACCAACACTCTGCAAATCAATTCCACTTTAAACGAATCCACACCTGCAATTAATCATGAAATTGATTCTTCAAATACTGCAATTTCTCGATCTGAAAACCCTAGGGTTTTCCCGTTCATGAAGGCGATGAGAACCATAAACAATACGAATGATCCATGCGGTGGAAGATACATATACATTCACGATCTTCCATCACGATTCAACGAAGATATGGTGAAGCAATGCGAAAGTAATAATAAGTGGTTAGCTATGTGTAAATTCACCATGAACGGTGGGTTCGGACCTCCATTGAAGAACACTGAAGGTGTGTTTACAGATCATGGATGGTATGCAACAAATCACTTTAATCTTGAAGTCATCTTCTACAATCGGATCAAACATTATGAATGCTTGACTATTGATTCATCAATGGCTGCTGCAATTTTCGTCCCGTTTTACGCAGGGTTTGATTTTGCAAGATATATTTTAGGGTTTAATGTTTCCATTAGAGATAGTGGTTCAATTGAGCTTGTTGATTGGTTGCAGAACAGAGATGAGTGGAAGATCATGAATGGTGAAGATCATTTTGTTGTTGCAGGTAGACCCACATGGGATTTCAGAAGAAAGACTGATGAAGATGATGATTGGGGTAACAAGCTCTTGTTGTTACCCGCGGCGAAGAACATGTCGTTTCTTCTTGTCGAATCGAGCCCGTATGGTTTGAATGATTTACGCGATACCGTATCCGACTTACTTCCATCCGGTTACGGATTCTGAGGTTTTCGACTGGCAGGACCGGATGAGGAAAACGGGGCGGAAATGGTTGTTTTGCTTCGTAGGTGCTCCACGTCCGGGTGACCCGAACTCGATCAGGAGTCGTTTGATCGACCAGTGCAAGAGTTCGCGTGTCGCGAAGGTTTTGGATTGTGGGGATGATGAGAGTAAGTGTCATTCGCCTAGTAATGTGATGAAGATGTTTCAAACCTCGGTTTTTTGCTTACAACCTGAAGGCGATTCGTATACGCGAAGATCGGCTTTCGACTCGATCTTGGCGGGTTGTATCCCAGTGTTCTTTCATCCGGCTTCGTTTTACACGCAATACACTTGGCATCTCCCCAAAAACTATACAAAATATTCGGTTTTCATTCCAAATGATGATATAAGAAAGAATGTAAGTATAGAGCAACAACTCGATCAGATCAACCCTAAAACGATCAAGATGATGAGGGAGGAGGTCATAAATTTGATTCCTAGATTGATTTATGCTGATCCTTATTCAAAACTACAGACATTAGAAGATGCATTTGATGTATCTTTGAAAGCAATTATCCGCAAAGTGACTAAATTGAGACAAGATATGATCGATGGGCGGACAAATGATGATTAAGTTAAAGAATAGAGTTGGAAGTACGTGTTACTATAACAAGGTGACGACTATATAGGCGTTCGTTTTTCCTAAACCCTGAGCCCTAATTAACAAGCAAAAACATTAAAGTTTGAACAACTTTAATGAAGATATATATAATTGCTTGGTTTATGGCTTGATCATTGTTTTCTTGAAGTTGGAAACAAATTTCTAGTAGTTTTGTCTTGAAATATGTATCTATTAGGTTTCTATAAGTTAGTTGTTGATACTTGATAGTCACCTATGGTGTTTTTGAGAAAATATTTTTGACTTTTCTTCATCACATCAACACTTATGAATACGTGCAATATAAATTCTTTTACTTTAAAATGTAGACATTTACCAAAAGAGCAAACTTGATACACAAGCCTTTTGCATCCACAAAGTCCAAAAATATCATGCTATTTTATTTTAGACCGGATGTACGTGTCTTTACCCGATATTACCTTCTTATTTCTACTTATGACTTTGTATATATTAGAGAGAAAGGATGGAATCTTCTTGAGAATTCTAAAATTTAAATTTAACTATTTCAAACCCATTTAACTACACAACTAACTTTAATACTTTATCATTGTATTACAAACTGCAACATGTTATGCTCTTATTTATGTTTCGTTATAGTTGCGATCTCTAGTGTTTCGTGACTAAATCAAGACTTGTCAATTGTATAACCTTGTGTGATGAGTGATCCAAAATTTTTCGCTAGGGAATAAAAAATAGATCAGGCAAAACATAGGTCGTATAAAAAGTTAAAGGGGGTTGCTCTGGTGGCGGACCGGCCCCAGGTGCCACAATGGAGAGCAGGACTGGCTGCCGGCCTGGCTCGATGGTGGCTGAGTGGCGGTGTAGCAGCTAGTGTATTTTGTTTTTAAAGTTGTTAAAGTTCGAGGCTTAGGTTGTCTCATGTTTATAAAAATTCATAATATAAATAATTTGCTTTCCACTTTCCACCCCAAGAAGCAACCGCACATGAAAAAACGACTGTCGGTGTGAATTTTACTCGAATCTCAATGGCACCCCGATATAAATGGATCGCTTTTTGCTTCCTTCAAGTCCCAATTATTCTTTAGCCTTTCGGTGCAAATCATTAACTCTTAGTAATTTTGATTTTATTTAGTTGTTTTAAGTTTGACACCCTCATATTAAAGATGCATACTCTTTGTTTAAGCGATCGAAATTCGAATGTTCAAATCCTCTAAACATCATTATAGTTAAAAATTAATAATTTTATTTTTAATTTGAATTATATGACTAGTTTGATCATGCTCCTTTATTTATAATGGGAAACATATACACACATTATTGATATACACATTATTGATATACACATATATAAGATCTTAACGGTGTATTTCATAAGTATTGATTACGGATGAGATACGGACCATGCAATTAAGCGTGTTTGTTTATCTAAGTTTCACTAGACATCCTGATAGTCAGATACAATATGTGACGTATCATGTATAGCATGACTTTTTTTTGAATAGCCAACGAATATTTTTAACCTCGGTCACCCGAGTAAACCTAATGGCGAAAGGCCACCCATGCCACGAACACAGACAGTGCTGGTGACCTGACCCGCCCACCAATCCAGGAGAAACCCACCACCCGAAGGTCCACTTGAAGCATTTTGCATCAAATGAAACTCGAACCTATAACCTCTACTTTAGCTAGTCATAAAGTGCCTACTCTCAAACCAATTGATATAGGGTTCATTGGCTATGTTTTATTAGTGATGTGTTTAAGTTTAACATTTTCACATAAAAGATGAAAGTGATTATATTCTTTTCTAAACGTCTAAATACAAGGCTTTATGGAGGATTATGAGGAGCATTTATTTGACCACAACTCTCAAGCTACATACTTTTGGAATAATTTCCGGAGCAGATCGCGTCATATTTCGACACGTGGCAGTCCACAACAGGCTGCCGACGCATATCTCACTATCACAGAACAAGTCATAATACACCCTGTGCATACAATACACCTATCACGCTAACATACGCTTCATCTTCTTCATTCGAATACCCTAATATTCACAGTACACCATATCACCTCCATTTCTTCGGTTCAAATCCCACTGTTAATCGATAAATTTCACTTCTTTTGTGTGCGATTAATTGATTTCACATATGTTTACCATGAAACGTATGCTGATTATTTGAATTATAACGACTGATCGTTCATCAATCAAATCGATGGAGAAAACGAGCTATACGTTTCAACAGACTCGTGTTTATACAGTTGGATTAGTCTGTGGTTTCTTCTGGATTTGCTTACTGTACTTCCATTTTCAGGGGTTTGAAGGTACAACCTTCTGGAGCACCAATCTGCAAATCAACCCCAATTTGAATCAATCTAGGGTTCCTGAACCCCAATCCGATGTTAATTACGCACCAGAGTCTGCACAATCGATTGTTTCTCGATCTGAAACCGTGAAAACCGATAGCGTCGATAACCCTAGGGTTTTCCCCTTCATGAAGGCGATGAGAACTGTAGACAATACGAGTGATCCATGTGGTGGAAGATACATATACGTTCATGATCTTCCTTCACGATTCAACGAAGATATGATGAACGAATGTGGGAGCATTAACAAATGGTTCGATATGTGCGAATTCACAACGAACTGTGGGCTCGGACCGCCATTGAAGAACACTGAAGGTGTGTTTTCTGATGAAGGATGGTATGCCACTAATCAATTTACAGTTGATGTCATCTTCTACAATCGGATGAAACAGTATGAATGCTTGACCAATGATTCATCAGTGGCCGCAGCTGTTTTCGTCCCGTTTTACGCAGGATTCGATGCTGCAAGATACCTTTGGGGGTATAATGTTTCTGTAAGAGATGCTGCTTCTCTTGATCTTGTTGATTGGTTGCAGAAGAGAGATGAATGGAAGATGATGAATGGTAAAGATCATTTTCTTGTAGGAGGAAGAATCACTTGGGATTTCAGACGATTAACCGATGAAGAAACCGATTGGGGGAACAAGTTCTTGTTCCTACCCGCTGCAAGAAACATGTCGGTTCTTCTCATCGAGTCGAGCCCGTGGAACTCAAACGATTTCGCGATTCCATACCCGACTTACTTTCATCCGTCTAAAGATTCGGAGATTTTCGATTGGCAGGATCGGATGATGAGATCGGAGAGGAAACATCTGTTTTGTTTTGCGGGTGCTCCACGGCCCGATAACCCTAAATCAATTCGCAGTCTTTTGATCGATCAATGTAGGAACTCGAGTGTCGGGAAGCTTTTGGAATGCGGGCCAGATGAGAGTAAGTGTCATTCGCCGAGTAATGTGATGAAGATGTTTCAAAGCTCGGTTTTTTGCTTACAACCGCAAGGTGATTCGTATACGCGAAGATCGGCTTTTGATTCGATCTTGGCGGGTTGTATCCCCGTGTTCTTTCATCCGGGTTCGTTTTACACGCAGTACACCTGGCACTTACCGAAAGACTATACAAAATACTCGGTTTTCATCCCAGAGGATGACATTCGTAGGAATGTAAGTTTAGAACAATGTCTTAGTCAAATTGATCGTGACACGATCAATAAGATGAGGGAGGAGGTTATAAACTTGATCCCGAGGTTAATCTATGCGGATCCTCGATCCAAACTGGAGACTACTAAAGATGCATTCGATGTATCTGTGGATGCTATTATACGCAAGGTGACAAAATTGAGACAAGATATGATTGACGGGCGGACGGATGATGATTTTATCGAAGAACTTAGTTGGAAATACGCGTTATTAGACGAAGGAGAGTATTTGGGCGTTCATGAGTGGGACCCTTTTTTCGCTAAACAAAAACCCGACGATGGCAAGTCAAATTTGGGTGGGTTTTCAGGAAACACGACAAAGAATTCTTAGATGATAGAGAAAAACAGAAAAATTATTCGACGAAAGTTTCAGTTTTATATACGTCTAAATTACGAAAAGTGTAATTTTATTTAATTTTTATTTATTTTTAGATAGCAGTAAAATGTAAACAAAACAGATATGATGCAAAGGGTTAGTAGAGAATCTTGATCATGTGGTCCTTTTCCAAAAGCCTCCCAACAATTGGGATAAAAGAAGGTGGAGTATGAAAGTGTATCCAACTTAGATTTACTATTGTACTTTAATGTGGTACATAGTCATGAACATGTAAAGAGGAGTACAATAATGGCAATGATTTTTAATTTTTTGGTTGCTCCTGTTAAGGAAAGCAAAAGCTTTATTCACTTTCGATCTATAGGTAGATAGGACTCGAAAGCACGTGGGTTAGACCAGGAACGGGCTCGTGTCAAAAATAGGTATGGATTAAAATTAGTAATGGTTGAAATGAAAATAACATAATGTAGTATATAACTCGATTGCTCGAAGTTGTTTTATGCATCATATGCACATGTGCAATTCATATAACACATGATATAACATACTGACTATCAATTCTATTACACATGTATGCATATAATGAGAAATGGTTAATGCAACAAATATTTTTGCAGAGAGCAACAAGAACCGTACAAACACCAATGTTTATTAAGTGCTATTCATTAAACGATTATATAAATATACATAAATACTATGTTTACACACATGGCTACATCAAATCCAAACACCTTGGTAGTGAAAGTATTCGTCACGGGAAAAAAAAAAAAACAAGTGCCAAGCAATGCCACGGTGGTGTTTGAGTTTCATACGCAAGCATTGGATGTGCTCATTTGTTGGGCATCTCTTTGTGCACATATGAAATTCCAATAAAAGAAAACAGGTAGTGGTAGGTGACTCTCACATGAACATTAAAGAAAATATATATACAAATATCTAATGTATTTATTATTATTATTTTTTAAAAATAGTGTGTAAAAGGATGTAACGTTAAAGAAGAAATAAGTATTTATGAAAGATAAGTACAAATACAATCGTATTTGTGCTGGCTAATAGCATTCACAGTAGGTTCTTTATATTTATGTGAGTTTGTTTTTTATATTTTAAATAATGGTTAAAATGGTTGTGAGTGAAAAAGAGAGAAAAGTTACTATTTAATTTGTATATTTGGTGAATTACTGTTCAATTCTTATAATTTTTTTAATATTTTTAACAGTAGTTGTGAATAGAACAGAGAGAAAACATATAATGATAAAAATATAAAAAAATATTATCTGATTAAAAAAATTAATATTTTTAATATAATTATAAAAATAAAAATAAAAAATCTGACGTGAATATTCCTTAGTTGGTTTGTGTCCCTTTGAATGGTTTAGCGTTGTGGGTAGAGGTGGGCAAACCGGGTCCGGCCCAATACCCGAAACCGGGTTGAAACCGGGTTCGGCCCAACCGGTTTTTTTCGTACCCGGGTACTGGTGGAACCGGGTTCGAACCCGGGTCGGGTTCACCCAAGCTATTACCCTACCCTACATACCCGGTTAGGGTCGGGTCGGGTCCGGGTCGCGTACGGAACCCGGGTATAATCGGGTTTTTAAATTTTTTTTTTTTTTTTGTTTTTACTAATATAAATCATTATTATTATTATTATTATTATTATTATTATTATTATTATTATTATTATTATTATTATTATTATTATTGACTTGTTATTGTTGTTTTTGTTATTATTATTATAAATCATAATAAGTATTATTGTTAATAACAACAATTTGTTATTATTATTTATTGTTATTATTATTGTTGTTGTTGTTATTATCAATATTATTATTGTTGTTGTTATTAATATTATTAATACTATTATTAAAAGTGTTATTATTGTTATTATTATTAATAATATTATTGTTGTTTTTGTTTTTGTTTGTTTTTGTTGTTGCTGTTATTATTAATAATATTATTATTGTTATTATTATTAATAATAATATGAATGTTGTTTTTATTTAACAATATTAAATAAACATTAATTTTTCATTTATTTATTTAAACAACTTAAAAATACATAAATCGATCAATAAAAAATAACATAAAACTTTTATTTAAGTTATCGTCTAATGTTTATTTACTACGAGACGCTTGATCAAATGCTAATTCTTCGTCCGATATGCCAGAAGATACTCCTTCTTCTACCTCTTCATCGTGTACTTTAGCTTTGAGTGCAATTTCATCTTCGAGGCTTGTTTGGTCTTGTATACGATCCATCGCGTCTAAGTGATCCTTTAAACAAATGCACATCTCAACCGCTTCTGGAGTTAGTCTTGTTCTCCGTAATGAGATTACCCTGCCACTAAGAGAAAACACAGATTCCGAAGCTACCGTAGAAGCTTGGACGCTTAGTAAATCACGGGCCATAGCGGAAAGAATCGAAAATTAAGATTCCTTTCCTTTCCACCAAGCCAAAATATCGAATGCACGATAATCTTCGGTAGTCATAGTGGAAATAAAATCCGTAGCACTATATCTACCGAGCTCGCTTGTTGGGGTGTTACCCCTTTGTCGTTTAGCCGTCACATCCCGAACAACATTCAACATGGTTATAACCGGGTCTTTCATCGAGGTACTAGCATTTGAGGTTGATTCTCTTGGTGTGGTTATATTTACGTTAGGCCCATATCTATTTAAATAAAAATTATATATTGTTTTCAAGCTTGTATTAAAACTTTTTTTGGCATCCCTTGAAAAATTGGGGTTTTCGTCATGCATATCTAAATTGTCATTTATCTCGTCTATCAAACATTCAACCCCAGCAACATTTAAAAAAGGATTTAAAGCGGCGGCACAAGTAAAAACGGGTGGTAACTCCTCAAAATATTTTTTAAACTTTTCTTTCATTGGTTCTATCATTTGTGTAAACATATCATTTTTATATTGAAAATTTTTAAAATTCAAAGCCATGAAATATAATTTTTGAACCACCGAATAACTAGTGGGATAATAAACTCCCGATAATTTTGTTGTTGAGTTTTTAAACACCTCAAGAAAATCGGATAGACTTTGAACATTTATCCAACCCGCATCCGGAAATGGGTCGGCTTCACCATTATCCGAAAGACTATTATGAAAAGATTTCAAAGTTCCCTTTTGTTTTAAAGCACAATTAAACATGTGACAAGTCGAATTCCACCGAGTAGGTACATCCCAATTAGGACCTAAAAATACAGAGTCCGTATCCTTACAAAGTTTTTTATAATCTTGATATCTTCTTCTACTTTTTTTATAAACGTCATGTAACATAAATCGAAAAGCTTTAATAAAGTTATCAACAAATTGTACGGATAGACCGTCTTGCACTACTAAATTAATAATATGTGCAACACAACGAGTATGGAAAAAATCACCGTTTGCAATCGAAGATATTTTAATTTTAATTTTTCAACCGTGGTTGTGTTGTTGGAAGCGTTATCAAATGCCATTGAAAAAATTTTATTTTGTAAATTAAAAGTAGTTATTACATTATCCAAAAAGTAAAACAAAAATTCTCCGGTGTGTGGATACGGAAAAAGATCAAACGCAATCGTACGTTTCATCAATTGCCATGATTTGGGATCTACCCAATGAGCGGTGACGCAAAGGTACGATTCGGGTAAACCGTGTGGAGCCGACCAAACGTCACTAGTTAAGTTTACACCGGTATTTAAATTTTCAAATAATACAATTAAATCATTTTTTGCTTGCTTCCATAATTTTAAACAATAACGTCTAAGGGTAGTACGACTTACATGGTTGTAACGAGGTTGAAGCGTCTCTCGAATTAAGTTGGTCAAACGAGGATTGTCGAAGTGACTAAAAGGCAAAGCTTCTTGAATCACGAACTTCGCCATTCGATCTCGAACCCTATTAAGGTCGTAATTAAAGATTCCACCGTCTCCACCTAATTGGGTTTGTTGCGAATCCGGATTACTTTTCAACGACTTACAAAACTTCTTGCTAATGTGTTTGCTTAAAGTCGTGTTAGAATCTTTAGCAAGCAAAGCTCCACAAAACTTGCAACGAGCCTTTACAGACCCGTCACTCAACTCAACCATATCCCAATTGCACCATACATCCATGTTACGATTGTGTGGAAGAACACGAACGACGGTTGGAGCGTTGGACGAACTTTGACCAACGGAAGATTGTGATTGAGCCATAACAAGATTCAAGACAGTGAAAAGTGTAAAACGAGAGAGTGAAAATGTAAAACGAGAGTAAACTAGAGTATTTTTTTGAGTTTTTTGCGTATGTTTTTGCGTTTGAGAGTTGGGTACTCAATCAAACTAACCCACACCTATTTATACTACCTTAGGGGGCAAAAAAAACAAAAAAAACGGTCAAAAATGAGTTCCAACGGCTATATAGCCGTTAAAAACGGCTAGTTTTTTAAAAAATCCCGAAAAACGGTAAAAACCGGGTTGGACCCGGGTACGATCGGGTCGGGTCCGGGTTGGGTCGGGTCGGGTACGGTTCGGGTTCTAGAAAAATATAAAAAACCATAACCGGTTCCTACCCACCGGGTATTTTCAAACCGGGTACACCCTATACCGGGTTGTACCCGGACCCCGGGTCTGGGTCGGGTCCGTACCCGGTTTTTTTGCCCAAGTCTAGTTGTGGGTGCTTTAAGTGGGCCGTTGGATTATTTATTGGATTTCAAACAAAAGCCCATTTTTTAAGACCAATTAAGCTTTGACTATCTAGAAGTCAAACAAATAAATCGTCGGCTGCTGAATGATCTCGTCCCTTTGTCACATTCCGTGAGCCAATTCTTTGTTCAAAAGTCAAAATTATTGACTTTAATTTCACCTCCATTAACAACGACACTCTCAATTCACAAGTCCCTCATGTCAGAACTTAACACCCCCCCTTCCATTTGGTCTCCGGAGACCCAATCAAATTCACACCCAAATTATAATCACAAGTCATGATCTTTCTATGATACTTCCAACCGATTGTAGTTTGCAATTCAAACCCACAGGGTTGAATTAGAATATATAGTCTTAAATCATCGATTTGTATTCAAGGTAGGTGTTATTTGATGTGGGTTTCACACTATTTTATCAACTTATTCAGTTGTCTGAATCAAGTTTCAATCTTTGAATTAAGGGTTTAATCAAGAATCGCTTACGGAAAGTTCAACCAATCGCAATCCAATTTAATCGAGGGTGTTGAATTTGAATGCAACTTGTCCCCAATAATTCAATCGTATTTATGGGAGTTGTGATTTGATGTTTAATTTCATCTAATTCATCAATTTGGAATAATCTAAGTTTTTGCTCTGAAGTCTTTTGGTTCGTTGATCTTCAAATGGGGGGTTTAGTAACTGGAGACGAAGGTGGGATCGCTCAAAGTTTATGGAAGAAATCAACAAACGAATCGATATTTGCGATTTATACTCCTTATATACTTTCATTAGCATCTGGGAAATTGGATTCTGGTTCTTTTCTTCATTGCATCTTTCAAGATCTTCAGTTTCTTCAAGCTTCAGCTGAGGCGTAAGTTGTTGTTGATTCATGTATATAAATTGTTCATTTGATTGTTAATCTTATCGTTGTTCTTGATGTTTGTATCTGATTGCTTTATAATCTGTGGATTTTAGGTTTGAGATGGCTGAAGAATGCTCTGATGACGATGATGACAAGGCTGTAATTCAAAAGATTCGAAAGAGGGTGTTGAAGAAGATGACAATGTTTAGATCCATTGTTCAAGTAGGTTCCCAAATTCCCTTTTTTGAACCACAAAAAGATGATCATGTTGTAGTATTGATTTGCATAATTGTATCGAATTTGAGTTTTCAATTGAAGTTGTGAGTTTAATTAGTACTTGATCATACAGGAATGGGGCTTTGAACTTCCTGCAGGGAACATATCAGATCGCGCAATGATCAAATACACAGATTTCTTGCTCGATACAGCTTCGGGAAAATCAGTAAGAGAAAAGTTTCCTGGGAAGTTTGCGACGCCGTTTGAGAAAACTAAGCTTTCTGCATATGCACTTGCTGCCATGGCACCATCCATGAGGATTCAGTCATTTCTGAGTAAGGAGATACAAGCAGTTCTTGAACCTGATGAGAACATTCATCTGTACAAAAAGTGGATTGATAGTCTTGCTTCTCAAAAATTCGAGGTTCGTTTTTCTATAACAATGGTTGATTAGAGGTAGCTGTATGTGTGGGCCGGGCGGGTTGGGTAACAAGTCAAAACAGGTTCAAGCTAAAATGCTCGAATTTTTAGTATAGGTTAAATTGGGACCCTGGGTTGACCCATACAATCATATGAGTTAATTATGATTAGAAGAACTATATTGCCACGACAATAATCCGAATGTTTGAATAAAAGGAAGTACGGAGTTGTTTAAATTAACAATAGACTTTGGGCGTCTTTCAACATATTCGACCCATTTGACTTCTAGCTAACTTTTTCTTTGACCCGTTTGAAATTAAAACAGTAAAACACAACCCAAATCAAACACTTTTTTCATTTTATAAAAAAGTGTATTGTTATCCAAATATTTGAATAAGACCTATTAGGAAATGTATGAACTTTGTTTTTTAAATTTTTGTATAAATAATTAATAAGATTTTAAGAATTCAAAAACTATATTGCTACAATACTAATCCAAATACGAATAAGACCAATTAGGAAGTTCTTGAACTAAAGTAGACTTTGGGTGTATTTTAACATGTCATTTGACGCGCTCCCTTTTAGCTACTTTTTATCTGACCTGTTCGAATAAGACAAAATATAATTAAACCCATCCATAAGTAAATGGATCGAAATTTCCACCTATAATCCTCTGTCGTTAATCAATCAAGAGGACTTCTATCTTATGTTGTATTTCCTCCAATTTTAGGATTCTGCATCCCAAATTGAAGATCTTTTAGATAAGTTGACTGTATCTTTGACTGGTGAAGAACTTCAATTTGTAGAAACAATCTATCACAAAGCAATGAAGCTTCAAGTAGATTTTTTCTCAGCTCAACCAATCACCCAAAACACTGTTGTTCCCTTGTACCGAGCTAATGGAAATGATGAAAACAATGTTTTGATATGTAGTGGTTTTGACATGACATGTAGTGCTGTTGATTCAGGTGCACTTCTTGCTGATGTGGCAATTATAAAATCATCACAAACGGTAAAGTCGAATGGCTATGAATCTGGTGGTGATGGAACTTCTTTGGTTGATCTTCGGGATAATTGGAGTGGTCTTCATAGTCAGTATGTTGAAGAATATGAACAGTGTATTGACAACATTATGCTTAGCGAAAAAGGTAAACATTCTTTTCTTGCACAAAACTAACTACATATAATTTGTAATTAGAACTGATTATTGTCAAAACTGACAAAGGGCATATTAAGATGACCTGATCATTCATATAAGATTTGTATTTAACAAGACTTTCTCTTTTGGTCATGTTATGTGTTACCTTCTTAAATAATCAGAATTTTTTGAAACACTTAAATACCTCTCCTACTGCATGTATTGTTAGTTGTTACAACTGATCATCTGACTCTAGTTATCTGCAGTCTTTAATCGCTTTTAAAACATACATAGTGAAGTTTACAGTTGCATATTGTCATGTAACATAAATAATATTTGCAAAGTATGTTCTACTGTTAAGTGGTATTCAATAATATTATAAAGTCCTAAATTTTGTTTTATCTTTTATTGGACAGTCACAAAATTCGACTTTGAAAGCCTTTGTAAAGCACTTGGGCAGTTATCGGATCTTGAAAAGGCAGGAAATTTAAGGGTGGATAACTCTGGTGTATTGAAAGGATTACATATGGATGACATCAAATGGGCTGCTGAACACTTGATTTTTCAAGATGGTTGTCTAGAATTCTTTAGAGAAATTGAAAAACATGAAAATGTTGCAATTGATGCTCATATACTTTCTTACTGTTGGTCTGGTGATCTCATTAGGGCTGCCTTTAACTCAGGTGTGTGTTTTCTTTTATATTTTATTCTGAAAAGAGTTATATGGGTCGAATAGGTTAAAAGTTGATCAAAGTGTAGTCAAATGGGTAAATTTGAGAGTTAAATTATAAATGAAAGGGGTCAAATAGGTATGAAAGTTGCCCAATCGCAAAGTTCATTCAATTGCTCATAACTTTTATTCAGAAAGTATGTGTCATTAAACATAGAGTTGACAGGATTGGGGGTGGGGTAATAACTCAAAATGGGTCAAATTGCAACATGTTAATTTTTACGGGTCAAAACAGATTGGATCAGATTAATCCACAATGCTCTTTTGTACATTTTAAGTCTTTTATTTATTAATTCGTTAATCATGATTGCAAAAACAAGATTCTTGAAATAATTAAAATATAAATATTTAGATGATACAATTTAGGAGGTTTGCATCATAAAAATCAGACTTTGAGCCACTTTCAATCCGTTCGATAGTGGCTCAATGTTTTATTTGACCCGTTGAAGATAATACACAACCAAATCAACCCATTTATAAATAAATGAGTCAAAATTTCCAGATCTATTGAATAGTATAACTTTTTTCATCTGTTTTGTACAATAAATTTATATAAAATTTTAAAAATGGTAAAAAAATTTGACAACTCACCCAACTCATATTATGAATCACTCATTTTGACATGTTACCATCCCACCCATTTCACCATTTCTAGTGATATTGATAGGGACTTAGATCCAAGACATTGTGTACACTCAATTCATTAATTGATAAAATCTATTTGATTAAGCAGGAGATTCAAGATTTCCCAATGTCCATTCAAACGAGTTACTCTTCACCGAATCTATATCAACAGGTGAAATCTTGAAGAAAGTTCAATCTCCCATCGAAAAGCTTCAAACTTTTAACCATATCTGCAAGAACTCCAACAGCAATGGCCCACACTTATCAGTTTACATTGGTGGTTCTGTTGAAGATTTGCTTTGCCTCTTGAAAGCAGATATCGGGATCGTTATTTCTCCAAGTGCTAACATAAAAAAACTTGGAGGTTTATTCGGTTTTTCATTTGTCCCGTTATTTTCTGGTTTAGTGAAGAAACAAAGAGAGTTAATCGAAGGCGGTTCTCCTTGTTGGAAGGGTCTTTCTGGTACTCTTTACACAGTTTCTAGTTGGGCTGAGATTCATGCTTTCATTTTGGGTGTATAAGCGAGATTCCCAAACAAAAATATAAAATAAATAACACATATAAAGAAAGAAGTGTATATTTTCTAATTGAGAGTAACAGTGAGTGGTAATTATAAGGGTTTATACTTTTATAGCCAGATTATTAGTAATGGCTAGGCTTGAGCCTTGTATACTTTAAGAGAGGGCTGCCGCCCTTGTTGTACTCTTGGGTTAGTTTTTACGGTTTTAGGTTTGGGGTTTTGCGTGTAATTTTAACAATGATGATTTGAATGTATAAATATTGTTCTATGCAATGTACAATGGATCCATTTTTATGCACATTTTTGTTCTTTTATTTGTTGTTTTTGTATATCTTACCCTTTTACTGGTTTTGATTGAATTTTTGTTGATCTTGAACATTTTTGGTATACTTCTCTGTCTTGTGCATTTTATTTCTCCAATACCTTGTGGTTTTTGTCATTAGGGAGGATAATTTCAACCTCCATATGTAAAAGTTGATTGATGTAGCCCCAACACCAATATACAAGAAATATAAACATGGAAGAATCCGACCAGAACTACACTAAAATCTCATAAACCCTAATTCATTTCATAGTAGATTCCATAATTACAATATCATAGAACTCAACTTATCAGTAACATGTGCATTGTGTATGCTTAATAATGTTCTTGCACCAAAAACCAGATGCTTGCTTATACAAAAGTTGCCAGACAAAACCGGGTCTCACCTAAGACCCTGGTGGGGCGAAAAATGTAGGATTCACACGAACCCACAAAACCAAACGCATCGATCAAACCATCACCCTTTAAACCAACAAGAACTTGGCTATCGAGCTCATCCAACCAGAAAACGAAGTTTATATGTATTTTTAGACAGAATCAGTTCTGTCTCTCGTTGTTTCTTGAAATCTTGGTGCTGAGATGTGATCACATCAAGAAGTTAGTGGCTTCCTGGATAGGTTTGGGTTATGTATTATCTCTAACGAGTCAAATGGATAAAAATGTTAATGAGCTAAATAGACCAGAGTCAAATGGGTCAAAAGTCACTAAACATGCATTTTTAATGTAAAAAACCTCCTAAATCACTTTATCAAGTAATGATTATCATAAAATACAAACTTGTTTAATAAACACATGTAGCTTATTGATATTTTAAATATTGGAGAAGCATTTCGGCCAAGTAAGAGTGACCATTTTGACCTGATACCCAACCCGTCTAACCTGCCCATTATTTGATCTCTAGTATAACATAAGCAGTTTCTCACCAAGCTCATTGGAATCGGTATTTTTCATGATCCTAAGCCTCTTGACAGAAGTAAGAAACATCCTGAAATTGGATAAGTGGATAAATGTCAAAATTGCTCAAACAAAATCGATTTGACGGTCAAAGTTCAAAGAAATTGAAGTTAAGAAATCATACTGCCAGGGAACATCTCCAACAAGCATACAATCTCCATCTTTATCTTCATAGGTGAGCACAAACTCAGATGTTCCATCTAATAATCTTGAAGGTTGAGCTGCTTCTGTGCTTGAACCTAAATACATATCAACAAAACTTTTTTATTACATAACTAAGCAAATCAAAGTTTGAAATATCAAAATTTGTTATAGGGTTGATTCAAGATTTAAGATAAAGCAAAACCCAAATTAATATAAAATTATCAAGAAACAAACTTTTGGAAAATCCATAAATCATCTTTGATGACAACTAGTTTTGATGGGGGTGCCAATTTTTAAAATTTTCACTTATTAATGGGTCGATTTGGGTTATTTATACTTTTCTATTGAAACATAAGTGTTTATGAGATACATAAGTGGACAAAAGTGTTTATGGATCACCTATCACCCAAACCGTTTTGATCAGCATAGAAACATTACTTCTTTCAACCTCAACCCAATTTGGCCAGTTACCAACCCGCCCCAATTTATAGAGGTGTTTATAAATGAGTATATTAGAAATAATGAAACTTGTCAAGAGTATAACCAAATTGTGAGCCAACATACATTTACTGAAGAACATTTCTTCTAAGGTTTGAGCCAACATCTCGTAGGATGTGTGAGCATTGAGGTCAACTTTTCTTCCAATCAGAGTTCCATCCATGTTGACTTTTACTGATCGATATTTCTTGTTGGATATTGCACTTCTTTCATCAGAATAATCCTTGATCCCGACCGTTCTGTTCTTGCTTTTGTTTTGTTCAGGTTTTGAGATAAAGTTTTCGGTCGGTGACTTGATTTGGTTAGCCAAACTAGGCATCCGGTGAGCTTTACTTACAGGAGGCCATCCAACAACGCTTTAATCACACAAAGATTTAGACTTCAAATTAGTTTCACTATGTATTAAAAAAAGAAAATTAGTGATCAAGTAAGAGATCAACTGCAGACATATAAAGGTTCATTTTTTCATCATGAAGATTGTTTAAAAAAAAAAAAAAAGATTGAATTAAGAAATATGGTTTTTCAAGATTAGTGGACAGTAAGTGGGTGTTTGGCTGTGTGCTTTCATCATGAGCAAGTAAGAGATCAATTGCAGACATATAAAGGTTCAGTTTTTCATCATGAAGATTGTAAAAGAAAAAGATTCAATTGAGAAATATGATTTTTTAAATTTAATGAGCATTAAGAGGGTGTTTGGATGTGTGCTTCCATTATGATTATTTGACTACAATAATCACAATCAGATCATTCTATTATCCAATTCAGGTGCCTGAATTTTAAGATAGTGGGTAATGTTACATTTTACTATCTTCTCCAACCACCACCTAAAAGAGGGTGGTTCATGGTTTCCTTAAGATTCACACACACACACTAAATTCAGCATTCTATAGAACATACAATATCAGGTTGAACACAACAAAGAAAACAAACCCAAAATGCATATTTGTACTTATTCTGTTATTCACAAAGGGGAATCAGAATTTAGGATAAGAACCCTAATTAATTAAATATATGTTGAAAACAATAAAAGAATATGGTAATTCCTGCACTTCAAATCTCTAACACAAATTCAAGCATCCATTATCTTTAAATCAACAAAATTAACCCAAAAATCTCTAAAACTGTATAAAAAATCAATAACACAAGAAACTACTCAAGGGTTTTTGTGGGTTCTGTTAAAAAATAATGAAAAACACAAAATTAGTGGAAAAGTGCATACCTGGTGCCATTAGGAGGAGAAACAGAATCAGTAGCAATTCTTTTGGTACCAGAAGTAGAAGAATTTGGGATATTAACAGAAGAAGATGAAGAACAAGAATTAGGTTTAGAAACCAAAGAAGTAGGGAAATCTTTTGCTGTCAAGATTCTAGCATATTGACTCCAACCACCAGCTGCCACCACCATCTTTGACTTCAAACCACCACCACCAATACTCAACCCAAGTCCCAATTCCAAATCATCTAATCCTTCATCAACCACAGGGTATGATGAAGTAACCTCAGTAGACACAACCATATTGTTCTTGTTATCTTCCTTTGACCCTGTCAAAACAGACCTAATGGTGGTTGACCCACCGGACGGCACTCCTCCACCACCACCACTACCACCACCATCACCACCGGCCGGAATATGATCTAACAAACCAAGGGTAACATCCATTTTTTGAAAAAGATTGAATTTTTACAAAGAAAGATTGAAACTTTGTTGGAGAAAGAGAGAAAACAGAGGATGTAAGTTTGGTGCAATAAGAATACATTTGGTGTTGGTGGTGGTGGTGACAAGTGGTGGTGGTGGTGACCGGTGGTGGTGGTGGTGGTGGAAGGTGGGACCCACATGTCGGCTTTTTGCTTCTCACAATTCATCATCGATTTCTCCTAACTTTGTCCCCACACCAACATTTGTATCAAACACTCTGTCCCCACCAATAAAAAGAACTTCTAGACTACCTATGATTGTGTCTGTTTCCTAATCTTGTGAAAAGTACAACTGTTTATGCACGGTGGATATGATTTGGGTACAACACATTAAGCTGACTTTTGCTTCTTGTATTTATTTTTGTGAAAGTTGCTTTCCTAAAAGCAAAAGCTTCTCTGTTTTCTCCTTAATTTTGTTAGTGGTTGTGTTGAATTGTTTTGGTTGAAGTATAGAATCCTATGCACATATAAAAATAACAAAACAAGAATCTTGTATCACTTTTTTGGGTGAATACAAAGTTAAAAATTGGAGATTTTGTAGGAGAAAATTAAGGAAAATTAGCATTTTTAGAACGGGTTATACGGTTGGGAGGAGGGGTGTAGTCTTGTAGATTTCATCTCAACTCGTGAGAGCGTGAAACACCCACATAGGGCGTGAACGGAGGCATTGGGCTCCATCGTTAGCAGGCTCACGAGTGTAACGCAAGAGTTATTTTGTTATTTTAATTCGTAACTACAACATTACACCTCTAAATCTTTTACTTTAATTAAGTCTCACATTCATGAAGACACAAGTTATATGCTTTTAGCTGGTGTGATTGTGATCATGCCCCCTGCCTTACGTCTAGTCAACAATATTTTATTGTCACACTCACTAACTTATTAAGGTATAACACATAGCCTAAATATATGAATACCATATAAATATATTGTTATTGTCATAAGATACACAAAAATGTTTCACAAAAATGCTTTATTTCACGTATCATCGTAATATAACTTGAAATGGAACAATTTGATAAACTTTCAAAGAAAATAAAGTCTATGCAAGATAAAAAAAATTTGCATATAAACAAGAAAAGGAAAATTTTAGTCGGTTTAATACATTTCAAGACATCATTATTAGTATAAAGTAGAAACACGCATAATATTATGTATCTCATGGTGATGGAGGTACAAATCCGTTTGACATGGCCACTAATGTATAAATATACCTGGAAAACAATATTTTGTAACTTTTTAGTTATTATAAGCTAATAACAAAACAGTATTGGTTAAACGTATCCTTTTAAAATATTAATGTAGCCTCCAAAAACATTAAATTGATGGTAATTTTTAGTCTTTTAGTATGAAAACTATTGTTAATATGATAAGATGAGGTGGGTGTACCATGTAAAAGTAAAAATGTATACTTTTAGCTCAACCCCAAGTAAACTTGTGTTTACACGTTTCAAAAAACCTCTAAAGAGTCATAAATTTTCAAAATCATAATTATGCTAAGCATGCAAAGTGGACGGTGATTAATGTATGTTTATTCAACAAAAACACGCAATTTATCAACTTTAAATGTGAAAGTCATAATTCAAAATTGTAATTCTTGTTTAAAAAATCTGAAAGTTCTTATCGTTTCCTGAAAGTAAAACAGAATTCTAGATAAAATAATTTCGTTCAAACTATAATAGATAAAAATACCCGACAAATATGCGTTAAGATATTTGGTCGAGTTGACAAACACTATTATGTTATTTTAAAGCAATATTTGTATATCGATAGATCATCAGAGATCCATGTATATCAAGGTTCGTGACACAAATATTTATCTCAAATGCCTCAAGATACATTCACCTTCCATTCACATAAGCAACTATCTTTGATGCTAGTCTGTATTTGTAAGTGGTGTATTTGTGCTTTTTATTTCATAAATCTTTGAATCCATGTGACTGTTATACTTTGATCTAGGTTCTTGCTAATTATTTTTTTCTAATAAAATTTCAACGTTCCAAAACAAAAGGATATGTTTTAGGGGTGATTGTAACATATGTTGAACCTAAAGAGGGAAAATAAAAATAAAAGCAATAAACTTCTTCTGAACTACAATAATTCTCTTAAAAACTAACAAGGTACTAGGAAATAGGAATACAATAGAAAAGATATTCAAAATCCAAAATTATACCACTAGACTACTCGAGGATTAATGAGTTTCCCCTGTTTTTTAACCAATCAGATGAATACAATTTTATTTTTTTCATTATTTCTTCTGACCCCTAATACAAATTATTGAAATTCTTTTTGTTTTTGCTATTTTCAAATAACCCACATGGCTATAACAATTATTTAGTGAAACAAGTTTCTGCCTCAAGAAAAACACCACGAGTTTGTTAATTATAAAATTTTCTTGACTGTGGCCTACAACATAGTTATTTTGCATCATGAAATGTTGTGTTAATATTTTTGAGGTGCGTTACTTGTAATGAGAAAAGAATAAAGTTTGATGAACAAAATATCGTTCAAGGGAAGATAAATTGACGATAATTTGAAGAGAAGAGAATGACGAAGAATACAAACGACAAGCCGACAAGATGTGGGGTCCAACAAAGGCTCCTCAGGGCTCTAATGTCTATGACTTCATAATTCATTTTCCTACTTTTTCATTATAAAAAGGGAATAAATACAAAAGCTTCTAGAAAATTATAATTTACAAAATATAAGAATATATTCAGTACAACTTTTTATATAAATTAATAATATGTCTTCAACCTTCTCTTTTTTTCATAGTCATTGAACTTGTGTGTGTATCTTAAGAGATACTCGCTAGTTAACACCAAATAGGGTACAATATAACATTTAAGAATGTATAAAAGTTATTTAACAGTAACCAAAAGCATAAAAATTAGCACTTTATTTAAAATAATGAATTTAAGAATTTTCAAAACGTACATAACTTTAGAGTTTAGTGGCATTAGTCTAAGAGTATCCCAATATAAAATACTTAAAAGAGTATACTTAACTAGTATCTATCCAAATATTATCTCTCTTACCCATTGTTTTCACGACCGGATCGGACCGGCCGGTCCGACCGGTTCGACCGGGGATCGGCCACCTAGCCGGTCCGGTTCGGTGCGACTCGTTTTGGACTGGTCGAACCGGCCGGTTCGTCCCGAACCGCTGGTCGGACCGGTTTTCGTATTTTTTTTATTTTTTTTATTTTTTTGATTTTAATAGGTAAAAACGGGGTGTTGAACCATAAATTAGTGTGTTTGATATAAAAATATAGTTAAGTTTTATATATAACTATAAAATACATATATAAATTACTTATATTTAATTATCTATATAACTATATATATAATATAGTATATATATAATTATGACGTCATCCGGTTCTTAAATCCGGTCCGACCACCAAACCAGTAAGGCGTCCGGTTCGACGTCCGATCCGATTCTAAAAACATTGCTCTTACCCTTCTTACAACTCATAAAACATTCTCTCTCATCTTTTCTTTTTCTCTCTCCTACTCCTCTCAAAAAATTATTTTTTTAAGTTTTTATACAAGAACTTTCTCTTGCTCTTTGTTCTTCACCTAAGCATCTATTTCATCCATCCATCTAATATACTCTTTCCTCCACAAACACTAAAAAAGCACTCAACTGGGGGTGCATTTCATATATTATATGAAGTGGTTATTAGTAGATGAGGGAAAAAATATTACTGTATATCTGTATATTTGGGAAGACATTTTTTATCCCTATTATTTTCTTAATATTTTTTGAAAATGATTGTAAGTGAAAAAAAAAGAAAATGTAATGATAAAAATATTAGAAATATATTATTTAATTAAAAAATAAGAAAGAAAAATTATAACTTTGTTGAGATATAAATAGGATGAACCTACCTAAACACTATGTATATATGTTATGTGTTGATCAGATGTGCCGAAGATAAAATCCATATGCTGAAAGACAGCATCCAACTGATGAAGTACTGAACAACCGTGAATCAGCACATCTATATATGTCGATGATCTAAAGATCTGATGATTCAATGCTTATGCAGACAAGAGTGACACTACAAGAGTAGTAGCAATAACAATACTAAAGTGCATTTGTGCATACGTCTTATACGATTACAACTTACTAAAATTTAAAATTTTATATAAAACAACAAAATATCTCATACGCCTTTTTTAAAGTGCATTTGTGTTATTTTTTAGCAGACAACGAATACTATAAGCCTGGTCCTCCTATCATTTCAAAAGAAACCCACCACCCGTGATAAAACTCCTGACCCATTTACAGCATATTTTGCATCAATGAGGCTCGAACCCGTCAACCGTCAACCACCACTAAGTTGATCAGAGAAAATGGACTATGTCAGGAGAAAAACCAACATAACGGAGACGTTATTCAAGAAACTAAACCTGAATTTCGGTGGTGTTGAAGCCACGTCATAGTGGTCAAAGTCAAAGCAACACTTTTTCGTATGGGGCCCAACAAGCAGACAAAAGCCCAGAAAATCTTACTCGATTATCACCAGTTCACCTCCAGTCATCAAATAGGCAGATACAACTCTAAATCCCCTTTCTCGTTATATGCATCCACGCCCCACTTGACCATTCTTTCAGGCCAAAAAAAAAAAAAGAAAGACCAATCAAATATAGTGGGTTCTGGTTCTGTTTGGTCGGGCTCTAGAATAATTTGGGTATCGTCCGGACCAAATCTGTTTTTTTTATGTACTTAGTAGCACGTCAGAGTTGGGGTTTTAGGCTAGTTTATACATGTACCGCATCATTTTTAGATGTTTTAGACCATTTTTGGATGTTCAAATTCACTTTTAGATGTTTCAAACCGGTTTTGGCCAAAATATGGTTAGAAGCCTGAGGGTGTTGATGGATGCAAAGTGGTATGGTTGCACCTTGCCTAGGTGAGCCCCTTTGACTAAATAGCATGAAAGTAAACCCGAATCACATGTGCTAGAAAAAACCTTTATATTAACAAATGGATATTCCTGTTATGCAAAGAAATGAAAACAAAATCACTATATGGAATTTGGAAACTGTCATTTGGTCTTCAACTTTATTCAGATGCCAACAAATATTTTTGTCGCGGGTTATAAATTGTGTTAGAACAATTTCACAAAAAAGATAACAACAACTGACACATTTCAGAATCATCAAATACACGAAAATGAAGGATTTAGAAGCAAAATCTTTATTGAGAGATGCACCTGAATAAATACTTGAAAAGTGACTAAGTGGCTTGAGGTTGTTTATTTTCAGGAGCATTTGGTTCTTGACTTCTGGTGCAACCTGTTAAGCATGGCTGGCATGCTGGTGCAGACACCTCGTCTGATAAGCGAATTCTGAAGGTTCTATTTTTTTCTTCATTTTTAGGAACATGTAGGAGAGCTTCCATAATTAAGATTTCCCAGTCACGTGGTCGAAAAAATGATAGCAGGCTCTCTTCTGTTTACACATGATCATCATCATATGTAAGGTTGTAAATCATCAGAATATTAGAGATGTATGCTATTCTTTCACAACGTAGTGCTGCAAAGTTGGGTCGGATGGGTGTCTACTAAGTGTGGCAATTTCAACCCATTTACATAAGGTAATTTGGGTTGTGTTTTTATCACTAACAGGTCAATCGCGAAAAATAAAAGAATAGCTAAAAAGGAAACAGGTTCAAAGTCGGTAGAAGTGTATTTCCAATGCACAAAATCTCCAAATCTTTTTATTAGTTGAATTAGTTTATTACAGAAATGATATAATTTTTGTTAACATAAATGAAATATTAATTGTTTATGACATATTGAAGGATTTTAGAACAAGAGTTTTAGGTCAACAAACTCAACCACACTAAAGATTTACCTGCTATGATCCGAATGTGTTTGACCCCAGACCAACCCAGCTTGTCAACTCTATGTTTTGCATCTAACATGCAATGGGTTGGGTTTGATTGTTATAATTCAGCTAAGCAATGTCTAAAAATGGGTTGAGCTGGTTTATACTTCATATACAAGCTATTTTCCTCTAAAATTAGATTATGATACGTATGAAGATTGTTGATATGGCAAAGATAAATATAAAAAAAACTGTAAATACAGTTCTAGGTATTTTCAGACAGAATGTAATTTTTTTAGTGAATTCAAAATATAAACAATGTTTCAGTTTCCCATACAACAAAACAACCCCTTTGACTATAACCCTTTAAAGCATGTTATCCAACCCGTCTGACCCCGTCAATTTTGCCTCCTCTAACATTTATTGTGAACCAATATCATATATAATTTAAAAAACATTCTCATTTATTACGATTGCTTTCTTTGATGGGAGCGTAAAATAATAATCAATTTTGGACTTGTAAATTAATGGGAACAACATGATTAAAAGCTCGTTTGGGGGTACAATAATCCACTCATGGAAAATAAGTAAATAATATGATGATTTCTTACCTCCATTGCGAACAGCCCGTAATTGAAAAATTCCAGTACCATGGGGCCCAGAAACTGGAAAGGTGCAAGAAACAGAGTGCCTTTTATGAGTCACTGCAAGTGATGCATTATACCAAGGACCTCTGGAAATCGGCTCCCCGATTGCATCTATTACAGCCCGGTTCTTGCTGGCTTTCTCCATGGCTTTACTGAACAAAATTTATATAAAAAAAAGGGAACAGAAAGTAGATTTTGTGAATCAAGTAGCTATAAAAGTATTCTCTCCAAATTATAGCTTTTAGAAATTGTGAAAGCACAACAACCACCCGTCATCCCTCAAACACCATCAAATAACCATAGATGAATGATACAAACAAACACAACAGTGAAAAAAGATACTTCATCAAAAGCAACTAATAAACCATCGAATTAATCAAGTATAAATTCTGATGAAAAAACAAGCATGAAATGTAACACCACGCATAATCAGAAATCACACAATCCTACAAAGCAATGCACAGGCAAAATTGTTGAAGTTCTATAAGGATAATCAACCTAATGGAACCATATTCTTTGGATGGAACACATTTTACTCTCCGAAGTCAATAACAAGTCATTTACAAAATTCTTCTATAAACAATAAATACGTTAAATACACAAAAGCTATATTCGTACAATTAAAAGCTAATCATCTAAATAAAGCAATTAGTGTTGTTTGCACTAAAATCCTAAAAATACACTTTTAAAAACTTTCAACCCATTTGACCAGTTTCCACTTTAGCATTTTACTATTTACCCATTTCACCCAATAGAGATTTTAAAGAAATTTCAATTAGTTCTGTTGTGAAGACTGAACATGCATCACAGTAGTTAACTCTGCCCTAACCTCATTCCTTAATCATACAGCTCTACAAGAACTAGTCACTCATATCTTTTCCTTGTGAGATGAGCATCAACCATTTTACGCTTAATTTGTTGCTAGTAGTAGAATAACACTGTTTCCTTCATTAAGTTTGACTAAGTCACATTCTTCAATGGAAAAACCGATGTGGCAATGCCAGTTTAACACGCTTTACCAGCTACATAAATACGCGTTCTACGCCACCCTAATTGTACTTCAGAATACTTATTCTTCACATCCTACACAATACATCTACCAGCTCTCACAAAACTAGCAATATCCCCTTTCAATATATTAGGCTGACTTTTGATTATGATGTTGAATATCCCAACACAACATTGATATAGATTCCTTACAAATCTACACCATTGCTTTTGGTACATGTTAATAAGTAAATAATAATAATCAAGATGATTACCTGCTACAGCTATGATAAATCAAAAGGTCATCAAGGGCGCTTAAAGCAACGCCGCCGGTGACACAAATCAAGCCGCCGGTGACAATTCTCCGGCCCCATGATTTGGGCTTCCCTTCCTCCGCCGCTACGGTGGCCGGACTACTGCTGCCGCTAATCCAACAACAAATCAACTCACGAAATTATAAAGTTGGAGATTCAGATTATTTCGTATAAATTGCAATTTAAGATTGATAATTCGTCAAATTGATACCTGGAAAGAGAAGGATTGCGCCTGAGGAACGAAATAAACCTCCTCCCAATCATCCCCTTTGTAATTACGCTGATGGTGTGCAAAACCCTAGTATCCCCAAATGGTCAATTTCAGGGTATTGGGGTTTTGGGTAGGAGAATGATATTTGGGATTTATTAATTTATGATTTATTTAAAATAAGTTTTTAAAAAGATGTTTATATTAACTTATTGCTAAAAAAAATTATTTGTTTCAACTCTAAACGTTTTATTCAAAATAAGACTTGAACTCATAATCTATTTATTTTTACATGTTATGAGCACCTCATTTTAACCGCTTAGCCCAAGTATTATTGGTTTTACAAACCATTTGGTAACAAAAATTAGATAATCATAGTTTCATACATGTTTTCATAGTTGAACCATTTAACAGATTAATGATGAGATGAAACATATAAGGATCGTGGAATATGCTCGTATTCATAATAGTACATAAGTGTGTAATGTTTTATTTTCTGGTTAACAGACATACATATTTGTAAACATAGGGTTTTAAGTTTCGATTTTTCATGTTAAACGTATGTCTAACTTTTAGATTTCTCTTTTCAAACGGCATATAGTCACGTCAAATTTGTCAGTGATGTTTATATAGCATATGAATGGTGTTTGTATAGAATTCCTACTTCATAAAGTGGATATGTCATTAATAGTTTAATCAGATAAAGTCAAAAGCCAAATTATTCGAACTAGATAGTCAGCGGTTCGTATCTAGTCTGATAGGTTTGTACGGTCCTAGCGTAAAAATGTTGGCTTTAGGCAAATATGTTATAGTTTTTAATAAAATTTTGACCAAATTTTACATTATATTATACTTTATTTTTAAGCTACTTTTGATAACTATGACCAGTTTGATATATCGACATGATACTTTTTAAATTATCGAAAAAATGACACGCTACTAAATTAGAGTTTTATTTTGATTTTCTATTTTAATATAACAAGAAATCATATTGATTTATGTCTTAGTGAAAGCAATTTTTTTGTCTTAATTGATAAATAAATACCACTTGTAATCATGTAGAAATTAAGCTTTTAATCATGAAACAATGTTGAAGAAACTGAACTTGAATTAGAACCCTTATGTTGCTTGGTAACCACATGGATACAAGAGGAAAGCCTACCGGTGAACTTGCAAAAATTGAACTACACAAACCAACTCCTTTTAACTTGTTTCCCTGCATGACATCAAAATAATCAATGTTTATGTTTAATCTGTTTGATAAACAAGTCATGTTCAAATGACATGAAAATGTCATATAAAAACAACTTATGTTTGGGTTGTCACAGTGTTACTTATTTAACTTTTTGATTAAATAGGTCATGTTTAAGTTGATCTTTTTTACTTGTTTAATTAAATAGTTCAACGCATCAAACTGTTCGACTGAAATAGTCAATTGCAAACTAATTTACATGTTTAACTTGTTAATTGCAACTATCTCACGCATTTATAACGTGACTATAACAAGTTCACAGCCAATCAACCGATTAAAAGTGTTTACAACTTGACTAGTGTCCGGATTTGGCTTATTGTCTTTAAGACAAAATTATATTGGTGGTGTTCTTGTTCTAACAATACACCAACCCCATACAATTCCCACCTCTAACCAAAACTCGTATGACTTCCCTAAGCTACCCCAAAGTCAGAAACACTGACTTTAATTTATTTCATGTTAAGCTCACTTATAAATAAAAATTTTAAAACGATTTTAAAATTAAAAGTTTCATTTATAAAACCTTGATCATGCCTCTATTTATAAAACCAACATTTACAAAGTGCAAATGACATCATAGAAGTCAAAAACATTTGTTTCAAAACCAAACCTGAAGTCAAAAATCAAAACCTGATTGTTTTCACATTAGTAGTTACGAAATCCATTACCCCGGCCATTAGAAAGCCACCATAACGTTCTCTTGATGCATCATAACTTCCTCGTCTCTCCCACATCTTCCTCCTATTCAAAAAAACAACCATTTAAAAACAAACTTTATCGATTTTTTAAACTTGTCAAGTGTTTTGTGTGTTAAAATAGATCCATTTCTTTTTCATTATATCTTGGGAAACGTTTCCCATCTATACTAACATGAATAAAACTCTAAACCCAAACTGACTCGTTATAAAGTAAAAAAGTCAAAACTTTACCACATCTATTGATTATTCTTGCAAAAAAATTAACATTCCAGACAAGAGTCACCAATTAGTCTTGAAAAAATAGTGAATTTTAACAACTTTGTAAAAAAAACAATTATTTTGTAACAACTTATGTATGTAAATAGATTTTTTTTTAAAATGGATCTTTTAGAAACTAAAGATAAACTAGTTCTATTTAAGAGAACTACTAAAGATATACTTCCTCCACGAGTATTGCTGCTGTTGTTTGCCCTCCTTTCTTCAATATACACTTGCTGTCCAGCTAGTTGTATCGGGGATGCCTAAAAAATTAAAAAAATAGCAAGTCGAGCTTATAAGGAAAATTGCAAAAACTAAGAAAAAGATAATCTTAATCACACTTTCATATCCGAATATGTTCATACTCAGAGTTATCATTTATTCAATTAGTAAATACATTACTAAAAACTGATTTCATTAAGCTCAAACCTCAATAGCTTTCTGAACACCAATGATATCCTCAAACTCTAAAAATGCAAAGCAAATACCAACATCCTGCAAATTGCAAATTCCAAGTTGGGAATTTAGAACTTATTTTAGAAGACTCCCTGATTCATTAAAAATACTACTAAAATCAATATGGTTATGATTATTAAAATATTGATTTATATGATTCCAAGCATGTCTCCTGCTGATGTATCTTTCATTACTGATTGAAGATAAGCATGTCTCCTGCTGATGTATCTTTCATTACTGATTGAAGATAACTCTTCGTATAGGGACTGTTAAAAACTTACTATTTAATCCATATACATAATTCTTATGATTTTTAGACGAGAAAAATTATAAAAAATGCGACGAAAGGGAGTGTTTTCTTTTTTAATTTATGTTTTTGTTATATTTTAAAGACAATAAACCTTGTAAAGAATTCAAAGTGAGTGCTCCAAGAAGTTGTTAAGATATTAATAAAATTTAAGAATAAAATTAACTTTTAGTTAAATTATAAGAATAAAGATAAAAACCATACTATATTTCAAAAGTTGTATAAAGATAACTCCACAATATAAAACATTATCATATTCAAGACGTCATATGAAACCATTACAAACTTTTCTTTTATAATTCTCCTTTTTAAAACCAAAATTCATGAGTACTTCAATACTATGCTAACTCATAAAACCATAAGACTTAGTTTGCGTTGGACTAGTGGCTTTAAAACGAGGTTTAAAGGCAGAAACCAATGATAACTTATTAAAACACGAAACATCTGATAAAAAAACTCAAACGCTAACTCCTACATCGCCCTTAGAAGGTTTTACAGTTCTTTTTTCTCCCAACCGAGACCAAAGCAAACCAGATGTTTTTATCATAATAGAGTGTTTATTAACATTTTGAAAACCAGGTATGGTCGTAGTGATAGGTTAAATCGAGAATCATCCACTCATGTCTGACTCCTCTTTTTACTGACTAATTATAAAACCAGATCAATCGATTTAATCAATTAGTAAGCTATTATAACTACTATCTATATATTAAAGCATTTAATTTGGCATTATCACTAAAGAAATACAAATGTAGTTTTAGGGGGAGAAAGGGATGAAATTACTCTCAAGGTGTTTTCTTATCCATATGGCTTGTGGCCTAACCGTGTATAGGACTTAAGTGATTGAAGTTCTAAATCTAATGATAAACAAGAGATGGGGATGTGGATATAGGAGTACATTAGAGGGTTTGCGCGTTAATCGTTTCAAAAAAAATTTGTAAGGATAAATACATTAAATATATAAATAAATAATAAACAAAAATAATAAGCAATGTACAAAAAGTGGGAAAAAAGAGAAAAGCATGTGTCATTTGTCTGTCTTTACATCCTCCACTCAGAAAGCTCCAAAAACAGTTCACCGTTGTCTTCTCCTCTTCAATAACCTACATTATTAAACAAAACATTTTCTTTACACTTAATTTGTATAAATGAATTAAAAAATTACAGTGTTGAAATAATAGCATTTTCTTAAATAAATAAAGTTTGTACTAATTACGGGGCATTAGTATTAAAAAACACCGATATAAATTACTATCTAAATAAAGTAATAAATCAAACTGAAATTCACAATGTTTAACCATCTCAAAATCTTGGAAGTTTATATTTCATAAAAGCTATTTCAATAAAGTGAGCAAAAAGCATGCTTCAAGTTCAATCCTTATTATTAAACTCATTGACTTGATTAAACTAAATTAAAAAAATAAAAATAAAAAAAAAGATAGTATAGTTTATTATTTGATGGAAGAACGTTCTTTTTTTCGGTGGTGCGGTGTATGTATTAAAGTAATACGTTTGTTTAGCCTAGGAGCCAAATCAAGTTGAATGTATGAAACGTATCTTTAGTCTTGTTTATTAAATAAGTTTTAATTCTAGTTGGATCTAAACTTGAGCTTGTTTAAGCTCTTTGACTTGAGCTTGTTTAAGCTCGTCTCGTTCAAACCCCAAAACATTTCATAAACAAATCTAGGGCAGATCGTTAAAATCGAAGCAAGACGGTCGGTTTGGCACTCAAACTGTTCTACAATTTAATGATTTGGACAGTTTGAAACTTGTAACCAACCGTCTAACCTTCATTAGTTATACGCTTTTCATTAAGATATATAATTATGTATAACTACCAATTCAGATAAACAAAAAAAATCAATTTATTAGTTTCAAACCTTCAAATCATCAAAACCGAACCATTAAACTCCTTAAACTACTTAGTCTAGTCGACCGCGATAACTCAACCTAACGGGTTTACTCTCACAATCCCTAAATTCTTAATTATCTATTTAATTCAAAACTTTCATCAAAACCAACCAAACCAAACCAAAACAAACCATAAACACCATCAATTTCCAACATTCTTTTCAATCCTCCATGACTAATGAGTATCTAAAGAAGAAAGAAGCTTACCATAAGAACCATAAGAATGCTTCTCCTTCTTCTTCTTGAAAGCTGATTTCAACACCAGCAAGAATGCAATCCCCAAAAACAACCCCGCTAATCCACCGATGATAATCGCCACCGTCTTCTGCGTATTACGCCGCCCATCGCCACCACCAGTCTCCGTCGCCGACTCTATCCCACCACCACCACCACCTGTTCCTGTCATCAAACCAAACCCACATCAATTATCAAAGATCAAGTAATTCTTGATGCATTTCATCGCTAATTGAACGTTAATTACATCAAAATCAGTAGCTAATTGAACAAATTGATCTCCGGCGAGATTGATTACCTGATCCGGTGACTCCATTGGGATAATACGTGTAGCTAATGTAGCACTGCTGGAGGTAAATCTGACCGGAGATCGAACTCCCACACACACTCCGGCCATTCGCCGCCGCAGATCTCACACAGTTCACACACTCACCACCGCTCAAACCACCTTCACACTGCCCCAACACATACACCGATTGATACTCACCGGAGTAAAACCCTTTTCCACTCACAACCCCCTTTTCAACCTCCAACAACGCAGACTCCAATCTCGAGTCAAAACCCGACCCGCTCGCCCGACCCGACCCGCACTGCTTAAACAGCAGCTCCGTGGCCGGCGCCGGCGGGAACCCCACCACTTCATACCTCAAATAACACCCGATTAGCTGAACCCTAGCGGCGATCGTATCGCCACCACACACTCGTTGAATCGTCTCAGGGGCTTTCTTCACGCAGGTGTTGCAGTCGGAATTGGATAGATCCCCACGGCACTGGTAAACTCCGGTGACGGAGGTGGTCAATTGGTCGTTTCCGGCGGTGGTGCGGTAGAAATTGGTGGTGGATGATTGGGATACGAGAGTTTGGTACAGAGATTTGAGGTTTTGTGATGAGATTCCAGAAGGGTCTTGAAACTTCTGATTTGCGCACCCTTTGTAGACGAAGGTTGTGAGTTCTGCAGATGAGGATGCTGAAGTGCAGATCGAGAGAATGAGGAAGAAGATGTGGGGTTTTAATGGAGTCATATCAGGGTTTGGTGATTTTGATTGATTTTGAGAAATTGGGGAAGAACAACGGACAAATTGTTGTGGTGGAGGTGATTGAGGTGTTTTAATTGATTATTATTGTTGTTGTTGTGATGAGTCATGGGTGTGTACTCGTGTTCATGTTCCCATTCAAATGGTGTTTGGGGTTTGATTGTACGTAACAATACATTGTGATTGTCACATGTTACACTAGGGTGTGTAGTTGGATGAGGAAAAAGAAGTTATAACAAGATAGTTGCAACGGATATGTAAATTTTGCCATTTTGGTATTGAAATAATTTGGTTACTACTGATGAACGGATGGGATTTTTTTTTAAAGATTCGTAATGATGTAATTAATATTGGATTGTTTTTAATGATTTAATCCACTATGTTTTATTGTTGAGGTTCAATCATTGTTGAGTGTTGAATTCAGCAAATAATATATGTAAATGTGAACCTATTGTGCACACGCTATGTATAATATGAACGTAAATAGGGTTCGTGTACTCAGGGATATGGGTTAATTATTTTCATACTGGAAATATTTTAATACATTTACTTTGATTGGTTATGGTTAATGAAGATGAAAGGTTTTAATTAAAAACTAAAAGTAAAAGTAAATTGCAAAAAATAAAAAATTTCAACAAGCTGACACGCCGTGTCAAAATTGTAAAGGAATTTCACGTGGTCGTGTTAAGGTTCTAACCAAAAAAATAAAATTGGATATTCTTTTATAGTTTTTAATCATGAAAAATTATCACTAAAAACGTTAATTAAATCGTGAAGTAAATTCAAATGTGAAAACTAATTCCAACACTAAGTTAATTTCTTGATTTGATCCGACTTGCGATTATTAACAATTATGGTGCAGTAACTCTTTTAATTAATAATTTGTATCGATACTATATATCACGTCAGTCACCCACTCTATATGATGTCTAATCAATCACGGTTCGTTAATTAGAGCCAACCCCCTACTCTAAACTCACGCCGTTCGGATCTTAGTATGTGTGTTGCAATGATAGAAGTATCATTGATTTGTCACCCCTTAACACGAGGCATGATGTAACGATTTATGTAATATTTACACAGACGAGTATTATGATCTGTACTGGATAAAAATTACGATTTATAGTGAAACTAAACCTTTAAATTTTAAGTTTTCAAAGCACATCCAAACATGTGTGGGGGTATAGTATCCATCAAGACATACACATTATGTATGCGATCCAACACAAATCATCAAGCATGGATCACCTATCTCCTAGCGAGTTCTTGACACTCTCCCCATATTCTCTAAGTCAAAGTACTTGAATACGTACTAATGAAAATTTGATCAATATATAAATTGGTGAGAACTCACGAGTATTTAAGAAAAATTAACAATATCTTAATCAAGATTAATGTATTACATTTTATCAACAACAAGCATACAACACAGAAAACTTGACATTTAAACCTACACTAAGCATATTGTCATAACACGTACAATGCCCCCATGATTAACAGTATTATCCCAAATGCATGTATCCTTGTACTGGACATATACTGCTAGTAAACATGCATGTCTCGTGATTTTTCTCACTGCACGAGAGTCTCCCGTAATAAATACATTCACATTACAAACACCTTAATTCATTATTTAATTGAGTGTTTACATCTGTAACAGCCACGAAATTCGATTTGTTTAAAAAGCTTTTAAACGTTATACTAAACGCCAAACCAAACACGCATAGCCCAATAAGGCCCATTAAGACACTCGAGTTTATTTAAAACCCAATCCATTAATTATATGCTTGAACAATAACCAGATGCTTAAGTACATATATTATTAATATTAAAATCAAAATATTGACATTGGACGTGAGAAAACCCTTAAAACAGTTAAACGTGTTGAATACGCGATACTTCCGTGTTCGAACTCGTTTAATTATCAAACAAATTTTCAATATGATCAAATAAATAATATTGAAATATTTGTAACATTTAATGAATTATCTCAACGTCAAATAAAAATTTAAAACGTTGCTTGAGAGTTGAGACGATTCCGGACGCGATACGAACCGACCCAGGAAGGAGCCTACTTATTAAGCCCACCTATAAAAACCCATTTTCTCCATTTTAGGGTTTGTTAACAAGTGGAAAATAGAAAAAGAGAGAGAGAGAGAGAGAGAGAGAGAGGCGACAGCCTCCTCCCCCCCCGATCTCCGGCGACCGGTGGCCGGCGGCGGCGGCCTTCTGTGAGTGGCGGCGAGTGCCCCACCTTTCTGGGCTCTACTCGACGCCCCGATTTCGATGGTGGCTTTGGTTTTGCCTAAAACACAGCAAGGTGGCGTGAATCGAAGGCGGTGGTGGTGGTTGCAGGTGGGTTTCGGAGGCGGTTGTGGTGATGGTTCACGGGTTGTGATGTCGGTGGTTGTTGGGTTGTAGACAGTGGTGGTGGTTCTCGGCTTGAAGGCTGTGGTTTAGTGGGTTTTCAAAGGCGGTGATGAAGGTGGCAGCCAAGGTGCAGGTGTGAGTCGGTGGTTGAAGGTGGCTGTGGCGGTGATAGGTGCTAGGTGGTTGTCGGTTGTGGTGGTGGTGTTTGTTTTTAGGGGCTCGATAGCCACATAAGGTGATGACGGTGTCGGTCGTACGGGTGGTGGTTGTGTTGGTGATGGCGGTTGTGGTGGTCTAGGAACAGATGGTGTGTGGTGATGGTGGTGTTGAGAGTTGTGGTGGTATGGGTTGATCGATGGTGATGGTGGTCGCGCAGGTGGTGGTTGTTAGCTATGGTTCATGGTTATGGCTTGCGATGGTGGTGGTGTTGATAATAGTCGTGGTATGGTTGTGATAGGGGTTGGTAAGCGACGGTGATGGTGGGTGTTTTGGTGATGGTAATTGTGGTAGTGGTTGTCGGCTACGGTGTTGGGCAGATGGTGGTGGTTGTGATAGTGGTGTGAGTCGGTGATAGATGGTGATGGGGAAGGTTTGTTGTGATGTTGTTAGGATAGGGTCAAACGGGTCAACCACAGTCAAACATGGTTAAATGTTGATCAAACTTGGTCAACGCGCGGTCAATGGAACGTTAACACGATTAGATCAAGACGAATACGAGTGGGTTAGCCTACGTGAACCGAGTGAAAGGTATAATTATACATTACAAGTATTGTATATATTTGTGTATATAAATTGTTAATTATATAAATTAGTGTTTTAACCCGCGCTACGCCCGTGGGAGTTTGGTTGTTTTTCTCTGCTAACGCGATCGTGACTTTTTTCGTTGTCGGATTGGCTCATCGGAAACCACAAAAGCGTATACCGATACCAGTTCAATTAAATACTGAATACCGATACTAATGTTTGACGTCAAAAACACAAAAAAATAAACGTTTGTGGTCAAAAAGCAAACTTCACCTGCGTTACGCGTACGGAAGTTTGGTTGTTTTCCTTTGTCATATGCTACCGTGACTTTCTTCGTTGTCGAGTTGGCTTATCGGAAACCACAAAAGCGTATACCGATACCGGTTCCGATAATATCGAATACCGATTCTAATGTTTGAACCGAAAAACAAAAAAAGTAAACTTTTGTGTCAAAAAGCAAAAATATAAAACTTTGTTGTTAATCCTAATTATAATTTGGGTTTTAAATACATTTTATAAAAATATGCGATCAATATATAAAAACACAAACTTCTAAATGCATTTTACATAATTGTGTGGCTAATATATTAAAAAGCAAACTTTCCTGTAGCAGTGAAGTTGCTTTTTAATATATATTGTAATGTAATGTGTTGAGCTCTAAATTTATTAATATAAACACTAATATCTTGTTGGGAAGAATCGAACATTTAAAACGAAACTTATTATAATATGTTTAATAATACATTAGTTAATATAATTAAGGATAAATCACAATATGTGATTCTAAAACGTGGGATCTATCTATAACTTGTTATAAGTATTAATATTGTTATTTATGTCATTATAATTATTAGTATTATTAATAATGTGCTTGTAAATATTATTACTATTGGTGATAATAATAAAGCTATGCTAGTAATGATATTATTATTATTAATATTATTAAAATTACATTCTATATTTGAAAAAACGTAATAAATAGCCTCGTTTATACTAAGCTTAGCATTAGCAAAACTAACACGCATACCCTCGTAGTTGTTATTATTACATTTATTAGTATTTTACATGTGAATGATAGTTCTAAAACTTAACTATATGAATAACATATATATACACACTGAGAATTTATTTGATGTATTAACCATATATACCAATAGAAACTTATAACTAAAGGGTGATTGAGTTTTGGTATAAAAACAACTACAAGAATTAATACAATACAACTAATAGAAGTCAGGTTAATTTCAATGTAACGTCTAACACAAATTTTGATAATTAACAAATGTATTCATCTATTACTAATAATATAAGGTTTTTTGGTAGTCTACTTGTCACAATTCTAAAGCGTTTAAATATTATTTTCTCGTTTCTCTTTTTTAATAAATATCACATTAACTACAAATGATATTATTTAACTATTTTTATATTAAAAATATTTTTTATTAAATAAAAAAATCTTTCTACAAATGCAATTTGTAAAGAAATAATTTATTTATAAAATAAGAATATTTTTCAAAAAAATATTAAACTTTTAAAAAACACAATATATTTTAAAACATGTTGCTTTTGAAAAATAAAATTCTTATGAAGCAAAATTAATTAAAATTTAAATTTATAATAAAAAAATTATTAAAAATGACATTTTTTTAAAAACGGTTTGTTTTGAAACAATTTGTTTAATACCAACTTTTTTTGAGAAAAACAAAGAAAATTAAACAAAAGTTTAAAAAATGATATCGTCTTTTTATCACTCGTACGTAATGTCAATCATATATCTTATATCAAAAGGTCGTTTTATAATTCATTAATTTTTATTAATAACTATTTAATATTTTATTATTCAAATCGTGTAATACACGGGGTACTAACCTAGTAAACTTATAAGAACAAGTTATAGATGATATTTTGATATCAATTTTATCTATCTATAACATTAAGTTATAACTATTAACTTTATGTCTAATATTAATTAGATTAGTAATGCTACTATCACTAATATTATAATAGTTATTGGTTTTATTATGATGATATAGTTATATTAATATTTATATTAAAATTTGTAATATTATTAATATTACATATGAACAATATCATTCTCTAGCTAAGGTAATATAGTAAATGGTTTCAATATTATCAATATTAAATTTAATATTAATATAAGTTTATTATTATTAGTAACATTGATATTATTAATCTTTATCATTATTATTATCATTAGTTTTACTAATAATAATTCTAATATTAAAACGGTAAATCTGATAGTTTAGAATCCTAATTACATATTATTTATGGATACATATGAAGACAAAAAAATTAATATCTCCTAAATTGTATACGCATACATTGAAGATTTATAACATACAAGTCATGTACACTAATAATACTTTAAACAAATAAGGGATCAAGGCAAGCAAGCCTGATTAGGATATAATTAAATATTTCTATCACAACATGTATCTATATACAAGAATACTCGATACACATAATATATAATTTGAGAAATTAAAGTAATTATACGAACAACATTAATATCATTCAACAACTTATAATCCACAATTATAATATTATTAAACGATCATCTCACCTAAGTTAATAGAAAAAGCTCAACCGCACATTTGATAGTGTTATTGTATTGCTAAGGACTTACGATAGCAGTGTAATTAGGATTGCTTTGGTGAAACCCTACACATAGTTGTGAGCTTCTAACATTGATACATGAATACTTGTAAGAGAACCCAGGTGAGTCTTCGCAGCCCCTTTTTACTTAAATTACTTTTGGGGTGAAAAACGAGCAATTATGCACATGCACCGACTGTCGTTTTACACAACCATTAATTTTGGATAGAACTGACGGATCGTATGGGTAGTACTACTTGGGGAATCCTCCACGCACAGTGTGTCCTATGTATAGGCAAACAAACACTAAGACATACAGTGCCGCTGAGCCTGTAGTGTCTACGCGGCATATTATCTGCACATGCTTATTCGTTGACAGTTCGGGTGTTGCCATTCGGGGATTCAATCCATATTAGATGGGGATTGGATAACCGGGTACAGGGTTGGTTGTGGACTTATTTAATTGACATCATACGTGTTAAACTCTATATCGTTAAACCTGCGAACTCACCAACTATTTTTAGTTGACACTTTCAGTATGTTTTTCAGGAACTGGAAACCAAAGATATATTGGCTAGTTATATATTTTGAAGAACCTCACGTAGCAGTTGTACCAAGTTCTAGAAGCCCAGACTACAAAGTATTTAAGAATGTATTTGATGTAATAAAGGTTTTATTATTCTCTTGTAAACAATGTTGTTCTTGATATTCAGTCTAGTCGCACTCCCGTTGCTTTCGTTGTATGCTGATAGTGGGGGTGTGACAACATCAAGTGGTCTTAAAAGAAGGAAATGCCTTATGTAACAATACATTGTTTATAATAAATCAAATCAACATAGAAAAAAAAAGTAGAAACATGAGACTCACACTAATTATCTCGTAGCTATAATATATGTCAATACAATGAAATTGCTCTTTTATATGTACAGTTACCATGATAAACATAATCTGTAATTGTTAGCAAGTACGCAATTAGAAATATAATATTTATCGATATTGTTATAATGCACATGATTTTTTTTAAAACTTTTTACGTTTAAGTCTTGTTATCTACTACCATCTATAAAACATCTCATTGGGACAATATAGTAATTTGCAATACTTTTAAGATTGCACAATTACAAACTTGTAAATTGTTCATTCCGCCTGCGCAGGTTACCCGATAGTAGTTTTTAATATAGCTCCGACCATGTATTCGTGTGCAAATGAGCAGTCATTTCATAGACCATGCATCGTATGAAATGATTATTAATTTAGAATCAATAACACGTATATAATTACAAAGAACCACTTAATGCATCTATACATGTATCAAAAGTTACATACACGACAATTATGTGATCTTCTTTCTTCCTCTCTCTCGTTACCTCTATTTGTCCTTCATACACCACATACAAGTGGTTTATATGGTATTTTTAGTTTTCAATGTATTACTTATTCTAAAATAAATGTTAATCTGTCAACTAGGTTTTGATCAAAACTCGAACCGGTTTAGGGTTTCAACACCTGAAGCCAGGTTTGTAACTGGTTTTGATATCGGCTCGATCTGGTCAACAAAAGACAAAACCGGTTTTTTTAAGACCTGATTCACGTTGAAACTGGTTTCATTAAAATGTCCGTGTTTAAATCGGGTTTCAACCAGTTTGGTTCAGCTTTTACTAGTTTAATCCGGTCTCATCAAATAGGGTTAAGAATCAAACCCAAATCTACGCATAAATCGGGTTGCCAGTTTTGATTTTCAACCCGCTTTTTCCATCTCTACCTCTATCGCCCTGACTCTATGAAGGTTGTGTGTTCTAAATAATCGGATTATCTGGCCCAATTACACGTGACAGCCCAAACCCACCATGCCCTAAAACATCTTATCACATTCATATAAACCCTAGTTCTGAAATCACTCCGCCTCCATACAGACCTTGTGTGATTCGATCAACCATGTCGAAACGAGGTTTAATCTTCATCCTTCATCTTCATCGTTATCTAATTTTGAATCATTGCATGTTTGATCGGAATCATCATCTCAATTGCTTGTTCATTGTTCTTCAGGTCGCGGTGGTTCCGCCGGTAACAAGTTCCGGATGTCGCTGGGTCTTCCGGTGGCTGCAACGGTGAACTGTGCTGATAACACCGGTGCGAAGAACCTTTACATCATCTCAGTGAAGGGGATCAAGGGTCGGCTCAACCGGCTTCCGTCGGCTTGCGTCGGAGATATGGTTATGGCTACGGTGAAGAAGGGGAAGCCGGATCTCAGGAAGAAGGTTATGCCGGCTGTTATTGTTCGTCAGCGCAAGCCGTGGCGCCGAAAGGACGGTGTTTTCATGTACTTTGAAGGTAAAACTCGTTAAACTTGTAGTTCATGATTAATAATCGTTTGATTGCGGTTTGAATTGCTTTTGAAGATCATTCTTTTTTGTAGCTGGTGTATGATTCTTGCTCATTTGTACAATTCAGCTGCTGCTTGAATGCTTGATCGTTTTTATCTATGGAATTATTGATATTAAAATGTGTTTGTTTTTAGACATGAAGCATAGCTCCGAGTGTTTAAGAACTTTTTACTACATAATAGGGTTGTGTTACCTTCTGGTGGTTATTAATTATCTCATTTATCTGTAGATTATGTCCAGTTTTGACTTTAAAGAGTTTAAAAGTACCACTTTATGACTTTAAATCGAAAATTAACTAAAAAAGGTAGTTTTGGGTGAATCTGCAATGCTAATGGTGAATGGTATAGATTTGGAAATCCCAAGTTTGAAAGTACTAATAATTTACGGGTTCTTTTTTTTTTTTTTGCATCAGCAGTTTGATTTTATGTTTGACTCTTCATGTTGTATTTTTAGATTATGAAACAATCTTAAAATTGAAACCTTGAGTGTTTATCAACAAATTCTTCACCTTTTACGTCTGTTTCATCTAATCGTACTCCAGAATGTTTTATGTAAAGGACTTTTTGTTGGTATGGTAGAAGTCTACCATATCTTTGTAGCTTTACATACAAGACAATAAAACTATGCTTAAATTCGTTATCTTTTCACTTGCAGATAATGCGGGAGTCATTGTCAATCCTAAGGGAGAAATGAAAGGTAAATTTTATTATATCTGCCAATTTGGGTTATGATTTATCTCTAGTTCATCAAATGATCAATACAAAATATCTAGCTAAAAAGTAACTATATCAATGAAATAGAAGTGACCTCAAGTACATTTTTAAAATTTAAAGCCTGGAAACTTGGTTTAAAAAATAGCGCCTGAGGCATGAGGCTCTTGTGGCGATCAGAAAATCGTGTCCGCGCCTTGTGGTGGCGCTTCATGCACATAGAAACAACCAAATTTTATTGTGAATGATTTATATGTTAACAAAGGCCATTATTTTAAAATGACAAGATTGATGCAACTTTTGTTGTATGTAAGGCTTGCTTAATTGTAGAGCTACATCTCGCACACGTGAGGCTCTCGTCTCATTCTTCATGCTTTGCGCCTTGGGTTTCAAGACCTTAATGGCTTGGAGCACCCATGCTTTTAAAACTTAGCTCACAACTTTTATAGCTGCTTATATGAAAAAGGATGAGATTAATATTGTATTAGTTGAGGTTTTAAAGTTAAATATGTTTTGTGTGCGTTATCTATATGCAGGATCTGCAATAACTGGACCTATTGGGAAGGAATGTGCTGATTTGTGGCCTAGAATTGCAAGTGCTGCCAATGCAATTGTTTAAGAGGTTGTTTGGAGTTTGAAGTCTTGTTTTTTGGTACTGGTGTAGCTTTTGCTTTGTTTTGACTGCATATTTGATGTTTGGTGCTGTTGAGATTTTTGGTAGAAATCAATTGGGTTAGTCATTTTATCTGTCATTGAAGTTGCATTTCTATTTGTGCTATTATATAAATTATAGTTAGATGAAAATTGAAAAAATAGCTCTTCATCACATCCTCAATCCAAATGCTACTACTAATAATACTGAAAAGATCATAAACGTGTTTGATGAAATGCCTAGTGTGTACTCAATTTGATTTGGCTGGTTGTAAGATTTTAGGTCAGATGAGTGACAATAGCTTATTTTTGTAACTCTGAGAATTTGACAGGGGTGCAAACAAGCCGAGCCGCTCGTGAGCTACTCGAGATTGGATAGATAAAAAGTTCGAAATGAGCCAAGCTTTATCGAGCCCGAGCTTGGAAAAAAGCTCATTTAATTGTCGAGCCCGAACCCGAGCTTCACGTATCGAGCTCGAGCCTAAACGAGCTTTTTGTTTGTATATTTTTATTTAATTTATTTAATATATTATATAAATAATATCTATTATATATAAAGTTATGATAAAAAACAATTAAATAATATGAATAAAGGTCTATATAAATTATATAATTATAAATATATATATCAAAATTAAATATAAAAATATTAGAAATAATATTTAAATAAATAAACGAGCTGAGCCCGAGCCCGAGCCGAGCTCGAGCTTGAAAAAGTATTATCGAGCCGAGCTCGAGCTTTAAAAATAAAGCTTCAAACGAGTCGAGCTCGAGCTCGAGCTCTCCTAAGTCTTCACGAGCCGAGTTCGAGCCCATAAGAGCTAGGGCTCGGCTCGGCTTGTTTGCATCCTTAGAATTTGTTATTGGAGAACTTGTATGGACATATTAAAAACTAGATGAAGCTAGAGCCCAAAAGATTGTTGGGCCATGCGGGCTTCCCGTAATAATTATGACCCATACCTTTAGCCAATTTAGCTTTTAATACAGGATCATTCAAGTCAGGTTTTTTTGTTATTGGGATAGGTGAATTCTTATAGATCCATCATCCGGAGGAAATCGAACATGATAATTTTTAATCATCCGGTTCGAGCAAGAATAAAAAGAACTAATTGAATTCATATAAAATATATGTTATCTAGACACCCGCATATATGATATATGGATGCTTTTATGTAAGTAAAATCAAAATTTTACTAGATTTTTTTTTTCTGGAGTTGAAACTATCGAGTGCAAAAAATTCAGTTCTTACAAATAAATACCCAATTCCCAAGTCATATTTTTTTTTTGACTTATCTTACTTGTCACAAAAATATGTATTTTTAAAATTATTACAAATCCAGGTTATTAACTTCAATAAGTTAAAGATCTATTCTTCAGTATAATGGACTGTCTTTTTTTCTTAAGAATGAAATAAAGGAATTTTTTGGAAGACAAGGAATATTTGATTTCGCAGTAATACATAAGAAACTTTCAAATTATGGAATGAATCCATGGAAAAACTGGTTAAGAGGTTATTATCAATCTATCTTTGACTCTGCCTCTTCAAGTGACTCAATAAGATAGACTAACTTATTCCAACTTGCTAAAACTTCCCAAAGATTCAATCCATAAAGAAACATTACCAATCCACATATGATGTGTGAACAATGACAGTTGTGTACCATAGTCAGTAGCTAGATATGAATAAAGGGGCATGGCCTGAACTAAATTGGCACCAAACTATTAGAAAACCTTAGTTAATATGCTTTTTGGCTTACCGATTTGGGATGTTAAAATGAGACTTGAAACGGGTCAAGTTTTGATAAACTAAATAAACTTTATAATTTTTGATCATTTGTTGTTTTGAGGGTTTCATGTACATCATTAGAACTAGTTATCATTGTAATAGCTCTCTACGTTTAATGGGTGGAACTAATATAAATGAAATGTAAGTGTATTCTTAGTGAAATAAGTTGTATGATTAGTTAGCTTTATAAAAAAAATTATGATTGTCAATCACAAACACAAATAGATTCATTTTAGAACACAATATCAATTTGGCTTATTTGTGAACATGAAGATGACCATATATAATAAAATTAAAAGCGTATAAGAAAATAGAAAGTGTAATGCTTATGTATTCTATATTTCCAACAATGCTTCTAATGAAAATCGATAGAAAATTATTGTTAGCTTGTGATTGTTGAGGAACAACGAGAACTAGCAATTAAACCACGTGATGTAGCGCGTTTGTGAACTTCATTACACGTGTTACGACAATGACATTAGCGTGGTTTAACACATATGAGAATCGTATGAAGTTGTTTGATGTAGGTATAAGCAGTATTATATCTAGTATGTTGCGATGTAAACATGACCTAAAATTGAAACGCTCAAGTTGTTCCAGGACAAAAATACCGTTAAATACATAAGAGAAATGTTTAAAGTTCCGGTGGTTTAGTATAGGTAGAAAAAAGTAACATAAACAAGACAGCATTAAAATGAAAGAATGTTCCAGTAAAAAAATATTGTTAACTACATAAGAGAAACATATGAAATTGTGATGGCTTGGAATAGATAGAAAAGAGTATTATACCTAACACATTATAATGTAAACAAGACCTAACATTGAAACAACAAAAGCGTTTAAAGGAAAAACAATTTAAAAATATATAAAAGAAATAAAAGAAAAAAGTTACAAAAAAAATCAAGAAACAAAAAATGTCACTTGTGAGTTTGGAACCCAGAATGTCTGGTTTGGAAAAGGATGCATAAATATAACTTGTATCAAAGTAGGCTGCATAAACATAACTTGTATCAAAGTTTGGTTTGAAAAACAAAATCAACACTGATTATTAGTTATGTTGACTTCATGAATACTGAAAAAGAACACCCACCAAGATATATTGACTTCATGATTTTAAACATCGAAAAAGAATACAGCCACATGATGTGCTAACTTCACTATTTTGACACCGTTAAAAAACATAACTAGGATATTGTCAAAACAAGAGTGTATTCACTTCAAGATTATAAATAATGAACAATAATGCAAAGTAGAATGTAATCTTAACCACCATCCATTGTTCTAATCTCAACTATACATGCACAAACTGTTTTTTCCCTCAAACCGGTTCGGTTTTTTTAACCGGACTGGTTTTTTTTGTTTGGTGATCAAACTCGTTCGGTATTTAAACCGGTTTTCTAACGGAATAGTCGAACCCTTCAAACTGGTTTGATCGGTGTTTGAACTGGCTTTTTTTAACAGGTTTTAATACGGTTTTTAGGTCAGAATGGTACGCAAACCCAACATAGAGATAAGTTCAGCCCCAAATACTACCGTGGAGGCGTGGATGTCATTTTTAGTTCCCCCAATATTGGGTTTCCTTTTTACACAGGCCATTGAGCCCAATAGTTAGCCCAACATAGAGATAAGTTCAGCCCAAAATTTACTTGTTAAGCTTGAGATGGGCTTTAGTTCACAGCCCAAATACTTGGAAATTGAAACCCTTCAATCCTTGAATCAAATTAACCATTATCCCATTCTACTTTTCTAGTGCTCTGACTTGATTATTTTACTTAGCTCCTGTTATAAAAGCCCAAAATAACAAACATGTGGTATTGTGGTTTTCTTTATTTTGAATCTTTAATTTTTTCATTCTCAAAAGTAGTTTGATTTAAATTAACCATACAAGTTTTTATTTTGTAGCAACGCTAAACAAGGTAACTTAGATGCAAAACATAAATGTACCGTCTTGGTTAATATAAACGACAAAGGGCTAGCGGCGCAAAAAATAAATGTACTGACTTTGTTTTGCTATTTTAAAAGGACTAGCGGCGTAGTTTGTTGACCGTTTGCATTCTATTTCGATGTAAAAAAGGTTTCTTTGTTGATGAAAAAAATGACAAAGATATAATCAGTTAAAAGTTTAATAAATTAGTTAGAAAATAAAGTAAACATCAATTAAAACTTGCTCATGGTTTTCTTTTCTTAATTCTGGCACGATACTTTATTTGTTGAATTTTGAGATTCGGTAGTTAAAGCATACATAAACACACAACTACAATTGTACAGAAAATAAAGAGCACGTGATTAGGCCAATAAATATGATTTGGGTATCATTTAAATAAAAGCAAGTGGCAATGTGACCGCATGTAACATATTATTTCTAAGAGAATCTTTATATTTTTATATAGTAATTACTGCGTTGAATTATGCAAACAAAGTGATATATGATAAGATTATAAAACTTAGTCATCTTAATATGTCAACAAAGGAGATTAATAAGGTAAAGTAATATAGGATAATGACAAATATGATTCTTATCCGCATTTATATCCACATATCCATATGCCTTTACTTTTTTCAGTAAATCTTGACTAGCGATACAATTTAACTTGTATTTTTACTGGTCATTTTTCTTCTTTTGAATCCATCACTTTCAAAAATTTAAACTTTTGATTCTTTTACCATAAAAAGAAATCTTATGATTGCAAAAACCATAACTTTTGGTTGCTTTATCCTGAACTAACAATTTTCATGTTCACGTCGGATTGATCATTTGACACACAAACATGAGCCGTTTAGCAACTCCATCCATCATAGGTTGTTTCCACTCAAGTGCGTTTAACCATGAAGTTTTTATCTCGTCCACGACTATGGCTCCCAAAACCTGCTAGTGATATTTAAAACGAAACAATCCTTATGACCTAGTACCTCTCCAACTTAAAGATGTCAAGTTTGTATAAGATGACACACATGCTATCAAAAATGTGTATGATTTTGTGGTTAAATCACAGTTAACTATTTTAATTGTTTAAAAAGATGAACCCAAAATAATAACAAAGGTTGGTTTGAAAATGAGTGGCTACAAGTTGCCTAATTATAGGTTATATACAAGTTGCCTAATTATAGGTTATATACAAGTTGTGATGACATGAATAGAAAGTGATGGGCCCTATGTTTTGGTCGATATGCCAATGTTCATCATAAGTCGTCATTACAGGGTCGCTTTCATTTATTTAGTCATAAATATCATGCCAAAAAAGGTTTAAACAAGTTGCCTAAAAAGAGAATAACAAGTTTCCCACTTTCGTTTATTAATAATAATTAACATGTTGTCAAATACGATAATGTTAAATCCTATTCCTATGATGTTATATATATAACAGGATTAATGAAAAATGTGTTTTTATCATAGAACATACATTAAACATTTATCACAAATACGTCACAATATTGTGTTTGATAATATACAAAATTATACAAGTGTGCACAAACTAATTAATGTACAAGCGTAATCTAGGAGATGCATTTCGAGCCTATTTTAATCACGATGTCATGCTTTACCAACTACTTTGGCAAACTGTAAAATCTCCACTTTTAATATCATGATGCAACTAAATATAATATATTAGTTAAGAATTATATCAATTATATTTTCATCATATGTAATTAAAAAATATGAGTTGAATAGTTTTTCTTTTTTATCTTTTACCACCAACCATTTGGTTGAGTGATAGCCTCATGACTTTCTCTAAGGGAGGTTGTGAGTTCGAGTTCTACTAGCAGCAAAACGCTGTTGGTGGGCCGGGTTTTACCGCTGTGGACATTTGGGTGGCGGGTTTTCCCCGGAATTGGTGGTTGGCAGGCTTGGGCTACACAGCGTTGTCTGTCCTCGCGGGCATATGGGTGTCTTTTCGCCATTGGTGTACCCCGGGTAGCCAGACTTTAATTAGTTGGCCGTTCAAAGAAAAAAAGAATAGTCTTTCTTTTGTAGTTATACTTATTGCACTCTTTTCTAAATAACTGATCAGATAGCACATAATAACTTATAGAGTTTTTATTATTTAATATGATATTAGAGCTTACTGTTCTTGCATTTATATTTTCTCTTATTTATGTCCCTCACCATCACTACGACCACCGGATCTTATTGCCTTTGCGTTGCAATATTGTTCCCTTATTTTCTTCATTTCATTCTGCTTTAAAGACACACACATGATACGTATGTAGATTTAGTTTATCTCTTATGGCTATCGTTGAGCTGCAACAGTTTTAACTCATGTTGTCAAAGTCGTAGATTGTGTCTCTATATTTTGACTATTGTGGTTCTTGCTGTTGATATGGTCATATATTCACAATCATCGAGTGTTATCAGAAAACTTTGTTACTGCTTGTGTATTCGAGTTTATTATTATTATTATTATGTTATTATTATTATTGTTATTAATTTATATAAACATATTTATTGTTTTTTATCCAGTTTTAATATTCGATTTCCTCCCGCGTCATAGATAATATATTAACTTTGATTAAGCGTTATAATATTTATAAAATTTTTAAAAATCTGAATTAAATTAGGTTTTATTTGTAATTATTCATATACTTTATTTACTCATCTAAACAGTTAATCAATATTGCAAAATAAAACATCCAAAAACATTGGTTTGTAGCTTGTTAAAAAAACATCTTCAGAAAACATGTTAAAGACCACGTATGCGTATGAAACCACCATAGGACTCTGTTGTCTCTCTTGGTGATCATTCTAATAAGATAAGCAAAAACTGTATTTTATGTTACATATATAAAATCATCTAACTTTATGACAACCTGAAGAGACACAAATCCAATTATAAGACACATAATTTTACAAAGTGCAGCTTTTATAAAAAAATGATTAACTTGTACTAAGTTTATAATTATTTATTAGTACAGAATTTTTATCGTTAAAGGTCATTTAAAAAACTTTAAAAAAATAAAAAGTTAGAAGAAAACCTATAATCAATAGTCATAACACATTATTACTTTTTGTCTTTTCTTATCATTGATTAAAATAAAACTATGATCATTATTTTAATAAAAAATATTTATCTGATTTAACTTATTAATAAAATAATACATATTAACTACTAAAAGTAACGCCCACAACTACAACTTGGTGGGAGTGACGTCCATGACAATGAATATGATGGAATATATGGTACCATTGGACTTGAAACAAAACATATAGGATTCCGCATCTGTAACATTATTAAATTATTGAATAATAAATGTACAATTAAAATAATAAACTGCTTTATTTTATATTTTATAAGTATTAGTTCAGATGTAAAATATCCATTAAAATAAAAGAAAAGATAACACTATCGGGACCACCATTTTAACTGCCTTTTACTTTGGTGTTTGTATTCTTGTTTCTTACGGATTTAAGCTCTGTTTTAATCCTCTTATAGACAAGTTGTCTCCTCAATGATCACATACACAGATGAATATTTTTTTGTAATTACATATGTAATGGTACAACTAGAAAAAATACAACCACCTATTGAGATGTTTGGATACATAATTGGAAAAGATTGTAATAATTTAAAGATAGAGAATCAAATTCATACATTTATTTTATGATATTTACAAATTCTATATTCTTTAATTGTCTATAAGCAATTACTATCTTTTTCATTCTATTAACGTGAAACATTTTTTATTTAAATTTATAATAATTATATTTTAACACATCCAAAGTTTATAAATCACTCTAACAATATATTTAATTGTCTTTAAAGAGATACACGGATGGTAAAGCGAATAGTCTACCAACAAAAGAAACCATTATTGTTTTATTAAAGTTTCAGCTTATAATAACTCAGTTGATTGATGTGATCCAAAGTGATAAAAATAGAATAGTCGTCAGCTTTTTTTTTTCTTTTTTCTTCGTGTTGTATATTTACAATTATAAACTATACATGTTGTAGATTTAATCTTGTAAAACATAAGTGCGCTAAGTTTAAGAATACAGTCGGCGTAAAGTATATAATGTATATATTTTTGAACGGTGGCATATTTAGATCAATGTAGCCAGGAACGATCCGTAACTCATACGAAATTTCAACTATCCATTGATAGTTTGATGCTCGAAGATGACACCAACCGTTATATTATGAAACGACTATCTTGTAGAATCCCCTTACATGCTAGCCAGAAGAAACTCGTCAGCAAGAAAATTCGAACCCAAAAGGTCATTGGCAAATACAGAGTGTGTTGATAGATAAAAAAGACTGTATACAACTAAAATTTTAAAAATTAAATTTTAAACTACGGGTGTTCAAAAAAACCGATATTCGAAATTATCCGAAATCCGATCCGTATTCGAATCCAAATAAACCGATCCGAATCCTTATTTGGATATTCAGATCGGATTTCATCCGAATCCTAATTCCTTATTTGGATTTCGAATATCATAATTTTTTTATTCGGATTATTCGGATATCCGATTAAGCTTAATAAGAATTCAACTATGTTTTTAGCCCAATACTAATTACAACTACATATTATGTTTTAAATCAATAAGAATCTTGACATATTTTAGTCTTATAATCCTAAACAATTATACATTAATCAATTATTGTTCTAAATTTAAAGATTCTAACATTCGGGTTCTATACAATTAATTATTATGTTTTAATTTTTGTTCAAGTCAAATTTATATTTTCTGGTTTTATATCTTTTATTTGATTCTAAACTTCTAAAATGTTAGAAAAATAAAAAATTTTGAGCAGAAAAAACAGGAACAAAAAATAGAAAAAATTATTATTTGATTTATTTGGATTATTCGGATATATCGAATTCGGATAGATTCGGTCGGATGGAGATAGCCTTATTCGAATCGGATTTCGAATAGCGTCATGAAATTTTCAAATTCAAATAATTTGATCCAAATAATCCGTTATCCGATACGATGAAGATTCTATTTTAAACTACCCGTTCAAAATATTTTTCGTTTCTAATTTTTATTCCTATTAATCAATGATATTTTTTGTTGTGTACTTGTGTGCCAATCAGATAATTTCCACAACTAGATGTTTCAATTTATGGAAAGAACCCAAACTGTCTCCTCCACGCGCTTACACCAATCCTCAACCGAAAACGCCGTCGGCCGGTGGGTCCGGCGACATCCTCAGCCCCATAACCTCTCATTTCAACTCCACGCGCCACCGCGTGCGAGTAATCCTTGCAAAATATCCATCGAGTAGCTGCATACACAAATCGAAGGCCAAGAGGTCGCCCAATCATCACCGTTCAATTCAAAGTCTTGTCTAGACGCCGGTGACGAAGCTAATACGACAGACGCATCTGCGTTTAACAAAACTCATTAACGTCAGATTTGCATCGTCTCAAATCTGTTAAAAAAACGTTACGTATTGTTGAGTTATTTTGGCTTTCAGATTGCTGAAATCTGTGGTTGTTATTTGAGGTAAGGTTTATGAATTATGATTATGTTTCTTTGTGAAATTATTATTATGAAGTTGAATGCATTATGGTGATGAATTAGGTTTTGAGGATGTGAAGGTTTTAGGTTTGAATGTTAGTGGTTCGAAATTTGATTGTTAGGTATCGTATGGTTGGTGTTAGATTAGGATAACTTGTGTAATTGTGTTACATTTGACTTTTGGCATGTTATAGTGATGGAAACTCTGTTGTTAGATGGAATATCTGCAAGTGATTTATGTGAATTTTGTGCTGCTCTTGTTTGTTATGTTTGTTGTTAAGTGGTGGTTGTAGAAAGGGTGAAAGGGATTGGAGATTCAGTGAGATTTGGAGAAGTTTTGGTAGTGATTTAGTTGATTTTGCATGATTAGAGGCTTGATTGTTCAGATTAGGGCTTTATTTAGCATGTTCCCTGGGTTTAGACCATGAATCTAACAAGGATAGAATGTTGGAATCAAAACTATGTCATCTATCTAATAATCTATCACTGTCTAACTGAAAAGTTATGCCTCATTCCTTGTGTAACCATTTTTCCTGCCATTCATGAAACAGAATCAATTCCTGTGTAGTTTCTTAGTTCAAGAACGTACAGTATGCAATTTGTATATGAAATTGAACCATAAAAGAACATTCTGCGTACTTGATGTATTCATGGAGTCATATGTGAAATTGTGAAGTATAAGTTTGCATGAAAGCCTGTAATACACCATACATCATGTACCAGGTTTGAGAATGTAAAGTGCCGCGTATCACCCTCTAATCACTCTTGCTTATTCTGGTGATCATTTTTTCCAGGAAACAGCAATATCATAGTTGAGTTATTAGGGATGTCTTCAACAAATGGAACAGTTGGTCACATAGTTTCTTCATCTTCAGGAATGTCTTCAAATCTTCATATTTCTTCTGAAGAAATTTGTTCAAAGAAAGCCCCATTTGTTAATCAGTCATCTGAAGTTCTTCGATCTACAGCTTTCCGTGATTATATGAAAGAAAATAACACCAGTTCTTGGTGTACTGATTCACTTTCTGATTTTCTTGATTACCCTGAGAATATCCCTATCCAATCTACTAATTTACAAATTATGCCGTCCGAAGAGGTTGGCAAGCCAAACGATTGGCAAGATTGGGCTGATCAGCTAATTACCGAGGATGATGGTGTGACACCAAATTGGAATGAGATTCTAGTTGACACTACTGTTGCTGATCAAATTCCAAAGGTGCCACTGAAACTTTTATTCTACTTATCTTTTCTAAATAAATGGGAAATGAGAATTTGAGCAATCATGACTCATGAGAAGGAAGTTTTGTCATCTTAAAAGTGGCCGCGTAGATTACATATTGGTTTTCGATCATTCTGAAGTTATGTCACTTTGTCAATAACTGTTTGCTATGCTTTTCTGTTTTAGATGGAATTTCATATGGGGAAATCATCCGGAACCTCACTGTCACTACAAGTAAAGTCACTTGTTCCTGCATCACCTGGAGAGGCTTGCACCCCAGTGACACCGTCACCAACATCATGTGGGTCCCAAAGCAAGCCGCGCATGCGTTGGACACCAGAACTTCATGAAGCCTTTGTGGAGGCAGTCAACAAGCTCGGTGGAAGTGAAAGTATATATATATATATATATTTGTTTTTGTTTTTTGCTTTATTTCCCCTTGCTATATTTTGTGGTGGTAGATATTTTTGTAATTAACTTCTTTTTAACCACAGGAGCTACCCCTAAGGGAGTATTGAAGCTAATGAAGGTTGAGGGCCTAACCATCTATCATGTAAAAAGTCATTTACAGGTGCATTTCTGGTATCTCTTGATGGTGTATCATGTTTCAAGTGAATGTGTTTTGTTTCATGTATATATATATTTATTTTGTCTGCAGAAATATCGGACAGCTAGATACAAACCTGAACCTTCATCAGAAGGTAAATGAAATATTTCTGCAATTTACCTTACTTGTCTTAGTTGATTTCTTGACAATTATAGAAAAGAAATAGATATCAATGATATTTAGTAGTGCAACTAATAGATCACTTCTTGCAGGACCTTCAGGGAAAAAGCCTACTCCAATACAAGATTTACCGTCACTGGATTTGAAAACGTAAGTTAGGTTTCCCTTTACCTATTTAACATGAATTAACTATGTCTATCATGTGAAAAGATACAGTTTTTGCTTTTCTGTCTCATAAGGGGATGTAACTTTGGTCATTCCATTCAGAAATGGATAATTTTTATGGATATAGTATTACTCACTATACGAACACATTTTAAATCTATTTCTACATGCCCACCACTAAATTTACTGGTTTCAGCGTTAACAAATTCTTAATCTTGATTCTTTGATTTCCATTGGTGGTTAGCTGATTTACTAAGAACCGTTTTTATATACTTTTTTTATTCTGACGAGCTTGTTAGTTACTTTTTTTTTATTCTGACAACTGACGTTGAGCTTGTTTGTTACTTTTTTTTTTATTCTGAGTTTCTGTCAACTGAAGTTGAGCTTGTTTGCGAGTGTTTCTTTGCTTTTGTCCTAGTAAAATCGAATTTAGTCACATGTTAAACAGTACCATTCACTATCCTAATTTGCAATAAATGATGCCAATCTTGTAGTTTCTAGTTGTCATAAGTTCATAACACAATGCTGTGTTTAGTAGCAGGGCTTATATATTCTTTAGGAAAGCCAATTTAAAGGCAAAAAATTTAACATGGACCCTTTAAGGGTAGTTGGAGAAGACTTGACATCTAAAGGTTGATAAAGTCATTTGTTACATAATCCATGTTATTCTGAAACAGCAAAAATAATAAGAGGAAAGCTAGGCATACATAAGGAAAACTGAATGGTTGATTCCCATGATGGATAATTGTGGTTCTAGTTCACTTTAGTCACCCCAATCTAAAGGATCATAAATATAAATGAAAGGAACACTTCTCACACATAACTAGTAATCGGTTTTTGCTTTATGTAATTATGTTATAATAAATATTATACGATGTCCTTGCAAAAACATTTTCTTTCAAGCACTTCCACTAGAAAATGTTAGTATCAAGACCTTGTTGAAGATTAGAGGTGGCACAAGTGGTGGGTGAGACGGGTTGGACTGATTTAAAACACTTTTTGTCAGAAATGTCAAAACTTTTTAAAAAGATATTTTGTGTCAAATATGGTTAAAAATGCACATTATTCTACTAGTAATCTAATTTTTTTTTAATATAATATTTTAAAAAGTTTAATTTTATGCCCTAAAATACACTTTGGGTGACTTTAGATCCTTTTGATCATTTGGTTTCCTTATATATGAATTTTTGATTACCCTCATTTATAAGTAAACATGTCATAATTGGTGTCTCGTGATGATACCTTGCAGAATTAGTTATTGCTTTCTGTTTAGGATCTCATATCAGAGATTAGAATTTTGTAACTAAACAAAGAAACAAATAAACGTATCCAACATCCACTCATCTGAGGGTGAGATGAGGACAAATCTTATCTCTATTCAAAGAGATAGAGAGGCTGCTCCTAAAATTAACTTTTTATAACTAACAAGTATATATGATCATGGGAGTTGCTTCACAGAGCTCATTACAAATGTTTCACTGTGATTTTAGCTTATTTGGAGATTTAAGACTTGAGAGAATTGGAGGAATAAGATTTACATGAAATTGGGCATTATTTTCATTTATGTGCTAAGTTAATTACAGTACTTTTATTAATGTATTAATCTGTAATTCAACACTTTTTCTTTACAACAGGAGTTCAGAGATCACTGAAGCATTACGATTACAGGTGGAAGTTCAAAAAAGATTACATGAGCAACTCGAGGTATCCTTTTTATCACTTAAGATTCCGTTATGCTAATTTCTTTTCTCTGAAGTTTTTGTTTTTGCATGTCAATAATCAGTACTTGGAATTAATGGTGGCAATTGTGACCCATCTAATTACCAGTGTCAGCTCTCCTATGCATTGCTAAGGGTCAAATAGATAAAATTAGGAAAAAAAAACACTGGTTAAAAGGGAAATGGGTCAAATGGGTGGAACGAGTTGCAGTTGCCCAATTTTTCTTTAAATGGATACAAAAGTAGAGATTCACTATATTCAAGAAATTAGATTATCATAGTAATAGTACTTTTAACATAATTTTTAATAGTAAGCATCAAGAAATTAAGCAAAAAGAGTTTTTTGCGAACCCAACCCAAACCTCGACCCATTTGACCATTGTGCCTCTTCTACTTGGAATTAACAATTTTGACTAGTATCCGTAAGTTTTCTTTATTTTTGTTTTCATTAAGAGGCATTTTGGACATTTGACTAATATGCCAAGTCAAACTTTGTGTGTATACATATTGTGACTGGGAAGCGAAAATTTTTGAAACTATTACAACTAAATGAACATCCGCCTTTTGTGCAGATTCAAAAAAATCTACAGATGAGAATAGAAGAACAAGGGAGATACCTCCAAATGATATTCGAGAAGCAATGCAAGTTCGGCATTGATTCGCTTCAACCTGCATCATCCACCCTGGAGAAATCAGAAACTGAGTTGACCCATGAAATCTCAAGTTCTCCGGCTCGAACCAAAACATCCACCCTGGAGAAATCAGAAACTGAGTTGACCCTTGAAATCTCAAGTTCTCCGGCCCAAACCAAAACACAGCTTGACCCAATTACAGTTGGGTCGCCATCATCAGAGACGCATGAGGTGGAACTTGACCCCTTAGAATCACAACCGGCAAAACGAGCTAAATTAAATGAGTCATCATCAATCGAATCATCTTAAGAAATGTAACCAAGTTGTAAATATATGTACCATTACTTGCTTTCATTGGTTAAGACATGAGGACGCGCAATCAGCGCTATATTAACGCGGTTTGGTGTATCCTAGGAATGATTGTAGACAGATAGAACTGTATTAAGTTGTGTTGTAGTAATGTTATGTTTTTTGGCCATCGACTTTGTGTGTTTAGTATGGTTAGATGGAATCAGAATGAAACTAATGGAATGCAATGCAACAAGAGATCTTTACTTTAATGTAACAAAATCATTTAAACATGGTTTTGAATTAAATGATAATTAATGACAGATGTTATCTAATAAATACGAACTAGTATTTTATCCCGAGGGCTTTGCCCCGCTAGTACTTTTACGCCTTTATACCAAAATGAAAGACATGGTGTATATTTTTTTATGTTTATCAAAAGAGACAACATAATGTTAAACCGTTAACATATAAAAGTTTATACACGTCCTATTTGTAGGATGTCAATCCACAAAACCAACCCATATTTTATATATAAACCACCTACAACTTTCATATGCACATGGTACACATAGCAATGCACCATTAAGTTGATGCACTTCATAGTTATACACCACAAATTTCAAAAACTCTTGTGGCCAAAATAAAAGAAATACAAAACCACTGTTCATTCCATTATTTTATTAATATTATATAATAATATAATATAATATAATATAATTCTAATCAAACTAAGATATGCTAACCAGTAACGCTTTGAAAACTGTCGAGCTAGTAACTTTGGTTTTTCATCGGTTCATCCGGTTCGATAGTTGGCCTAACTCAATAACCGAATGACTGACAAAAGGACACAATCATTAGTGTCTATGATCTAGTTGGCTCATGTCTTTTATTTTTTAGTTTGTATAAAACTAGACAGTGCTCTTTGTTAGGATTTGATGGGTGTCCAAACTGAGGCAAAGGTTTTTGATGTTGGTGTGATCTACCACTAAGCCATTTTTCGCTTTTTATTATAAATTAACTTTTATCATATATGTAATAAAATGTTGGAAAAGAATAAAAATGCTATTGTTCATCATCCATGAAAATCAATAGTAATACTAATGTCGAAACACACAAAGAATCATGATTTTTGAATCTTTTAATGTGTGACGCCTTGAAACAAAATTGTAAGTTCTCTTCTGATTAGGGTAGCCCCTAAAAGTATACTTTTGAGTGAATGAGAAAAATTAACTATTTTTAACCGTCTTAACTAGCTTTGAATCAAGGGTATTTATGTCTTTTTACATTTAAATAACAGTAAACTAATCTTGACAAGTGTCTTCAATAAAAACTATGCTAGTTTTTCACAAGTATTCTACAAAAACATTTGAATGACATACTATACTATTAACCCTCCTAACTAGTTCAAAACTGAGGGTATATTCGTCTTATAACTCCTGGTTGTTGCAAATTTGCTATTTTAGCCTTGTACATTTGTTCAGAACTGAGGGTGCTTTCATATTTTGCAGCTCAACAACGTTGCAAAGCATATGGTTCCTTGCTCTTTTCATCTCAATCATAGAGAACAGTTAAAGTGATTGGTTCACATGTGTTTTTTAAGTTCAGGTGTTGTAAAAAAAGTTTGCAGCTGTAAATTCCTCTTTTATAATACATCAAACAATTATAGCTTTTTAATCATATTTACACCTGCAAACTGTAATCATAACACTATTATTGCAATACCATAGTTTTATCCCAATCTTTATATTGATCACCACCAAAAACCAATAAAGAATCACAACAAACCAGCCCTTAAATGACAAAAAGAATTTTGAAAAAAGAAAATGGAACTAGAGCAAAAACTTCTAAGCTTCAGCACTCAGCAGCATCTCCGTTCAAAGCTCTCTCCAATCTTGTTTCAAATGGGGTATTTTGCCAATTCACCTTCTTATCCTGTACACCACATACCACATTGAGTTAGTAGCAAAAACTTGAGACATCAGGTGTCGGTTTCTATCGGGTCATATTGGCTGTGCTTTATCTCAAACATACTAAATAAAAAGGATCAAAGGGAAACGGGTCGACATGTTTCAGGTCATCCCAAGTCTATTTCTAATGCACATATTGTCCTGATTTGTTGTACAGAGGGATGTAGATTGTTACAGTAATAATGATGTTTTTGTAGTCATACTCAACATGCTAATTTTTTTTTATAGTTTCTTAAAAACATAACAAGAAAGCAGAGGTCGATCACTCGGCTCATTCTGATGTGTTTTTGACCCGTAGTGAATATGCTTGTTTCAATCCGAACCCTCTAAACTGTTACATTCAAAGGTTTTGACTGTTATTGTGATGGTGTTGTTTTTGTAAGCAAATCATAGTTATCACATTAAGTTATTTAGAGAAAAAACAAGCAGCTACACAGAAACCAACCCAGCCTGAACTGACCCATTTCAACCCGTATATAATGACTCATTTCAACCCGTATAAAATGACTCATTTCAACCTGAACCAGTTTGACCTGTTACAGAGGTGGTCAACTCTAGTCATACCTCTGTGTGATTTGTAAACTTAACACAAGAAAAGATAAATAAGGTTTGTTTGACTCAAACATGTGACATTTTAACCACAAAGACAGTATATTTATAGATATACCTCTCTATACTTGCTGGTGGCATTCGGTATGCCTTTGTATGATGAAGTTGAGCTCGAATATTGGGCTGAGCCCGTGTGGCTCCAGTAACTCCCAACACTACCAATCATAGGCATATCATCAGGGCTTCGACCTGGTGACTTTCTTGGTGTACAGGATGACCCTGAAAAATGTTTCAACTCATCTACGGTCAACGCCCCTAAAATTGGTCTATCTTCAATGCTTTGTACAGAAATAATTGTTGATTCTTGAGAATAACTTTTCCCAGAGGAAATGGGCTCAAGATCAGGGTTATAACATTCGGCCCGTTGGTTATTTGGTGAGTTCTTCTGTGTAGAAACCAACCAGTTCAGACTAGCATCTACTACTGTTTCTTGATTCCAATTGAATGGAATGAAATTAAAAGAAAAATTCTCCTTTTGCGGGTCGGAATCCAATGGCTTTGGTGGTTGTGTTACTGTTCCTTGTGATTTCAAAGCTTTCCATTGTGCAAGATTCTCAACAGGTTTCAACACTGGACTTAAAGAGGATTCGATTCTTGATTCTGATGATGAAACAGGAACTGGAATCGACTCACGCCATACTTCTTGACTAGTAATTCCATCTTCTTCATCATCATAATCTTCTTCATCATCTAAACTGCTGTCATTGTCATCATCCTCATAATCTGAATCTTCAACTTCATCATCACTTTCAAGGCAATTCCCATACCTGTAGTTTGGTGGATAGGATCCACCATTCGGGATATCTAAACCATTCCGAGAACCAGAATGGGAATGGGTATGACCCGACTTAGGAAAGCTTTCACCTTTCTCATTCTTTTCCAATAAATATTCGGTACTGTCATAGATTTCAACATGCTCATAAGTTGTGACATTTGTATCAAATGTCACCTTCTTCTTGGTATTCAAACTCAATGGCTCCTCACTCTTTCCTCTACAATAAAACATACAGTTTAGAGCTAAAACATGATCCCAGACTAATAAACAAAAGAAAACACCAGTAAAACCGAGAGTTACCTTGATTCTGAAAGTGAATCACAGGGCTTATCCTTGATGCTTTGTACCAGTGATACATCAGCTTGCACAATGTTTAGACTTTTAGGATTCTGAAACACAAATTCACAGATTAACTTAACTTAAAGATTCTCATTTATGTAGTGATAGAATGATTAGCACAAAATCAAGATTCTCATTTTGGGTGGGGTTTGGATGTGCACTATGAAGTGAGAGAATGATATTGCAGAAATCAACCCAAAATCAAAATTCTCATTTATGTATATTTCATTTAACTATCCTTAAATTCAAGAAAAATGATATCTCATTCAAATTCTTGAGAATGAAACATGAGAATAACGCCAACAGATGTAAATCAAAAGGGTTAATCAAAGAAATCTTACTTGATCTCGACGGATAGCCTTGTACCTACGCTTCCTTCGTTTCCGATCTTTTGAAGAACTGAAACAATCAAGAAAACAACCCATTAGAATTCGACTTCAGTGTCTTGATTTACGGGGAATGTTCTAGTGGTTGTTGGATGATTTTGAGATGTTAGACGATCTCCATTGTTAGAGAGAGAGAGAGCGAAGAGATAACGGTAGATTTTGGGGTTTTGTAATGGGATATGTTGTGGAGAAAGAGGGATGACCGTTGGGTTTGAGGTGAGTGATGAGGGTGTGGTGTGGGGTCTGTCGTCACAGGAGTGTCATATTAACAAGGGTTGGGTTATACAAACATCCATTTATGTTATTGAAACATCCTATTGTCTCTATCTCTCTTCATGTATCTATATGTATGTATAGAAAGATATAATGGGTGTATCAATAACATACCCCAACAACAATTAACATTAGACCCTTTTTCTTGAATTTTACAAGGGGGAGTTTAATTTTTCATTTATGTTTTGTAAATAAGTCAAAAGTAGTGATTAAAAGTTGGGTAATTAGATTAATAGTTTTTAATAATTTTAATTTTATTTATTAGTCGAGATTAATCTCAACTCCAGAAGTGTTTCCAAACACTTTCAATTTTGAATTAATTTTGCTTTAACAATCCCTTACTAACTAAAAGTTAACAATGTTAGTTTTCGATGACACTAATTGTTTATATGGCGAAAACAATAAGTAGAAAGTTGAAATCAACCATTTGATTCGTCAATCTGTTTCTACACCTTCAAACCTGTCAATCTCCACCTACTGTTCTACACCATTTGACTCTATGGATGTAGATTTTAGGTAATGATGAAGGCTAGACACCCAAAAATGAACATGATAAAGGCTGGGGGTGGCAAAGTTGAAAAATGATTTAAAGTTAGCCGTATTTCATCAAAAAAACTAACAGTGATTAACTCACAGTTAGTAAGAGATCATTATAGAAAAATAAGCTCAAAGTTAAGAATGTCTACAAACATTTTATGAGTTGAGAATAATCCCGACCAATTAATAAAATTTAGGATTATTAAAATTCAATAACCTTCGAACATTTTACATCACTTTCCCTATGATATTTTAGGAAAAAAATTAAAAAATTAAACCATGATTTTTCAAATTATATTAGTTACATATAACAAGTATATTTTTAGTATGAAATTGATTTTTTTTTAACGAATAGATTTTAGCCTATATATACTTCACATAATCTACGCAATTGGTTTACATCAACACATATTATACAAGACTCAAATCTTTAATTTTAAGAGAAACTTTATCACTTTATATTCAAATGATTTTAACATTAAATTCAACTCTTATTCTCTTTACCTCGAAATAACTTTACTATTAAGCTCAACTTCAAAACAACATTCCACAACTGCTTTCATGTTATTTTTGTATGACAAATGTACGATTTTAATTCGAATGACAAAAACTATTTTAATCATTCACATCTATCTGTTTTTCTGTCGACACCACATTCCTAGCTCTCTCAGAGGGAAACTTACAAATGGAAAAACCTTTTTAACTCAACCAAAAGCATATTTGATATGAGTAAGACTTGAACGTAAAATCTTATATATTTTATTACTAGGTTACAATCTCGTGTAATACACGGGCTAAATAAATTTACTGTTACATGGTTAATAATATAAAAAGTTATATCTTAAATATTGTGTATTATACGGATTGAATAAACCCATATATTACACATTTGAAAATTTGAAGTTAAAATATTTGAAATTTTAATTATGGATAGTTATTAATTAATGAGCTATTATAGCATTCATAATTAAGAAGAGAGAGAAGCGGGAAAATCAATTATTAGATGGTCTGAAATGATAACAAGTGTCTGGTTTTTTTTTATTTATTAGTATAGAGATTTTAAATACCTCCCTTAAAATACTATTTTAAAATTAAATTGATTTTCTAATAATAGGAAAAATGTAGTTATTTTGACATGCACGCATATTCAATGAACACCGAAACGTCGTCGTTCCGGTCAAAATCATGACGTATGTTCCTATTCGATCCCAAATTCCTAAACGGCGATTTCAGGCCCTTACAAACCCTAGCTTCTGAAAATCACACACACTCAAACTCAAACTCAACTGTGTGTTTGTGTGTGAAATCACTAACAAAAACCAATGGATTCCGACGAAGGGAAGCTGTTCTTAGGAGGAATCGCATGGGACACCACCGAAGAACGTTTAACCGATTACTTCAGCAAATACGGCGACGTATCACAGACCGTAATCATGCGCGATAAGATCACCGGACGCCCTCGTGGATTCGGATTTGTTGTGTTTTCAGATCCCTCGGTTCTTGATTCTGTTCTCCACGATAGGCACAACATTGACGGACGCAATGTAAGAAATTTGTTATTATTTATTGGTTTTCAATTGGCTTTGATGGCGATTTGAGCTTTCTAGTTAGTGATTGGTGCTTGATTGGGTGAAATTAGGTTTATAGGTTTTAGGGTTTAATGTTTTATGGGCGTCTGTTAATTCGATTCGTGATCGGAAGTTTGATTGTAGTCGTCTAGATGTGGTTTTTAAACGTTGATTTCAATCTTTATGTGAATTGGTGGTAGTGGTTTTCTGAGTACCAATTGATGGTATCTCAATTCAGTCAAATTATGTCACTTGTTACTTCCATCTCCAATTTGTCTAAATTAGTTTTGGGCTTCTTTTATTTTTTTTGAATCCTCATACAGTCATTGTCATTGATTATAGGTATGCTTTGTATGGTAACCCTTCAGTAGCTGTTTTGTTTTTCTATTTATATTTGTCCAAAAAGGTTATGAAATGCTTATATGCAATTTATTTGCAGGTGGAAGCTAAGAGAGCTTTATCCAGAGAAGAACAACAAGCATCTAGACCTGCAAATAATGCTAGCCGAAGCTCCGGAGGATCAGGAAACTATAGAACCAAAAAAATATTTGTTGGTGGATTGCCTTCAACATTAACAGAAGAACAATTCCGCCAATATTTTGAAAGTTATGGAGATGTAACCGATGTAGTAATTATGTTTGACCAAAATACCAACAGACCTCGTGGATTTGGCTTCATTTCTTTTGACACAGAAGATGCTGTTGATGCAGTCCTTCAAAAGACCTTCCATGAGCTGAACAACAAGCTAGTGGAGGTTAAACGAGCACTCCCTAAAGATGCTAATCCAGGTGGTGGTGGCGGCGGCGGGGGAGGCCGTGTGGGAGGATATCAAGGTAACAATGCTGGATCATTTGATAATCAAATGGATGGTAGTAGATTCATGCAGCAAAACTCTGGCAGTGGTTACACTTCCTATTCGGGATATGGTCAACCAAGTTATGGTTTTGGTGCTCCTAATGGTGGTGCTGGCTATGGTGGTTATGGAAGTTATGGCGTTGGTGGTTATGGTGGTCCTGCAGGAGCATACGGGAACCCTAATGCAGGTAGTAGTCCTAATGCATTAAAAAGCCCGTGGGTTGGTCAGACTCCTGGCTATGGTGGTGCTGGCTATGGTGCAAATGTGGGCTATGGGGCTAATGTTCTTTGGAATGCTAGTGGTGGTGGTGCAGTTCCTGCACCAGTGGGTCAATCTCCAAGTGGCGGTTCTAGCTATGGGAACCAAGGTTATGGGTATGGCGGCTATGGTACTAATGATGGATACAATACAAATGCTGGTGGATATGGAGCAGCTGGCAGCCGATCTGGGCCAGGCGGTGCTCCAAATAGCATGGCGGTAAGTGGTGGGGATCAGCAAGGGAATCTGATGGGTCAGTACAACGCGCAAGCTGGTTACTCTAATGCCGCCTGGAGATCAGATTCTTGAAAAGCTTTTGGTTTCTTGAGAACAAAAACTCAAAACTGGTTGAATTGCTTGAATCTTTGGTATTATGTTTCAGTAGTTATTTTGCTAGTATTTACCTTATGTAGTTGTGTTTGCATTATAAGCTTATTTGCTTGATTTGTAGTGTCTAACTCAAATATGTGTTAGTTGATTTGGTTCTTTATTCTAATCTTTGTTTTCGATCAGGTAAGTTAGTTGTTAGGATCTTTAGCCAATAGAAAATTATTTGCCTGTTATCTTCTCTTTGTTTTTGCAGGAAATAACAAAGTGATGAATATGAAGACATGAAGCCCGATCATGAAGGTAAATCTTGGATGCATGTATCTAATGATTCGAGTTTAACCAAAATTGGTACGTATTTCTTGTTTAAAGTTTAAAACTTGCTTTTTTGCCCTCCATTAGTTCCATTCTGTTTTTGTGCTTAAAGTTCCATTGCTGATTCATCAAGGTGGCAAATAGGCGGTTGGGCGGGTCAAAATATGTAACTTTTTGTATGGGTTGAAACAGAGTGGGTTGAGTGGTTGATCCTGAAACACTTTTGTCCAAATTATAAATTTTTTTTTGTAAATAACTGATGTGTCGAAGTTTGTCAATCATAACTCAATTATTAGAAGGGATGATTTCAGATGTTTATGAATTAAAAATATAATTGGAGTGACTTTTGTTCCATTTTTGAACCTTTTCATCAATATGATCCATGAATCTTTACGCGACTAAACACTAAATATTTTCATTCTATATACGAATAATAATACATTCGTGAATAGCAATACATACTGCATCCATCCATGATAAATGTTGTGTATTACATTAGTTTGAGTTATTAATTGTGAAAAAGTTGCATACGCTAGTAAAAGTATATATGTGACTTTAGTTAAGTCTCTTCTAGCTAAATGTGGCTAGTTTCTGACATAACTATATAAATATACCACGCCCGGTAAAATGATTATGTGTTTACCCGTTAATTATCTAGCTATGTCTCTTTACTGATAACAATTGTTACTTGTTCACTGTTCTCATTTTAGTTTTAGGCTTTTTAGACATTTTATCGGTAGTTATGTTTTGAACAACTAAAATACTGTCTTGATTGTATGAATTCTATAATCATATATTATATTAATATTAAACGGTAACTATTTTTTGTGAGGGGAGGTATTGTAGCCAACAATACATTTTCTCTTGTGTGGTGTACAACCGTACTATACTTTGTTCCCACTGCCATCCGCCACCGCCACTGCTACCATCACCTGGGCTACCATCACCTACATATGCGCTGCACAACACTTTTGTGGACCCCACTTGCTCTCTAGTAAGGTCAATAAAGCTGAGGATATTATGGTGAATATGAGTGCTTGAAGGTGAATTTAACATGCCTATATGATAGGAGAGAGGAGGTAGAGAACCTAAGGGGAAGATCAAGGTAGTGATTGAAGATGACGGTGGCGATGGCAGTGGTCGTCAGATACCGTAGGATAAAGAGAGTGAATGTAGAAGAAAGGTAAAACAAGTTGAATAATAAGTCTTGCAAGCGGACTTGACAAAATTAAATGCAATTTATGTTAGGTGAGAGTCATTCCACGTCCGACTTGAAAAAAAGATTGAATGCAACCAGCTCTATCATATTCACATTCACTCACGTGATAAGTTCCTTACAGGTAGGGGACGCGGGTTCGATTCTCGCTCGCAATATCTTTTTGCCTTTTCCAATAAAAAAACTCACATGAGAAGTTCTAATAAATAAGATTTTGCACTCTTCAACTTGATCTAGTTGAGAAAAAATAAATAAAGTTTATTTAGGTTTTAAGTAAATAATTGAATGACAAAACAAATTCTTTTAAAAAGTAACATACTTTATTGAGAGATTTTTATGTTAATTGTACCGCAGTTCACGGCCTAGTGTAGGTGAAATTATTAGTTTACATTAAAGTGTATTTACTAATTTTTTTATTGTATTAGTAATTAGCTATTTTTGTTTAACTAGTTATTTTCTCCGCGCTCCGCGGCGGGAATTTGGTGATTTTCTCTCGAGTCACATAGCGTGAGTTTGGTCGCGTTATCTTCTCAACTCGTCGAAAATCATAAAAGCAAATACCGAAACCAGTTAAGATAATATCAATGCCACAACGATGTTTTCCGTTCATAATCGGTTCACTTCGTCACGATAATATTACTTAAAAAATAATATAACTAAAAGGGTTAAAAATAATGGGTTTATATAATTATATAAAACCAAGTGTTCCATATATTATAAAAAGAGGATAAAAATAGCATTTCATATTCACAAATAAACAAATGTCAAAAACAAAGAAAAAAAAAATTTATGTGACAAAAAACTAAAACCACAAATGCGCAAGGGGTTATATGTAATTTCTCAAAGTTGGTGGTTAATGCCAACACCCAAAAAACTACTGTAGCACATTAGTTGATTTTTAATATATATTATAATTATACATGAAAGCTAGAACGTAGTGTTAAACAAAATTATATTATTGGAGCCGTGACAATGATTTACGTGGATTCTAGGCCCCTGTCAAGTATCTTCGTAAGTTTTTTAAAAAGTAAAAAAGTATCTTCGTAAATATACTTTTTGTTGCTGTCGTTAGATCATAATCAAAGTATAATAAATGGATAAAGATAAATTTTAAAATAAAAGTTAGATGGATAAGTGGGGAAAATGATAAACGTAAACTTTTCATGCGTGACATATGTATTTGTAAAATAATTATCCAGGTAGCATCTTCTATGGTTTATTGTATTTAGAGAAATTTACATAAATGATCTCTGCAGTTTAACCAAATTATATGTTTGGTTCTCACACTTTAAAAATTACAAATATAGTTTAAACTTTTGTATAATATTGTATGTTTGATGCCTCGCATTAAACTCATTCATTTTTTATATATTTTATAAAATTTAAATTAACTTTTAAATTTAATTTTAGGGATCAAAATTATGAAACTTACATAAAAGTTTAAACTAACTTTGCACTTTGGTAAAATTTAAGGATCAAATTTGCAATTAATACACAAAGGTTTGGACTAACTTTATAGTCTTCATGATATGAAGATTAATCATGCAGTTTGATCAAACCATATGAACTATTTATATAATTTTCTTTTATATTTATATAGTCAGGTTAAATATGTATTACTATTATGTTAGTTATATGATACATGATGCTATGTTTGAATATGTATTTAGCTCGCATATTTATTATTTATTATAATTTTCTCATTTAAAACGTATTACATTCTCTATATCATACGTTAATCTACTCCACACATCACCTTTCGCCCATGTAATTGACATTTTCGGTGTAAATTGATTATAACTCTACATAGTTTAAATTGGATGGAATTTACTACACTTTTTTCTTCTATGTAGGTACTATTGTTGATAGAATTTTCATTGCTTATTACATAAATAAAATTGGATGGCTAATTAACTTAAAACAATTTAGAGAATTACGATAATACTATATATATTTTCATTGATTATATATAATATATTGTGGGGGGATATGAAAATTATATTACATAATATTATTTTTCTACATAAACTAGTTTCGATGTAAAATATATAACTACCCTTTCAAGCACAACTAATTTTTTTACGTTAAACATGTTATTAACAATAAAATATCTTTAGTTTGAGTACAAGGGTGGTTATCAACAATTTACTATTATCTTCTTTAATTCAGTTGCATCTTGATCAATATAGGAATGACCTTGAAATCTTTCACTTAGACTTGGATAAATTCTATATTTCTTGTTTGATTTTGTGTGCTACAAGTCTTGTATTATATTCATAACTTGCATATCTTGATTGTAAATATGTGTATTTTGTATTGAAATTAGTCGATGTAAAGCACTGAAGTATGAATATTTATATCTGTCAATTATGTCATTTGTTTTTTCAATCATTGTAAAAATTATATTTTGAAATTTGAAATTCTAATACTAATATTTACAAGTTTGGGTTTACGGTAACTATCACGTGGCAGCCATTGGTTGAGCCACATGACGCAACTTGACTTTCCTTTTCTTTTTCTTTTTTTTTTTGTTTTTTGTAATCTACGGTTGTATTTTATGTGTACATTGAAATTGCTCCATTATATAAACAAAGTTGCTCGCCTGGCGCTGGTGCAATGGCAAGCCTGTTGTTTCTAGGCCTGTAAATGAACCAAACGTTCATGAACTGTTCGGCGGCAAGTTTGTTTATGTTCGTTTATTTAGGAAATGAATGAACATGAACAAAAAAATTGTGTTTGTTTAATTAAACGAACAAACATGAATGCTTTGTTCGTTCGTTTGCGTTCATGAATGTTCGTTCATATATATCCGTTTATTTATGTTCATTTATGTTCGTTTATTTATATATATCAATATATTAATAAAAGGGTATTATATGTTAATATTTAAAACATAAGTGTATAAAGTTATACTAGAAACTCATAAGTTTAGTGAGTTTCAATTTTCACAAATACACCAAAAAATCCAAAATGATAATTTAAGATTTTTTTTTTTTTTTGTGTTTGGTTTTGTTTGTTTATTATGGTTCATTTATGTTTGTTTATTATTGTTCATTTGTGTTTTTTATGTTCGTAAAGTGTTCATTTAGCTTCTTAACGAACAAACATGAACGAACACGAACATTTTTATTTTCTTAATAAACGAACATGAACAAAAAATCGTGCTCGATAATGTGTTCGTGTTCGTGTTCGGTAAAAGTTAAATGAACGAACACGAACATGCTGATGTTCGTGTTCGTTCGGTTCATTTACAGGCCTACTAATTCTTTTTTCTTTTTATTTTTTATTATTATTTTCTTGGATATTTTAAAAAATTCTTTCTATCATTTTTTTTTTTTACTTTTTGAATGTTTTTCAAGGAAGCTATTTCCTTCGAAACTCTTTTTTTATGTACAGGTCGCACAAAGCGTTACATACTTTAACATCCTGACGTATTTAAGTTTTGAACTAGCCTGGAAAATACAAACTAATACTTCAAACAACCTTTGACACGACACGTAAAACATTTACCAAGTGTATCCCAGCAAAACGAAGGATAAACTCCAAAGTATATAATATGTGTAGCTATAATTATTTTATCGTAGAGATGACAAGATCTGGACGTCATAGGGCCCGTTAACGAATATTCTTAAATGGTATTCAAAACGGCTAGTCAAGTTATTGGTTTGACTTGTCACTTACTATTGTCCATTTCCTGATTGTACAAATAATTAGTAATAAACCATATGCATACGTATAATTATGACACAAAATAATCAAACAATGTATATTATCATAAATATATTATAATTATATGTGTGTATAACAATAACTATAGTTATACATGTATACAAGTAAAAATGTTATATTTAATGAGAATTCTTAATAGTCAAGCTATAGCTTTGAACATAAATTCGAAACTCGATGAGTTCGAGCATGAAAATTTTCTCACAAGCATACATTGTTCGAGCTTGTTCACACCCCTAACCCATTTTAGTTATTAAATTTTTTTTTTTGTTAAATGTAAAGTAGAACCACATGGATTCATTTCAAAATAAATTCGTCATCTTATCGGTAAATAGTAACCTAAGGGAATCAAATGTTGCCGAATTGTAACATGATCCAAAACAAAGAAGGTAGGCACGAGGGACAAATTTAGTAAATCCGACTTAAAGAAAACAACAAAAATAACATTATACCTCATATTGTAATAATGTATAAGACGAGAAAATGACTAATAAAATTAAGGAAGTTTAAAAATGTAGTTAAAAACAAGAATATCTTTGTTTCGATACTATTCAAATAAAGTTACAAGAAGATATACGTTTATAAAAAGATCAACATGCATTAGCATCCGCATTACTCGTTTTCGTTCTTGCTCTTTTCGTGTGATGGAGTACGAGAATGGACTCGAGCACAACTTTACACAAGATGGGACTACCGATCTTAAGGGTAGACGAGCCTTGAGATCAGCCACCGGTGGATGGAGAGCGTGTTATTACATGCTAGGTAAGTGTCATACTATCTTTATAATATGTTTCATACATTGGTTATGTTGATTAGCAACATATCTCTAATGAATTTAAGTACTAATTTATGATGTGATATAAATAAAGAAAACATTATGATTTCATTTTTCAAGAAGTATCAACATTTGGTAGTAAGCAATTAGTTAATGGTTTAAGTATATGTATATTGTTGATTTTGCATAAAGTACATATTTGAGTTGTTGGAAATTGATTTACAGGGTATGAAGTTTGTGAAAGAATGACATATTATGGAATATCAACAAATCTAGTGTTGTACTTAACAAGAGAATTGCATGAAGGCACTGTGAAATCATCAAACAATGTGACAAACTGGGTGGGAACTGTGTGGATGGCTCCTGTCGTAGGTGCTTATATCGCTGACACATATCTTGGACGATATTGGACTTTCATGATATCTTCGTTCATTTACCTAGTGGTATATACATTTTTATCTTTATATCTAAACAATACATGTGTTTTAGATACATTATTAGTATGTTAGGTCTTTGTCGATTTGGGATACTTTTGTCACTTGTGTCATGCCGAAAACGTTATAACCCAACCCACCATGTTCAAGTGGGGTCTTTTACTATGCATTAAGCATTACGTGAGAAGAATCATGGCTCGAGAAAAATTCATATGCGTTGCATGATACCAAATCCGATCCTAAAGAGGGTCTATTGGGTTAACTCCTAACGTACTAAAGAATATTAATAATATTTGGAATTTGGTGTTAGTAAAAAGTATGGTATCAGTTTGGGTGATCAGACTGGTAGGCCACTTAATAATATAACAGACATTAATCTTTTGGATCGTTCCATCTTACATATTTGCCTTGATACAAGGGTTCGGATTTTTTTATAATCCATACTTATATCGTTATTTCTTAGTAAATCTGTCATATTTTAGTCTACTTCTATGAAGAGGTGCACATCCAAACCAGTTTGCGAATCGAAACCCGACAATCCAAACTGAAAGTGAACCTGTTTGGAACATGTGCTATTTGAACGGTAAAAACCATAGCTTTCGAACCGCTTTATAATCCACTCTATCGAAACTGACTATATCGAACTGGGCAAAAGTCGTCCAAACCTACTCAAAGCAATTAAAAACCGGCCAAAGAACTGATTAAAAACCAGTGTGAGTTTCACACCGGTTTTGACATTTCGTACACAAAACGTTCCAACCCAAACCAGTTTAGGGTTTGGAACCAGTTCATGCACCTCTACCTCTACGGCTCTACTTGTACTATTATTAGTTGACAACTGATAAGACCCAAAATATTGTTACTATTTTGGGCATCAGGCCCAACTAGAAACACATTCCTTAAAATGAACCTTCTTGTGTTCTGGTTGTTGCTTTGTGCCATCCTGTGTCCTATGATTCCTATCACTAAGTGAGATTTAGTTGTGATATGAACTAATATTAGTAATTTAGTATTGTCACTATTATTATTATGGGCTAAATAACAAGCATGGGCCTGAACATGATCATATGTCATTAATTAATAAAAGAATACATGTTACATTTATAACTGCCACTCTTTTTGATAGTCTATAAGCCCAAATCCTTTTCGTATTTTGGACCCATGTAAAATAATGGGCTTGACAATGGTTTTCTTAGACTCTTAGTTATATGACTTTTCTTTTATCTAACAGGGTATGTGCTTCTTGACTCTTGTGGTTTCACTACCATCCCTAAAGCCACCCTCATGTGGTAAAGATGTGAGTTACCTAGATTGTGACAAAAGGGCCTCTTCATTTCAAGTCGCTATTTTCTATTGTGCACTCTACATTATCGCGATAGGGACGGGTGGAACCAAGCCCAATATCTCAACAATGGGCGCCGACCAGTTTGATGATTTTGAGCCTAGGGAACGAGCCCATAAGCTCACTTTCTTTAACTGGTGGATGTTTAGTGTTTTCTTTGGCACCCTTTTCGCAAATACATTCCTAGTGTACATTCAAGATGTCGTGGATTGGGGTTTAGGGTACGGCGTCCCTACACTTGCTCTACTTATAGCCATAATAGCTTTTGTGTTCGGGACACCTGTTTATAGACACAAACCAAGAGGGGAGAGCCCATTTACTCGAATGGCCAAGGTACTTGTCGCCAGTGCTAGGAAATGGAAAGTAAGTGTACCTGCTGACCCTAAGGAGCTTTATGAGTTAACTTTAGATAATTACGCTAGTCCTGGGAAGTATAGAATTGACCATTCATCTACATTAAGGTAAGCCCATTTGACAATTTTGTATTTGTACATTTGTTATCTAAATAATTGCGAATAACCTCTATAAACTATGTAACATACAGGTTTCTCGACAAAGCCGCGGTGAAGGTTGAAGAACCGGCTTCTGAATGGAACCTATGTCCGGTGACACAAGTCGAGCAAACAAAGCAAATGGTCAAAATGATCCCGATATTGTGTGCAACATTCATTCCTAGCACATTGATGGCCCAAAGTCACACATTTTTCATCAAGCAAGGTACCACATTGGTTCGATCAATAGGGCCAAAATTTGAAATCCCGCCAGCTTGTTTATCGGTTTTTGTTACGATCTCCATGCTTGTTAGCCTTGCGGTTTACGACCGCTTGTTTGTTCCCTTGGTTCGAAAGTACACGAAGAACCCAAGAGGTATCACTTTGTTGCAACGGATGGCTATTGGAATAATCATCCATATCATTACCATGACCATCGCTAGTCTTGTAGAAAGACGACGACTAAACGTTATTCAAGATCATGGTACATATAAATTGGGGCAAATTGTGCCTCTAAGAATATACATTCTCCTTCCTCAATTCATATTGTTGGGTGTTGCTGATTGTTTCATAGAAGTAGCAAAACTCGAGTTTTTCTATGATCAAGCGCCCGAAGGAATGAAAAGTATTGGGACGGCTTATTTTACCACTAGTATAGGCGCAGGGTTTTTCATTAGCAGTTTCATCCTAACAACTGTGGCTAATGTTACAAAGAAGAATGGACACAAAGGTTGGATCCTAAACAACCTTAACGTATCTCGTCTAGATTATTATTACGCGTTTTATGCGGTTTTGAGCTTCGTAAACTTCCTTTTCTTCCTTGTCGTCGCGAAATACTTTAAATACAATGCCGAAGTCCATGAAACCGAACAAGATTCAGAAGCAGATATTGGAAAGCTCACAGAACAAAGTTACGTTGTCACGTAATGTTTTTCTAGTTAGGGTCCATGTCTATAAGATCGTGAGTTTAAGGAGCTGTTATTGTGTATATTTGCTTGTTCACATTATTTTTTGCCTATTATGTAATCATAAATATTGCTTTTAAGTTTTAATCATGGACTTTTATATTTGTTAATAATTAAGTATTATTATTAAGTTATCATATCAAAATTTTAGGATGTTTGTTTTGAATTTCACACGTTAATTAAAGTGAAAGCTAACGGAGAATTTATATTTTTATATAAAAACATTAGTTTTAGTAAACCAGTATATTACATGGGATGAATTAATAAAAATTTATTAATAAAATAAATATTTTAATATTAGATATGATTAAAATTACGGATAAGTAAAAAATATAAGTAAGAAAACAATGATATCAATTTTTTAAATTTTTTTCTAAAACTAAAAAATTAAACATTTTGTTTCCAAACAAACTGTATTAATAAAAAATATTATTTTTAAATTTTTTATTATAACTCTCAATTTTAATTATTTTTGGTTTATAAAAAAATTACTTTTTAAAAACAGCAATTTTAAAATATTTCATATTTTAATTTTTTTTTTAAGTTTTAGAAAAATTTTAATTTTATAAAAATTTGTTTCTTTAAAAATAACATTAATAAAAAGATCTCTTTGTTTATTAATTAAAACTATTTTTAATCTAAAAAAAGTTATATAATATTTTTAGTAATTAATGTAATTATTTAATAGGATAGAGAAACGGAAAAATTTTGGTGAAAATGATTGTGGTGTTGACATGTGTACTCTTAGTTATTATTTTATTAGATTAGGGGATATTAAAATAGATCAACTTACTCGTCAACTTAAAACTTAAATTATATAAATCATTGATTTGATCGTATTAACATTTTGTTCAAAACATTTACATTCATCGTATCACCCAAATTCAAATGTGTCATTTTCTTGAGATAGAACACTAACATGCTGTAACATTTTAATATATTCATCGACACATTTGACGTGTCCGGGCTTTACTAGAACATTTTGATGTTTTCCTAGCAACTTATTTGGTCACTACTCACCAACACATTTTGATGCGTCTACTATTTACTCAAAGGCTTATTCGATTACAAGAAATCTAAAATATTCACTTAAGGTTTATAAGTTATCATAATTCACTTCAAAGTTAAATGACAACTATAAGTAAACGCGTATTACTTTTAGAGGAGAGGTCCTGGGTTCAAACCCAGGCATGGTAGTAATTTGGTGTAATGTAGGAATAGAAGTAGAAAAATTTGCCGTTCAAAAAAAAAAAAAAAAAATAAACGCGTATTAGTACACAAAAAGTAAAACAAATACAAATAATAGATTTCACTTTAACAAAAATATTTGCCTTTTAACTCTATGAGATCTCATAATCAATTTTGGTCTCTAGATTTCCGAAGAAATGATCCCTTAAAATAGAAATTGTGCGCGATCGTTCATCTTGTGAACCTCTGCACATAAGCGTGAAGAAGGAAGCCTTCTTTTGGTCTTTCTCGGCCAACCGTCTTTGGTCAAAGACCATATTACTGGAATACTTGTGTAGCCGGAGGGCTCCCCTTGTAACCGGGCATGTGTGATTGTTCATCCTGCATCCCCTTAGGGCAGGGCCTACATATAATTCATAATTACGTAATTTCCTAACACATATAAATATTATATAAGTTACTAGTATCATTTCTATAAGTTATTAGGTTCAAGCTTGAACTCATTTACACCCATAGTCCAATAGCTTTTTTTTTTCCTTTTGATTTTACATGCTAAATGTAAACTTATAACCAAATCATCTTACTTCTAAATAAGATCGTCACGACTTATTAGTAACAAGGGAATCAAGTGTTGCCGAATGTCACGTCTACATCATGGTAACATGATCTAAAACAAAGAGGCAGGCGTGGGACAATTAGTAAATTCCTTCTCAAAGAAACTAGCTAAATGACATAATATATGCTCTTGTATTGATGTATAACAAAGGAAAGAGACAAAGGGCTTGTTAAAAACAAGGATTTCTTTGTTTCGATATAATTTTGCAAAGCTACAAGAACAAAGGACGTTTATAAAAAGCCGAACATGCATACATTAGCATACACACACCTTTTATTTTCCTATTGTTCCCTTTGTGTGATGGAATACGAGAAGGGATTTGATAAAGACTTTACGCAAGACGGGACTATTGATCTTAAAGGTCGACCTGTCCTAAGATCAACCACCGGGAGATGGAGAGCGTGTTATTACATGTTAGGTAAGTGTTGTACCGTATCGTACCATCTTTATATGTATATGTACCATCTTTATAGTGTAGGTATATGTATGTATATAATGTTATCTTGAGAACTCTAAAATTTTAATAACAACTAGGAAGACACCAATGAAAATTATTATTAATTTTGAGAAGTATATAAATATAAGATATTAAAATGATCATCTTTCCTTTAACTAATTATTCTTTCATCTCCCCGATCTAAATAACGCTGAACTAGTTTTGTACACATGTGTAAATAGTTAAAATTTATATACGTGTAAAACTGCAAATAGTAAATTTATGCACATGTAAAATTTTATAATATACGAATTACATGTAAATTTACACATAAAATCATATAATAATATTGTATTTTAAAAATAATGCTAGTATTATAGATAAATAAATATTTTGATTGATTTCCCTAAGCTACTACAATTTACATATTGTTTATGAGTTGTGATCCATGTCCATATGTATATATGTCAGTTATACATGATTAAACTACAATGATTAAACTATTTTGCATCTCTCTAACGAGTTTAAATTAGTGTTTTATGATAGGTAAGTCCAAGTGATGACATATGTTTTCTTACCTATCATATCAAGTGATATTAATTAAGAAAACATATGTCATCACTTGGACTTACCTATCATATCAAAAAATAGAAACTCATTTTGTTGTTCACTTGTCAATAAGTTTTAATATTATTACAAAATAAAAAAAATGTTCATGAATAGTAGTATTAAAGTCTTACTTAGACAGCCTTATGTATAAGATGATTCTAAATACAAGTATTTTGAATTCTTAAAAATAAAGATGTGTTAGCAGGAAATAATATCAAGCAGCTAGCGAATAATTTGTTTACGAAAATCACAAATTTCTTCTTGTTGTATAATTTTAAAGCGTCGGATGGGCGAATTTGGCTTTAAGTAGGCCAAACATAATATTGTTAATGGTTATATGTTGTTTATATTGCTGATTTTGCATCAAATGGTTACAATATGTTTGGGATGGTGGAACTTAATGTGTAGGGTATGAAGTTTGTGAAAGAATGGCGTACTTTGGAATATCAACAAATCTAGTGTTATATTTAACAAGAGAATTACATGAAGGCACTGTGAAATCGGCAAACAATGTCACAAATTGGATTGGAACCGTGTGGATGACTCCTGTTTTGGGTGCTTATATTGCTGACACATACCTTGGACGATATTGGACGTTCATGATTGCTTCAGTCATTTATCTTTTGGTATATATACGATACTATTCATACATCTGAACATATTATTTGTGTTTTAGATTGAATCATGATTTAAGTACTATATTAGAATGTTACTACCTAGGCAACTGGAATTATAAATTCATTATTGCTAGTTGAGTCATTAAAACACCTACTAACCTAGCCCGCACGATCATGAAGTGATCGTGTAACGAGTCTTCTGTTACTTGTAGACTAGTAGGCAGTACATGATAAGAAATACATATTAAGAACATAGCATATTAAGGAATATTAATATGTTCAGTTTCGTGGTATGCGTGATATAGGTTGGTCAGGTAACTTTGTTTTCAATTTTCGCCGTCCCTAGTTTTGTAATCACTCTTTGTCGTGTCTCTCATTCTTGGGCCTCTCCACGGGCTCTACTAGACTATTGTTTATTTTGTGACAAAGCCCAAATTATTGTTACTATTTTTGGCTCAGGCCCATTTTGAAACATGGGTCATATAATGAGCATTGTTAAATCTTTGTTAATAATCACGGCAACCAATTCTTACGTGGAATTTACTTGGGTTACGTAGGAGGTATCCTAAAAAAATCATAATTTTATAAGAAAACTGAATAAAACTAATGAAACCGGTCATATAATTTATAAATTTTTTTATCACTACCTTATATATATGTGTGAGTTTATATAAATAAGGATATGGATCAAATGAAAACCGTAGCATGGTTTTACATATACGTCATACATAGGTTACATATATGTAACTATTTTTCATTCGACATAGTGTTACATATACGTAATACTCTTAATTATCATATGTATGCTCAACATATATGTACCAAACACTTAAATAACATTTTAACAATTAAAATAAAAAAATTTATGAATTATGTTATTGATTTCCGTGATTTTCTTTTGTTTTCACATAACTATTGGTTTTCTCATGAACCCTCCCAAATGTGCCTCATATTAAGTATATTGTTATTGTTATGACTCAACTAAACATATGGGCCTAAACTTGGTCTTCAATCATTTAAACTTTAAAAATATACCTTTCTGGCTTTCTATACGACTATATCTATAACATCGTTTAGCCCAAATCCTTTTTTATTCTTAATATTAAACTTGGGCCTAAAGCCTACTCAGAAGTCAGAATAATGGGCTTAGTAATGGTGACAACTTTAACTTTATTTAACAGGGTATGTGCTTATTGACTTTAGTGGTTTCACTACCATCTCTAAAGCCACCCACATGTGGTAAAGATGTGAGTTACCTAGACTGTGATAAAAGGGCCTCTTCATTCCAAATCGGCATGTTCTATTGTGCACTCTACATTATAGCATTAGGGACGGGTGGAACCAAGCCCAATATCTCGACAATGGGTGCAGACCAGTTCGACGTTTTTGAGCCCAAGGAAAGGGCCCATAAGCTCACTTTCTTCAATTGGTGGATGTTCAGCATTTTCTTTGGCACCCTTTTCTCAAATACGTTCCTAGTGTACATTCAAGAGGTCGTGGATTGGGGTATAGGGTATGGCATCCCTACGTTCACTCTATTTATAGCCATTATAGCATTTGTAGTTGGAACGCCGGTATATAGACACAAACCAAAGACAGAAAGCCCGTATACTCGAATGGCCAAGGTACTAGTTGCAACTGTAAGAAAGTGGAATGTGAGTGTACCCGCTGACCCTAAAGAGTTTTATGAGTTGACTTTGGATGAATACACTGGGAAGTATAGAATTGACCATTCGTCTTCATTAAAGTAAGTTCCTTAACTTCATACTTGTACACTTGTTATCTAAATGAATGTCATTACATATTTACATGACCCCGTTCAATATTGTAACATGTAGGTTTCTCGACAAAGCCGCAGTGAAAGCCGAAGGACCGACTTCTGAATGGGACCTATGTCCGGTTACACAAGTCGAGCAGACAAAGCAAATGGTCAAAATGATCCCGATATTGTGTGCAACATTCATTCCTAGCACATTAATGGCCCAAACCCACACACTTTTCATCAAACAAGGCACCACGTTGGTTCGATCCATGGGACCAAAATTTGAAATCCCACCAGCTTCTTTATCTGTGTTTATTACGATCTCCATACTTATTAGCCTTGCGGTTTATGACCGCTTATTTGTCCCATTGGTTCGAAAGTACACAAAGAACCCAAGAGGCATCACTTTGCTGCAACGGATGGGCATTGGAATAATCATCCATATCATTACCATGATAGTCGCTAGTCTCGTAGAAAGGCGACGACTAAGCGTTATTAAAGATCATGGTCTATATAAACAAGGACAAATTGTGCCTCTAAAAATATACATTCTCCTTCCACAATTTGCGTTGTTTGGTGTTGCTGATTGTTTCTTGGAAGTGGCAAAACTGGAGTTCTTCTATGATCAAGCGCCCGAAGGAATGAAAAGTCTTGGTACAGCTTATTTCACGACTAGTTTTGGCGTGGGGTTTTTTCTTAGTAGTTTCATCTTATCAACTGTGGCTGATGTTACAAAAAAGAATGGACACAAAGGTTGGATACTAAACAATCTTAACGTATCTCGTCTAGATTATTATTACGCGTTTTATGCAGTTTTGAGCTTCATAAATTTCCTTTTCTTCCTTGTCGTCGCGAAATACTTTAAATACAATGCCGAAGTCCATGAAACCGAACAAGATTCAAAAGCAGATATTGGGAAGATAGATAAGTCTCTTAAGGATAGCGATCATTAGCTTAAAGATAGATATCTTAAGGATATTTATTATGTATATGTGCTTGTATTTTTGTTTTTTGATCATAAATATTGCTTTTAAGTTTTATTTGTAACCTTTTATAGTTAAATAATTATATTATATATGAAAAGTTTAGAACATTATATGCTATATATATATTATATAAAACCATCAACGATTGTAATTTTAGTTGTCTCGAATAATAACTGTTGTTTCCATTAAAGCTCTATTTGAAGATCTCATGATTATGTTTCACGTTTTAATTTTTTACTAAATGTTAAAAGAGTACACTTGAAAATTAAGTAACATCCGATTGCTTTAAAGTGTTATAGCTAAGTACAGTGCGGTTAAGGTTATTTTTAAAACCTAAAACCAAACCACAACTTCAATTAACCATATTTTGGTAAACTGTTAGTTATGGTTAATTAACCAATATATTTAGCATGAGCTTTTAAATCAAAATTTTAACTAATAAATTTTAATGGTTCAAGTTTGGACCAACTTTAATAGGAGTATACACAATACGTTTGATTTTAAGCTCCCACCTAAATTAAAACCGAAGTAGAGGCGTGCACGGTGCAAGCCATTGGAAATATATTAAATAGCAAAGAATTAGTTTAGTTTTGATTTTTTTTACATTTATATACATTTTTCATTTTAGTTGTAATTAATTACATACTTATACATATTATTTTGTGTGTATAATTAATAAATGTTTTTTAATCTATATGTTAATCTTAGAAGAATTATATTTATATTATCTAAGTAGAAAGTTAATATGTTTCAGTGTGGTTCGGTTAATGTGGTTAATTCATACAACAAAACCAAAACCAAACCGCAAATGTGCGGTTAATCGCTAATGCCTTAACCAAACCGCAAATGTGCGGTTAATTGTCCGATTCAATTATTTTGATTCAATTAAGTCGGTTAATTCAGTTATGGTTTGATTAGGTCGGTTATTTAATTACTCATGCCCACATTATTCTCTATCTTACTATAGGACTAATAATCTTCTAGAATGGATGCTAAAATGAATCAACTTACGTCGGAAGTTCAAACTGTAAATAAGAAAAGAAAAATTAAAAAGTCAATTGTTTAATTTACATTTGTGTTCAAAAAAAAATGACGTATTGTAAATTAACTTACGTTGGTGTAATTTGGTGTAGTGTAGGAGTAGAATAGATTTGCCGTTCAAAAAAATAATAATAATAAGTACGTTTTCATATGTTGGAACACTTTGACGCGTTCACATTCTTTTTATTTGAACACTTTGATGTGTTCATGTTCTTTCTATTGGAACATTTTTAACATATTCGCACTTTGACATGGCCATCCAATTTTATTAGATCACTTTGGCATATTCACTAGCACAAAATGACGTATTGTAAATTGTAACTGTAGTATTTCATGACAAACTTATACAAGTTACTAGTGTCACTAATTTTACACACGATGCATAGTCGACCAATGAAATTTATAACGCGTCTTACCACTTTAAACGTCATCAATACAAAATATTTTGTCGCATGCTATATCTATAAAATATAATAAAAGAAGTTTTTTCTTTGCCACTTGTCATTCTATTAAACAACATTTTTGACACATGTCATTCATTTAGACACCATGAATTTATTTTCCTTTCAAAAGGGTATTATAGTAATTTAAACACTCAAATTAATTTCTCTCTCTTAATAAAATTTAATTTTATTAATTGATACATTTTTCTCTCTCATCTAGATTTTTTAAACTCAAGTTATGTTTTTAAAAATAAACTTTATTAAGAAAATTAAAAATCATATCTTTTTATTAAAATAGAAAAAATAAAAAAATAAAATTTTTATATAATATAAAATTTTCTAAAACAGTAAACCTTTTTGAAACATAATATTTTAAATCGCTCCTTTTTTAAAAAAAATTATAACTTTTTTGATACAAACCTTTCGTTTTAAAAATCATATCTTTTTGTTCTATTCAATTATAATCATATTTTATCTTCAAACATGATTTTATAATTCATAAATTATTATTACTAATTATTTAGTATTTTATTTATTCAACCCGTGTAATACACGGGGTACTAACCTAGTCTTTTCTAATAAAAAAAAATGTGTCTTGTGCCATCTTCTCACACCGGCCCGTTTTGACATGTGTCTATATTTAAGCAAGTCAATCATATGATAATAACATTAAATACTAATGATATTATTTATATACCTTTTAAATTATAAAACAAATTTTTTGATAAACTAAAAATATGTTTCCTTTCATTAAAAATATATAATTTATTTTAAATTTTTTTATGAAATATGAAGTTTTTAATAGAAAGGAATTTGTAAAAATTACACCGTTTAAATACATTTTAAAAAATAGATTATTTAAAAAAAACAATTTTTAAAGCAAATTTTTCTTCAGAATTCGAATGCTTGGTCGATCCCCTTACTTCTATTATGTCAATATTAATAACTGCTGTTGGAATTATGGTTCTGATTTATTAATTTATAATCTAAAGTAGTTAGTAATACATAATTTCAATCATATTTAATCTCAAAACAATATTATATAATTTCTAAATATTAAATAGTAACTTTTAGTTTAATAATTTCCTTCAACCCGTGTAGTAAATGAATTTCTAAGCTAGTTTAACTAAATATTTCAAATCTCCAACGGTGTTTATGTCATAAACTTATTATATTAAAGGGTTTTTACATATTTTCTCCTTTTTGTGACCATTAATTAAATATTTCCCCAAACTACAAAATTAATTGCATATTATCCATTCCTAAAACTTGTATATTACACACACACACACACACACACACACACACACACATATATATATATATATATATATATATATATAAAATATGTATATATATAATTAAAATTAATTTATTGAATAACTATTTTACTCTTATTTTTACTATGAAATTTTCATATATTGATTATTTAGTATTGTAATTATTTAAAATTTTGACAATTGTTTTTTGCATACGGAGATGTAATTTTGATTATTGATGAATGTTATTTTGAAATAATGTTTTCAACTTTTAAATTTGAAGATGTAATGTTATTGTTTTTATTTATACAGAAGGCTCGAAATATGCATTCGATGGTCTTGGAAAGAAAAATATGTAAATATATATTAGTAAAAATAAAGATAAATAGTTATTAACAAATTGAATTTTAGTGAAATAGATAATATATAATATATGTATGATTTAAGAAGTGAAAAAAGAATTAATTAATAATATTAAGAAGGAAAAACATTTAATAATTAATAACTCAACAAGCCCATAAGTCAATAGGTACATTACTCAACACCTAGATCCCTAATGCTAACACTAGTTATTATATTAATTAATAATTACCTACTTTGACATGTATAGCACCAAAATGAGATCTTGAGTCTAGTTATCTTCAAGCCCATAAGTCAATATGATTTAAAAACAAAGACAAACATCAAAGACATTTTTTGGAACTTCCAACTACAAGAATGCAATGAACTGAAAATGACAGAAAGATTAGGCTTGTGATGTACATACAAAACAGGCCGAAAGCGACGGAAGGTGTAGATCGAACATAGGTTTGTTTATGCCAAATTGTTCCGGTAAAGTTTGGTAAAGTTCCACGTAGACGATTATATATAAAAAGACGAGCTCGCGGGCCCATATTAATGTGTATTTTTCTCGTGGTTTTGCATGATGGGGTTGACCGGAGATGACAGGCGAGTTGTAGAAGACTTTACGCAAGACGGGACTAGAAGTCTCAAGGGTAAACCCGTCTTACGGTCTAATACTGGAAAATGGAGAGCTTGTTACTTCATGCTCGGTGAGTTTAATGATAACTTTATACGTACTATATATAACTCGCTTGTTAAATGTGTTGATTTATGATCAAATAATTTTAAAAAATAATTTATAGGGTATGAAGTGTGTGAAAGAATGGCATACTATGGAATATCAACTAATTTGGTGGTGTATCTTACAAGGGAATTACATGAAGGCACCGTAAAATCATCAAACAACGTTACAAATTGGGTTGGGACGGTGTGGATGACACCTATTTTAGGTGCATATATTGCTGACACGTATCTAGGACGATACTGGACTTTCATGATTGCTTCCATTATTTATATTATGGTAAATATATTATTCTACCTAGGGTTGGGTTTATGGGTAGAATCGTTATACTGGTATATGACTCATATTTATTCAGTTTGTGTAAAGGACATCAACAATAACTCAAATGCACTGAGAATAGGATAACTCGAACATACCCGGTTAACCCTTGTATCTAAATGAGTCAACTGGTTGGTCGATTGTAGAAAATCATAATTAAGTTGTAAACATGTTTAATTGGTTGGAGGGTTGTAATAAATGAATCTAACATGTTTCAAACATGTCGGTGGATCGACCTTTTTAGTTAAATGTTTTAAAAAGGTAAACTCGAACCCCGCCCCTTTATCAATTGAGTTAGATAAAACGTGTTAAAACTTAATTATTTTTGGGTTGTGTTTTGAGTCGTGATGAATCGACGCTTTTAATTCTACGTGCATTAATTTTGTGATTCATTTTCTCATCCATGTTTGGGTTTAAGGTCCAAGTCTTTTCTCCGTTTTCTTTTTTGTTTTAGTGGGCTTATGTCCACTAAAATATTAGAGTGGTAAATCATAAATGGTAATGAAATACTTAAAAAGCTTCATCTTCTTCTATTTTACTTACCAGGGTATGTGCTTATTGACCCTTGTGGTTTCACTACCATCCTTAAAGCCACCATCATGTGGAGAACATGTAACATATTTAGACTGTGATAAAAGAGCCACGCCATTTCAAGTTGGTATATTCTATTGTGCACTTTACATTGTTGCAGTAGGGACAGGTGGAACTAAGCCCAATATCTCGACAATGGGCGCAGACCAATTCGACGATTTTGAGACCAATGAGAGAGCCCAAAAGCTCACTTTCTTCAATTGGTGGATGTTTAGCATCTTTTTTGGCACCCTTTTCTCAAATACATTCCTAGTGTACATTCAAGATAATGTGGGTTGGGGTTTAGGGTATGTTATCTCTACATTGGCTCTATTTGTGGCCTTAGTAGTGTTCATAATCGGGACACCAGTTTATAGGCACAAGCCAACTAACGGAAGCCCGTTTACTAATATGGCTAAAGTACTAGTTGCTGTTGCAAGAAAGAGAAGTGTAGTTATACCGGATGATCCTGAAGAGCTTTATGAGTTGACTTTAGATGAATATTCTAGTTCTGGAAAAAATAGAATTAAGCATTCCTCTTCATTAAGGTATTTTGTAATTTTACATTTTGTAAATATACTTATGATGAGCCAATTTGAGTTGTGTTTATTTAAAACAAGTCAAATAAAGAAAAGAAGGAAATGAAAGAGTAGAACCTTAATTTTTAATACACACATCATTCTCTAGTATTTCTTTTTCAAGTATTTTGATAACTATTTTAATAATATAGTTATCATTATTACACATCGTATATTTCTAAAGAAAAATAAACAAAAAAAAGGTGTCAAAAATGACCCATTATAACCCATGTTACCCATATATATAATCTAATAAAAAGCGAGCGTGTCTTACTTTTCTTGGAATGCTTCAAGATATTCTAGTTTAGTCATGTGTCCTTTGTTATATACTTCGATACACTTTCTTTGTGACTACTAATTTCCAACGCTTTAAACAATGTTTTTCTTTTTGCATTAGGTTTCTCGACAAAGCCGCGGTAAAGGACGGAGAACCGACTTCTACATGGAATCTTTGTCCGGTGACTCAAGTTGAGCAAACAAAGCAAATGCTCAAAATGGTTCCAATATTGTTCACAACATTCATTCCAAGCACATTAGTGGCTCAAACTCACACACTTTTCATCAAACAAGGCACCACATTGGTCCGGTCCATGGGACCGCATTTTGAGATCCCTCCGGCTTGTCTAGCTGCATTCATTACAATCTCCATGCTTATCTCCATTGTTGTATACGACCGTTACTTTGTACCACTGGTTAGAAAATACACCAAAAATCCTCGAGGCATCACCATATTACAACGAATGGCGATCGGCATAGCCCTCCATGTCATCACCATGATCATTGCTAGTTTGGTAGAAATGCAACGACTAAATGTCGCTAAAGATCATGGTATATTTGAGAAAGGGAAAATTGTGCCTTTAAGTATATTCATCCTCCTTCCTCAATTTGTTTTAGTGGGCATCGCTGATAACTTTTTAGAAGTCGGAAAACTTGAATTTTTCTATGATCAAGCACCCGAAGGAATGAAAAGTCTTGGTACGGCTTACTTCACAACTAGTCTTGGTATCGGGTACTTTCTTAGTAGTTTCATCTTATCTACTGTGGCTAATTTTACAAAACGGAATGGACGTAAAGGTTGGATCCTAGACAACCTCAACGAATCTCGCCTGGATTATTATTATATATTTTTCACGGGTTTATGCATTTTGAACTTCATTTTCTTTCTTATAGCCGCGAAAAACTTCGACTACAAATCAGAAGTGGATGGAACGTAGTTTGACTAGAAGAAACAAGCCTCTAGATCTTTGGATGATCCTAAACTCTAAAATGAATTATCAAACAACATGTATAAAAGGAATGGTTCAAATCTCAGAGGCATCAATACCTCATTTCTGATGCATTATAATTCTTTTGGCGATTGAGTCTCATCATGATATATCTTAAATATAGTAGCTTATCTATTTCAGTCGATGTATTATATTTCTTTTGGGTCGGCTGACATGACCCATTTTAGTAAACAAGACAACAAAAACACAAATTATTTATCAAATGAGTTTAACTTGAACACAACCTGGACCCAACACGGAAAATACATGTTTAAGCGGCAGGCATTACACGTTTTGTTCGTTCTAACAATCCATTCTACCTTTCCAATCACTTATTCTAATCTCGATCTAAATATATAAACCTAAGTTTTGTTAATCGGAGAGAGAAAAATTAAAAAATCAACCATTTTCAAATAAAATTATATTTAAGTTGATATGATTGATCGTTTAAATTGTTACCAAGTAACAAAACATTACTCATATTCATAACTAAACAAAAATCGGATTGACCCAAAACACAACTAGAACAAGACACGACAAAACTAAGCATATGGGTTGGGTTAGAGTAAAAGAAATTTAACCCGTCAACCCGACACAACTAGCACCTGACCTTTGATGTTATGATGTGTTATGTGTAATGTGGGCTACATGTAAACCCAATTGGATACTTTTATCTGCTTGTTGAATTCCAGGCCGGTCAGTAATGGGTCATATCCGGCCCAAATAGTTGTTACTCACAGTCTCTCTCTCACACCACCAACAAAACCCTCACCACACGCCTAATAAATAACCCTCTTTCAAACCCTAATCAAATCATCTCAATTCTCCACCAACAGCCACCGGAGCGGCGGCGACGAATTCACCGCCCATACATTCTCACTTCGTATTACCTAGCTCCTGTATCTATGATTATCGTTTTGATCCTTAAAAAATGGTTGTGTTTTACATAAATCACTGATTTCTTCACATTCATGCTATCTTTCGTGTTGTTAGTCCATCTTGGCGAAACAGGAGAGGCTTTCGCCTATGAACTGTTTTGAATGCTAATGGACTTACAGAAATCTTCAGTCTTTTACTGTTCTGGACTCTTGAGTATTGTGGGAGTACCAAGTCATTCGGGCTGAAACATTGATGTTATTGTTGTGATTAAAGCTCAATTTGGTGTTTTTATGGTGGTTTGTTTCTTTAGTCCATCTTGGCAAAGTGGTAGAGCCATAGGGCTATGAACAGCTTTGAATGCTATTGGACTTACAGAAATCCTCAGTCTTTAACTGTTCTGGTGTTTCAGTTTTCATGGGATACCAGTTCATTCGGGCTGAAACAGTTGTTTCATCCAAAACATGATGAAGTTTTGTGTGTTAATTGTTGATTCATCTTGTTTTCTATTTCAAGATTGTTTTTTGAATTTCTTTAATCCTCTGTTGGTCTTTTAACCCATTTTGGGTGTCTGAATGTGCATTGATTCGTGTGCAAAAGTTGGATCGTTTGGAGTGGAACATACTAACATGGGTTTTGTATGTTATCAGGTTTAAGTTTATTGTGGAGGATGAAGGATGATGCATGATCAACTCACATAAGAACCCTAATTTTTGCTGCTGCAAATAGTCGGCAAATGAATGCATTCGTATATTATAAAAGAATACAATGAAGAAATTAAAATACAAAAGAAAATAAAATATCATTTAACTCTATTTTGTTAATTTTAATTAATACTTAAAATTCTAAGTTTACAATGAAGAAATTAAAAAACTATAACATTTAATCAGGTTATACTTAATTAGTAACATAGGAAGGCCATTTTGTGAGCCTATGACGACCTGGAAAACGTCTCTTTAACTAAATATGTTTGCAGGTTAATTTCTGAACAAAAATGAATTGCATATAATATTGTTCTCTTGTAATAACATAAGTGGAAAAAATTCAGTTATTTCCCTAAAGTTATAACCATTATATATACTTGCATCGGAAAACATATTACCCTGATCTAAATGGCTCAATCGGTTCTGTTTCTTTAAGTATACTTGCAGCCTCAAAACAGTCTACAGCTTCCTTTATGAATGCCATGCCCTCATCTTTGTAAAACTGGCCCAGATTATACCATGCCCATGAGTTCATTCTGTCTAACCGCAATGCTTCGGTCAAGAAACTTCTGATCACTGGTCCTGAACTGCCACCAAGCCGTCTTAAGACCATAGCAATGGAAACAAGACTTTGCACATAACCAGGGTCAATGTCTAGAGCAGTTTCATATGCTTTTAAAGCTTCTCTATCCAGACCTTTTGCTTCATACAACAGACCTGTAACAAAAATAATGATTAAAAGAATAATCTTTTTAAACAGAGGCCAATCAATACAAAATCAATTTTAAACGGAGAAGCACCAGTTATTAACTAAAGCATTTTGCTTTAAATGCGATACATAATGCGGTTATGCACTTGTTCACCCTACTATTCTTTAATTCTTGTTACATCCACTAAGCAACATGTACAAATATTATATGATTCTCAAGGTTGTGTACTTAAAATTAGTTATGTATTGAACACATCTTATAGACGTATAATTGACTTTAATCATATGGTTGTCGTTCATATAAATAAGATTAAAGAACTGCCTGAACATACCGGTGATGTGCCAACGAGACGAAGAATAGCAATTGATTGCCTCAGATCTTAAGAGACAAGCTTCCACATCACGCCATTGCGATAAACTTATATACACCATAGCCAAATCATGCCATGTTTCTAGTTCCAAATCTTTAAAATGTTTTCCACCAACCTAAACAAAAATCAACACCTTTTCCATCAAGAGACGACTTTACGCAAGATAACTGACAAAAAGATGGCAGATGGCAATAGCCAACACCGCATATACATTTCAGGACTAAAATGGTTACAGGGTGAAAGCGATACTGTAACCATTCAACCACATCAGCATTGTAAAGTTTTTGGTTAAAATCACACAACAATCTTTTGTTCTAAGTTGGCTAGTTTTTATAAGTGTGTCCCACTTTGACCCTGTGTATGATCTGAGGGACCCAAATCAACCCATTTAGATTTAGCTAACAAAACTTACCCAAGTCAACCCATTTATTAAAGTGTGGATTGCCGGGTGTACCCGAGATAACCACTTTCCAAAAGCACAATGGTTTTAGTAAAGATTAGTAAAATTGAAGTAAACATACGTCAATATTTATTGAAATTTGCTTGTAAAGATGCAACAAGATTGCACCTTTTCGGCTATATATGAAGAATCATATCACAAATACCTCAAGATTTTTCTTTTGAGATGGAAAACTTTTATTCTGAACTTGAAGAACAGCAAGAAGTTGAGTATACGTCTCGATTGCATTCTTTATTTGACCCTGTGGTATTTGCAACTTAGCTTTTGTTCTTAACAGTTCTCCCTGATCCCATTTTCCTGTTTGTTCTAAAGCAGCACTGATAATTGTTTCACCATCCAAGAACCGTTTCTGACCCGATAATATTCTAGCCAATAGCAACCAACTTTGAATGTGGGACCCGGATTCCAGCTTAATCAAATGTTTTGCCTGACTGAGAGCCAAATCCAGTTTCCTCTGGTCAGCATACTCTAAACAAAGATCATAAACAATTCTAGAATCGTTCATTCGGGTGAACCTATTTGCAGTCTCTAAACACTGAATCGCTTCCGCTTGAAGTTTGACCCTTTCTGAATCGGTCAAACCCAATTTAGTTTTGCCCGAAAGCGAAACACCCAATAAAGAATTAGCAACTCCCACCATCTCATCACATTTATTTTCCAAAACATCAATGGCTCTTTTAGCCAGAACTACACCTTCTACAAAATCAGGATTTTCTCCACAAATTTTTGATGCCATTAGTAAAGCTGATACACAATTCGGATCATCGTATTTGTATATATTTTTCAATAAATTTAAGGCAGATAAACCATCACCTTGTCCATAGTAACAAAGAGATAGAAGGAGACATCTTTCTTTCTTGTCAATAACCAAAGGAAGTAATTCTTCCAACTGCTTACTGAGAGGCCCGAGCCCATTGCAAATCGACAATGCGTAAGAAAGATGATCAACAACAGACGGGTCCCACTCGATTTTCTTTAAATTTACTTTTCTTAGTAAAATCATCAAAAGTAGAATAGCTTCTTCAATGTTATTTCTTGGTACAAATGAAGTATCCATTTGGGATCTTAGATTAGGTGGAACAGCCTCTTTGCTTCCACTATAAAGAAGAAAAACTGCAAAATCTTTTTCGATTTTCGCTGTTGTTTCTTCATTAAGATTCCAGTTACGGAGTAGGGCCCATCTGAACGACAAGATTGCTTCATGGGGTGACTCAGCGAGTTGCCATAACTCGGGGAGCAACTCTACTGAGTTGCTTATGGTTTCTTGTAGTTTGCAGTCAGCACCAAAGTTTTCAGGTAAGCCTTCTGGTAAAGATGATTCAACAATGTCGAGTATAATTTTACATGATTGAGCAGCTTCTGCAAAATCAAATAAAGATTTACGAGTTGACACAAATATGAATATATTTTTTACAATATGGAACAGAGTGAATACCTTTATATCTCCCTAGAATTTGCAAAGATTTTGACTTCAAGTAAATTGCTTCAAGAAGTAAACTAAGCGCGTGTGGTGACAATGGTGGATTGGTGTAACTATTGGAACGTTTTTTACGAGTCTCCCCAGTTTTAGCAAGACTGATTTTAATCTTTGAAGTAACTGCAGATATATCTATCCCTTCAAACACATGAAGAGCAGCTTCTATGTTTCCCTTTTGATACTCATATCTTCCTAGCAATGCTCTTGCTTCCTGTACAACAATCACATCATTAAGAAAATAATAATAATTTTTATATTTATAACAATAATGTAATGAGAGTAGATGGTCAGCTACTCAGCTGGTACACTGCTTAAAAAACAGTTATTCATGTACTAAATTGCTAATTAAGGAAAGTGGTTAGAGGTGCATTAATATTGAATATTCATCATCTGCAAAATTAGAATCATAATGTAACACCTTCTCAATCTGTCTATCATGTATGCATGTTTGTCCAGAGGCGTATGAATCGGTTCTAGGAAAAACACATTTTGGGACACCTTGGGTGAATTACAAGTTGTTTTTTCTTTGACACGAGCGACATTGACCATAAGAAATGCCTCGCCTCAATTTTATAATTTACAACAATCTTGACACAACTTTTAAGATACATAACTTGTAAATCATTGATTATGCACATGAAACAGCTGCAATATCCATAACTTGAATTATTTCAACACGTTTACAACTTTAATCTTCAATCTTCTTAATCAAAATGAAAAAAAGGGCATGAAAAACAAACCTCATAATTGATGGAACCACTTTCACGAAGTGATAACTCTGCTTCTTCAATACTACCAGTATCCGGTTTCTTTTCGTGTTCATCAACAACTTGCGAAGAACAGTCATTCGATGCCAGCGATTCCAACGAGGGGATCATCTCATTTGTGCTTCGTGATCGTTCACCAGAGCACAAACACTGCAACACTTTCCCAAACCTCAGAGTTGATCTACTGCTGTTTCGGGTCTGATTCGGGTTCTTATTCCTCATATCTTATTCCCACCCTCAACAAATCTTCAACCCACAAAACCAAATATCAAATTCAGTGATACAAGTCAAATTCTTGCAAAATTAACACATAAATATGCAAATTTCAATGATCATGAACATAGAAGTTGACTTACAAATGAAAACATCAAATACCCAATTACAAATCCCCAATTTTACATCAAGATAACTATAGAATCTGCATCAATTTAAACGCTAAAGACCCTAATTCAAAAACCCCACAAAATCCCAAACTGATTTCTTCAAATTGAAGCAACAAGAACACCTAATTTTGATCAAATTAACTGTAAATTATAAAGAAAAAACAATCTGTGATTACCTTTCTTTATGGCAACTGAAATTGAGGAAACATCGCACATGATAATCAGTACCCATCTTCAGTTTCAATCAGAACTCCATTCAAGAAACTTTTGATCAACAAAGAATCAAATAAAGTTTCAATCTTTTCTTCTTTTTTCTTTTCTTTATCGATAAACTAATCAGTTATTAAAACTATTCAAATTATTCAAACACCCACTGTGTTCTTTGCTGAATTGAATCTCTAAAGAAAAACGAATACCCGCATGGGAAAGAAATCAATGATTCTTTAAAGCTGAAAACAAGGGGATATTGAAGAATCGTGAACCGTGAGATTGAAGCTATATTTTTATAAATTATTATTTAATATTTAATTTAATATTTTTGTGAAATAAATGCGGTTGGAAATAAATAATAGAAAAGGCAACTGGTTGGGAAATTAAATGATGAAACATAAAAAAATAAAATTGCAAGGCCCATGGGGTTTATGAGATTAACTGTCATGGTGTCATGAGGGGCTCAGATGGTGACAAGTGGATTTTATGGTTTAAAATACGCACCTAAAGATATAAATGGTTGTTTTTATTTAAGATAATATTTTGTATGGTTGTATGAGTCATTCATATTAGTGACTCATTAAGCTATGGACGTTTGATGATATATATGTTAAGAGTAGTACGTTGTATATATTATGTACTTGGTATTTTGTTTTAAATGTGTTAAGTTAATTAAGTTATAAAAACATAAATGTATAAATATTTGCATAGAACATAATGCAAGTGTGTGTTTGTATATGTAACATATCAAAACAACAAGCAAAATACATATATCAAAATTTAATGATAACATATAAAAATCCAGTAGATTAAATAAAGAAAAAAAACCACTTGGATATGATTTCGTTAATAACCGGTCGCTGTGGATGTAACCATCATCTTTAGTGGAGTTTGGGAAGTTGCGATGGGTGGATGGGTTGTAGAGGTAAGAATAAATGAAGGATGGGCTAGCGGTTATATTTTTTATTACGAATTTTACAGTTAATTTTTTTCCTCTTATCAGTATTGCCCTCTTTAGTTTTTTAGTACTCATTTACATCATGATCTTAAAACGTGTTTTTAGTAAAGAAATTTCATGATGTTACAATTAGTTTTTTATAAAATGAAGTAGACATGTAAGAAAATAAATGGATATGTGAAATTAGACATGTGAAAAGTTGATAAAAATAACATAAAAGTAGAGAACTTATGGAAATATATAATATGATTATACATATTATTTCATATAAGATAATCAAAGTACGTATTGAGAAAGAAAAAATAAGACTTTTACATAATTGTCTTACGTATCACATTCATAAAACAACATACAAATGTATTATATAGTTCCAATACTTATCAACATGTTATTACTTATGAAATAGACGTCGCTTAATGCTTGTATATAAAGTTTAGAAGTAAAAAAATAGAATATTAATATATAAACTTACCTGAATTTTTTTTTTATTTTTTATTGTGTTTTTTAAATGTTATAGACCTATAGTAAAAAAATTGGTGAAAAAGTGAATGTCATCCACCCACACAAACCAGACATCAAAATGATGGTTATTCTTCTTGCCTTTGTTCATGTCTAAAAGTAATGATTTGAACCATTTAACCATCAACCACAATCATATCTAGGTCACGAACGTAACCTTTTAGGTCAAATCACGTAAAATATAATCATTTACCTGTTCATAGAAAGGGTTTCATTTAGGGTGCGTGGATAGTAATAAAGTCTTCTAAAGGATAATTTAATGGTCTACGTACACAAAGATCTCACATTATAAATCGATACCTTTATATTTCTCATATAGCATTATATGTGACGTATAAGATCGAAAACAATGAAAACGAAGAATATTCAGGGGGGAGGATTGTCAAAGGGCTATACGCTCCATATAGCTCTATACCACTCCATGTACGACACATATAGGGCTATACGTCGCGTATATCAAATTTCTACACTGACTACGAGTGAAAATTCAGGGGCTATCATAGGGGTTATACGCCTCGTATAGGACTATACGCCCCCCTATACGACGCTTATGGTGTTATACGACCCGCATAGAAATCCGGGGTGTTGGTTTATAATTGCATGGTGTCCCAATAACCACACTAATTTAATTAATTCGGTTCAATTTAAACTATACACTATACTCATACTAGTATAACATGAAATTTATGATTTAAGTTTATTGAATTATATAACTAAATAAGAGTTTTACCATTTTCTAGTTAACGATGTTGATGCTCAATGGTTGTAAAAAGTTTAGAAGACGGGTGAAAACAGGTGGAACTGTCTAAAGGACAAATAAAATAACATGTCAAAATGGATGATTATTTTAATTCCAACAAACACAAAGAAAAAGGATGAAATTTGGGTTTGGTGATATTTGGTTGATCCGTCTACTTGTATATTTTTTTCAATTTTATTTACATTAAATGATAAAATGTGATGTGTTTTTTTTTCTTCAATAAAGTAACGTGTCAAAGAGCTGAATCAAAAATAACACAAAAATATATGATAAAGTTTTTCTTTAGCAAGTATATAAGAAAACGCTTTTTTTTCTAAAACATATCTTTATACATTATATAGTTTAATTGGATTTCATTTAAATCCATATTGTTAATACGAATCACCAACGATCGACCAAATTGCGAGTAAAGACTCGGTAATAGTTCAGTTACTGTTATTTGTGAAAACCAATGTGCCTATTAATCGAATTGAATTGAAATAGATAATAAATACAATAAGAATATCTTTTTATTTAACTTTATTTTATAACTTAATTACATGGTTGGTCTTTATTATATGTTCATATTACAACATTGGTCTTAATTTTTAAAAATATTACATTTTTGGTTCAATAGGTTAAAAAACACAATACGAGTGGTTCTTTACACTAACTTTTGTTAAGTTTTTTTCATTAAGTGAATGTAAAATAATAAATATATCCTTTAATATAATAATAATAATTATAATTATTATATTGTTCAAATCAAAGACAACTCGTGTTACGTTTTTAAAACATATTGTATCAAAGATGTATTTATACTAAAATTTGAAACCAATGATTCTACTCTAATAAAATAATAACTAGGATTGACACGTGTCAGCATCATATTTATTCTTATCAAAATTTTCTCGCGTATCTTTTTATTAAATAACTATATTAATTACTAATAATATCATTTAATTTCTTTTTAGATTAAAAATATTTTTTAATAAATTAAGAAAAAGATCATTTTATTAATTTTATTTAATAAAATATTAAATCTTTAAAAAATAAATTTTTCTAAAATTACATTTTTTAAAATGGTTTTTAAAATTACATTTTTTAAAATGGTTTGTTTGCAAGGAAGTTTAATTTATTTTTATGGAAAAAACAAAAAAGAATAAAAAAAGGTTAAAAAATTGATATTATTATTTTATTACTTGTAATCTTCACTCATACTTAATTTTAAATATATCTTATTTTAGAATATCATTTTATAATTAAAATTATTTTATTTTATTTAATATTTTATTTATTTAACACGTATAATACACGAGTTTGCTAAAGGTAATCGTATAATATAAACATACAGCAAGAAACAACCATGTAATTAACTCTTATTTAATTAATTGCTAATCTTCTGTCAAAATTTGGGCTTAGCAGGAAAAGTTAAAATAAAAATAAAAATAAAATAAAATAAAATAAAATAAAAACCTTTATTGGGCTGGACTTTGAGGGGGAAAACAAGTCCAAGATGATCACGTGAGTTACCTATGCGGCTATGCCAATGTCTTTTATCGTCTTCGATTAGCATATACATTAATTATGATTAGATTACAATTCTAAGCATAAAACCTAATTTAATTATCACCAAATCGTTACTCTCTACATTTACCTCACATATATAAGGTCATGTAATTTGTTACATCATTTATTCAATTTATCAGTTACTTTTAACTTTATATTATTTGTCTACCACAAGACTTGAATCCTTAATTAGATGGAGATAGACACAATATCAATACACTTCGGTAACACCATACTAGAGGCCCTTTAGTGTACGTAATGTCTTGTAACACAACAAATTTGTATTGCATAACACAATCACTTTCTCTTTGTATATTATCTGACATTAATATAAAATTAATTTAATAACAATTTATTTCCGTTCATGGTATGAGTTTCATTCTTGCAACTCAACCCGAATATAATTCAAATGTTAACTATAAGTTTTAAAAACCGGGCAACCAAGAGAAAGGCACCAGTCATCTTATCGTCCCTCCCTAACCCTACTCCTCATCGAGAATAAGGCACCAAACGCCTTGTCATCCATCCTCAAACCTACTCCTCTATCACCATTGTATGCACCATCGTTGGACTAAATTCATATCCTACCTCACCACTGTTCGTAACCAACACTATCACACTCGATCCATAACATTCTATCGTCCTCTTGTCGTCAATATTGGCCAAGGATCTCTCTCTGAGTTTGAGTGTTAATAATCATTATTCAGGATCAATTATGTTTCTTATTCAACGTTAATGTTAGATTGCAGTGGTGGATTTGTCAAAGATTGTGACTTTTATATTGTTTGCTGCTTAAACTTATGTGTTTGCTTAGTAAGATCGATTATCTTCTTGGCTTTAAATATTTCAAGCTAAACATTAAAATTAAAGTTAATCTTGAGGGGGATTATTAGAGTCAATGATATTTAGTATATACAGCAATCATTTTTTATTCGATTTGTATTAGTGGGTAGTTGGAATATATGCAGTGTCTTAAATTAAAAGTATAACATATAACGTGTTTACTTTCTCCTTTGAATCTAGAATGCCCAACTGCAATATGGGCGGCTTCAATTATCCTGTTTCAACAACATGAGAATGTAATTTGTTAGAATTTTTTACTATTTATTTGTCATTACGGCTTAACGTTTATAATAATGGTCGTCAATGTTAGCATTGCGTATAACATGATATATACCTATAAAAAATTATGTTTTAAATTTTACATTCGTCTAAAATCTAAAATAAACACATATTTTAATTGAAAACTTGAGCCTCAAAGTAGATTAATCAATGTAGCTGCAAACCAAAAACGTTATGTAAAAACGACTTTCACACGAAAACATTGAATTTTGAATTATTTTTTGGGCATCGTCACAGCCTCAAACGTTTTAAGATTATACTAACACGAAGCAGCAATAAAAACATTTTTGGCAACATCATAGCTTTTAAGGTTTTAAGATCGCACTAACGCGAAGCAACAACATTAATAAATTTAATTATCCGTCATCCTAGTCCTTGCATAAAAGATAACAGTAGAGAGTCGAATCCGACAATGGCCAGCTACTGTAATAATGAAGAGGACAAGCCACATCACACGTGTAAGCAACAAAAGAACACAAAAAACACATTTGGACAAATAACAAAGGAAGAATTGTTCATCATCCTTTACAATTCGCCTCAGAATCAAACTATTGGCTAGAATGGTCTCAAATGAATCAACGTGCAAACCAAGGTCTCAAATGAACAACCATCCGTCATCATCGACCAACCACCATCAACAACAACCTATATAGAATGGTTATGTGAGGATACTGCAATTTATAAAGAAGAAAAATGATGCAGAAGCTAAACTCAAGATTATCTCAAATGAGTGTACACCCATCATCATCGATCCATCAACATCAACAAGAATAACCAAGCACACCAAACCCCAAAATGCTAGGGTTTTCATCAAGAAGTATATGTCTGCAAATTCTAGTTCCAAAAACTATATACTTGATAAAAGTAGGTGTCATTAGTGAAAAGAAACCCCAAATCATAAGCATCATCGGCTACACAGACAGTTAAATGTAACCCCAGATCAGTGAAAAAATAGTACAAACATTCCCCAATAAACAATCTAACAAATTGTAATAAAGAAAAGCTCAAAATGCATCAAATTTTCACATCCAACAACTACATACCTGGCAACATAATGCATAATAAAAAAACCCTAAAAGAATAAAGTGAACAAACAGTGAAAAAAAAACCCAAATCATAACCATCATCGAGTGTTTAAACATTAAAAACATAAAATCACTAAACAAACAGTGAAAAGCAAATCCAAACCGCAACCCTAAAATATCCGTAAACCAACAAATAAAATATATCTGTCACTCGGACGGATGCCGGTTGGAATAAATAGCTTTGGCAACCTTTTGTCATTGTGGTGAAAATGGTTGAAGGAAGCCAAAGCAAGGGATTTCAAAAAGGGCAGCCGATATGATAGTAGTTGGAATGACAAAACGACCACCAAGGTCAATCAGTCGCACTAGCGGAGGTAGGGTGAACACAGCGGAGGTGGCGGAGGCGGGCCTCCCTTTCTACTCTCTCTCCCTCTAATTGGAACGAGAACAACAACATGCATCTAGGTTATAATGTGAGGCCAACTGAAACGGCTATACATAAAAAACCAAAAGTTTGGTGATCAAAAAAGAAAGTAAAAAACTCCACTATTCATTTGTCATGTATTTTTAATAATAGAGTACTTAGTTTATAGTAGATTAGAATTATTTTAGTTTTAATTCAAATAGACAAATTAAAAGATTATTACCTAATTAAAAAATACATATTACATTACCTGTATTTGTAATTATCCGTACTTACTAAAGCGTGTGAACGCCTATGATATCTTTCATAGTATATTCACGCGCTTAGTACCGTCTCACAGACTCCTTATATTAGAATCCACCGGTAACCTGATTTCTCACACTTTCATTTTTAAGAATTCAAGCCAAACGGATTTTACTCTCCTCAAATTGATATTTCTTCAAAAACAAATTTTTATCGAATACTCCGCCCTCTCCTATATCTTTAACCTCGTGATTTCAAAAACCCGATCAAGCTAGTCTCCTTTGGATATCGTATTTAGATCATTTCCTTGTGTGAGATTTCCTCATGGAAAAGATCTTCACCATTTGATAATAGATCTTAAACGTAAACGCAACTTTGTAACTTCTACACTATATATTGATTGTTGTAAGTATCTTAATAGATCTTCACTTAGCATGGTTAGATTACATAATTTCGTTCTTTGATTTTTATAAAAGCTTAAAACATTTATTAGTACAAGTAGAGTGTGATCTAAAAGTTAAGCTCCATATGGTATTAATATGTTTAGAATTTTTATGATTATTAACTTTAATGTCATTTTAAGGTGTATAATAAAAGAATATGTCTACTAAACTCATACGTTAAACAACAAATTCATGTTTTATGATTAAAAAAGTATAGAAAATACAAAGGATTCATGTACATAACACTACTACACAAATAAGCAAAACTGACCAAAGTTTACGACCAGTAAAAATAGTCGCAAAATTAGCGACTGTATAGCGACCAAAATCAAATAGTTGCAAATTTCACGACCAAAACAAACTTGGTCGGAAAATTAGTGACCAAAACAAAATAGGTTACAAAATTAGCGACCAACCCAAAACAAGTAGCAATATTAGCGACCAACACAAAAGGGGTCGCAAATTTAGCGATCAATTTTAATTCGGTCGCAAGACGGTGGTAAATATTGCAACCGAAATTGTTGTTGTCACCAATAAAGTCGCTAATTCCGTTAAATCATAAATTAATGAACTAAATTATAAGTTGGTTGCAAAAACGATCGCAGATACAGCAACTATAATTTGTTTGGTCACAAATATAGTTGCTATTTTTTACAAACAATAAAAAATAAATTGAAAAATAAATTGGTCTAAAAAAATGGCTACAAATATTGCTAACAAAATAGTTTTGCTCATAAGTCATCTGTTTTAAAAAACAAATAAAAGGTAATTTGGTCACAAAAACGATGGTAAATATTGCAACGAAAATTGTTTTGCTCACGAATACGGTTGTTTATTTTATAAAATAAAAATAATAAACTAAATTCTAAGTTGGTCGCAAAAACGATTGCAGATATAGCGACCATAATCTATTCGGTTGCAAATACAATAACTTGCTTTGACAAAAATAAAATAAAATATAAACAATATATTGGTCTGAAAGGTGGTAGCAAATATAGTCATCGAAATAATTTTGGCCATAATTTTCATCATTTATAAAAAAACAAGTAAAAGATAATTTGGTAGCAAAAAACGATAGTAAATATTACAATCGAAATTGTTTGGTCATCTTCATAAAATAATAAACGGAATTTTAAATTGGTTGCAAAAACGATCGCTACCGCAGCAACCGTAATTTGTTCAGTCACAAAAACAATAGCTATATTTACAAATAAAATATATATTGCTTAGAAAGATGGTTGCAATTAAAACTACTGATATAGTTTTGTTAATAAGTCATCAGTTTTAAAAAACAAATAAAATGTAATTTGGTTCAAAAATGATCGCCTACAAAAAAGGGTAAATCTAATTTAAAATAGAACACTATCATAAAGTGCCTACTTTTAAATTACAAAAACATAGATAAATTAAAATAAATTCATAAAAAATATATTTAAAATTAAAAAGAAAACTAAATTTTGGGGTTAGTTAGGCGTTGTTAGTATAAGGGTAAATTAGTGCCGATAGGGGCTCAATAATGGCCATTAGTTACAATCTAGGTATAATTAGTCTAAAAAATACAGAAATAAGAGTGCAAATAAGATTAATTATGGATAACTATTTGCTATTAATTAAAGTTTAATTAGGTGATTGTTGGTTAATCATTACTAGTTATGATTATCTCGGGGTAATTAGGGTCGATTATGATCAACTAGTATTAACTAGGATAGTTTAGGGGCAATGAAGGTCCATCGGGATCAGGACAGACAAATATTAGTACTTGATCGATAATCAAGATCAATTAGGGGTAATTAATATCAATATTGGTCAAGGGTGGCCAATATTAGTGTAAAGTAATTTACAGATTACAAGAATAATTAGATTCAAAATTATATAACAATCGTGATTTAGGATCACATGGGACAATCAAGGTCAATTAGGGTAAGTAAGGGTCAATATTGATCAAATAAGGATAGTAGGGGCTAATATTAGTCAACTAACGTGCATACACTCTAATTTTATGCTTAAGTGGGTACATTTATTTATCATGAAACCTAAACTCTAAATTACATATGACTAAAACGAATTGGGTTTTAACTTCAAATATGTGGTGACATTAATGGTTTGTATAGGTCAGTGTTTTGTAGTTTTGGTTTCTAGTTGAAACTAAACCAATAAATTGGTTTTCCAAAAAAACATATTGGGTTCAGTTACCTCAGTTTGGTTACAATTAGTTGTTTCGGTTTTATGCACCACCTTAGGTGACTTGACCCGGTCTTGAAAACCAAGCTCTCTATTGTTAGACATAAGAAAACCAAATAGTTATAAATCTAGTGAAAAGTTTTAGGTTCTACGCTGTTTATAAATGATTAATGGTAAATATATATATATATATAGATATACGGAAACCAGATAGTTGTGATTTTAGTGAAAAAAGCAATAGGTTTGACAATGTTTATAAATAAATAATGATAAATATATATAGAGATATCTTATAAAAAATAACTAATTAAATATTAATTTTTTAAAAGCGTAAAAATACACTCATATTAGTTGCTTCAAACTAGTAAAGAAGATTTATTTGTTTGAAAAGCATTTATCGTAGAAGAGATCAAATGCAACAAAAAAATTAATTAAGTATTAATAAAAATATAAATTCATATAAGATATTTGCACTCCTGGAACAATTTGACTACCCCTAAAACCTTTCTACCCTAATTCCTTCTTTCATCTATCCACAGCAACAACACATCCGATTAAATGGGAAGTTCCAAACCCTCATTCTCCACGATTTGGGTGGTTTCTTTAACTTCATTCAAAATTCAAGAAAGCTTTACGGTTCTTTCTCTGCCTCTCATATCATTCTCAAGCCCTCTGTGTACAACATATTTGGATCGGTATTCATCAACTGAGTCGCATTCATCAATCCAGGTACTTATTCTATTAGCTTACTTTAAATGTTGTTTTTAGCTCGATTAGGCGATATATACGACCAATTAGACTTGATTGATTCAGTTCTGAAACCCTAGTTAACGATGCTTACCTGTGTATGTGTGTTTATGGCTTAAATGTGCTTTTCTGTAATTAAAGAACAAAATAGTTTAAAAGCATTGAGAATTGCTCCACGAGGTATTGCTTCCATTATCTTATACTAAAGTTTCATGCTGTACATTTGATTCATTTTATACCTGCACATTCAAACAATTTGAGAAGGGTAAGTACCATCACACTTTACTAACCAAGTAGCCACATAAAAATGTGTATATAGTAGGATTCACTTGATAATTGCTGGAGTGCAACACTTGATGCAATTTGTACATACTGCAAAGATAAAGGTCAAACAACAAGACATGCCTAAAACAAAGAAAGAAACATAACTATTTCAAAATTTTACTTTAACATAAGTTACTGCCTTTAAAACTTTGAAAAAAAATTGAAATAAAGACAACACACAGTGAAAATGTAGTTCTAATATTGAGAATTATTAATTCAATTCAAAGACAAAAACATGATATACAAAATTGAAAATACTGTTAACATGAACCTGTAGTGTCCAATAATTCGCACCAGCATAGCGTTTGTTGGCTTTAATCTGCATAAATCCACATCAATATAAGTCAATAATAAGGAATTTTAATGTCCGGACACTTTATTATGATAACTATATTATATATATATATACTACTAACATCTACAAGCACATCCTGACATTTAGTGGATAAAGTCTAGTAATTTATATCCAAAAACCATCTTGCAACCTGAAAGATAATTATCTTCATTATAAACAACCCCCTGTTGTTGAAAAGAAGATAAAAATAAGTTAATATCTTACACCCCGTGATTCATCAAACTTAGCCCTATGTAGAATCATTTCAAATATGTTTAAGGCCTATGTCAGAAGATCAAAATAGAAAAATTCAATGGCTAAGTATAGACTTGGCAATTTTGACCCAAATGGGTACATTTGGGTTGATTTGGGTAGTAACAATGAAGTAATGCATTAGATTGGGTTAAGCTATATTTCTAAGAGGGTTAAGTTGGGTAATTCTAAAACTAGAAAAAATATCAACGGGTCAAGATGGGCATTAAAAAACAGAGAACGGGTCAAGATGGGTTGATTAAGTTTTCTCATATCCCATCTTTCTCCACCACATCTTTCTCCAAAATCCACACATAGTCTCACATCTAAGTGATAGTGATAAACACGTTGGATTTATGAACGTGCCAAGATTGGTTTACGGGTCACATGAGATGAACGGTTCGGCAACCGGGTGTATTAAACTGGAGCTTTATGATGGGGGTAAAAGACCACAATATACATGCACAACTCACGTCCACCATCACCATGCAGTTTATTTTTTTATATTTTATTTTATTATCATTTGCTTAAAGTTTAATTTTAAATATATTTGTCTAGTGTACCTTAATGTATTAGAGTAATACTTATATTTTTTCTTTCATTAGAACGTGGGTGCCCACTACTTTGGGATTTATCTATGTATGAAATTGTTAATCAATGTGGTTTTTTGAGTCTAAACCCATTTTGACCTGGCCCATCCTGACCCAAACCCATCCTGACCCGAACCCATTCTGACCTAACACCCGACCCATTTTGATGGTACGGAAGAAATCGATCCACAAAACAATGTGGAATGGGTTGACTCAAGGGCAGAGGAATCTTTTGTAAGTTTTTTTACTTTTAAGATGTATGTTATTACTAGTTAATCATTACATGTTATAAATATAACGATTTGTTTTGTTCTTGTATATTATAGAGATCATATAAGAAGTATGTTACGGAGAAGTATGGAGATGAAGCTAGAAAACGCCCATTAGATCTAGACACATGGGTACAACGGGGCAAGAAAAAGGGCAGATTCTTTGATATCAGTGATCCGCATGTCATGATGACGGATACACCCTCAACGTCAAGGAATTCGTATCTACCTGCAAGAAACGAAGAGGTTTGCTTATTTCATTTTAATTTATTATATAATGGGTCAAATGCTATATGAAGTCATATTAGTTGTAATCAAAAGTTGTTTCAGTTTGTAACACCTCTTATAAGATACACGGTGGGTCCTTTTGGAAGTTTTTGTTGAAATATGATAGTTTCTCTCATGGATGTTTGTATTAAAGTTACTACACATACATAGAAACACATAGGAATTCTTCGGTTAGGATTAAATGATATTAGGGATTTAGTTTAAGATTGTTTGTTAAATTTATTTTTTTTTTACAAATGATCTTTAGGGCTTAAAGATCACTTTAATATCTAAAGCTATCTGATTGTGAGTTCAAAATGAATAAGATGAGATAAGATAGACATAGAAAATAACTAGCAGGGCCTTAATCATTCTTCAAATTAGCTAACTTGAGAAATTACCTTCTATGATAGAAATTTATAAGTCTTGCCCTAAAAGTAAGACCACCCTTCCTTTGTGTCCTAATGAATAATTCATATGTTTAAGGCACCTGAATTGAAACCAATTAGTTTCTATGTTTACATGTTCAAGTGATCAATAACTAGGATCCCCTTCTCCCTTTAGTTCATCATACTATAGTCATAAATTTAGTTTAAGTATAGAAGTCAAGCTTCTTTATTTCATATCATTTTAGTTATGTGTAAACTTAAAGTAACCATTCAACACTAACTAATCCAAATATTCAAATTTGTAAGTGGGTTACTATCACCTAATAATCGTATGGTGTAATCCTAATAGAATACTACTTTGGTTGATTGAAAAAGAATAAAAATATTTGATCAAAACATAATATTATTTTTATTGGATTGATCTTAATTCTAAACAAGCATCGCGTCATTGAAGAAAGAAACAATAGATTACTCTAGGTGAATAAGTAAACAATAGGTGAATGTGTTGTGTGGTTTTAATATATTAATGTTGTGTTGTATTATTTATAGGTACAACATCTGAATGAGAAAATAGCACAGCTACAACAAGAGAAAGAAACTGAAAGACTAGAGAAAGAAAAAGAAAGAGCCGAGAAACTAGCAATGATTGAGCAAATAGAGGAAAACAGAGTTGCAAACAATGAAATGAAGCAACAAATTGAATTCTTGTTGAAGAACATACCGAAAAGTTCTTCTAACTAGTTAAGCATGAAATTTTTGTGGACATGATCAATTCAGAAGTTTGTTTTAATGTTTATGCTTAAATATTTTTTATGATACTTTTCTGTTGATACTTTGATTCATATTTGGTGTAGGATGTTTGAATATTTTTACAAATTGGTACAATTTTGTTAATGTTATTATTTGTTTGCAACAGTGAAAAACCAAAGCCGTTTCTTATTATACATATTTTTGCAACAAAAATGTCGGTCGCAAATATTGTCGCAAGCTTGAAATAAACTCGGTTGCTAAAATGGTCGCAAAATGTGAATTGTAAAATCAGTCGCTAATTATTTTGGTCGTATAATCGGTCAGGAATAGTTTGGTGGCAACTTCAGTCGCTAGGAGTTCAGTCGTAATTTTGGTCGCAAAAAATGATTTGTCCCAAATAGTTTTGGTCACACTTATGGTTGTTAACCCTTTAGTCCCAAAATCCATCGCAAAACAGTTCGTCGCAACTTCTATCGCAATCTCGGTCACTAAAAGTTTGGTCGTGAAGTTAGTCGCAAAAGCAATAGGTCGCAAACTACGTCACAAATAAGATTTAGTCGCAAATTTTGTCACTGGTTTAGCGATGGATGATATGGTCGCGAAATCTGTCGCAAAAACTTTTTGGTCGCAATAATTAGTCGGAAACGAAATTACCGACCAGGGTATAACCAACCAACGAAAATGGTCGTAAAATGGTCGCAACAAGGCATTTGCGACCATTTGGCGACCATTTTGACGGTCACAAATGCTTAGTTTTGTTGTAGTGTATAATGTGATAATATTATTTTTTAATAATCCTTTTTTTGGTACTTACATAAGCAAGTTTTCTAGATATGAATAATATATTTTATGATATTTTTATAATAATTAGACTTCTCATGCAGGCTACCATGAACCGCCAGCGTAAAGAATTGCTACCGGTCGATCCACATAAGCGAAAAGGAAGAGACGAAGCCAGTGACTGCTTGAAGCCATTAACAACCATAAGACCATTTACAATGACAAGACCACCAATTAAAATAAGACCACCATCACAAAAGCTAGCCCAAGCATCACAAAAACATGCTTATACTCGAGCCATGGCTACAAATAGGTCACCCAACGTGGGTGCACCTCAAGCCACTACTCAAACAAGTCCATCCAAAGCCCCCCCTATAAATATGACCCATATGACACCTTCTCATTCTATGCCAACATCTCCAACTAGCCCATTTCGATCAGTTGCTAGTCCATCGGCGCCCTTTTCTCCTCGAGCCATGGCTCCACCAATTAAATCATGTAAAGAAGCTGCCCATCCACCAACACCCGTCTCACCTCGAGCCGAGGCTCCATCCAAAGCCCTTGACCCTCCACCGGCTAATGATAGCATGCTACTAGCCGGGTACTTGGCTTATGAGTTCTTAAACTATGGCACGTTGTGTGGTGAGGTTTATGATCCGGCTCGAGCTAGTGCTCAACCAACTTGTTCAAATGACTCCGAGGTAGTGGAGGAGTCGAGCCATGGTCATGTTAACAAGGAAAAGGGTAAAGAAAAGGTTGTTGAACCGGAGCCAGAACCAAAGCACGATCCGAGGGTGCTTGTGCCTCGAGTTAAGGATTGTAGTTACGAAGAAGAGTCCGAGTTGCTCATGAGTGGTGAGGTGCATATACCGGGCATCGTTAACCCATCGCAACTTGCTAGTTTCTTGAATCTCAAACCCGAGAATACATGAAATATCATATGGGTTTAAACAAGTTCTAAGTTATATCAATCAAATGTTGTGTGAAATGTTGGTTACATGTTTATGACATTGATAATGATATTGGTTTCTTTTAATCCTATCAAATGGTTAAGATAATATTGATATATGTGTCAACTTCTTTAAATCCTATCAAATGGTTATTAGGTTAAACATGAATTTAGTTTCGTTTAATCCTATAAGTTCATGGGTCATGGAAGATGAAAATTAACACCACGTCCAGAAATTGCATCGTACAAAAAACATAGTTGTAAAGTTTGTAACATTGCTATTTTTATTTGCGATTGTTTATGAAGCATTTATATCAATTGAACCGTGTAAGACAAAGTAAGGAGGTAGATAATAAAATATCTATTAACTAGTTTTAGTAAACCCGTGTATTACACGGGTCGGGTTGAAAAAATAAAATATTACATATAATAAAAATTTATTAAGTATAAAATGATATTTTTTTCCAAAAAAATAAAATATTTGTTTTAATACAAACAGTATTAAAAAATATCATTTAAAAAAATTATTATAATTTTTAATTTTATTATTTTTTGTTTATAAAAAATTACTTTTTAAAAACATTAATTTTAAAAAAGTTTGATGTTTTATAAAAATTTCTTATTTTATAAAATAATTTTTTTGAAATAACATTAATAAGATCTCTTTCTAAATTTATTAAAAATCTAATTTTATTCTAAAAAAAGTTGAATAATATAATTAGTAATTAAAGTAATTATTTAATAGGAGAGAGAAGCGGGAAAATATTGGTGAGAATAAATGTAGTTATTACATATGTCACCCCAAGTTACTATTTTATTAGAGTAGAAGGATATTAATATCGAGTGTTATAAAACATTATACTTTTATTTTTATATTTAGAAACTGGTGGAGATGTTTGATTAGATGGGATATGTGAAGATATAATAAACTGTAATCTCAAATTTTCAATTTTAATCTCATGTGGTCTTTTGTTGAACCGAAAACGGAGTTCAGTTCTTTTAAATTTCTATCAACATTCACTTTCAATGGCAAAATTGAATATTTCTTTAATTGATATTTATTTTACGTATATTGTATTGTATCATATTGTATTATATTATATCATATATTGTACTATATCGCATAATATTACATCATAACATATCATATTATATTATATTACAATACATTACATCACACCATATTACAATTTCAATATAACTTTTATTTTATGTATATTGTGTTATATCATATCATATCTCGTATCATATCACATTACATTACATCATAACATATCATATTGTATCATATTATAGCATATTATATGAAATTATATTACATCACATCATATTACATTTTGTGTTACGATGAAAATTTAATGCATATGTTAGAGCGTTTTTTTACAGATATATATTTAACCACTTTTATTTCAGACATCAAGTAGGAATTTGTGTTCGGTGAATGGATATATAAATAAATTAAGTGTTAAAATACAAAAAATAAAACTAAATCATTCAAATAAAATTATTGGTAATTATACTTTTTACTAATATTTAAACACTAAATTACTTTTAAATCATTGTAAAACATAAATAAAATTATTAAATCTTAAAAAAAGATAGAAACATAAATAAGTAAAACTTAAAAAAATATATATTTAAAATATGTTTGTTTTATAATATTTAGTAAAAAGGAACTCTATATTGATTGTTTTGTATTTTTGTATTTATTAAGAGAGAAAAGTAGTGACATAATTTTTTATATGCTATAATGATAACGCGTATCACTCAAAACTTTGTTTTATCATATGCTATAGACATATTGATAGTCTATGATTTTATCAGTCAAAATATGGATTAAGAAGTGATCACAAAACCTAGGTTATAAAATGTAACGAAGAGTGTTTGTAATGAGCATTTGGGTGGACTTTACGGACTACCCAATGAAATCACGCAAGACATAGGCATGGATGCTTGAATTTAGAGAGTCCATGCGTCGTTGTTTTGAACGGATGAGCTCACATGCATATAGTGTGCCGATTTAATATTTAAATTTCCATCTATTCATCCTCTTTTATTTTTAAAAGAAAATTACATAAATGTTCCCTATGGTCTGATCAGATTGAATAATTGGTTCTCAAATTTTAAAAATTGCAAAGTTAGGTTAACTTTTGGGTACTTATTGCAAATTTGGTCATCAAATTTTACAAAAACGGTTCAAACTTTTATGTGAGTGTTGCACTTTTGGTCCTAAAATGCATATTACCTTTATAAAATGCATAAATAATAAATAAATTTAGTGTCAAGAACCAAACATACACTGATTACACAAACATTTGAAGTTTTGGACTATTTTTGGAAATTTTAAAGTTTAGAGACTAAACATGTAATTTGGTTAAAACACAAAGACCATTTATGCAATTTTCTCTATTTTTAACTTTTAACAGAAGGACTAATATTTCACATAAAGTTTCTATACATATTTATATCACTTAAATATTTAATTATTAAAATTTTAAGATTTTAAAAAATATATAGTTTTTTATAATTAAGAATTTATATAACATGTAACCATTATAAGTTTATAACCTTTTGTAACAATTTGTATCTTAAAATCTAAAAGTTAGCCCAATTATTTAGTATTAAAGTATACCTTGCTATATTTTGTATTTTGAATTATGTAATATCAAACATAATTATTATCTTTGTTTATATGTAGAACCAGGTAATTTTTTATAGTAAAAAATTGGCATCTGAGCTTCTAATCTAAATTTGAACAACAAAATTTGTTTTGAAAAATATTATTTGCCGCAATAATAAATTTAAAGGTTTCTTATAATTAATTTTAAAGTCGTGTAGAGCTATCAAGTACCAAATATCATCACGCATGCTCACTATCAAGTTTCAACTACGCTAAACTTCCATAAAACCGATTTATCAAATTCAAACAATTCGATTCATAGATCGACTATTTTCCGGTTTAATAAATAAAATGGTGTACGCCATCACTATGCGTTGCCCACAGATCAAACCCACAACCAACAAAAGGGAGGTAGATTACGTGTCCTAATATAAATCAGGTGATTTAAACGGAATGTTTTGTGTAGGTGGATATAATGGGTAGTATTATCTATATTAATACGTTGGTGGAATTAGTTTATTTTGGCTCTTCGGTTTGGAGATTTTGTGGGTGGAGTTTGATTTTTCCTTTGAATCATCGAGCAGAAGAAAAGAGTAGAAGATTGTTTTCGAAATTTGGTATAATAATATTATAGTAAATTGTTTATTTATAGTGTAAAAATATGGATAATTATTTTAAACCCTACAAATATATTAACAGTAACATTATCGTTCTTTGGCGATTAACTCTTGGCTTGAGTCACGAATTGATGAACATGGTTCAAACCCACAAGTCGAACCTGGTGTATCTATGACGATGTATCCTGCTGTATTCGGCCGAACAAGAGGCTTTACCCGAGGGGAGCCCCTAGCGTCATGACAAATATTTTATATACTTCTTTTTCTTTTCTTTATTTTTTTGTATATTTTTAGTAATTACCACCACACACTATTGTGACTTTTTTGTTTTTATCTACGCTTTTGTGATAAATTTTATCATAGACATAGTGGGTCAAATATAATATCTTTTACTTTTTTTCTTTAAATTTAACTTGGTGTTCTTTAATGCTTATTCCACTTTGTGTTTATGATTTTATCTATGTTTCAATATACAATTTTTTGAAAACCAAATAGGATCAAATATAATATTTTTCTTATTTTTTTAATTAAATTTAGCGATATCAATATACAGTTAACTCTGAATTTCTTTAAATTTAATTTGATGTTCTTTAACACTAATTTTTATCTGTGTTTTGATATAATTTTTATTCTATACTAAGCTATTGTAATATGCAGTCATGCCGGTTAGTAGCAAAATTAAATTGAATGCATTATATGTTCTTATAGGGTATAATTATATGAAAATGAATATTTAATAAAAAAAAATGACCAATAAAAATTTTAAATATAGTTTTTGAACAAAATAACAAAAGTTTTTATCATTATCTTATTAAAAGTAGGAAAAAATGGTATTTTTCGTTATTATTTTCTTAAAAGTCTAAAAAAATTCTTTTTCTTTTGTCCTGAAGTGGTGACGTCTGGACTGAAGTGGTGCTAAAATAGGTGATACGCCTACAACAACCAGTTAGATGGAGTGCAACTTGCACTGAATTGGACTAGCGAGGAGGGCGGTCGACAGGCGGTTCGGTTCAGTCTTCAAAACGCTATCATATCGTATCATATCATACCATATCTTGTTTCATATTATCTCATATATATCATATTTCATATGGTATCATATCGTATCATATTATATCTCGTATCATATTGTATCATATCATAACTCATATGTAATCATATATTTAATTTTTTATTTTTAATTTTCACAGACACCGGTAATAACAATCATACCATTTTTAATTTTTAATTTTTAATTTTCATATTTACCTATTTTAATAAATACAATTTATACTATTATCGTTATATATTTTCCTTTGTTTTTCTTGCAAAACCTAAATATCGTAATACAACTTTCAACGGGTTGTGGACCACACTCTCTACTGGGACGTTTAAACGCCTTAATGGGACTACATTTGGACCAGGTGTTTGTATTGGAGGTGTGCACAAATCAGAACCAACTGATCATGAGAAAGACAAGAAGTTTCTTTTTTTCTTTAATGACATTTTTTAGGTTTTTGTAGCAGATGGGTCGTCTGGATTTATGTGGGTTAAGTGGGTGGTTAGATACTTTTTTTTCCAGGTTCTAAGGTTTGAACCCTTGTCTAATTGGATAAAGTCGAGTCAAAGACTTAAACGAGATGGTATACCCAAACTTGTCTATGGTAAGTAATTGAAATATATAAATATGTGAAGTTACTATACTCATTTGTATTACACATGTTGAATAAATAAAATATTAAATAGTTAGTAACAAAAATTTATGAATTATAAAATGATATTTTGAAATAAGATATTATTGAAATTACGTATAATTAAGGACTTAAGTATAATACGACGATGTCATTTTTTAAACTTTTGTTTTTCACTTTTTTGTTTTTTCAAAATACAATGTTTTTTCTTAACATTTTGTTTCAAAACCCTGGTTTTTTAAAAAGTTCTTATTATAACTTTGAGTTTTAATTATATTTGTTTCATAAAAAAACATTATTATTTATAGATACAAGTTTTAAAATATTTTATATTTTTTTAAAAGTTTATTTTTTAAAAATTTCTTATTTTATAAAAAATATTTATTTAGAAATTACATTTATAGATAAATCTATTTTTTTATGTTATAAAAAAATTAATATGAAAATAGTTAAATAATATAAATAATTAGTAGTTAACATAATTATTTAATAAGATGGAGAATTAAATTTAAGATGTCTAGAATTATGTTATGTGTGAACAAAAAAAAATTCTTTTATTAGTATACATAGATTATCATACTATCTATGTAGTAAATTATACAAATAATAGTAATACGTGTCATACGAAAAATTTAATTCTACTTGTAGTAAACCCACCACACTGAAGTACTACTAAACAACCCCGATGTTTTTTTTTTCTTGACTTTGTATAGGCGATTTAACATTTAATAATAGTAATACGTGTCATAAGAAAAATTTAAATCTATTCACGAAACCAACTATTTTCTCTCATCCACCACACCCTTGCCTTCTCATCACCAAAATACTCTTCAAAACCATGAACTTTGACCACCCAAAAACAACACGACTCGTTCGAATCCACTAATTAGTCTTGCTGCTTCCGTTGACTATTAAAACATATAAATTTGAAATCAGACTTCAAAACATCAAATTACCGTCAAAGGTAGGACCCTTGTACGTCTTTAAAGAGAAATTCTCACTGGCTGCATTTTAAGGTGGCTAGCCCACACATGATGATAACATTATCAAATGCCTAAGTAACAGGGCCGGCTCAACATATTTGGGGGCCTAAAACGAAGCAAAATTTTGGGGCCCTCATCTACGACATAAAAAAATTGTTTATAGTTTCGTACGTAGAAAACAACTTAAGGCAAAATACAACTTAATTAACTAGAACAAAATAAACAGCAAAAGAAAAGATTAAATGATAGAAAAATAACAATCGATTAAAGTAAAAAAGAAAACTTAATTGTAAATATAAATTAAAATCAAAACAGACAACAATATATTAAATTGACAAAAAAACAATACTAGATCATAGCTATTGAACATAAATCAAGATCAGACAATAATAGTTATCGTATTAGATTATTAATTACAAAAGAGAATTTAGAATTGATGAACTTAAAAAAACCGTCAATAGTAAATAGTCGATGAACTTTTAATGAACCAAATTTCGTAAGTTCTCCTCGATGAACCAAGTTTTGTAAGTGTACATCGATAAACCTTCAATCATTATATAATACTTTTTATTTATCTTTAAAAACACAAATACTAATTGCATTATTACATATATTTCAACTTAGAATATAGATAAAAGTATGTATATTTTTAAAAATTTTGGGGTCTTTAAAATTTGATGACCTAAAGCGATTGCTTTAGTTATTTGTACTGAAGAGACGCTCGTGTTAAGTAATATAATATGATTGTAAGACATAAATAGCAATTTAAACCTTGCATCTAAATATCTTAAGGGCTTAAACGTCGTATGGATTAAAAGTTGTATAGCTTGCATTGTCTCTTATGTTTTGAACTTACAGTCCAACACATACCGGTTAAGGAGTCCATTAAAACTTGTTATACGAAAAGAAAATTCATAATAAGTATGGCTAGACAATGGAAAAAGCAAGAACATATTGAGGGTCCACGTTTTGTTGTACGCGAAACACAGAAAGTTAAACGCAATCAAATCGGTTAACAAGGGCTTCTTTTTGCTTCCCCAAATCACCGGTGCAAAGGTCCGTCGTCTCTCCGCCTGTTTGACCTATTTCGTTTCACTTTAGGGCTTCTGAATTCTGTTTCATAAGCCATCGATTCGATTTATGTCTAACTGTTGATTTCTGTAGTGGATCTCAGTCAATACATCTAACACGAGGATGGTAGGAGGATTGTTCAACAAGCTTGCCTCTAAATCGATCAAAGTCGCCGGAAAATGGCAGCAGCAGCAGCTCCGACGTCTCAACATCCATGAATATCAGGTCCGATTTGCATAAATACATCCGCTTCGTTTGTTGCCTCTAATGTTAAGAGTGTATTTGTAAAATTATCGCATCATTTGGTGGATGATGAGTGGAATAATGACATACAGATGTGTAGGATTTGACCTTTCTGTTGCTCGATTAGTCGAATTAGGAATGAGATTTAGGCATATGGCATATATGGTTCAGTTGTGTTGTTATGGCATTTTTGAGATGACAAAGAGGTTTATGATTTTCAATTTGATGTGTTCGTATTGATTGTTGGTTCTAGAAACTATATATACGCTAATAGCTAACACTCTCATTGAATTTTTGGTACATGTGTAATGCAATAACTATAGTTCATTCAATTGAAACCTGTCATGATCTGGACAGTTGTGAGTTACTGAATGATCATGATACTGTCTTTAATTTGTTTTGTTAATGTTCTTCTGAAAAGTGAAAACATTGATGTCTACTTTGCATTTGTCTCTTAAGATGGTAAACCTGTGGTGTTTTATTCGTGTAGGGATACTTTTTTTCATCTATAATTGGTTAATGATGTGCGGTTTTAAATTTTACTACCAGGGGGCTGAATTGATGAGCAAGTTTGGTATTAATGTTCCAAAAGGTGTTGCTGTTTCTTCTGTTGAAGAAGTGCGAAAAGCTATACAAACAACATTCCCAAATGAGAAGGAGGTAAAATGTCATAAATAATATTTCTGCTCCACTCTTTTTTAGACGTTTAAACAGCATTCATAAGGAGGAAAACACTAAAACCAAGGCTGAGGCTTGTTATTTGTAAATAGCAAGAAGTGAAATGATACACCTTACACTCTATGATCGATCTTTAAATTATTTGGTTATAGGTTTTGGTACTTCTTCTTTCATTATTTTTAGCAGTTCCAACTTGACACAAAGCTAAAATTTAGAAGCTGATATCTTTGTTTCTTGTCATCCAGTGGTTATTTTAGTAAATCATAAAATTAAGTTGAAATTATAAGCAAGTGGCACTGATTTCTTTGGTTCAGTTGGTGGTGAAGAGCCAAATCCTTGCTGGTGGAAGGGGCCTTGGGAGGTTCACAAGTGGTCTTCAAGGTGGAGTTCACATTGTCAAGGCTGAAGAGGCTGAAGAGATTGCCGGTATGAAGTTTTATTTATATTCATTTTGAATTTGATCTATTTAACTATTTAAGCAGTTAGTACATGATATGTGCAGGCTCATCTTTGTACACATGTTGATCTTTTTGAGGATTGATAATGTTTTTAGGTCATTTGGTCTTATTTTGATGTTTTTGTAGGGAAGATGCTCGGACAAACTCTTGTCACTAAGCAAACTGGCCCACAAGGAAAAGTTGTCAGCAAGGTTAACATTGCTTATATTCTTATCAATACGATGTTAATATGTTATGACCATTGGCTGCTTTTGTGCTTTAATTAAATGTTACTGAAGAGTTGAAACTTGCAATCTAGACATAAGAGTGAGTGTGTATCTTCATTTATGCAGGTTTACTTGTGTGAAAAGGTGTCCCTTGTGAATGAGATGTACTTTGCAATCACTCTTGATCGTACAACTGCTGGTCCTGTAAGCCTTCTATTTATTGGCTGCTACCACTACTGCTATTATTATTAGTGTTACCATCATCATCATCATTAGTACTGATAAATTGTTAGTTTTACTGTTTATTCCTGAAACAAGTATATTACAGTCATCAATGAACAGTCCTTATTGAATCTCTTGCTCTCCAGCTTATAATTGCCTGCCGAGAGGGAGGAACCAGCATTGAAGACCTTGCAGAAAAATTCCCTGACATGATTATAAAAGTAATCCTTTATTCCATATCTTGATACTCCTTAAAGTAGAGGTGTTTGTTTTGACCCAATTACTTATGTATGAGTTGATTCATCCTTATGGGTTACTGGTTATGTTTCATCTCTAATTGGTCAAACGGGTAATTAGAAAACAATTAGCTTAAAAGGAAATGGGACATTTTTATGGCTGAAAGTTGCGCAAAGTATTTTTTAGTGCATTAAACCTTTCAAATCGTTCTATTCAAAGTTATTATTGAAATAATATTATTTTTGTATTTATATTTGGTAAACTCATTATCTATAAACTATAAAGAATGCAATTTTTTGGACAAAAGTGTATTGTGTCAACCTGAATTTACATTACAAAATTACACGTTTTGGCCCATCATACAACCGGCCCCTCCATTTTGTTACGTGTCTTGAAGGGTTATATGTTTCCATCTTACAGAATTATCCATACACTTTATTTTTGCAGGTGCCCATTGATGTTTTCAAAGGAATTACAGATGAAGATGCGGCTAAGGTTGTAGAGGGTCTTGCTCCTAAAGTAGCTGACAAACAAGCCTCTATAGAACAAGTAAAGAAGTTGTATAATCTTTTCCGTGAATCTGATTGCACACAGTTGGAGGTCAGCAATATATTTACTCAAAAAAATTACATTTTACTTTGTAAAGTTTTTTTCGCATCCCGTGTTTCGTTGTTAATTTCCAAGTACCCTTCTTCAGATCAATCCCATTGCAGAGACTTCTGATAACAAATTAATTGCTGCTGATGCGAAGCTAAATTTTGATGATAATGCTGCTTACCGTCAGAAAGAAATATTTTCTCTTCGTGATCCAACACAGGAGGATCCTCGTGAGGTATAACTAAGGGGCAAAATGGTCAGGTTGGGTATCTGTCATCAAAACAGGCCATTTTAACAAACAGGCCTGGGTTAGATCCTATTGACTCACTAATTGTTTTTCGCTTTGTTTTCTGTTTCATAACAACGTACATATTAATTATAATAAACTGCGACTGTAATTTGTTTGTTTTGAGTTTGTAACATCAGGTGTCACACTAATTACAATAGTATGTAACTAGTCAAAACAAGAAAGTGTTAAATGCATTTACAGGATGCTTTACAAAAAGTAGATTGTTATTATAATAGAAAGTCTTTGAAATAAATATTATGCTTCTATTATTTATAAAATTCAAAGGCTAAAGAAATTGAAGTTTAGCGCGGGTTAACACAACTCGATTCTATCATTTTGACCCGTAAATTTTTCAAACATTTTTTTAGTTATAGTCCATTTTGATATGTTTCGCTCAAACAAAACCAAATGATTGACAAAGAACTGTTGTTGACACTTTATAATTGCAAATACTATCACATGATCATCTGAAATGAATCACTTAATTGTTTGACAGGTGGCAGCCGCAAAAGCAGATTTAAATTACATTGGTTTGGATGGGGAAATTGGATGCATGGTGAATGGTGCAGGGTTGGCAATGGCTACCATGGATATCATAAAACTACATGGTGGAACTCCCGCCAATTTTCTGGATGTTGGTGGGAATGCTTCTGAAGGACAGGTGAGTATATCTGTATATGTAATTTCAAAATAAATAATTTTGTTAACTAATAGACTCTGATTAACTTATAAGTTATAAATACTACATAAATAAAACAGGTTGTGGAGGCTTTCAAGATCTTGACTGCAGATGAAAAAGTCAAAGCAATTTTGGTCAATATTTTTGGTGGAATTATGAAATGTGATGTCATTGCTAGTGGAATTGTTAATGCTGCTAAACATGTAAAGTCCATTAGCATCCTCTTTCATTTTGATAATATCCTTTTGAATATTAGTAGTTATATTTAAACAGTAAAGCATTTCACTTTAATTTGATAAGTTCAAATTCAATAACATCAATATTAGTCTTAACATCAAATTCCGATTAAACTTTGTTCCCAGGTTTCACTGAAAGTACCTGTGGTCGTGCGTCTTGAAGGTACAAATGTCGACCAAGGAAAGAGGATTCTCAAGGTAAAACCGATCATTGTCTCTCAATTTGACTAAAAACAGACCGGTCCTTTAGTGGTTTAAATGGGTTATGGTAAAAAAAAAAAAAAAGGAATCTTTAAGTGTGTTGAAACGGGCCGGGTCTGGTTGACCCGTCTACGATTCAGATAATAAAACAATGTTTATGTTTTTTGATGACACAGGAGAGCGGGATGACATTGATTACAGCAGAAGATCTTGATGATGCAGCTGAGAAAGCAGTTAAAGCGCTCAAATCAACATAAACTGTATTTCTCTATTCTCAATTATTTTCTTCTCATTTTTGAGAATAAGTATAAAAGCAATAGCAGTAAGAAACTGCTTGATCTAAGACAATTATATTTACTAATTTCAATGTTTGCTCATTGCTGTGAGTTTTTCAAAACATTCTGTTATTTTTTCCCTTTTTTTAATGGTAACGGGCTCATAGTCAAAAAATATTTTAACTTATTTTTGTAAATTAATATAACCTTGCATACGAGATATATGTTATTAAGATATAAATTATATCTCTATTAGGTATTGGATTAGTAAAATTTTGTTGAAATTAACATACGAATAATATGTTTCTTACATGAATGAAGCTCTTAATTCAACCAAAGAAATTAAAATCTCATGCTTTAGCCACCATTGGCTTCCCTATCACATGCACAGGAAAACTACTGCCCCTCCAGTCATAGACATTGATGCCATAATATTATAATTTTATGTGGTTTTTTGTTCTAAGGAAAAGAGGAATTAGAATTTCTTAATTTTATGTGGTTTTTTGGTTGAAGCAAAGTTTGTGAACTTTTTTTCCTAGAGATTGATAGTTAAATTATGTTATATAACGTAACATTACACTATCATACCATAATATTAAATTAGGGTTCGTTGGACTTTATATCTACCAATTTTATACATGTTCATTTTGAGATGGTTTAAATGTACGTTCGCCCTAAACTTACCCTTATTAAGTTGAGTGAAAACAAAGAAACGAAATGACAGATTTATTAGAGAATGAAATAGGGATGAGATTAGTATCAAAGTAGTACCGTACATTGTTTTTGGGACCGGATCGGACCAGCCGGTCCGACCGGTTCGACCGGGGATCGACTGGGTGGCCGGTCCGGTTCACATCGATTCATTTTTGGCCAGTCGAAACGGCCGGTTCATCCCGAACCGCTGATCGGACCGGGAAACCGGACCGGTTCGGACCGGATTTTGTATTTTTTTTTATTTTTTTGATTTTAATGAGTAAAAACGGGGTGTTGAACCATAAATTAGTATGTTAGATATAAAAATATAGTTAAGTTTTATATATAACTATAAAATACGTATATAAATGGGTAAGGTTCAAATGAGAACCTTATATTATTGCGAGAATTTGCGAAAACCCGTCAAGATCAATCAAAATTATTATTATTTTTGTTGTAATAACATCATTGCACATATACAAGATTATGATATTTTATGCATATGTGTAAATTAGTAAGTGTAAAAATATTTACATTGGTGTAAGTGTTACTTACAACTTTAAATATATATATTTTTTAGTAAAACTTACATCAATGTAATCTTTTTTATATTTGTGAATTTACACATATACATAAAAGATCATAATCTTCTATATGTGTAATAATGTTATTTACACAAAAATAATAATGATATTCATTGATCTTGATGGGTTTTCGCGGGTTCTCGCAATAAAAGAGGGTTATCCTATAAGTATAAACGGGGTGTTGAACCATAAATTAGTATGTTAAATATAAAAATATAGTTAAGTTTTATATATAACTATAAAATACGTATATAAATTACTTATATTTAGTTATATATATAACTATATATATAATAGGGGAAGGATCAAATGAGAACTCATTTTTTTTGCGAGAACTCTAGGAAACAATGTGAGCCACTAGTTTTCAATGGTAAAATGGTAAATAATATAAATATAATATAAAAAATTATAAAACAAAAAATAAGATGAAAATGAAAAAAATAAATACACAAAAATATTTCTCTCGTTTCCCTTTTTCATAAAAAAATTTTAAAAATAAAAAAAAAAACTCGTTTTTTTTTTCGAAATTCGTTTTACACGTGTAAAACCAGATTTACACATGTGTCAAACCAGATTTACACATGCGTATAACAGGATTTACACATGTGTAAATAACAGGTAGATGATTTTTTTTAAAAATATATCAATATGGTAGGCGTTGGAAAGATAAAAAAATACTGAATTTTATGGTGCAATTTTTTTGAAAAAATAATGTCGTGAAAAAAAGTTATGAACGTTTTAAAAAAAAAGGTGGAAATGGCATGTGAGTTACACGTGACTTAATTTGTGTGGCTGAGATTGGTTCCTAGAGTTCTCACAAAATAGGATGGTTTTCAAGATAACCCTACCCATATATAATATACTATATATATAATTATGACGTCATCCGGTTATTAAATCCGGTCCGACCACCAAACCAGTAAGACGTCCGGTTCAACGTACGATCCGGTTCTGAAAACATTGGTACCGTACCAAATTTGACTATTATTACAACTTAATTAGCAATATAAATTGTTTGATTATCATGTCAACTTCATTTATATTTATATAGCACTAGTATCTTTATTTGAGTAAAGCTTTTCAATTCTTTGGTAAGTGGTGATTTAGAAGTAAGGTATGTGTAAAGTAAATAATAAATATGTTTGACAGTCAAAAAATCGTTTTGTTAGTATTGTAACTCATTGGTGCTATTCAAGTAGATTATCTGTTGATAAAAGCTTTTATATCGACTTAATCTATACTATATTATAATGCACGAAGGAGGGTTTCCGGTATAATTTAAGAGATTTGAATATTTTAAGCACAAGGTACAACTTAAAATCAATTATTTCTAAAGGTAATGTTGTCATTTTAACCATGCTAAAAATATGAATATTCAAATATATTTACACATTGATCCCTTATTTGTTAATAAGTTACTATTTGTGTGGTTCTTAGGTGTTTTCACTTAAAATATGGAAATGTTTGTTTTGATTTTAAGAAAAAGTTACAATCAGTTTAAAAAAATCCAGATTATAAATACGCACTAAATATAGTCCAGTTTATAAATAGTTGATCAAATCTCTTGAAATTATGAGTTTTACAACTCTTAATACCTAACTATATATCATGTTTGATTTTAACCCGTTGCATGGCACGGGCACCCTACTAGTTCATCTTTATACAACACCAATAAGTTATAATACTAATAAAAAATTAAATGGAAAGTTAATTATTTAGAGAAATAAATAGTGTTTTTCCTTTTTAAGATATCTCCAATATATGCTCAGACCACACTTGTTCCACTAATTTTTGGAGCAGCAAAACCTTCTCCAACCATTCTCCATTTTCAATAATTTTTTGGAAGATTGCAAAGCTTACTCTAAATATGATGAGGAACACACTATACTTTTCTAAGGAAAATTAATTTCTCATTTTTAACTTGATGAATATAAAACAAGTTGGTAATGGTTTTAGTGAAAAAATAATCTAATAAAACTACAATATTATATGAAGAAAATTAAGTGACATAAAAGTTTTGAAGGAAAGGGTGAATATTAAACAAATAGAAATATTTCATATTGGAGTAAAGTAAGATATTGATATTTACATGGAGTATTCTATAGGCTAGAATCAATGAGATGCTTGTAGAGTTGTCCATTTTAGTGAAACACCTTCTTGACTGGTATGGAATGTCTGAAATCCCTAACAACAGTCACAACCATTTATTGCTACCTCTATTCATGGACACAACATGAAACTCAAATAAGTAAATGTGAGTTGCTACTTTCCACTAGTACTCTTCTGCATTGGTTGGAATATTTTTTGATTGTGATTTTAGTCATGTCTTTTTTAAGGTATTTATCACCCCATAAAATTTAGACCCGGATAAGGATATCTTGCAAGGTTAGTAGCGAGGGTGACCGGAGAGGGGCGTCAAAACAAGCTCTTTGAAAAGATTACTAGAGCTCGAAAATTTAATAGTTATAAGTTATAACGAAAAGTTAATTAATATAAATGGTTCATGTAGTATTCACGTTTATAGTTTTAGTCTTTTTTTTTAATAACATAACATGTTTGTTCCTTTTTATTAGCAAATATTTAAAAAAAATCCGTTAAGTTTATTGAAATTGATTCTTTTCTACATACATAACACAACTAAATTTAGAGGTATTATAAGAACCCCACTTTGCTGGTTCCCTCAGATACTACCCACCGTACTCCACCATAATCAATTCCTCGCCCCTCACATTCGGGTCGGTTCAACCTTCGGTTTGGATTCTCAAAGACTCAAACCGGTTTTTCTCACTTCTATTTCAAACAATCTTTTTTCAGTCAGTTGAGTACTCCCCTTTCAGACCAAATTCAAAGGGAAATAAATTTACCCTACTCCAAAACACCAAGTAGATTCTCACATACAATACAAACCAAAAGTGATTCCAGGATCCCCTAATTAAAAGCCTAACCATGTTTATACGCGTTTATGGTTATAAGATGCACGTCGATAACAACAATTAATCCATCAATTAAGATAAAAATGCACATTTTTTTCTCTTTAGGATTTTGTTGCTTACTTTCAACTAATTGTGATGCCTCCTCCATAAGCCAATTATATCCGTCTAAGTACTTCAAAATTTCCTATTATACGATGTTTCTTACAACATAAGACCAATTTTCATCATGCAATCTTTTTGATATTGACATTATGTAAATGTATTCTTCAAAGGCATTAGCAATTAAATTGCCATTAATTGTGAAATTGAGATGAGTTACTTCGTAGAAACAATAATGGCTTCATCTTCATGGAGTCAAAGATAACTTAGGAGCAAAATGAATGAAGGGTTTATGAGATATAAAATTTATAGGTGGAAGAAGATGGTTACAAATTAAGGTTTCATGTTACTGTGATTCTAGGGTTGTTTAAAAAGTTTGCGGCTCGTAAATCGCACGAAGCTCGCTCGGTTTGTTAATGATCCGAGCCAGCTCAGCTTGATGTGTAAACGAACCGAGTCCGAGCCACGGTCATCTCGGCTCGTGGCTCGCTCATTAGCTGGCTCGTGACCTGATTCGTTAGCTCGCTTGTGAGCTTGCTCGATAGCTCTTTTAAATTAAAGCCTAAATATACTTTTATAAATTATAAACCACATTTTTATGTTATATTATTTGAATAGATCATATATATGGTAAATTTTATATTTTCTAATAGAAAAGAATAAGTATAACATAGTTAAGGAAAATACTAATCAAATATAATTGTTATAATAAGTTAAAATAAATGAATATACAAATATTATATTATAATTTTATATTTATGAATATTTGAAAATATAAAAAAATTATTTTTCTAAAAATAAACAAGTTGACTCATAAGCTGGCTAGGCTCGACTCAACTCGTTACAGCCTTTGACTAATACCATGCCAACTAATATTATTCACTTTGTTCATAAGAAAATCATGACTTTGTTTTGAATTATAAGAATGAAGACTTCTTAAGACGTCACCTCTTTTCGTCTCCATGCTTATTCAAACACGTTTGTTTGTGAAGTCCTCACTTCTATTGTTCTGTATTTATTGTTTTTCACTAGTAATTTTACTATTTTAGATTAGCTTAAAAGGTTTATTTTCACATTAGTCAGCTATAAAGACTAAATACTAAATGTTATTTTGACGAACTATAATAACACAATTAATCTATAGTTTCATAAAAGAAGAAAATAAAAAAGAATCATTAAAAAAAAGGAAAGAAAAACAGAAAATGACCGAGCTAGAGAAAACATGATGTTAGACAGGAGTATACCAACGACATTTTTGCGGTTGTGCAATGCCTTAACTAAACGAGTTGTGTGTTTAATATTACTCAAACCGACATAACCACAACATTTAGGCCCCGTTTGGTTCACCGAATTATCAGGAATTGAAATTGGAATTGAAAATTTTTTTATCCAAATCATGTTTGGTTGATCAATGGATAAAATTGAAATTGGAAAATTTTCCCTCATTTATTGAAACTCACATTCTTTCCATTTATCCATGGAATGTTTAACAATCCAATTAAATATTCAAAATTAACATTTCAATTTCACTCAAAATTGATCAACCAAACACATTATCAATTTTAACAAAACTCCAATTCCAATTCTAATTCCTTTGCAAAATATTTTTCGAACCAAACGGTCCCTTGTAGTTTTTCTTTTCAAATGTTACAATTACTTTGACGACTCGTAGCTACTATAGCTAATGTTGTTTTTTTTTATTTTACATATTTTCTTTTCTTAAAATCATAAATTAAATATTTTCTTAAATAAATAAATCTATTACATATTTTTTCTAAAACATTATATATATATATATATATATATATATATTTCATTAAAATTAACCTATTAAATAATTGTTTTATCTTATTTTTACAAAGGAATTTTTACGTATTGATGTTTCGTTATTATAATTATTTAAAACTTTGACAATTGCGTTTTTATTTGAAAATATAACTTTAATTATCAGTGATTGTTGTTTTCAAGTGAAGTTTTAAACTTTTGTATTTTTAGATTTAATTTTATTGTTTTTATTTATATCGAGCTCAAACTTGATAAAAATATGTAATTAATGGTTTTAGAAAGAGAAATATGTACAAATAATTTAGTAAAAACACTGGTAAAATAATCATTCAATATGTAATTTTAATAATATGAATAAAAAGGTAATATATATGTTTTAGAAATGAGAAATATGTAATTGATTTTTTTATCATGATTAAATATGTTATTAATAATTTTAGAAAGAAAAAATATGTAAATGTTTCTAAAACTAATAATCCTAATGTATATTTAGCGCCGTCCTTTTTCTTTGTTTTGTTTTGTTTTTTTTTATAAAACTTGTTTTTATATAAAGTAATTTATTTACTTTTAAACAACACCTAATCTTACCCTTATAATTTTTTTTACAAACGTAACTTTTCATTAGACTAGAACCATCAGTATTTTTATCAGAAAAATTATTAATCTCCATTTTTCTTCATAATATTCCCTCAAACAAATATTTATTAAAACGTATCAACCGGACAAGACATTGTCGCCTCAACAAGTATGTGCGAACACCTGTACAACAAACCAACTAGAATTGGACACATTGCCCAGCAGGGGAGCGTCAGTTCTCACGTGACAATGATGTCAGAGAGACGGCAACGCCTACTTAGGACACGTATAGCGCCAACGTGTTGTCCGGTAAGTATATTTAGAGGTGCATGTGCTTAAGAAGATATTTTGAGAAAAAATAAATGAACAAAAATAACATTTTAAGAAGAAAATTTCTTTTTATAAACCTAATTTAAATTAGAATAAAATATATAAAATAGCACGTAGCAAATGTTTTTATTATTATTGAGCAAAAGTAAGAATCGGATTGAGGGCATGGCACATCGGTTGATAGAGCATTATTGTTGTTGTTATTATTATTATTATTATTATTATTAGGTTAATGAAAGGTAGTTTTCGATAGTACTGTACCTCGTAGCCTCTTAATTACCCCAATAAATCAGTCGGCGCCGTCGCCGGGCCTCTGTCTATGCTTTCGTGTCCCATTGTCCCCTCGCCGCCGGCACCCTATATTTTTTCACCTTCCTCCCCCCCCCCCCCATACTTTCACCTTCCATCTCTATTTCACCCTTAATTTTTACCCAAATATTCACTTTATACTTCCTTTTTGTTTTCTTCTTTTGATAAATTATTACATGTTTTTATACTTTTATGGATAATAATTTTAGTTGGGGTATTCTAAGAAACTTAGGGGTTGTTTGGTAATATTTGAATGATTAAGTACTGAACTAATAAGAGGTCTGAACCATTAAGTGATGAACCATTAAATGCTGAACCATTCAAACATCCGAATAATTAAGATGCTGATTAAGAGTCTGCCAAACAACCCCTTAATTATTAACAAGTTACAACTAAGTGGAAGTTTAAGTGTAGTAGTAAATGATGTTTTCACTTAAATCAAATATTGTAAGTTCGACTCTTGAGATGATAATTTATCTTAAATTATTTTTGTTATCTATTGATTTAGTTTAAAAGTTATAATAAATATGTGAATGAGTTGTGGTTTAAAAAAATATTATAAGTTAAACCTATTATTAAATATTTAATTATGTTACAACTTACAATAAATGCAAATAGTAAGATAGAAAAATAGTTTTGAAAAAGTTTAGAAGTGGAATATACGATACTTGAAAAACAAATGTTAAATTTGAGGGCGTATATAGTTACAGCCATCATGTTTAAAGCCGTTGGTCGTTGTCCCAATACAGTGGGGGCTAATTTGGTCATTTCCATCAAAATTCAGTTGTGATTTATTCAGAGACAAAATCTCTGCCACCACCTTTGTACTGTGATCTTCTGCTCATCATTATACAAAAAGACAAATATAACCCTCTCTCTCACACACTCACACTCTCCCTATACCTATACATATACGTGTGTGTATATATATATATCATATATGCATGTTCCATAAATAATAATCACCATTTCACAACCTTCATCTTTCAATGGCAATTTCATCATCATCATATTATTCATATGCATTCACTATCTTCATCCCATTGTTCATAACCCAACTCGCCCTCACCAACTCACAACCGAGTCTCAACTCAGTGGAACAAGAATCGGTCTACAAACTCCTCGACTCACTCAACTCCGACATTCCATGGCGGACCCTCTTCCCCGACGACCTCTGCTCCTCCGCCCCACACGGCGTCGTCTGCGGCTACGCCACCACCCCCTCCGCCACCGTCGCCGGAACCCTAAGCATCCTCGAACTCAGCTTCGGATCCGTCTCCGACCACAACCCGAACCCGCCCTGCAACCCGAACTCCACCATACCCGACCCATCAATCTTCCAATCATTCCCTTACCTCCGTAAACTCTTCTTCTACAACTGCTTCACCCACCGACCCGTTTCGTTACAAGCCTTTTCCCGGGTCGGGTCGGGGTTAGAAGAGCTTGTTTTTGTAGAAAACCCGAGTCTTTTCGGGTCGTTGCCGGAGTCTTTTACCAACATTACGAGCTTACGGAGGTTGGTGATCACCGGAAGTAACGTCTCCGGCGAAATCCCCGGTGGGTTTGGTTTGTTAACGAATCTTGAAGAAGCTACACTCTCCCGGAGCAGATTCGCCGGAGCTTTGCCGGAAAATGTGTCGAACCTCAAGAAACTCAAGATTCTTGATCTTGGTCGGAATCTTTTTGATGGGAATATTCCGACGGGTGTTGGGGAGTTGCAGAGTTTGATAAAGCTTGATTTGAGTAATAATATTTTCTCCGGCGACTTTCCGGCGAGTATGAAGGGGTTAAAGTGTTTGGAGCTTATGGATTTGAGTTATAATAAGTTCACAAATTCTGGTGTGCCTTTGTTTATTGCAGAGATGAGTGAGTTGAAGGTGATGGAGTTGAGTGGGAATGAATTAGGAGGGGTGATTCCTGACATTTGGGGGAAGTTGAGGGGTGTAAATGGGATTGGGTTATCAGGGGTGGGGTTGGTTGGTAATATTCCATCTTCTATTGGGGTATTTCTGGAAAATCTGACATATTTAGCCCTTGATAACAATAAGTTAACAGGAGTAGTGCCATTGGAGTTTGAAAGATTGAAGAAGTTGAGTGATTTGAATTTGAAGAACAACAATTTGAGTGGGAGATTACCATTTTCTGCTACATTTGTTTCAAGGGTTGGAAGGAAGCTTGGGGTGCAAGGAAACCCTGAATTGTGTGTGGATAAAAGGGTAGTTGGGTCATTTTCTAAGGTTAATAAGGATTTGGGTCACTTGAAGGTGTGCAATAGGGTTGAAATTCCCAAATTTGCCCTTCCTCATATTAGTAGCTCAAGTTCAATTGGTCATCAAGTTCCATCTTTGCTAGTAGTGTTTGTTTGGCTTTTATTTATGTAGGTGAAGGGTTTGGTACTTCAAAGGCTAATATGTAATTAGGTTCTTACAAATGTATACGCTTCGTATATGAAATGAATCAATAGTTTTCCTCTTTTACCCTTTTTATTATAAACGTTAGTAACGATTTAAATTGAACAGTATTAATTTTCAACGGTTTGGTTTTAATTTACAATAGTCATTATCGTTTTGGCTTAAGTACGAGCTTTTAAAATCAGACCGTAAACACCCATAGTAGCACCATCACCCTCCCTCGCTTCACTAGTTACAAAACTGTTCGATCTACATTAATCCTCAAACATCGTTTGATCCTTGCTCCGAATCATTTGTAGTTGACTTAGTGAACGATCGCGTTGGCTCGTCACCTAAAGATTCCTCCTTTGACTTTCTAATACGTCGTGAAGACCTTTTTGGGGCGTCTATCTTTGAATCATCCCTCGTGTTTAGATCTTGACAATGTTGTGATCCCCTTTGGTGTCTTCTTGTGTGTCGGGATTGAGATGACTGTGAGTCCTTACTTAGGAATTTGGAAGCCATTTTATTATCCATTGACCGATGACGGTTTTTAGTTGATCTTGGTAACAAAGGAAGCTCTCTGGATGTTTCGACACTGCGAGTACTCGTGTGGCATGAGTCATCTTTTCGGGCTTTCCTTCGGGTTGCATCTACAAAACGATGATAAACAAGAATACCATGATGATCTTTTGTATTGAGACGGGCTTGAGCTTGTTTAAACTCATCTCGATTCATACTTTTAGCTGGCCAATCTTGAGTAACTCACAAATGGCTCCGCTTGTTTACACCACTAGTAAAATATTCAGTTTCGTTTACACGACAATTCCAAGTTCCAAACCACAAACCATCAAACTGTTAAAACCGAACCATAAACCAAACCGTATATACATGATCAAACCGGTCGTCTAGCTTCGGTCTAAACAATTTGTTCGATTTGTAATGGTTAGGAACACTTGAGATGGTATCATTAGATTTGATTCACCAATATAAAGACACATAGATTACTCTCACCTTCAGAAACGCATTTGAACTCAGGATTCTTAATCATGGCTCCATTTTTCTCCAATGATCCAGATTGAGATTCTTTTGATGCATCAAACCCCTTCATCTGCATTCAAGAAAATAAAAATCATAATTCAAATTCAGATCATTCATTCATCACAGACAACAATGGCACATACCCAGCTCCGAGATTCAATCATGGGTCCATCGCAACCAATATTTCGCGTCGGTCGGCTGCCCGATCTGTATCTCTTGTTCTTTCTCATCCTCTGCACCCACAAAAACCTCAAATTCATCGGCAGAATGATCAAAAAGATGAAATTTATGAATCTGATTTCATTTTACGGACCGAATATCTGCGAGGAGATGTTCTTTATGCCTTTAATGAGGCCTTTCACCTTGGTGCCCATATTCAGGGGATTATGCTCTGTTTCTTAATGGGGTCAATTTGACCCCAAAAAGATGATCAGAACTTGAATTAATCTTGTAGGTGTTTAGGATAAATTGAGAATTAGAATTAGATTGATAAAAGAAAGGGGGAAATTGGTGAATTGGAGAGAAATAAGATTGATAAAAGTTTAACTTAAAACAGAGGATGATGAGAGAGATGATACTCATGATAGGAGTAAATTGGGAGTTCATTATTATAGATTGAAGTTTCAGATGAGGGGATTAGATTTAGGGATAAAAACAGAGGATTCATTGATTTGTACTTTGTGCATCATTGGTTGTGATTTTCATTATTCTTTTGAAAAATATGGACTATATGAAGATGATTAACAGTTGGAGGAAACAGAGCATGCAAAATAAATTGAAATTTGGGTCCATTATTAAAAGAGTATGTGTTACTAGCGTTATCAAGAAACAAATTAAATGATCAGATTAGTGAGTGTATGAGTTAGTCAATTTGACGAAAAAGACAGATGTTAATACATTATGTTCGTCTTTGATTTGGATTGTTGTTCAACGTCACACATCTGACAGTGTCTACTTACAAAATGTCGGCCCGGGAAATAAGATGGCTTACAGCTTCTTGTCTTAACTCATGTGCGACGCACCACCCTGTCTTGACACGCGTCAAGTTCTATGGAACCGTAGCTACAGGGAGTGTGGTGTTATTCCAAAATCTTAGCTCTAGAAGGCGTATAGTTACTCTGGAGCCGTGGCTCTGAAGGAAGGACGAATGGTTATTCTTAAGACGTAGGTCCAAAAGATGCATGATACGGAGCGCTTCATGAATCAAGTCGAAAATGATTTTTCGCTAATTTTTAACACAAATAATTGTATCGTTAAAAAAATTATATGTAATAGTTATCAGTATAATTATTATTTAATGCGTTTATATTATATGAGAGTTTCATAAACCAAACCATGCCCAAAATAAAACTAATAAGAATGAGATACTGATTCTCGAAATTGTGCGTTTCAAACCGTATTTGCTATGATATTTAGGAGAAAATATGTGGTAGTTTGTCCCACATAAGAGGGTCAAACTTAGGATTGATATATAAGTTTGCACTTTCCTTAGTAATTGTTTTTTTAGAAAAAGACACGAGCAGGTACAACCTAACTTACACACACACGTGATGTTAGCGATAGGCGCAACATGACGCACTTGACATTTTGCACACTCCCCTCGCTAGTTACCATTGATGGTTCTCTGTTCTTGCTTATGAGTTATAACATCATCCCAATAGTTGTTGGTGCTAGGTTTGTTTGCTACTAAGCGAACGATTTCGGTTCCCAAACGTTATCCCAACAGTTGTGTTGTCTTTGATCCTTTGGAGTTGTTGAACTTAATGACACGTATGGTTGCTAGTCCTTAATAGCAAACTGGTGCAACGTTGTAGCTTGTTACCAATGATGTAGTTACGTGTTGTAGCTTGTTACCATTTATGTAGTTACGGCTGTATTTCCTACTGCTAGTTCTGGTTGCAACTGTTTCTGGTTGCTTGCGATTGCAATAGTTTTCTCTCATCGGTTGCGATTGATGGAGTTGATACATAAACATTAAAATTACAATAACACCCAATTAGGCAAATACTTCCTTTAAAAAAGTTTTATACAATTTAAAGTATGTTATTGTATTTTGCTAATTCTAATTGTAATTTTCACTTTAACTAATTGTATTTTTTATTTTCTATGATTTAAATCTTACTAATGTAATAAAAGGGTAGTTATAAGAGACAAGTGTCAACATCATATATTTTCTTATCAAATTTTTTTTCTTCTCTCTCTTAATAAATAATTTCATTAATTAGTAATAATATTATTTAATTATTTTTTAGATTAAAATAGATTTTAATAAATTAAGAAAGATATCTTTTTATAAATGTTATTTCTAAATAAATATTTTTTTTATAAAATAAGAAAATTTTATGAAACATCAATTTTTTTAAAATATAAAATATTTGTTTTTTTAAAAAATAAAAAATTTATAAATAAAAAATAATTAAAATTTTAAAATATTTTTAACACATAATTTTCATTCTATTTATAATAAGAAAGATTTTAATAATATCTTATCCTAAAATACCGATTTGTAATTAATTAAATTTTATTTTATTTAATATTTTTTTATTCAGCTCGCGTAATACATAAGTTACTAAAGCTACTGAGATATATAAAATGTTTAATATAATTTAACCAACGGTTTTGCTACATCCTATATATATTTTGTGAAATGGCCAATAACCGAGTAGAGCGAGACACGAAATAAAATAATAAACTAACTAAAATGATGACAAATGAATAATGTGAGATGTGAAATAAAAAACAATGGCATAAAAAGTTCCGTATATTATGAGGTGTAAAAACACCCTTTTCCGCATGACAATCATATGAATTTTTACATTCAATTAAAGGTTTTTACGTATTTCCTATTATTAAAAACATAAATTACATATTTTCTCAATGCATAAAATCAATTATATATTTTTTCTTCTTAATATATACCTATTACATATTTATTCATTTCATTAAAATTAACCTGTCAAATTACTATTTTATCTTGTTTTATTTATAATTAATTAAAACTTTACCAATTGTATTTTGTATCTGGAGATATAATGTTGATTGTGTGTGATTATTATTTTGAAATAAAGTTTTAAACTTTTGTATTTGGAATTGTAAATTTATTGTTTTTTTTATATAGAAGACACGAAATGCATGAAATATGTGATTGATGTTCTTAATAAGAGAAATATATAAAAATAACTTAGTAAAAATATGAATACAATATTTATTTAATAACTAATTTTAATAAGATGGGTAAATATGTAATACATATGTTTTAAAAAGAGAAAATATATAATTAATTTTTTAGTTTGGGTAAATATGAATTAATGAGTTTAAAACGGGGAAATATGTAAATGCCCCATTAAATTATGATTGATCGGAAATAATTAACGTGCCCCACAAATTATGAGAGTATAAGATGTAAGTGATCATAAATCAAAGAGATATATAATATTTTCACGACCGGATCGAATGACGAATCGATCATTTTACTGGTCAACTAGTCGAATCTGATTTAAAAACCGGATAACATCATAATTATAAATATATATACAATTATCTGTACATATATTATATAATATTATATATATAGTTATATATAATTTTATATAAGTATTTTATACTTGTATTTTATAGTTATATATATATAACACTCAACAATAATATTATATCAAAACTTAAGTTTATCATTCGATCTACCCATTATACCCACTAAAATTCAAAAAAATAAAAAATAAATGAAAATATCAAAAATCCGCTCCGATCGGGTTCCGGTTCCGATCCGAACTAGTCGATTACTTGGCTACAAAATGGATTAGATGGATCAGACCGTAGGCCCTTCGAATCCATGTTTGATCGGGCGGTCTGAAATAAGTCACAAATCACTGGATATATAACGACATGCCAATTATATGTTCATATGAATTTGTCATAATAGAAATTAAAAAAACAAGAAAATTAAATTTATGTTACCGAAAAAGACAATTAAGATTTAACACTAGAATAGGTAAATTACAATCCAAATAGAGAATAATTAACCAGAAGATCGACTCAAACTGATAGCTGTTGAAACATCATTTTTCTCTTGATCTTCTTTGTAGTCACGATGTCTAACTGGTTTAGCCAATGCTCGATAGATTCCCGAAGCCAATGTAAGTTCAGTTGACAATGGTGGTGCGGGCAATGGAGCAAGCATCAACTTAAGTGGATCGGGAAACAGATCAATGGTTCGAGGTGGTGGGTCGCTTTGAAGCCAAGATCGGTTGGATTTAGCACTCATGTAGTGATCTTTCAACATTTTATGGTCTTTGTGTAATTTGTTGCATGCTATTTTATGGTTAGTTTCCATGCCCTCTGAACATTGATATGTAATTTGTCTTAAATTGGTATTTTTGTTGGTAGAGTAGGGTTATGGGGCACCCGGAGGATTTAAGGCGAGACGAGAAAGCTAGCGTACAATGAGATGATGACAGGTGTATGGTCGATAATTCGCCTTGTTCGCTTGATCTACGGTGGGATCGTGAAACTAAATATGATTACAGTATGTTAAATTTTGCATTTATTACGTGCAAGAAAATTAATGAAACGTTAGCTTAATGTATAAATGTTTAGATTATTTGAAAAGTTATCTTAATGAATTGATTGTTTATTATTCATTTTGACCCTTTTAAGCATAGGAAATATACATATAAACTAAGGGGCTGTTTGTTTGTCTTTTAATCATTCAGATGTCTGAATGGTTCAATATTTAATGATTTAGAATGTTTGTTTCGTGAGTAGATTTCTGAATGGTTAAGCATTTTTGTATCTGAATAGTTAAGCATTATACTGAGTCTGAACGGTTAAAATCTTTTATCTTAATTGGTCAGACATTTGTCTCTAAATAGTTAAGCAGTATACTAGCTCTTAATGATTCAAACCTATTACTGGTTCATCACTTAATGATTCAGAACTCTTAATAATTCAATATTTAACCATTCATAAGTTACCAAACAGCCCCTAAGATAATCTTTAACATTGGGGCTTTGGGTGCACTTGTGTGACGTGAAGACCTGAGTAGCATCAATGAAGGTCTAATAATTTTACAATTATATTATTAATTTATATCTATACTATTATATAATAAAGAAATCATGACTAGATTTTTAGTTTTATATCAATTTTAAGATGAGATATAAAGAGTTGCAAGTTTTAATGTGTAATGTCATAAAAATTTATTCCAATTATACCCCTTTTAAGCTTTAAATACTTGTAAACTACTATTTTCTAATTAAATTTAAAATAAAACTATTATATTTAAGGTTATCTTAATCTATCTATATCTATACTAGTATATAATATAATTTTTTGGACAATATTGTAATTTTAATTTAACTAGTTATATTCAGGTTCGCGCGTTGCGCGAAACGTGTACAGTTGTCTGTGAACGCCAACATCTGTTGTTTATCTATTGTTTATCATATTTTTTAAAACTGAAAGACCCATTTGAAAAGATGAAACCGTCATCAATTCCAAGTAAAACATCCAAAACCCATAAGATGGGATCCCACAATACCTATACAATTTAAGCATGTATAGGCAAAAATATATTAACCATCAAGCCCAGTCCCAGCACGTACCCTACAAATTAAGAAAATACCAACAAAATACCATTATGCGGGTGTAAACGAACAAAATTACCAACACCGGATAACATAACAACTGGACAAGTAACTAAGACCTAAAGTACCAACAATTAGACCATAAATCTTAAAATAAAAAAGATCAACCATGCTCTGCTCAACATCTGCATATACTTTTCAAACCCCCATTTGATTTAAACATATCAAAACTCATGTAGAAACAAATCTACCTTAGACACTTTGAACCTTACGTTGCATTTGGTATAAAATCTTCCTTACATTTTTTGGAACCTTCTGTTAGAATGAATTAACACATCTAAGTCCAAATCCAATTAAGTTTAACTTAGATGATAATGGTGATCATTTGTGCCTCACAGTGACGGGGCTTGAACTCTTTTGTTTGGGGGGGGGGGGGGGGGGGGGGGGGGGCGAATTTAATTTTTTTTTAGGGGGGGCGAACTCGATATTTATATAAAAATTTACATTACCTGGCCAAAAATTTACACTATCGGACTAAAATTTAACACTATTGGCGAAAAAAACAGGGGGGGCGGCGCCCCCCCCCCCCCCCCCCCCCCCCCCCCCCCCCCTACTTAAGCTTCGCCAATGGCGCCTCATCTGAACAAAGAGACCTACAACTAATTTAAATAGTTCTAAGTTCTGGTAGGTTTTTCACGAAACCATTAAATTAATGGCAAATTCATGAACTTTGATTAATCATCTAAAGCTATGTATTTTGATACTTTCCTTAAATCAGAATCAAGTATTCATTTGACAATGAGAATGTGCTTCATCAACCCATAACACATAAACCTACATAGCAAAAATCTCCATACCAAATGCAGATCATAGTTTTATGGCACATGGCACGGTACGCAAGATAAAAATTCAGACATGAAAACACCCAAATCTAGAATTTCAATAACCATCTTTCTAATAAGTAGGATCAAAACTCCCTTAACCCGCATTGCAAAATCAATTCAAGAAACGGCCCAAACAACACACAATTCCATCCCCATCGAAGACCATTACACAACGACATCACCAAAATCCAAATTAAATTAGAAACACACAAACACAGTTATCAAACGACATGTAGAATCCATCAGCCCTCAAACCTCATCATTTAAGGCACAAAGACGAATAGACGATGAACAAACATGTGATCAACTCAACACAAACACAAATTCAACTTCAAACAAATATCATACAACATAACTAAAACAAAACAAACTTACAGAATAGGATGTAGAGCGACCGGAACGGAAGCATATATACTCAACGAAATAAACATGGGTTCATGTCTTTCTTCTCACTATCAATTTTCAGATTCAAATCAAAATCAAAATCAAAATCAAACCTTAAACCTGTTATACATCTTAAAATATAGTCTAATGCCTGAAGCAGTTAGGCCTTTCTCCGCCGTTAAAGCATGTCAATTTATCTTTCTTCTGATTTACGATTATAATCGAAGGGCCTGTGATAGTTGATATGGTAAAACAGAGAATCAAAGCAAACCACAAACACAATCACTTGAATTCAATAGAAACAGAAATCTAAAACAAAATGAATCGTATCTTCACCTTTCACTTTGATTTCTGATTTCAAAGGCGGTACCCTTGAACTCTTCGTGACTATCGATCTACAATCTTTGTTCACGACCCTCTCTCTCTTTCTCTCTGTCTGTTTCTTTATTTAGATATGAGTGACGAAAATGTGTAAGACTCTGCTCCTTTCGACGAAAGATCTACAGCCAGACGCCACCCACCAAGAATCGGTGGTTGCTATAACCACTCTGAGACCTCCACGAAGATCTATCGCTGGCATCGTTACACCGACCAAGAAAACCCTAAAAAGATCAAACCTGCGAAAGCTCCGAGCAGATCTACGGCCAGCTTGCTGCCCACCAACAATCGGCGATTGCATGGCCGCTCTGACAACTCCGGTAAGATCCACGGTTGTTGGCAAACCGTTTTCCGTGTCCACCGCGGGGAATGACGGTAGCGACAGCGGTCCTACAACTAGACACAGCCACCTGCTCCACCTCAACCACACAGGGGAGGTAGAGCAGCGACAAAGTCGATCGCCGAATCGACTCCCCCTCTAAAGAAGAAAGCTATCGTCGCGGTGGTGCAGTGGGTTATCACCGGAGCGCTTATCTCTCTAGAAAAGAAAGCAAACGACGGAACACAGAACACACTTTTGACAGAAGAAATTAGCAGTGTGATTGATATAAGAGAAAGATAAAAGGCGGTGGTGGTGTAATAGGCTGTTGTACATAAAACAATACAAATAGTAAACCCACTGTTCATGGCTTTGGTTTATTAATAGATAGGAGAATTTTAAGACACTTAATAACAATTTTGTTACATTTGGTACAAATGATTATGTAAAAAATACTTGTTATTTATAAATTTGCCCATCCCTATAGTAATATAGATATGTTTGATATCGCACATTAATCAAATAAAAAAGCAAAATGAGAATTAGCATAATAAGGAAGAATTAACTAAATACACAGTTCTAAAAATATTTATATCCCCGTCGCACCGCGCGAGTTTCACCCACTAGTAATAGAATAATTATCTTACTAATGCTATAATAATTTATTAACTAAAAGTTTTTTAGTTTACAACGGGTTAACTGAATTTAAATTTTTATTTATGTTTATATTTTAATATTTTTTTTGGCCCCAATCTCCCAACTAAGTGATATGCTACCTCGTTTATAGGCTATGGCCCTAGTTTTTTCTTGTTTCCCGTCTTTTTACAAATTATTTTTTAGGTTTGTATTTACATTTCATATTCTATGACTAAATTAAATAAAGTAGAAAATAAAATAAACTTTTATTAATTAAAAAAAAGCACATCATATAAAAATAAAATAACATCTAGTATGAAAATGTTTTAATAAAAAAATCACATCTAGTATGGGACCCCATCTCCAATGTTTTGTCGTTCCGCGCGTTTATTAAAGAACAACGTCCGCTTGTTGTTATTGTTTTTTAATGGTTGTTATTGTTGTCGCATCAATCCGACGGACTTCCCGTCTCGAAGTCGGACTCTATGCTCGGCGTCAGTTTTACTTAAGGTATTGAAGCTCTCGATCTTCGTCAAATTTCTCCCTGTGATGTCGATGTTACAACCGATCTTTTGCCTTTCTTTGTCAAAAGTTCTTCCTATCACTACAATGATGTGGTGTAGTGATCGGATTCGCTTGTTTTTGTTCTTTTTATCAGTTGTAACTCATTACCCATTGTCAAAATGTTAGCCCATGCGAGATGAAAACAAACAATCATCCACGTCTTCATATGTGAAAATCCATTTTCCTTGTAAACCTTTTTGCAGTGAAAATTAGCTATTCGAATTACATCTTTCTCACCATTAGCGTTACACCACAAAGCTTCGACTCTTCTTTAGTAAAAAGAATTCGGTTTCATTGCATGGTTTAGATTTCTCTATCTCGAATATAGTTAATCCTCATTCTCTCATTTCATTTAAGTGTGAAAATGAGTGGTATTCTACATAAAATAAAAATATATATTAAAACAAATAATGAATTTAAACTTCTTTCAAAGAAGTATCGGTTTTGTTCATTCTTGATAACCTCCTGATAACCCAGTCTTCCAAACAATATACTCGTGTCCTCGCTTGCAAAACTTCTTCTTCATTGATCCATTTTTAGCTTTATGTCTTTCCTTTTTGTCCTATTTTTTGTTTTTTTTTTTTTTTTGTGTGATTTAGTCGGTACCTCCTCATTCTCATCATTCTCACCCTCCCCCCACACCTCTCTATCATCGTTCGGTGGAGGAAGTGTTTCTTCGCTAGAATCGGAGTCTTCACGCAGATAGTCTTGAAAATTGTTGAGTTCATTTGTGACATAGGAAATTGTGAGTTTTGTGACATCGGAAAGTGGGCGTAATGGTCATAGTAGGGTAGCGATTGGAATTGCGGATAATATGCTTGTATGTCAAATGGCTGAGTTTGTTTAGAAGTTGGTTGTGATGTTTGGTTTCTTTTACGAGACTTTAAGAATTGTGTTGTTTTTTTAACGGAGCGTAATAATAATTCCACGCAAAAAATTAGAGATTAAATATTAGTTTAGAGAGTGGATTGGAGTAGTAGTGTGTAAAAAATCAAGATCAAAAGGTATTTCTAGTTTAATCTATTATTTTTTTAATGGAAACGGTCATATGGTTATTGGGCAACGTCAAAAGACGGTGAGATGGTGCTATGGTTTCCAATGGATTTTCATTGGATTTTGGGGTTTTGGGTGTCACCGGGTTTGCGGGGTAGTGTTTCCCCCGAGGCCAAGTTTCACCACCTCCTCTAGTCCCTTGGGCTCGACGCTGTGTTGTCTAAAGTTTATAATCATTATATTGACATGAGGCCGTTTAATTTGCTTTTTGCCACATCGAAATAATGTTTAAGGAATCAAAATAAAATTTACGTTGTCATCACGATAAAGTTGTTGTTAAAGCGGTAACAAAAAATAAATGTTTTTGAGTTTATTTTTTCACAAACATTTAAAGTTTATAAACGTGTTATTTTATGTTAAGCATGTCAAACATGACATGTTTTACACGACCAATGAATCCGAACACCTCGCATTTAACTAAACGTATAGTTTTCTAGAATAATAACACTGACGTGTTAATAACTAGGTTAAATGACAAACACGATTAAATATAATCATTTCAATAATACGAATGATATGACATGACATATCTAACATGATTGAGTATAAACAGTTCAATAACACAAATGAGAAAACACTTTAATATGATTACCGACATGATTCACTAAACATGATTAAAAGATAATAAAAGGATCCTAATGCGTCCAACCATAATAACGTCTTTTCAAGATCTTTTTTTTTCCTAACTTTTTATGTTAATCGCATAGTTGTTTATTGCTTGTGAATCATCTCTTGAAGTCCTTGGTAATCAGTGTTGTGCTCCACAAATCACTTTTGATGATCCTAAGACTTCCGGTAATCAATGGAGTTCGACAATCGTCAACTCTAACACCATTGTTATCAGTTACGCATAATTTTGAGAGAAATATTCTGAAGATGGAACAGTAACAATCAACTCATAGCTATTGTTCTCGTTCCATACCATACCATCCCGTACAACTTAGATAAACTGGCTTAACCATACTAACCAACTTAACTACTAGACTATCTTAACTTCTATTACTTGTCAATTAACTACTAACATTCAATTGACACATAATTGGTTGCAAATTGGGGATTCATGGGCGAGACCGATGGTTTTCAAGTCGGACAAAATGAAAAGAGGGCCACTTAAGATATCGACTGATAAAATAATAAACCTATAAAAATAGAATATAAATTTGTATAAAATAATTAAAAAGTAAAGTAGCAGTGAATCAGTGATTTGATGTTTTAAAACATCATTTAGATCGCTATATATCATGACCACTTGTGACCATCTATAACAACAAAATGAACTTTCAGTCTCTCGCAAAAGTGAAACATGTAAAGTAAACTAGTAAAGATTACAGCAGTAACTTTAAAGTGACCGAAAAACCTCACAGGCCACAGTTTCGATACTGGTGTGATCAGATTATAAGTTGAGATTAGCGTCATCAATTCATTACGATATTTAGCCAAATAAACTTGTAATCTTGTCTTTAGAAAAGGACCCGAAACGAGTTAATGTGATTTGCTCTACTTCCACTTTTCAGAAACTTATACTTTTGGAGGCAAACGATTTGAAAACGATCCGTTAGCCGGCGTCTCTGATGTCTCTGTGTCGGTTTCTGGCCCTTCCTCTGTAAATTAATTTTGTATCAGTTAAACATAAACTTTTATACGCAATTTAAAGGAAAAAAATATTATTTGTTTGTTGAAAGATAAGAAAGAAAGATACCGAATAGAGACTTGATAGTTGGTCTCTTTGGTTTGGTGCTTTTCTTTTTAAGTTCAGCTGCAACAATATATATAATGCCAAATGAGTATATTTTCAAAACTTATAAGAAATGTAAAAATCCTACCACCATGAGGTGAAATATGAAATGGTCACTCGGCCCATACTGGTCAAACAGATAGAAAGTTGTCGAGACTCGAGAGTGCATTATCTACGTATATGGCATCATAAACAGCTTAACCTGACTTATTGATATTTATATGGTTTTTATAACGATGTTCAACAAATTTAGTTTTTACAAAGAGAACTTCAAAATAGGAAAAAGTGTTGTGGGTCAGTCCAAGGTGACCCTAACAGTTTTGACTCGTTTTAGCCCGAACCTTTTCTAACCGTTATCCAACCCATCAGTTTAGCCACATGTACTTATAACCTAGCTGCTTATGTGTGTGTTCATGATAGAGTAAAATATAGAGACCCATTCCAGGGACTTGATAGTCATTAACAATCTCAAAGTTCTTGTACGTGTAACCAACAAAGTTGATATCTTTGGATGAAAGCATCTGCAAATTAGTTAATGAAATCATTATGTGGAGAAAAAAAAAAAAAAAAAAAAAGAAAACTTAATCATATGTGTGTGTGTTATTATATTATGAGAAACAAACACACGAGAACAGAAATATTACCCTTCTCCATGGTCCAGATCTTGATGAACTATGGTTTTGGTGTTCAGACTGAAACATGAACATGACAAGAAATTTAAAAAAAATGAAGCACGTAAAGAAAAGTCATTAATATATCGTTCATAGAGGTGAAGTTCTCGACCCCTATATTTTAAATGGGTAAACTTAGTAACGTAGGTCAAACACGCTCAACAAAGTCAAACAGGTTAAAAGTTACCTGAATGTTTAATGTATACAACCTCCTAAGTCATATTAATGAAAAGAGTAGATTATTAGTGATGTATCATGACCATATTTGACACATTATTTATTTATAGAACATCTAAAATTTTGGTCAAAAAGCATTTCAGGTTAACCCACCCTGTTTCGACCAGGTACCCCGCCCATTTATTGTATGCATAAAACTAAGATACCTCTTCAAACTTTTCAAAGTTTTGAGTATCCAACTCATCATTAACTTCAGGAATAAATGCAGCTTCCATTTGATAAATTCTATCCCAATCAATACCTCTAAACCAAATATGAGCCTAGTATAATTAAGACATTAAAGTGAGTCAATGTGTTCAAAAATTGATACTTAAGCAGTTCCAAGAAGCTAGAAAAGGACACACCATACAACACCTTTATTTCATCTGCGCCTTTCGATCCCAGCCGTTGGTTGACATTACAAAGCAGTTTGCTAATCAGATCTTTTGCCTCTAATGAAAGCCTTGCTTCTTCAGGAAACTTTAAATGCATTTTCCAGTTTACTATCTGCACGTGCAAGAAAATTAGTACTGATCATATGTATGAAATAAAGTTTAATGTTATAAATAATGGAAAGTACCAAACAAGAGAAGCAACAGAAAGAATTTGGTAATCAAAAGATGAATATTTTGAATGCTAGGTTGAATTTCTCTTTGTTAGCATATCAGATATAGAATACCAAGAAAAGGATGTAAATTTGAAGATTGATTCATAATGTGCTACCTTTCTACAAGTTGACATTGGATCATCAGAGTAGAAAGGTGGATATCCGACAAGCATTTCAAACATAATAGCACCAAGAGACCACCTAAAGAACAACAAAAATGAAAAATCACAATCATTTGAAAGAATGCAAATGAAGAATAAAAAATGATCATGTTACTTACCAATCACATTCCAGTGCATAACCCTTTTTGAGTAAGACCTCTGGAGCTATATAATCAGGAGTTCCAACAGTAGAATAAGCCTGTAATGTCACATGAGATCAATCATTCGAATAGGTTAATCCACTTGATGATTTCTTTTTGCAGAAATTGCGTAGATAAAAGTATGATTTTTACAAGTGTCCTCCTATTTTTCTGCCAATGTTGCAGTTGTTCTTGTTGTGTTCGCCTTTCACCCGTTGAACTTCCACTAGCGTTATCCCCAGTTGCAAAATCGGTTTCTTCAAGTGTACTACAATCTAAGGGTTTGCACAATCCAAAATCTGACAATCTCAAATGACCAAATTTATCAAGTAACAAATTATCTGGCTTGATGTCTCTGCCACCAAAAAAACATAGAAGTTCAAACTTACTATAATTTAGTTTATAAAAGACAATGAAGATTGAAGCAAGTTATAACCTATAAGCATACCTATGCACATAGTTATGTTTGTGGATGGATTCAATGGCTAAAACTGTTTCAGCAACATAAAATCTAGCTTCATCTTCATTTAAGGTATCTTTTCTCATTAGCAAGGTCATCATGTCACCACCAGGTAGATATTCCATGATGAGATACAAAAATTCATCATCTTGGAAAGAACAATACAGTTTAACAATACAGTTACTGTCCACCTCAGCAAGCAGATTCCTTTCAGCTCTCACATGTTCAACCTAATAAATGGGAAGTAGAAACTAAATACCAGCATATATGGTAAATAAAAAATAAACATCGTCTTCAAAATTTTAAACCGAAAAATTACATACTTGACCTCTGCGAAGCATTTCTGATTTCTTAAGCTTTTTCATGGCATATACATTGCCTGTTGTTTTCTCCCTGCAGACTCTCACCTAAACCACACGATGACATAAGAATAGAGTACACAGGAGAAAAATAAAACAAGACAGATAACTAAATACTACTTGTAACATTTAAAGTTTTAAAATATATATAAGCTAAAAATGACATCAAAAGAGATGGGAACTGTGAAAAGGGCAGAGTAACCATACCTCACCAAAAGCACCCTTCCCTATCATGGTGAGTAACTCAAAGTCATCAACTCCCATTTTGTGCCTTTGAAGGCGCATATATTCAGTTTCTTTTTTCTCTAGAAATTTAATCAAGTTGTTTTGATCTTCCTCAGACACATCAGCATCAGCCAATTTCTTCTCGAGTAAAATTCGCCTACTCAACAAAAATTTAAGTGTTATTTTTCTTCTAGGAACAGAGCAACAGATGATTTGTTATTCTCTGTTGTAAAAAGGTCAAAAACACACAAAACTTAACTTTGGCCACATAAATTTAGGTGTTTATTGGTTCATTCAACTAAGTGATGACACCTAAAATATCCATCAAATCTTGTTATGTTAGTTTTAGAGTTCTTGACTTCAATTATATCAACAATGCAAAACAATTAACTCAAGTCTCAGATCGGTAATATAAGAACATGTTATTTGGATTACTCCCAAACACTTGATTATAACCAAGAAAACTTAACTCAAAAACTTTTAGTTACAACTTACCCCAATACAAGTTTATATAATCTAGCTTATACTTATCTATCTATGACTACTAATATGATTTGAACTTTATCTAGAATAACAAATCACATTTATCTAATCAAATAGATATACGAAGTAGATTTGAATATTAATCCAACTTGACAAACTTGTCAATATTCATCCTTCAGCTTCAACGGCTTGTGAACCATGTTAGAAATTACTGCCAACAATTACAAAAGGCACATAAATACATAATTTCGTAAAGACTACCTTTCCCTTCTTTCCTGTAAATTCTTCATTTGTTCCTTGTAATGGTTCTCAATATACTTTTTAGCAGCAGCAACCTTTTGCTTAGTCATATTTGATGCCTCTTCTTCGGAAATCGAGTCATCTTCAACACCGTCCATTGAATCCCTCCTCCTAGTATTTGACCTCAATCGATCTCTTGGTTGAAACTTGTGTAGCCAACTCCTTGCAGAATCCATCAATCTCCCTCACCCCAGTGGATTCATCACCAACCACAAATCAATGCCTCAGAAACACACAATTCACTAACAGCTTTCCACTTCACAACAGATTTCTGCAATCACATTCCATTCAAAATCAATGCAAATAAATGTACAAGCACCAATTCTTCCAGATCACAGATTCAACACGATTATCAAACAAACGAACTCATGAATTGGCGAACTGCTCATAGTTCCAAATACAAATGCAAAACAATAAACATTTCACAAATTCAACACGGCGTTTCGAGATCCAATACCTTCACACCAATGCCAACAAATCTCCAGATTCCCAAATTTCAAGTCGTAAACCGCATTTTCACAAAGATAAAGCTCGATACGCAATAAAAGCTAGCGAATCAAAGCACTTTATAAAAAAACGCGCCACAAACAGAAATTCAACTTACAGTAACGAAATAAACCAATCCGAACCACCAAAACTGACAAAATCGGATTGAATTGATGCAGAATCGGTCGTCTGTTAGATATACACCGTTGAATTCCTGTGTCGGAGATGTGAAGCTGCATAATTATTACATCGATCGATGCAGAAAGTTGTATGTAGGTAGATTAATGGATGTAAATGTGTAGATACATACAGAGAATGAATTATTCCGCCATTATCGTGTTAGATTTCTCTCTCTCTTGAAGTTCTTCTATTGGCATCTTCGTTGCTGCCCACAAGCTTTTTGGATTTTATATATACCTTCGGTCAAGTTTTCTGTTGCCTCGTTTCTTTTGTTTTTTCTGTTTGTGGTTGTTTTAGTATTTCATATCTTTTTACTCTTTTGTTGTCTAGGAAGATATATAATTATATAAAACGGTTAGTAACTAGACCTGTCATCATATAGGTTGTTGTATTGGTTTACTGGTGAGATTGAATTTACAACAGAATGATATCACAAATAATATAATGATAGAATAATATGTAGCTAACTTAAAACAAAATATAAAACTAGTTTATATTAATATAAAACTAGTTTATATTTGGTGTGGTTTTGTAATATTGTCAATATACGAACTCTGAAATAAATAATACATGGAGGCTAAAACAGTAATGAGATTTAAAAAACAAGTTTTTTAAGTACGGTCCAACTATCGATCTGGTTAGTCAATTGAATAGATCAACGTCATATTCAACCGTTTGAAATGGAAGTCGTTCAAGAGGACCGGCTGTGTTGATTTTATGAGTGGTCCCACTCCAAACAGCCAGTCTAGGTTCAAGATTATAGAACCGTTGTGATAGATTATGGTTTTTTTTTTTAATGTATGATACATGATTAGATCTTCTTTAGTTGTTTTATCACATCACGGGTCACTTTAATGCCGCATCAACATACAATAGTTTCTTTTTCACTCGTTTTAATGGTTTCATCATGTCAAGTCACATTAATTTTTTTCAACTCACCGAGCTACCTATAACGCATACGCCAAGCTCCACGTCATCACGCCGCTCCACCTCGGCACTCGGCACTCGGCAGGACCACTAAAGCTAATCATATATAAATGATTTGATTAATATGTATTTTTTTTAATTCAATAAATTGCATGCTGCGATCTAAAATGACCATGAGCGACGTGCCTCCACATGGACGTGCATGTTCTTTTGTTTTTGGGTCACATGCCATTGTTTTTCCAAACAAAATCCTTGGCAATACCTCAATGGACAATGCACCTTAATTCTATTTTTAAATAATTAAGTTAATTAAATTAATCAATTATTTGACTAATTATTCAATCTAAAATCAATCAATCTTTATTTAATTATCTAAATAATAATTGTTTATTAAAACAACTTATTAAAGCAATTTATTTTATTGTCGGGTTATCCGATGAGATTCGCCGGCAAGAGTAATAGCCATTATCTTTACACCAACAATTACCTATTTGCCCACACCTATTTTTCTATAATATTTTTTCATTTAAGATTTAAAATTAGTAGATAAATATATATGAAAATTTCCAAAATGTCTCTCTCCACTCTTCTTTCCTCTAAAATGCACTCCTCATTCTTATCAAAATGTTCCCTACAGACCAGGTGTTAGCGCCTCCGCAGATAAACACAGACGTCTTGTACAATAGAACCAATCACAAAAAAACACGTTTACATAAACAAATGGACGTCTTTACTCTGCGGGCAAATGCCCATACACATGGACATTTTGAGAATAATTTACGAGGGATACATGTTGAGGGGAAATTTATAAACATTTTGGAAATTTTTCTCAAATTATATAATTATTTTGTTACAAATTTGGCTACCAAATTTGGACTTTAAAGTTTTAACACTTGTTATAAAAGATATGAAACCTTAGTGTTTGCTTCTAAGGCTTGAAAAATCAAGTGACCGGTAAAAGTGGGTGACTAAATTGACAACCAAATCCATGATTGTATTGACACTTTTTCTAGAATAAGGTCCACAAGTAGGACTACGGGCAATCGATCACGCGTAATGTATCTTTAATGTGTAAGATACAAGGATAGGGATCAAATGTTAACCCTTGTTTATTGTAATAACTCATTAAACCAACTAGCGGTCCACAGCAAGTCACTTCACTACTGTAAGTTGAAGTTACAGTGATAAAATTAGTAGTTCACAACGAACGTTAATTTTTTTTACATATAGCAAGACTATAATCAAATTTAATATATTAAAACAATCTATTTAATGGTGTAATTTGTTTTAAAAATTAACGTCATAAAAAAAAGTTAAGAGGGTTTTAAAAAATAAGTGATGTGTTTTTTTAAAAATGGAAGAAAATTTTGAAAATGATGGGAAAATCGTTACATCAGTGGTGTAACGCGGTGTAAAAGTTAGTTACACTGCATAATTGTGATGTAAGTGTTTGCTACATTAGGGTTAACGGATTATCGCAGTAAACAAGGGTTAACAAATGAACCTTACCCTAAGATACAATTGTTATGATGGAAGTGGAAGAAAATTATGTAACTTAAATATAACTATTAACTTTTTTCGTGTTTCACGATGGATGTTGCGTGAATATCCAACTTACACTTGATAGCAATGTCAATAACACATCCATCCTGCATAATAAACTAAAGATCAGATAGCATATTAAATGTCATTTTTAACAATTTATGGCAGATTGTATGGAGTCAAACCTTGAGAGATGTATGATATTTTACATTTTGTACTAACATATATCCATCATTAAATCCATTAGCTGCAAACCATAATTTGTCTGAACAAATCCGCATGTTGTGACGGGCTCTTGTGGTTTAATCTTTTGAGGTAACTGTCAAGAAATCCTTAAAACCGAAAATTAGTCTACCAAAGTTTCGGATTGCATTCTCATTTTAGATTGCCCTGTTTCTTATTTATTTTTAACAATCTAAATCCTCAATGTTTTTTTAATGACTTTAAGTTGCATCCCCATCAAACTAAACGCCCTACATATAAATAAGAAAAAAAGTGACCTAACAGTTTCAAATTAGCTGCTATCTTGAATTCTTTATATCCTCAATTGTACAGAAACTATTCACATCCACTAATATTAGATTCTAGTAAACTGTACTAAACAAATGTTAGATATAATACATCAAAAATTATATGACCTCATTACCTTCTCTTCTGAGCCATTGACCAATCAAAACCAAAGTATTCAGGCCAAGTTTTTCATCATAACAGTTCACTACCTTTTAGAGCAACCAATTTTGTTATTGTGCCTTCTTGCTTTTGTTTACTTCCAGTTGTTCCAAATTTTTTGGGGCTTTAACGATGGATTGAGTTCGAACAATCTTCACATTTTTCAAAACAACGGAATTTTTTAATAGTAAGCAGCTAGTTGGGACGAAATAAAACAATATTAATTTCTTCATATTGCATTATCACTGTCCGATTTTTAGTTTGTAAAAGTAAAGATAATTTCCTTTTGAATATGAATCTAAAAGTTTTTTAGTTGTAGTTATGTTTTGCTTGCAGGTCAGATTGTGGTTGATCCGAGTAAAAAATTTCCAGCATTGTCTAAATTAGTATTAAAGTAAGTCCAACGCTAGTGACATCTAATGTTTACTACAACAACATTTGGATGACATGTTTCTTATGGTTCTAGGACACAGTAATTGTATTCATTGAGTTATGAAATGTTCATTTGTTATATGGAGAAAGTCTAATATATACTATGTAGTGTAGTTAGATATTCATTGAGTTATGAAATGTTCATTTGTTATATGGAGAAAGTCTAATATATACTATGTAGTTAGATATCAGACAATTATATTTGAAAAAATTGCATAACATGATTTCTAGAGTTGATATTTGTATATCAACATAGCAAGGTCTAGCGACGATATAGACCGATAGACGTCCTTAAGCATCCTATTTGTTCAATGATACATTATATGGATTCTATTATGAATGTCAACTTATAGTGAATGATACAACGTATAAACAAGGATATGAACCAGCCGCACCCAATACCTTCTTTTTTCCCCTTTTCACTAGAACATAAATGTTTAACTAGATTTAAAGAAGGGCTTCAGGATGGATTCAGCTAGATGTTTATGCACTATTCTTGTAACAACTATAACGACAAGAATAACTATATAACGATGATCTTCTGTTAGATCATGTATTGGTTACAACTTACTTCCACCTTTGATATATTAAAAATCAACCAAGGAGTTGATTACATTGTAAATATTGTAAATATCTTCCGCTACAATTTGTATTTGTAGGTAATTTAGGGCTCACTAATGAATGTTTAAATTAATCTAAATAAAGGAGAAACAAACTATGCTAAACCCAAAAGCATTTGGACCTCAAACTACAATTTCATAAACAAACATTCCTTCCTAACCCTAAAATAATCCTCAAAGTTTCCTTCAATTTCCAATCGACCTATAGCATCACAGAGGAATCCAATCACAATTGAATAATTAACATGTAAGTCTTGGATAACATCACATGCAAGAACTCAAATACTATCAATTCAACAGAAATTACAGTGAAGATCAAAAGCATAGATCTTATCGTGTTCAACGTAGAGCACATTGCAATATGCTAGACCAAATGACATAAAAGATCAATAATTGAAACAACAGGTACCACAACAAAAACAACAATGCAGCACAAAATCAAAGCCCAACACACCTACAACCGAATATGAAAATCAAAGGCCAAAAGACAAAGATCCCTATCCAACTTCAACAGCCAACTAGCATAGATCATAATGAAGAAACTACGATCAAATATAGCTATCAAATACAAAAAGAGAAAGAGTGCCAACAATATTGACGTGCAACGACGGAGCCACGTAAATAACTTAAAAGAGAAAACACTACACGCATAAAACACAAAAAAATCACTAATTGCGATTGGAATTAATAATAAATTAAAGTAACATAATAAAAATGTGACTTATGTATCACACAAATCAAATCAAATCAAATCACCATTCGTTTTTCCAACCCATGAGACATCCTTTTACATGTACTATATAAATCAAATCACCATTCATTTTCTCTAGCAAAACATGTTTGATATACGTTTAGACACATCTCTACATGTTCAATTTGTGTTAGTTTGAATTTTTTTACTTTATTCGCATAAATGCGTAGTGGTTGACACAGTTGGCAATTAGTCACATGTTACTTTAATTAATTAATTAGTTTTCTTTTTAAAATAACTAATTAAAATAACTAAATCATAGACCCTTTAATCATACATTCAATTATGTACCTTTTTAAAATAACAAACTAATGTATCTTTTTCACATATCTTGATACCGCTAACCCATTTGGTGTTACTTAGAAGTAATATTTAAAAAACCATTGAAACTTACGTTTGAACCGAGTCAAACAAGACAATACAACCTGTCTAAGAGCAATATGAGTCTTAGAGCGTCGAAGTGTATCGGGAAAATTGAGTGTTCCTGTAGGGGCATTGTGGGGCAGAGATAGTTATTCGAACCCATAGAATCTGGTCCTTACTTGCTGTTGCATGCTCGATCCCTAATGTAGGGTGTCGCATCTCACATCTTGGGTATGAGGTAGCCTATATGTACCCCTAGAAGGAGAGTTAGATTACCTTTTGATTATTTAAGATTTTCTTCGGGTCAATGGTTATTTTGCTTGGTTTTGCCCTTACCCTCGGTTAGGGTTCAAACTATGATTATGAATCGGTTTTTCCCTCGTCAATCTTGCTTGGTTTTCACCGTCAGTGTTGTTGCTCGTTGATTTCAATTCTCCAGGGATAACTATTCGATTCCGCTTGATAAGTGGTAAAGTGATTATGATTAGGTGAGTGTCATGATTCGATTACGCTTGTCTTTAACCCTCACCAATATTCACCTTACAGTTTGTTAAGTGAGTGTTATTATTCGTTTATGCATATTTTTATGTCAAGCGATCCATGACTCCTATTGTTAACTAAATATCGTTTGTAGTTTTTTACTTCGTTTCCTTCCGTTGAAATTATAAACCGACGCCCCTACTCTAAAAAGCAAATAGAGCAGTCGAACCGTTAAAACCAAACCGTTTTAACTACTGAACATTGAAAACCGAACCATCAACCATCAACCGATTTAGTTTTTGTTTTTCTAAACCGTAGTTACCAGTCTGGTCCAAATTTCTCATTAAAACCGACCGAACCAAAACGTAAATGTCTTGATAGGGTATCAATCAGTTTTAGTGTCCGACTTGATAGAAGGCGCGAAACATAACGAGTTTCCCCCGCTAGCTTGGTGTGTCAAACAAGCAACCGACCCAAGCGGTCCACATCTTCTAATACGACGTAGTTCCCGGTTTCTTCTTTCATCCTTCTTCGCCCAATTGAGTTAGGTTAGGTTTAAAGAGAAGGAAATCAGAAGCACATATACAGTTGACAAATTGCGTTATTCGTTAATCTAGGGTTTGATTAATCATCTTAACGATCTGTATTCGTGCTTTGGTTTTCTCAATTTCTTTATTTAATCGACACCGGGAGATTGAGACGTTCGATCTTCTGTATCGGAAGAGTCGTTCAGGTTAGACTGAGTGGAATTCTGTATTTGTTCTTTGATTTGGTTTGTTTTCTTCATGTAATTGATCACCGGGAGATTGAGACGATTGATCATCTGTATCGGAAGACTCGTTCAGGTTAGACCGACAGAAATTGTTTATGATTGTTGTTTAGTTGAACAATTTAGCACTGAAATTGATTGTTGAAATTATGCTGAAACAAGTTGTATGTTTGTGGCCGGAGTATTGTTGTAGAAAGCAAGTTTTGAATTAGACGAAGAGCACATGAAATCCTTAGGGCATTAGTGGTTTATTTAGTGAGGTAATGATGATGAATGTGTTGAATTACTGCTAGAAGTTATTAAATTTCGAGATGGCATGATAGTGGACGAGTCTACCGGATATAGTTCCTGAATATAATGCAAGTTAAAGCATTTTGTGAATAGAAGAGACTGGATATTGTTATACACATGCTTAGTTCTTATTTTCACCTGCATGCGCATCAATCTTAGAACATTGCCAGATTTTTGCTCGTTTTGTTATTACATTAGTTTGTTTTGCTACCTGCATTCTGCTGGTTTGATTTCATTATTTGTATTGGCGATAGCAGGTTATGAATTTGTGGTTGTGGCAGTGGTAGTGGCTCATTGGAATCTCAATGCTCATGAACTAGCTGGTGTTTATAATGAAGGAAGAGGAAGAAGATAGAGCCTTATTAAGTAGTCTTGGCGTCACATCAGCAAACCCAGACGAACTTGAACATGATATATTAGAACAGGTGTTATTTCATCTGTGGTTAATATCTTTTGTTTTGTTTATGTGTTTTAACTTATAAGTTACCCCAGGACAATTGTGTGTTACCTGCACGACATAAACCAAAGAAATTTGGCTTAGTCTTAAGATAATAATGCTTACTTGCTGTCAACTGGTTTTTGTAATCATAGCCTTCATCTATTGGCAGGCAAGAAACCATGCCGAAGAGGGCAGCCAAGTGGGAGTAACTGATGAAACATCACCCACCAGCCAAGCAGATGTCTTTAATAGATTGAGAGCCATAAATGTTGAAATAGATGCTGTTGCATGCACAATTGAAGACGTGAAAAACATTTCAAGAACCGAAGAACAAGTACACAACAATGATGATGAAAATGATCTGTTAGACGGAAAACAAAGCATTCTGCAGACTTCTAATGATCTAACCCTTCAACATGCTCTAGCAGCTGACCGATTGGAAAGCCTAAAGCGGACAAAGGCTCGACTTGAGAAACAAGTTGCAAATTTGGGAAGTGAACCTAAAGCTGCTAAACAACAAAAGATCTTGCAGTATCTTGTTAAAGAAGAACCAAATCATAAGCGGAAGCAGAAAGAAGTTCCAAAAACAAGTAAGAAATTGAAGCGACATAAAACAGTAGCCTTCAGTGATGATGGTGATTTTGATGCTGTTTTAAACGCAGCCTCCGCTGGATTTGTTGAAACAGTGAGTCCTCCAAAGTGGTTGTTTATTTACTTTAGAAAACATGAGAAGTAATTAATTCTTAATAATTTTTGGATGAAATGGGACTTTTTGTTTCAGGAAAGAGATGAGTTGGTCAGGAAAGGAATTCTAACCCCGTTTCATAACCTAAAAGGATATGAACGTCGCATTGAGGAAGCAGGACCATCAAATACAGCTGAAGAAGTCAATGGACTCACTGAAGTTGACGATTTTACTTCTGCCAGCATATCAAGAGCTGTTAAGTCAATATCAGAGGCTGCAAAAGCTCGTCCTACGTCAAAGCTGTTAGATCCAGATTCTTTACCAAGACTTGAAGCACCACCACGTCCATTTCAAAGACTTAAAACCCCTTTTAAAAATCCTAAGTCTCAGAAAAATGAGGGAGAAAATTCTAAAGATTCAAATAGGAAAAAAAGGCGACCTTTGCCTGAGAAGAGATGGAGGAAACGAGCATCTCGTGAGCAGAATCTTCTGGAAGAAAATGGTATGTCATTGGATGAGAGGTGTAAGCACTGTGAGATTACCAGTTGAAAACAAAGGTCCCAACTATAAACGGGGCTGATTCTGGTTATGATTTTTCTATACTGGCTATAAAAAAAATCGCATTTTATTTTTGCATAAAATGTCTCACATTATCAAAAGAAGGTTTATTGTTCAAACAATGTAACTCTGTAATCATATTTGATATAAAAAGGGGGTAATGTATGTGGACTGTGGAATTAATGCAACTATGTATTTATGCGTATGGTTCCATTAAACACCAATTCCGTCCAGAAACATCCCCGGTGGCAAAAAAACCTTTAATTGTTTTTTGAAAAGACCAAAATTGACCTGCAACTTATTGTAAATTGTCAATGGTACTTTAATATTTTTAAAACTTTTGAGGGCATTTTTGTTATCTAGCATGTGTTGCCAGGAATTGCTGGTAATGAAACCAGATACTCTTAGGTGTCCTATATAGTATTTTCAATATATGGATGGTTTTATTAAAAAAAGCTAAATACATGAATGGTCTACACATCTATTATCCATACAAAAATTTAAGAAGTGTTTCGGGCCAATCCAACCCTGCCTGTACCAAAAGTTATCCATTTTGACTTGTTGACACACCCGCCAACCCACTTTGCCATGCAGTTACCAGCCTATTGTTCAGCTCTAGCATATTGTTTAAAATTTGTCTTCATTTCCCGTATTTCTGAATGCAGAGTACACAGGAGGCTCTAGTATTGAAGATGATAATCAAGAAGGCGATGAAGAAGCAGAAGAAGGTGATGAAGCTACTTTTGTGAAACTAGAAGGTGGATTAAATATTCCAGATTCTATTTTTAGCCAGCTCTTTGACTATCAGAAGGTAGGTGTACAGTGGTTATGGGAGCTTCATTGCCAAAAAGCAGGTGGAATAATAGGAGATGAAATGGGCCTTGGAAAAACCATTCAAGTTATTTCATTTCTTGGAGCTCTGCATTTCAGTAAAATGTATAAACCGAGTATAATCATATGCCCAGTCACACTTTTGAGACAATGGAAAAGAGAAGCAAAAAAATGGTATCCAAACTTTCATGTGGAAATATTACATGATTCTGCTCAAGATTCTTCCTATAAAAAGAAACAAACAAAATCAGATGAGAGTGATTATGAAACTACTGAGAGTGATGAAGAAGAAAAAATATATCCAAAAGGCAACAAGAGGTGGGATTTTTTGATAAACCGTGTTTTGAGAAATGAATCGGGTTTGTTGATTACTACTTATGAGCAGTTAAGGATTCTTGGAGAAAGACTGCTTGATATTGAATGGGGATATGCAGTATTAGATGAAGGACATAGAATAAGAAACCCTAACGCAGAAGTTACTTTGGTTTGCAAACAATTACAAACCGTTCATCGTATTATAATGACAGGTGCACCTATTCAGAACAAATTAAGTGAACTTTGGTCATTGTTTGATTTCGTATTTCCTGGAAAATTGGGTGTTCTGCCCGTATTTGAAGCCGAGTTTGCAGTTCCTATTTCTGTTGGTGGGTATGCTAATGCGTCGCCTTTGCAAGTATCCACTGCTTACAGGTTAGCATGATTTTTATATCTGAGGTGGCAAGTTCAAATCCTCATATCGTTTTGGCTGTTTTAACTCCTAAAATTTGTTTTGATGTGGTTTTATCTTTCTTAAGTTATTCAAACCTATATATACATTTTGGGTTTATATTGGACTTAACCTACCAACTTTCATCGTTTTCTTGATCAAATCCGATAACTTTTTCTTTTTAAGTGATGTGGTCCCTAAACCTTTTTCTGTAGTGGTTCAATTCATGTGTTCATTTACCTAATTCAAACCTAGACAACTTAATAGTTAGAGTTAATTTCAATTTTGCTCCCTAAGGTTTGACGAAAATAACCATTTTCATCCAAAAGATTAAAAACATCAAATTACCTCCAAAAGTTTCATAAGTTGTTTCAGTTTTAATCCAAAAGTTTTATTATTTTGGATTCAAGTTGAACTAATGATGAAACTTTTGGACTAAAATTGAAACAAATTATGAAACATTTGGAGGTAAATTGATGTTTTCAATCTTTTGGAGCAAAATGGTTATTTTTGTCAAAACTTAGGGAGCAAAAATGAACTTAACTCTAATAGGTAACTCCGCAATTTGAAATACTGTTACAAGTAAAAAAAAAAGAAAAAAAAAAGGAAGGTGGTTCTGCTGGGAAAAAGAAGTTTTAAGGGTTTAAGTTTGAACCACCAAATGGTGAAAGTTATCGGTTTGCTCCATTATGAGCCCACCCTTTTATTCAAGAAGATGTGATATTTACTGAAATAATATAGTAAGAAATGACCGTTTAGTTTATTTATTAAAAGAATGGGGAAAAGTTGTGTTTCTAACCTGTTATCGAACATGCACCACCCACCCATTTAGTCACCTTAGTCCTTATATCTATTGTTTGTACTTTGTAGGTTATTTTTTTGATGATTTCAATAATCTACAGATGTGCAGTTGTTCTACGTGACTTAATAATGCCATATCTTCTTAGAAGAATGAAAGCAGATGTAAATGCTCAACTTCCATCCAAAACCGAACACGTTCTGTTTTGCAGTCTTACATCAGACCAGCGATCTTTATATCAATCATTCCTCGCCAGCTCAGAAGTTGAACAAATTTTCAATGGAGAAAGAAACTCACTTTATGGAATCGATGTGATGCGTAAAATTTGCAATCATCCTGATTTACTTGAAAGAGAACATGCAGCCCAGAATCCAGATTATGGAAATCCAGAGCGAAGTGGGAAAATGAGAGTTGTAAAACAGGTGCTCAGGGTTTGGAAAGAACAGGGTCATAGGGTTCTTCTCTTTGCACAAACACAACAGATGCTTGATATTCTTGAGAACTTTTTGATTGGTGAGTGTTATACGTATAGAAGGATGGATGGGTTGACACCGGTGAAACAGAGGACGGCTTTAATGGATGAATTTAACAACTCTGAGGAGGTTTTTATATTTATTTTGACAACTAAAGTTGGTGGGCTGGGGACAAATTTGACTGGTGCCAATAGAGTGATCATCTTTGATCCTGATTGGAATCCATCCACTGACATGCAGGTTTGACTTCTTTTTACTCGTATCTCTACCTTGATAGCCATTTGTTAGTTTGCTTTAAGTAATTAGATAATGTCCAAACAGGTAATGATTTGGTTCTGGTAAAAAACGGCTAGTATGTTGAACAGAATGATTTAGGAGTGTTTACTTAAATAACACTTTATGTGACTTTGGTCCTGTTTAACCTTTTCGACCCATTTCACCTGTTTTCTTTTAAGTACTCCCTATGCCCCAAAATTATTGTGCAGCTATTTTAATTTCCTGAAATAGGTGTCCATTTTTACAAATAAACATTATTTTTTATTACCTTCCCGTTTTGCCCTTTGATTACCCATTTTTTTAATTTTGCACGTAGCCCTATTCAACTAGTATCTTAATGGCGGGATCTGTAGGTTAAAATCTGTATTAATTGTACACATCTTAAGTTGTGTTTTTCTTGATGGACAATTATTTTGGGACGGTGGAGTGCATTTTTTACTATCACATATTTGACCCGTTAGAGATAAATTATAACCCGAAATTGACTTATTCATAAATAAAAATGTCAAAATGCGCACCTGTATCTAGTTCTATAAATCTTTATACTATTTCAGCTTGAATAGTTTCTTATTGTACCGTTATGTTGCATTGCTAATCACAGGCGAGAGAGCGTGCTTGGCGTATTGGTCAAACAAAAGATGTAACAGTTTATAGACTAATAACTCGTGGAACAATAGAAGAAAAGGTGTATCAACGACAAATATACAAACATTTTTTAACCAACAAAATCTTAAAAAATCCACAACAAAAAAGATTCTTCAAGGCGCGAGACATGAAAGATCTCTTCAGATTAGGTGACGATAGAGATAATGACAGTACTGAAACATCTAATCTTTTCAGTCAGTTATCTCAAGATGTGAATATTGTTGGTTATAATGCAAGTAATCAAGGGTTAAATGGAGCAGCAATTGTAAAAAATGAGAATCCCGCAACAAGCACAAAAAAGTCATCCAGAAAGAAAGAAAAAGAAAAGGAGAAAGAAAAAATAGATGATAGCAACGAAGGGGAAGGCGAGGAAACGAATATTTTGAGAAGTCTCTTTGATGCTCAGGGGATTCATGTAAGTATCTGCCTATAATTATTGGTTATTTGATAAAAATAAAAGTTTCGTTTTATTAAAGTTGAACATATGATTCCTATTATTTAAAATCCTTTTTTATGTATTTCAGAGTGCAGTGAACCATGATTTGATAATGAATGCTAATGATGAGGAAAAGGTGAAGCTAGATGAACAAGCTTCCCAAATTGCACACCGAGCCGCAGAAGCATTACGCCAGTCAAGAATGATTCGAAGCCGAGAAAGTATTTCGGTCCCAACCTGGACTGGGAGATCTGGAACTGCAGGCGCACCCGGGTCATCTGTAGCCCGAAAATTTGGGTCAACAGTGAACTCGAAATTAATTACCAAAGCTCGAACCGATGAGGGGCCATCCAACACCAAAGGGTTTGTTGCTGGTGCATCGAGTGGGAAAGCACTGTCTTCATCCGAATTACTTGCTAAGATTAGAGGGACCAATGAGCAAGCGGTTGGTGATGCACTTGACCACCAACTAGGTGTGGGCTCGAGTTCCAATGGTCGAGCCCGGTCAACTCATAACTTGGGCGGGGTGCAACCCGAGGTTTTGATTCGTCAAATTTGTACTTTTTTACAACAACGAGGTGGAATCAGTGATTCCGCTAGCATAGTGAATCATTTTAAAGAGAGGATTCCATCAGAGGACTTGCCTCTATTTAAGTCTCTTCTGAAAGAGATTGCTACTTTAGAGAAAAACCCGAATGGGTCGTCATGGGTTTTAAAACCTGAGTACCGTTAACACTAATGAGCCCCTCGGTTATCGATTGTTTAATATTTGGAGGTAATCATTACCATGATTAAAGATTTTAACCATGGATCAGGAAAAACTCTGTTAGATTGTGTTCTTTTGAATAGGTTAGTGTATTTATTTATTTATTTATTTTTAGTTTGTTGGGCTAATAGTTATGTTGATACGTTAGTACGCTACCATTGTTATTATAGCTTAGACTCAACGTAGTGGAGATGTAAAGGGCGCCATAAGTGATGTGGCATGAAAATGTGACGCTAAAGCCATTACAAAGATGGTGAAAGGGGCGCCAAGGGCTTTCACGCCAACCCCTTCACGGGTGCGAAAACTTCAAATAGAAAGAGAGAGAAGAAAACAAAAGATTTTTATTGAGATTTCACAACTTAAATGATTAAATATTAAGTTTAAATGAAGAAATATGATGTTTTAATGAAGAAATGTAAAATGGTGAAGAAGAAGAATCAAGAAGAAAGAAGATGATGATGATGTTTTTAAAGATAAGCTGTTGTCAGAAAAGTTTCTCATGACCCTTTTTAATTGCAGCAAAGTTTTAAATTTAATCTTTTAAGTTTGATTTGAATTAAAAATAACCTTAGTTTTTTTTTGAACGGCAAATGTAAGATACTGTTTCGGAGGATATGTCCTATCTTAACCGGGCCCATCTATCCCTATCCAAGTTGATACCGCACCTCCAACTCTTTCAGGAGAAAACTTATTGCTGGAAAAACCCTCTGGCTCAACTCTAAACATATTGCTCAGAGCAAGAATTGAATCCATGACCTCTAAACATATTGACATCCTTAGTTAACTTTTTATCATATTGTCATCCTTAGTTAACTTTTTATTAAAATAGAAAGATTAGATAAAACGATGTCAACATAACACAAATTTCATTTCAACTAATAGACCTCAAACGTTAAAAAGAAGGGGAACAACAAGTGTGTTTTGCCTAGCAAAAAGATTAGATCCTTTAAGTTCACATATGACATATCCTACATTGAAGATTTTACTAATCTACTCTAGGTAAAAATTACACTCATGGATATTTTTCAAAAAGGGTATTTACGTATTTTTCCTTCTTAAACTTACTAATTACATATTTACCCAAGTTTAATAATTAATAAATATTTTTACTTTCTAAAACATATATATATATATATATATATATATATATATATATATATATATATATATATATATATATATATATATATACATTCGTGTTTATTCATTTTATTAAAACCAATTATTAAATGATCAATGTATCTATATTTTTACTTAACTATTTTTACACATTTCTCTTATTAAGAACATCAATCATATTTTCTTAATATTCGAGTCTTCTATATAAATAAAAATAATAAAATTATAACTCCAAATATAAAAGTTTAAGACTTTATTTTAAAACAATAATCATCGATAATCAAACTTATATATCAAAATACAAAACACAATTGTCAAAGTTTTAAAAAATTACAATAATAAAACTTTAATATGTAAAAATCCCTGAGTAAAAACAAGATAAAATAATAATTTAATAGGTTAATTTTAATAAAATAAATAAATATACAATATATATGTATTAGGAAAAAAATTATGTAATTGATTTTATGTTTAAAAAAATATATAACCTATTATCTTAAGAAAAGAAAATATGTAAAAATCTATTTTTCAAATATGGTGACGATAATCAAATTAATATAAAATTTAGGGTCCATCGTGTACAAAATATCATCACATTATTGCCCCAATTGAATACTATAAAAGCAGTAAAACCCTAACAAAACCCTAGAGTATTCTTTTGCCGTCTATCATCGGAAGATACTTCTTTACACCGTCATCTCTCTCCTCCGGCAAATCAAGGTTCATCCTCGTTTCTATTCGAAATCTGTTCAATTTTTGATTCGTATTGTCAATACATAAGCGATCGTTAACATTTGCGGTTAAAATTTGCTTGCAGTTAACGATTTGTGTTGTGATTGATTAAGTTTTGATTTTGGCTTCCAATCGAATGATTGTTCGATGGATAAATTAGGGTAGCAATCGACAGTTTTTGTGTATTGGCTTCTAAAATTTTCCCGAATTGGTGCTTATTGAGGTTTTTTAATGTTCACTGTACGAAAATATTAAGTATGAGGGTTTTACGGTTCAAATTTGATAAGATTTCTAGGTTTTGGGGATTGGGAAGTATTTGGTGAATGCATCAATATTTGTAATATTGTTTCTTGTATATCGTTTGTTTGAATGGAATTTATTGCTGACCACACTGACTCATTGTTGATGTCCATATCATATTTGTATATGAGTCTGAATGTTATATTGACGGTATGCGTTTGTGGTTCTTGCAGGTTACTTAACCAAAATGTATCTCCAGTTTTACATAAACGAAAATGGTGATAAGGTTTACACCACCAAGGTTCGTTCTTTAAGGTGTCATTTGACTTGTTAAAGAGTTTGATTGTTAGTAATAAATTGTTGTGTTTTTACAAGATTTAAAATAAATTTGCTTGGTTAATGAAGTTGCAAAAAAGTAATTCATACTTCATTTTATCAACCTATGTTTCTACATTTGTTTCTTTTCATCATCTTCTTTGTTACCAATACAAATGTAATGATAATGGCTTGTGTATTAAAAGCCTTATTTTTGTTACAGACGGTTGATCATAAATTTAAGTAGTAGTTGACAATATTGTTTACGTTTATTGGTGTGCAGAAAGAATCACCACATGGATTGGCCACACAGTCTGCTCATCCTGGTATGTGATTTATAAACAGTCACCACTCGGTCCTCTTTGGACTTGCAATTCCTGTATCTTCTTCTTATGGATTTTATAACACTAGTACAGAGGTCACAAAATGGGTCGGTCGAACAGGTTGTGTAATGGGTCAAATTAGATATAACAGGCAACCTATTCACTTGTGAAGTTGTCTGTTAAATGACTACAATATATTTTTTTAAATTATTTTGATCAAGCTACTTAGTAGGTTGTATATATTAAAAAAACACATTGGCTTCTGACCCGTTAAACCTGCTTTCCTTTTAGCTATTTCTGATTTTTACACGTTTGATCTTAAAACAAACCTACCAAATATCAACTTAAACAACATTCTCAGGTAACTTTTTTTGTTTGCAGCTCGTTTTTCCCCAGATGATAAGTTCTCGAGGCAAAGAGTTTTGTTGAAGAAGCGTTTCGGCTTGTTGCCAACCCAAAAACCAGCTCCCAAATACTGAAATGCTTATGCTTTTTTGCCTTTTATGTGTGTTTTGGTTTGGGTGGTTGTGCCAAATGGTTAGTTATGTAGTATTGTGAACCCAGCTTAAATGAGAGTGTTCTGTTATCTATCTTTTTCTTCATTTTGAACTGTTATTTCTTTTTATTGTGATTATAATCATCCACAACCAGACCTGAAGACAAGTAGGTGCCTAGTTCAGGTTGTTTTCTGGTGAATGCTGCATGTACCCTTCTTCTGGTTGGTGGTCGACTTTCGAATTAGGCTGTATTTGTCTATAGAGGGAGGATTTTTAGGTGCTAGTGGCATAATTATTTAGTTAAAGGTGTTATCAAAAAGGCTATTTTCAATCAAAATCATTGTCATCTCCCCATAGGTCAACCACTGAAGTGTTTGTAGGTTCAACAGCAAGAGGGCTTGCAGGTTCAAACACCGCGAATGGTTTTTGGGTAAATCTTCTCGAGGCGGTTTTTAAACTGAAACTAAAAAAATGTTGTCCGATCGGTTTTTGGGTATATCTTCTGGAGATGGTTTTGAAAAGTTATCATTTCAATCAATCTGTGGATCAACCTCCTGAGAGTTTGGAGGCTCAACTACAAAAGGGTTTGAAAAAAAGTTGCCTTGTCGGTTTTTCATGTTTCAGATTTGCAGTAGGAAGCTAGGAAGTGGAAAATGAAAATAAAAAAGTGAAGATAAGATCTTGGTATTTATATTTGTCCTTAAAATAGTTATTATATAAGATTTATTATAAAATAACAGTTACATATAAAATTTAAACAATGCTATCCGAAGGTAATTTATCTCTGCGAGAAGAATGGGTAGTTCTAGGGGTGAGCAATTATCGGGAAATACCGATTATTACCGACAACCGTCCCGATATAGTACCGATTACCGAACCGATATTACAACGCAAGGTAGGTACTCGGTACCTATTTTTTAATAAAATCGGGATCGGGTCGGTATCGGGAAAAAAAATCGGGTACCCGACAGTTGACTAATCCCGAAAAAATTTAAAATATAACAAACCTAAAAAAAAAATCGGAATGTTCCTTATTGGCGGCAGAAGGTTTCTCAACCGAAAGCCCATAATCACAATTGGCATATTAATTTTGGTATATATTGTATTGCTATATGTTAATATTACTTTCGATACATTGTTATATATTAATATTAGTTTCAATCAAAAACTCTGTATTGTTAATTGGTCGAAGGCAAGCAACCATCTTCAAATCTCAATCCATTAGCATTTGTTATTTAACTTTAACAACTTTATTAGGTGAGTTTCTCAAAATCTATATCATGATGTCTTTTTTTCATGATACTCCATTGTACTCTATATCTTAGCCATTTAAGTTTCGAGTGTAGCTTCCGAGTCAGCTTTTAGTACAGGTGGACGAGTTGTGAAAAAACAAAGAAGTTCTCTTTCCTCTCCGGTTGTCGAAGCACTCATATGCTCACAAAACTGGATTCGTAAGTCAAGTAAGGAAATCAATTATGACGAGGATTGGGCAACATTTGATGACCTTGGATCACGTAAGCTAACATACAATTTTATTTTTATATAGTTTGTTTATGTAACCTTATTAATAATTGTATATTATTCTTTATAGAAATTTCTAATAACTTGAAACCAAGTAACACAAATGTTGATAGAGATTAATGGTGGCCGCGACCCGCGGGTGCATATGAAGGAATAAATGGAGACATTGTTTTAGCAATTTTAATTATATACATTTGGTTGGTTTTTTAATGTTTTTTTTCATAAGCTATTATTTTATTGTTTTGATTATTAAGACGTATTGGATTTTATTTTGTTGGATAATTGTTGGGATTTTTTGTTTGATATTTTTATGCAATTAAAGACTAATATTTGTTTTGGTGTGATTGTGATTTAATTTATATAATCGGGAATCGGGTAGTTGTTCTAATACCGACTACCCGACTATTTTAAAGACCGATTCCCAAATATGTTATCTAGGTCCCGGTATCGGTACCAAACTTTCCTTTAAATCGGGTATCGGGTCGGGTCGGGTAGTACCAAGTAGGTCTAGGTTACCCGACAATGCTCACTCCCAGGTAGTTCACATAATTATTTATTTTATAAATATTAAATTTATTAAATTTTACTAGTTTTAGTAAACCTGTGTATTACACGGATTGAATAAATAAAATATTAAATAAAATAAAAGTTATTAATTATTAAATAATATTTTAAGATAATATACAATTGAAATTACACGAGTAAAGACTTTTTTTTTAACTTTCTTTTTCAAAAAGTAAATTAAATATTTGTATTTCAAAACAAACCGTTTTAGGAAAATATCATTTTCAAAAATTTTCATATTATAACTCCCAAAATTTTTTTTGTATATAAAACTTTTACTTTTTAAAACATTAATTTAAATTATTTCGTATTTAAAAAGTTTGATGCTTTAGGAAAATTTCTTTTTATAAAAAGAGTAAAATGCCATTTTAGTCCTTGACGTTTTGTTGAATTTGCCATTTCAATCCAAAAACTTTTTTTTTGCCATTTCAGTCACTGTAGTTTACTAAATGTTGCCATTTTCATCCACTACACTAACACTGTTAAAACTCTGTTAAAACTCCGTTAAATATGAGGGTATTTTAGTCTTTTTCAACACCCTAGTTATCCAATTAAAACAAATTAATCAATTAATATTTAATTAAAACTAAAAAACACATGAAGCAACTCGTGAGACCGGTCGCTTCAATTAATTTTAATACATGTTCGATTAAGGTCTGTTGTGAGATTTCAATTAATCTTCACGTTTTGTTTGAGCGTGTACTCTTGTTCGATTGAGATCTACAGTTGTCACGTTTTGTTTATTGAGGTCTACTATTGTCACGTTCAAAGACCTCAATCAAATAAAGGTACACGTTCGAACAAATATGAAGATTAATTGAAATTCCATGGTAGACCTCAATCGAACAACATGGGTTAGAGTTAATCGAAGATTAATTGATTAATTTATTTTAATTGGATAAATATAGTGTTCAAAAAGACTAAAATACCCTCATATTTAACGGAGTTTTAACGAAGTTTTAACGGTGTTAGTGGAGTGGATGAAAATGACAACATTTGATAAACTGTAGTGACTGAAATGGCAAAAAAAAAAAATCCTTGGATTGAAATGGCAAATTCAACGAAATGTCAGGGACGAAAATAGCATTTTACTCTTATAAAAATTTGTTTCTTTAAAATATCATTAATAAAAAGATTTCGTATTTAATTTATTAAAAAACTATTTTTAATTTTAAAAACAATTAAATAAGCCAATGTGGGGCTAGCCCATTTGGTAGAGGCTTTGCCTCTTAGAGGGGAGGTCCTGGGTTCAAACCCAGGCATGGTGTAATATGGAGTAATTTAGGAGTAGTAGTTGGATAGATTTGCCGTTCAAAAAAAAAAACAACAATTAAATAAAATTATTACTAATTAATGTAGTCATTAGTAGGAGAGAGAAGCGGTAAAATTTTGTTGAGGAGGAATGTGGTGGTGACACTTGTCACCTTTAGTTACTCTTTTATTAGAGTAGAAAGATTAATTAAAGAGACACTGTTCAAATAAAATGTAGTGATGATGTGAAAAATAATGGCATGTTTATATTAGGAATAAGTATAGTATTGTTATAGGTAAAAAAATATTTGTGAAAAGAATGAAAAAAAAAACTTATATGACAAAACGGATTGAGCCTCTTTGTAGAAAGAATTGAGTGTTGTTTTTATGAATCTTCTAATAATAGGAAAATGATAAATCATTTTATTGATTGCAATATAGTTAGACAACAAAATAGAAATTGGGTTGTTTCTGTTCGATGTATATACTCGTTTAAAATTATCACTTGAATATAATTTATGTAATTATGTTGACCTACGAAGTTTTGTTCATTTAGGTTTTATTGAAGATTTATAATATTTTATATTAAAGAAAAAGTTCTAATCCTTTCTATTAAATTAATCCTAAAAAACCTTAAAATACTACGTTTGAATATGTGATTTTTAATAAGAAACTTGGTACATGTTTCTAGTTATTGTTGTAATATAACATTATCTCTTTATTAATTCATTATCAAGACAAAAGGGAGTTAAAGTTCAATCATAGATGAAATCATAAAACTAGTTGCACAATGCATGAAAACATTAACAAGTAAAGAACTATAGAAGAACCATAATTAAAACGGGCTTGATGAGTTGTAGTTCACTAATTCACTTTATAAAATGGGCTTGACAAGATAAATATGGGCTTGGGCTTGATGGTTTTCAGAAAACAAAATGATGGGGTCAACCGTCAAAGTCAAAACTTTATCTTCTTTCTGTTGCTTCACTATCAACTTGGCCCAAAGTTATACTTGTTCAACCATGAAGTGTTGTATGCTAACAAGCAACAAGCCTAATATGCTCTCTTCAATTATTTTTTATCCTTTTTTGGGATTTTCTAGTTTTCTAAAGTTGAAAATTCCATATTGGCCAACCTGTTCAACCCATCATGTACTTCTATATCGAGTCATGGTCATCGTTAGTTCTTTCTTTACTGACAAAAATGTAAGAGGTGAAGCTCACGCCTTTCTTGAAAAAACCTTAGATCTTATAACAGAAATCTAACGAATTCAAGCGACTGGTGGGTCAGAGGTCAGGGGACCATCCTTGTTTTGCCCTTGACTGTAACCTCTCAGCATTATTATCGTCAAGTTTGGTTTTTTTCCCTTATTTGATGCTTACATCTCTAGATTGGCCAACATATTGATATGTACTGATTTCAGCTCTAAATACTTGTTTACTGTACATAAGTCACATGCACATGTATATACTATTATACTATTGCTTTCAGTCTTACTCTTTGACATGCATGATAACAACTAGCTGCACATGCATGTATAATATCATAACTTTATATACACCATGGATTCTTGTGATCATATATTACTAGTATATCACCATTCCACTTTTCAACTGTTTAAATTTGTATTTTAGCAACTTATAATAATGTTTCTATTGTCTTTAATTGTACATTTATCTTTGTTGCTATGTATTATTTGTGCAGTGGCATGTGGTGTCAGTAATATGCTAATTTCATGAATCATTCCAGGACTTAGTTCAAGTTAGGTAATTGGTTATCTTTTGTGGGAAGATAGAAGGTTTTGCTTCATTTAAGCTTATAAAAATACAGCGCGATAAAGCAGGCCCTACTTGTAAAGGTACGTCTACGTCTAATTGCCCTCGAGTGAGAGCTTTCATTAACATGATCGATGTCCACACGCCATGTGGCATGCGTGTCGTTTTAAGTAAGGTTTGTAACAAACGTACACGGTTTTGATGATTCATTACTTTCCCCCTGGCCAGATTCATTACAATCTATAATTTTATTCTTAACGTCATCAAACTGATTAATTCGACTTAGTAATCTATAAATATTATTATTATTATTATTATTACTTTTATCATCAGCATTTCTATTGTTGTTATTTTTGGTTTTTCATAATGCTCACGTTTCATTAATGTAATAAAGGATTTGTAACAAGTGAAGACGTTTTGACTGATTGCCCAAGAGATTGGTAACATGTTAGAATGGATAAATTTTAACCACTTAGATTATGTAGCTCAGTGGTAAGATGAAATTTAAAAAAATATATATAAACCTATTGTTCAAACCTAATAAGAAGTAGTTAAACTGGTGTATTTAAAAAATAAATCAATTTCAGTCAAGATTCTGCTTGGCTTTTGGAAAAGGTATTTAGAAAGAATATCTAAAGAAATAGTAAATAAAATAAAATAATTCCTGATGTTATGTGTTAGTACGAGTTAGGTTTATTACTAATACCTTAAAGACAATAATAAAAAAAACTTAATACATTTGGTATAAATATTTAATGCATATCATGTTAATGATAAAATGATTATTTTTTCAAACAATGGTTTTTTTTCCCTATATATCAACGCAAAGTTTTATATTTACTTAACACCCCTTTAGTTTCTTTAATTGCCAATTTAATCGCTAAGTTTTTTTATAAGACTTTGAGAAATGCCACTTTGAACTTCACAAGTTATTAAAGCTTTGAGTTTACCCGGTGTTCATTTTTAGTTTAAAAAAAATCTAATTTGCTATGTCCTTTTTTTATGCATCTGTTAGTGTAAATTTGAGTTCGTCTACGTTCCAACGTAAATTTTTGCCGGAAATAAGCTGGGTCATATATAAAATGTTTCGTGCTAATTTTTATGTACGCTTTGAGTTGGGCTATGTTTCAACATAGATTTTGTTTGAAAACGAATAAGGTCAAACATAATATGTTTTAGTTCACCAATATAAATTCGAATAACTTACGGTTTGACGTAAATTAAGTTCGGAAATGAGTCTAGATAATTATAGTCTATATGTTTGTTATCATGTCGTGTACATAGCTGCCACAACACGCGGGTCTAATGACTAGTTTATCGCAAAATTGAAGTTATATCGTGTTACATTGTTGAATTATAGTCCGAAAACGTAAATATGAAGTTATGTGTTTCAAGTTTAACTAAACCAATGATTGAATGTGGGCAAATGAAACTAATTAAATAACTACATAAATAAAAAATAAAAAATAAAAATAAAAAGCCAAACAAAAATGCCAAGAACCTCCCTCTGCCTCCTGCCTCCTGCCTCAAACCCACGTCTTTTCGTTTGAAGATGTGCGCGCCAACCAATCAGGCAGCCATATAACTAATCAGATTTTTAACTCAAGAAAGCTTTAAGAATAATATTTTTTTTAGCAGGCAACAAACAACACCCACTCAATAGTAGAGTCTAGAAAAAGTTGAATAATAATAAACCTTACTTCCATCCTATGTAATAAAGAGATTACTAATAAAATGACACCTCCTTAAGAAAATCTCATTTTAGTGAAAGAAAATACAAGAGAAAAAAAACACAAGTATAATTAATAGTATAATTATTATAGCAGAAGATTAAAAACAATTTAGACTAAAGTAGGGTTTGCAAATATTTACTAACACTAAAGTGTCTATGCAGCTTAAATATAGCGAATAGAGTGAATCTTGACTCTAACCTTAGTGAAATCTAACACTTAAACTGAATATAATGAAATCTTGACTATAACCTTAGTCAACATTGAATCTTAGGGTGCAGTGTGTTGTGTGAAGAAACAATGTGAGTGCCAACATGAAACATGTCTCACACATGAACAACAGGCTTAGGTGTGCATGATCGTGGGTTAAGAACTTGTGCGTGAAAGCTCAAGTTCATGAGAACTCACCCACATATGAAGTGGGTCAATTGTATTAAACAAATTTAAATGCTATTAAATAGTAATTATACTATACATTAGAAAATATATTCATCATTCCCTGAATGACTGAAATCAGGTTGTTCTATATAACAATTACATGACAATGAGTAAAAGTTCACTATCACTCACCACAACGCATACCTTTAGACAATCAATTTGTTAACATAAAGAAGGTCACAAGGTTATTTGTGAATTTGAGAATAAAATTATGTGCTTTTGTTTGAAATAGTTTAAATAGTAGCTTCTCAAATAGCCAAACATTTTTCATACAAAATGTTTTTCAATAATTGTTTCAATTATGTTGGGACTTGAATTGGCATTTTGTTGATGGACCAAAACAATTAAAATGTACTGAATTAGAAATCATGATGAAACACAATTATCTAAATGTAACTACAAATCAATTTTGCTTGTTGAAAATGAAATTGCAGAAAAAAAAAAGGAAAATAGAAGGTAGCATCAATGGTATCTCTACTAACCCTACACAAAGAGTATGGTTGGTTGCTCAAGCTGCTGGAGATATTGTACTTTTATTTAACTTCTTTACTTCTTAATCCAATATAGGTATAACACCTAATATGATTTTCAAATAGATTTTACTTATGCTATGTGTCGGATTTTACTAAGTTTGTTATTTTACTTTAAACTTTTACAAAAAATGCCTCGATTTTGAAATGCGTTCTAGGTCTCGGCAAAAGTAGATTTTGAAATCTGTTCTATGTATCGCGATCGGAAAACGTTAAGTTGGCCCCTGCTCTACTTTAAGTTAGTTTGGTATTTAACATATATATATAATTTAAGAGTTTAGGGACTCTCTGGGTGTAGCATTTCTATCCTTTGAGCTAGAGGAGTAGAGGTAAGTTTTGTATATATCAATTCTTCCCGATTCTAATATCGCGTGAGATTTTATTGGGTATATTTGTTTATTATATGATTTAGATTAGATGATATATATGCATATACAAGATAAGAGTGAAAGATGATTGAACGAGAAAAAGTTGAAAAAGAATCTTGGATGGCGTATGTATGTACAAGAAATTCAACAAAACTATTTGGGAATATGCCTTCTCGATCGGACGCACCTCACATAACTCAACATATTCGGATAGTCATTAACAACACCTTAAATATATTCCTTTTTATATATTACTAGCGTTATTAAACCCGTGTATTATACGGGTTGAACAAATAAAATATTAAATATAATAAAACGTTATCAAGTATAAAATGATATTTTATAATAAAATGTAATTGAAATTACGTATTGTAAAAACAATATGTAATAAGATAACTATATCAACTTTTTAAACTTTTGGTTTAATTTTTTTTTTGAAAAAAATAATAAATATTTTATTTCAAAACAAACCGTATTAAAAAATATCATTTTTTAAAATTTTCTTATTATAAATTTCAATTTTAATTATTTTTATTTATAAAAAATTAACTTTTTAAAACATTAATTTTAAAAAAGTTTGATGTTTTGTAAAAATTTCTTATTCTATAAAAATTATTTTTAAAATTAACATTAATAAGATGATCTTTTTATAAATTTATTAAAAAAATTATTTTTGTTCTAAAAGAGTTAAATAATATTATTGATAATTAAGGTAATCTTTCTATTATAATAAAAAAGTATCTATGAGAAGCACTTGTGATCAATACATTCATTTCTTATCAAAAATTTCCCACTTCTCTCTCCTAATAAATATTTACATTAATTACTAATAATATTAATTAATAATTTTAGATCTAAATTAGTTTTATAAGTAAATTAAGAAGTAGATCTTTTTAATAGTGTTATTTATAAAGAAATAATTTTATAATATAAGAAACGTTTTAAAAATGCAAAAAAATTCTAAATATATTTTTTATAACAGTTTGTTTTGAAACAAAATATTTAATTTATATTTGGGAAAAAACAAATAAAAGTTTAAAAGTTAATATAATTGTTTTATTACTTATAGTTCTTAACCATACCTTATATTAAAATATTATTTTATAACTAATAAATTATTATTCTATAAAATATTTTATTTGATCAACCCGTGTAATACACGGGTTTACTAAAGCTAGTTATTTAATAAGAGAGAGAATCGGAAAAATTTTGATAAGAGTGAATGTAATACCGTCACGTGTCATCCCAATATACTTTTTTATTAGAGTAGAAAGATGTAAAACATTTTAGGCAATTCCATACATCCAAAAAATATATATAATAAAGCATTTAGGCAATAAAAAAATAATTATACACTTATACTTCAAATTATTTCACTAAATATATTTTATGATAGCCATGTTTTGCACTTTTCCTTCCTAGTGGTAAACATAAAATGCTTTAAACTTAAAACCTTTGAAGAGGTTTTTGTTTTGAAAACTCTTACTTTTCATAAGAACTCTAGAAATTGTTTTTACATATGTTTGTGCATGTGTAAATATGCGTAAAATAATTCTTTTCTTTTTATACGTGTGTACAAAAAAAGTTTGTAAAGTTCTGATAAAAAATAAGAGTTTTCATTTGATTTTTCTCCTAAAATCCTAACTCTAAACACTTAATTCATAACTCTATTCCTACAACCCTGAACCCGATAGAACTTAAAGTAGATAACGATCATACAACTTTTTATTTGAGGAGAATGAAAGGGCATAAATATTGTGTAATTTTTATAAAAAATTTTTACATAAAAGTTATGAACGTTTAAAAAAAATAGGGGGAGTTGCAAAAAACCAATAAAAGTGGCTATTTCTAAAATGACTCTCTAATAAACTTTTTTTTTAATGATTTGATCTCAATCGTTGATTAAGTAGGGTACGTGAATGGTTGAAATTACTTGGTATAATTTTTAGTTTTAGAAGTCTTTTCATTCGAACATTTCCCTTATATATGTGTGTAATTGAGTTAATTTGTTTACAACATATATGTAACTCGCTTATTGCATACATACATATAACTAGAGGTGGCAAAGTGTATGGCTTGGATTGGATTGGATTGATAGTCAGGCTAGTATGGGTTTGGGTCAAGATAGGTAAGGGTTAGGATGGGTAAATAGAAAAAAATGTTAGAATTGGTATGCGTCAGAATGGGTTTAGGTCAATATGAGTTCGGGTCAAGATGGGTCAATGTTATTATAAAAAAAAATATTTTTATTTCGACCACTTTACATTTAAATATCTAATTATACTCTCAGTCTCTCACAATAAGAAGAGTTAATGCACTGAAAAAACTCCATAATTTTTCCCTCCTAGAGCTTACATCGGCGCTCGTGATAGTGACGACACGGTCCATCAAGCATCCAATGACATCAACTATACAGGCCGAGTCAGAATGGGTTTGGATCACAGGTCAAATTTAAAACAAGTCAGGATGAGTTCAAGTTAGTATGTGTTTGGATCAAAATGAGTTCAAATCAAGATGGATCAATACTAAAAATTACTACATTAACATTGAAGATTCAAAGTTTGCGATCAACCAACTAAGGGTGCGTTTGGTTCGTGAAATTTGTTGGAATTGGAATTTGAATTACAAGGAATTGTATTTGAAATTCAATACTTTCCAAAGAATTTGGTATTCAATGGAATTGTAATCTATAAAATGAATTTAGATTCCAAATCCATTTTTAGTGACAAAACACTTATAAAAGAATTGGAATTTATCACCCATAACAAACCGACACAACCTCCATTACCATTGATCATCGTCGCTACATACCACTGACCACCGCCATCGTCGACAATCGACCGCGACCGCCAATCGCGCCCGTTTCCGCCACCATTAACCTATCACGCCCATCGTCGAGAACCAGCAGTCTCCATCGAGCGCGTCTAAACGGACGCAGTTGTGCAGCGGTGGTCGACAATCATGTGCATCGGGGTCGGGTCGCGTCAACGGCGGTCGGGTTGGCGACAGGCGGTAGTCGGCGGGCGGCGGCAGCCGGAATCTGCCGCGGGCGGCGGTCGGATGCGTTGGCTGGCGGCGGCGGCCGGAATCGGCCTCGGGCGGCGGTCGGGTGCGTCGGCAGGCAGAATGGTCCCGGGGCGGCTGTCGGGGGCGGCGGAGGCCGGAATCGGCTGCGGGCGGCGGTCGGGGGCATCGGCGGTATAATGAGAAACATGATAATCAACAACGTAAAACGTAAATCACACCCAAACGAAAATTAATCACTAAAATGGAATTGGGAAGTTGGAAAGATGTGAAGAAGATCAAAACACCTAATAACCCATCCTAACCCGTTCCATATTTTCTATCACCTATCTTGACCTATTGATCTTTTTTTCTAACTTTTGAGTTTGTCCATCTTGACCCATTTGAAAATATAGTTCAACCCAACTCAACCCATTGTTTTATATTTTGAACCCATATCAACCCAAATTTACTCGTTTGGGTCAAGATTACCAGATCTACATGTAACACAGTTATAATATTATTTCTTTTACGTAATTTGTAATTATGCTACTATATGTCATGATTACAGATGTATTCCAAGAATTGCTAGAACAGTAGAACACTAACATATCAACAAGAAGTAGCATAACTAAATTAAGCAAATGTTTTTCATTATCGTACTTAATATCAAAAATACTTATGTCACGAGTTAACATGAAAACAAGTAAATAGAGAGTATCCCATGATTTTCAAAATAAGAAAAAACATATAACAAAGAGCATCTAAGAAAAAGAAATTAAGAAACAACGTAAAAAAATGGATCTAAGAAGAAAAATAGAAAAAGAGGAGAAATTGGATCCAAGAAAAAAGATCGTCCAAAGTTTTAAGTATAGGATTTAGATGGGGTAATACAAACCCGTTTCCAACAAAACTGGGTATTTTGTTTTTCACGCAAATAGAAGCCGTTTAATTAAAAAAAAATCAAATATGTAGTAGTGTTAACTGATAAAATCATTGATAAACTGATTTCAATGACTTTAAACCTTTGTACCCTAACGTAACAAATATGTTTTAGATATAAAAGTAGGGTGTGGTATTTTTTTATATTTTATTTTGTGTCATTTGTGTCCAATCATTATCATCCTAGACAAAAGATTTTTTTTATTATCACCATCTCTTGAGATGCTAGGTTTTGCACATGCTAAGGTATTGCACATGTGCACCTACGTTACTTGGGTTGGTTATCTAGTGCTATGATTTGAAAACAACCCAGATTCTAATATGACTAGAATTAATTTCAAAGACCTCAATATTGAGGTGTTACTGTATAAAAACATGTAAGTTTACCAAGCCTACACTGAAAAGACCTTTTTCCCATCAACAATTAGTTTGTGTTCAATTGCTTTTTTTTTCTAGTGCAAATTGTTGATTCCTGATATAGTTATTATTTAAAGAAAATTACATAAATAGTACATGTGATTTTATCAAATTACATGTTTGGTTCATAAATTTTTAAAATTGTAAATATAGTTCAAACTTTTGTGCAATCATTGCATGTTTGGTCCCTGCCATTAAACTCATTTATTTTTTATATATTTTATCAAATTTGAACTATATTTTAAATTTAGTTTTAGGGATCAAAAGTGTAACACCCACGTAAAAGTTTGGACGAACTTTACACTTTTATAAAATATGAGGATCAAATTTGCAATAACTACACAAAAGTTAAGACTAACTTCGTAATTTTTTTAGTCTGATGACCAATTATGTAATCAGGTCAAACCACATGGACCATTTATGCAATTTTCTCTATTGTTTATGTAGCCACTTCTAATGTTCTAAACATGCATTTATATTATATCTGGGAAAACTTCCTAGAATATATAATTTTACTTGTATTTTTGCTCTCTACTGTACATTAAATCCGGTCCAATCCAGCTGCTTTGTGATTGGAGCATATATCTATTGACTATCGTGTTAGAAATGAAATCCTTTAAAAAAAATGCAATAACTTAGCATATATTACAATTTGTGATCGAAAATTGCAAAAAAAAAAAGAAACAATTGCACCTTTTACAACTGTTAATCAAATCTAAATGGTAGTAAAATTAATGCCCGAAACAAAACAACCGTAAAACAGTCGCAAGCTTTGTGACCGTTCAAAACCGGCCACGACACATCAATCGTAAACTAGTCAACTTGATGAAATCAAATGTGGTTTTTGCATGGACTAGTTGTAACTATTGTTGTCACAAGTTTTATGACTGGAAAGTTGGGTAGTATATTGAGTACTAAATAAAAACGAGTAAATAATATTTTTATTGAGGGACTATACCAACCTTTAAACTATACCAACCTTTAATTTATGTCAAAATTTTGATCATAATTTTTATCAAATAATTTTTAACTTTTATCACTAAATTAGCAACTCAAACATGACAATGATATCATAACTACTTTCTCTATATTTCACTTGCAGCAAATCATTTAAATCAATCTATTAACTATTTACTTTTTTTTTTTTTGTTATAAATCAATTATATCAACAAGATAATAAAGAAACCAAAACGATGGGTCGAATAGCAGCTCTACGTGTATCGGAATTTGGAAGCAAATTTAGCGGCGGATATGTCGTCCCAAACTCCAATACAATTGCGAGTGTCTTTTGAAAGAAGTAATCATCCACTTCAATTAATGCCACTCCAATCAATATAACTATTCTTCTACTAGCTAGCTTGAATTCCTAATCAACAGGGATGAAAATTGAGCGATTTAAGGACGGGTACCGGTAATTCTAACCCTATATCTGATTAGAAAGTGTGTCTTGTATCCGGCTTTTAACAGTATGTACCGGATATTTACTTGTCGAGTATCATGTATACCCGTGTGTAATCGGGTATAACTGTTAAGCTAGGTTATAAAAATTACCCGTTGGATATAACTATCTAGTATCTATACATCATATAAAACTATATTTGGATATATGTATTACATAATATTTTTTGTTAATACTTAATATTTTTTATTTATGTTCCACTACTACAAATATCAAATTTTAAAAGCTTTATTATAACTTTGTAAGATATCATATGATACAAATGATAGATAGTTGGCAAATTGGATTTTAATAATCCAAACTATTACATATTGACCGATAATAATCCATACTATCAATTTGGCCGTTAACACTCCCAACTTTCATTTTTACTTTCAACAACAGTCCCAGTGACATAATTTTTATTTTTTTTTTACGTTTGATTTGGACTCGATTCGGTTCGCAACAATAATTATGAACGAAATGAATAAACATACAAGCTAAATTGAGACTAAAATGGATACAAATCGAGCTTAAAATTTTAAAAATTATGCCACTTGGAGTATTGTTGATTATAAAAGTAAAAGTTGGGAGTGTTATCCGCCAAATTAATAGTTTGGATTATTATTAGCCAATAGGTAATAGCTTGGATTCTTAAAATCCAATTTGCCTAGATAGTTTAATAGTTTATCTTAAGATATAATTATTAAATAAAAAGCTACTAAGTGAAAAATATAAAAAGATATAATATATATATATATATATATATATAATATAATTATTAAGTAGAATAAATTAATAAATAAAATATTTCGGGTATATAATCTGATAAACAAGTATGTTTAATCGTGTAATCGGTTCAGGTAAACGAGTATGCAATGCAATTTCATACCCGTTCAACACCCGTGAAAAATATAAAAATCAATCTCATACCTAGTCTAATATCCGCTTACCTGGTCCCATACCGAGTTTTAAGAATTCCTATTGGATTTGGGTTTGATTGACGTGATATTATACATACCTCCTCACATTATTTGTAATTTTATCTAACAAAAACCATATCCAGTTCTTACTTTTAAATTACATTTCATCTAGATACTTCTTTATTAGGATCGAACCTGGATAACACCAAAGAGACACTGTGCCTCTTAGGCCATTAGAGTGGAGTGATGTGATAGTGAAAAAAAGTATTATCACATAGGCAGCTATGATAACACCGTATGATGAAAATAATAGTAAGACTGTGTTGTGGACAGGTGACAAGGGGCGCGATCCACCAGGCTTTGCTACTAGGTGGCGCACATCGTAACAAGGAGGCGCGATTGCGGTGCGACCAAGCCAGCCATGAGCGTGGTAGCGAGGTCATTTCGGAGACAACCGATTCAAAACGAACCGCCGATTGAAGATGTTCCTAACAGAAAAAGAAAAGGATCATATTCGGAAGGAATTGGAAGAGGAAGATTAGTTAGATTAGTTTTTTATTTATTATGTTTTTTATTATGTGTTTTTTATTTATTATGTTTTTAATGAATTTTATTGGATTATAATGTTTAATTTTATATTATTGTTTTACATTAAAAAATTAATTAAATTAACTAATTCGTTACAGAATTTAATCACCTGAATCACAATACAGTCAGGCTACTTGATCAGTGAATTTAGACAGTGTCTAATTAGCATCCAGTTAACGTCACATGAATCAATATTAAAGGATAACGTGAAGAGTTGTTATACCTCACAACATATAGCCTAATGATTGCTTAATTATTGATTATTATTTAAAAGTTCAATATTTTAACAAAAAAAATATTAAATCAACACATTAATATTAATAAGACACATAAGAAAAAAATATAAATATTATCGTATAATTATATACATGGACAATGAATGGTGCTTTACAATCAATGGCCTTACGTAGGGCTGTAAATGAACCGAACGAACACGAACAAAACCTTGTTCATGTTTGTTCATTTAGAAATAAAGTTGTTCATGAACTGTTCACGAGTACTTACTGAACGGATTTTCTTGTTCGTGTTCGTTCATTAAGGAAATGAACATGTTCATAAACTGTTCACGAACACTTACCGAACACAAACGAACACAAATAGGATCAAATGAAAACAAACAAATGCTCATGAATATGACGAACACAAAAGAATACAAATGATCACATATTTATTTTAGAATAAAATTAGTATTTTCATAATAAAATTTACTAAAAATAAATAACATGCGTAACATAAATATTCAAAAACACTTGGACATAATTGTCATAAAAATAAATAACATAAAAATTAAAAACATAATCGAATACATTAACAAACATAAACGAACACATTTGTGTTCATGTTCCTTCGTTTAACTAAACGAACAAAATTATCTTGTTCGTGTTCGTTCATTTACTAAACGAACAAATATAAACGAACTTTCCGCCGAATAGTTCACGAACTGTTCGCTGGACGTTCAGTTCGTTTGCAGCCCTAGCCTTACCGCTAGGACACCATTTTTACAAGTTGTATTACTCTCTTTAACTTTTAGAAATATTACTATTTTCTTATAGATCTTTGTTAAACATCTTACCATTAATATATTAAATTAATAAAAAAAAACTTTCAAGTTTTTCTTATTTATTTTGACTTTTATTTTTATTAATTTTGTCTTTTATTATTTTTTGCGTTTATTAATATTACTATAATAGTATTTATACTAATATTATTACCTGTAAACAAAAATAAAATTTTAAAAACTATTTAATTGATCAATATAAAATAGATAGAATGTCAGGGGTGCAAATAAATCAAATTAACTGGATTGAGTTATATGAGATTGTCTCGTAAAAAACTCAAATCGAGGTAAGCTTAAACAATCAAAATGCCAATCTTAACATATAAAGCTCAAGATCACATTTGAAGTTTTTCAAGAAAGTGGTTTTCTTATTTACTTCAACATATATTTAAAATGATTTTTAAAAATTGTGTTTTTAATAACAAATAGTTTTTTTATTACTTAAAAATAATTCAGTTACTACAAAAAAATGTTTAAACTTTTTTATACAGAGCTTTTTTAAAAAATTTCAAAAGTTTAAAGATTAAATTATTATAGAAGTATCTTTTATTTTGTTAAATACATTTTTATATTTGTTAATAAAGACACAACAAGTTTTGAAATCATATTTCTGAAGAGGAAGAGAGGGTGTGACATGCAAAAATTTGAGATATCTTTAGTCTAATCCTTTAAATTTTGGTTGTAATATATTTCACCTTTAAAAAAATATGTGTTTGTAGGACATATATAAACAGCATCCAGTTTCCTAATATTCTTTTATAGAATTTCTTTTTTATAAATAAAAACATATATTCCTCCAAAATTGTGGGTAACAACATATTTCAATGTTATAAAAAAGAGTTATTGTTATAAAAAAAATGTAACATACTTTTATATATAATTCAAAATAAGTAAAATATATTTAAAACTATATATATTATCTTAAATTGTATTCCAAGAGGCAATATGTGACTTACTGATTTGTCTTTAAAAGATTAAAAAATATGTGGTTCTTTTTTTATACAAAACAAAATAATTGTGTTGTATTTGTTTATTACTTATTTACAAAACGATAACAACACCAACAATAAATAAATTAGTAAATAAATAAAAAGAAAAATAATGCCCCCACCAAATGCTTGCTTGCTTTTCATCATAAACTAACTTCACGCCTTGTTGTAATACTTAACAGAACCCTAATTATATATTTTGTTATTGCTTAATTTTTATCTATATCTAGTGATTTGTGATAAATGATTTGCGCTAATTAACATAATTATTCGAATATGGTTGTTAATGTTGATGTGTTTTAAGCGTGAGTTGCTCCGAGTTAGATTTTGGCCAAGTATATATATGTAGTTACACAACCTCCTGCACCAATTTAAGCGATGCGTTGTGTGGTTTGTTTTAAGCAACAAGACTTTGTTTTGTATAAATGGTTTAAGTTATATCATTGGATCTTGATTAGTTTTGTTATATTGGTGGTAAAATGTTATGATTTTACATCTAAATATCATGAACCTGCAAACCCTTCTTGTTTTTTAACAACGCTTGAATGGTAATGATGGTGGTGGTGGCCGGTGGGTAATGAACCTTAATTCAAAAACATGATCGATAATAAGTCAAGAACATCAAGAGCTCTTAATTTTTTTTTGAGATGAACATACAATAAAAAATGTTATAAAAAGTTACTATCAGAAATTTTAAATTCAATATTAAACTGACCATTTGAGACCGAAAAATAGGTTGCAAATTTTACGATCAAATTGATCTGAACGGTCACAAAACTAGCATGCAACTAGTCAAGCAAATATGAAATGGCCATATAAAATAAGATTACTCATAGAGTCACAATGGTAAAGGCTCCAAGTTCTATACGAGGTAATGTGTAACTAGAGGAGATGTAGTTAGGAGTAGTTAGAGCCGTTCCAAAAGTAATATTTAGGTATGGTGCTTGCTCCACAAAAGTTATACGGTTTCAAATCAATGAAAGTAAAAGGTTAGTTAGAATCAGGTATTGTAAGGGTCATTTTGGCTATCGCCATATAATATATATTTTTTCAGTCCGATTCGAGTCAGATCGGGTCGGGTTGTTTCATTGACGTAAAAATCGTTAAAATGGTTTCCAAACTCGTGAATTTGCGTATATGTATATGTATCAAGAATCGTATTGAAGCAATTATACTCATGAAAGTGGTGATATGTGATGTTTGAAACAATTATACTCATGAAATTAGTGATATGTTCAACATGTTTGAGATCAATCTTGAAACAAACAAAGTTTTTGAGATAATTTTGCTTTTTTTTTAGTTTCAAGAATTTAAAAGGGGGCGATTGTAAAATTTTATAGGGGGCGGTCGAGATTTTCACGTATATATAACACTAAAAAATTTTTTCTTTTAGAGTGGGCGGCTGCCCCTCTCCCTAAAGCCTAGGTACGCCACTGGGTGCATGACGGAATAAAACGTGAGTGTGGCCACCCACTTGAATTCAAAAAATGTTATAGTTTCCCTCTCCAACTGCCCCCCCCCCCCCCAAAACCAAAATAAAATAAACAAATAAACATATAAACTAATAATAAGTATAATATCAATGTTCAATACTACGGGCCAAGATCATGAAATATTTCTAATGTTAGGTTTTATTTTTGTTATATAAAATTTTGAAGCATAAAAGAAAATTTATAAAATTTTTAATAAAAATGATTAGATAATCATTACAATTAAACATGTTAACCATCACTTGGATACTATACACTTAAGTGAGTGCAAGGGTTACCACATTCACTGCGTATTTAGTAACGTCAATGACAATATTTTTTGGTCACTCCTAACTGAGTATTACACATGTCTAATGAATCCTTTTGTTTTTTGTTTTTGTTTGTTTTTTATTTTTTTTTTTAAAGCTTGAATTCATGTGCTATAGGAGTTTCTGTCTTACTTCGAAGATAAAGAATAAATGCATAAGAAATGAACTCAATAAAGATTCCACGTTGAAAACAACATTCAAAAGTCGTCAAAATTACGCTATCTTGATAGGGTGAAAATTGAAAAATCTCGAAAATGATTGAAATTTACTACTATAAAATAATTATGAAGTGATTCAATAATAGCATCTCCAAGAGATCCGATAAACATTTATGTTTGACACACTTCCACCAATTTTAAGTTAAGGTTTGTGGTAGTTTAGTTTATTGATAATTGAATTTTTAATTTTATTTCAACTATTTGTAAAGCAAGAAATATTATAAAGAAAAACTTTTGCATAACTCAAATTATTGTCAGTCACACGTTCATCACTCACAACATACTCACGTAGACTAAGAGGCGTGACTTGCCTGTGAACGCGAGTATATGTGACTCCCTTCACACTCCCTATTCACGTGGTATAGCATGGTCTAACAAAACAAATTTTACTCAATTAAATATAAAGGTAATTGAACAATATAAAATAATCTTCTATTAAAAACAACCATAAGACCAATGATCTCTTGCTTTAATGAAAAAAAAAAAAAAAAAAAAAATACAGGCGGGAAGTTTTGTTGATTTTAAAGGTTATGAATTTATGGGTGCAATCTTTAACATGACATATAACTACTATTTTGGTGTTGTTAATTTACTAATTATTAAGTTGATATTAAAAAAATAATAATAATAACAACGACAATCTTGTACTGATCTCTTTTTAATGATAGAACTGCATACGTGGCAAGTTCAAACCCAAATTTCGTAATCGCATAATTCAATGTGTTTTTACATTTAAGAATTTATAGAAATAAATAAAAGTTAATCAAGAACATACTTATATAACTATAGTCATAAAAAGGTATTATTCATTTTTAAGTAAATAACTATTTCTCTAAATAAGCTTTTCGAATATTACATTAACAAATATATAACTATTTCTCTAAATATAATTATAAAAATTATAATTTTAAATAATGTACAATAAATAAATAAATTCATATAAAAAATACGCTTCGAATAACCATTTGAAATTTCCAAACTAAAAAAAAGGGTGGAAGATTGAGTGTAGTAGTAAATATTTAGGAGTTAGAGTGATCAGGGGCTGCCCTAGCGAGGGGTAGGAGGGGCTACGGCCCAGGCCCCAGTCAAGGGGCTCAATATCTTTTTTCAATTACACACACATATACATATTCTATAGATCTGATCCATTAGACATAAAAAAATTGTTTGGCAACCTTGTGTTGAGTCTTTAGGATACCTAATTTAATAAAAGGTAGCCTTTAGATCATTTTGTATGTTTTTGAAATTTACGCATTAAAAGGCTCCATGAATCATTAGTAGATAACTTTTAAATGAATTTACATACTCTACTTCTGACAAATTCAAAATCGGTTTCTTGTATCCCAAAAATTCTAAAATCACTTGAGCTCAATAGTCGATTACTTGATTTGAATGGTTATGAGCGAGATAACTGTTAGCCGATAATATCAAAGAGATATCAACAACTCATTCCAACTGTAAAATCAGAAGAAACCATATAAAATTGCAACAACTATAAAAAATGAAAAGAAGAAGACCAAACATTAACCTAGAAATTAATGGTAGCGTAAGCGATAATCAGTGAGATCAAAACAGTTGTTGCACACCTTATTAGATTTCAAATTTCCTCACCATTATTAAAGCATACCTATACATCACAGAATGAAGGCAAAATAATGGTCTACACTGGAAAAGGAACTAGATTATTAGAAACGGGTATGATGCGGAGTAGGATCCATGTGTTACATAATACGTGTGATTAGGCCGGGGCGTACCTATGAGTTGGGTTGGGGGGAGGGGAGCCATCAACCCTAAAAAATTTAGTGTTGTGTATACGTAAAATCTCCATTGTTCTCTGTAAAATTTACAATCGTCCCCCAAGTGCCCTATAACTGAATGTTAATATTTTAAGTTTAAACCAATATTAGACAAAGACTCAATTAAGTTATAAACCTAGTATTTGACATGGGCCCAGTTAAATTTTAAACTCAATCTGTTCATCATGACGACACTTCGGACCACCGCACCGAGTTAAGATAATTGAGTATTGAGAGTTTAAATGTTTAATATAATTAATTTTGTTGTTTAGATGATTATTTAATTAGTGATTATGGAATATGGACTAGGATTTAAAAAATTACAAACTCCACACATTCAACTATAGCATATGATTTATGTAATTTAACATATGATTTATGTACCTTAGCATAACAAATATTCAATCTTTGAACTCGACTCGATCTGACCCAAATAGGACCAAAAGAATTTATTATATAACGATACTCGTGCGACCCCTAAAAATTTCCGACACCATAAATAAAATTTTTGGATCCGTCACTGTTATCATGTTTAGGCAAGAAAGAAGAACTTAGGATATACAAAAGAGTGACATATGATAAAGAAAAATATTCTTTTTATTAGATAGTATAAATAGATAAATATATTTGATTAGAAGATACCAGTAATATTTTGTTAGATAACTTAAGCCGTTTCATTTTGATTTTATATAGTAACGGTAACTAAAAAACTATAATTAATATAATTACTAAAATAGAAAAAACACGATCCGTATACTTATGCGTTAGTGTAACTTATTTAGAAGTTCAACACTTCGATCATGACGTTATATACTTTTTATTTCATTTCTCGATCTTATGAATTCAAAAGGTAGCAAAGATTCCAAATAACAGGAGATAACCTTCAAGAAAATTCAAGTAGTCGAGGCATCTTGTTTTAGAAGACAACGGAACCCATCTTTCTTTATCTTAAAAGTATTACCTTTTTGTTTTTTCATTGATTTTCAAATAATTGATATTTTATTATTTAAATAGATTTATAACTTTTTATGAATCTTGATTCAGTTAATTTTATTTCTAGATTTTTAATCACCACAATATGTCGGTACGTGATATTTCTCATCCACTACAATAAGGTATATTAAAATCCTAGTGGTGCCTCATGTGTATTAATTAAGATAGTGATATTAAAACATGTAAGAGTTTCGTATTTAAAAACCTGAACGATCTAAAAGTCGTGTATTATTTTTAAAATGAAATAATTTGTGGCTTCAATCCTAACTTTAAGTTGAATAAAATTCAAATTTCTCTAAAGAACAAGTGTGTATATGTACACACATACATATGTGTGCGCGTGCACGTGCATGTTAGGGATTCAAGTATTTCTCAACACACAAACACAATTGGAACTTTAAGAGAAAATAAGAACATAAACGAACATGTGAAATTTATGTGATTCGGTCGATGTGACCTACGTTCAATGGCTACAACCATGAAAATATTTTTATTGCTTGATATCTCATTCGTAAGAAATTACAAGTATAATTATATAAATATATAAAGATATATAGATCTAACTAGAAGAAAGTAGAATTATATTCCGCTCCCACCTCACATCTTCTTGTCTTCGTTAAACTTGAGCTCAATTAAAACCCTATAGACCCAATGGTGTGTGTGTGAAAATCAAACCAGAGGAAATGATTAAAAATTTAAAATGAATGATATTGTCTTTGTAGGGAATGAGACAGAAAACTGCATACAACAGCTAACATTTGAATTTGAAATTATCTCAAAAATTGTTTCATTTTCATGTCATAAATTTTCATGTAAAATTTTAAGAAAATTAATTTCTAACAAACTTTTAATGAAACATTTTTAATAAAATTTTTTCAAAATGACTCTACCAGGGCTCTGCCCCTTGGATCTTATCAGAGGTTCCATCCCTTAGACTCCACTTTCAAGGGCATCAATCCCTTGTAACCTCAATTACTTAGATGTTTTATCCTTAAGAACCAATAAGGTTCTAATATTTGGAATCATAATAAACTCAAGCTAGTTTATACTTTGCATATTGACTAGTTTGATAAATATTGTTATTACATTGGTTGTATAATCAGTCCAATTATATTAAAATATTTAACAAAATATAAAATCAACTATTCTTCATTGACCTAGTCCAAATGCTTTGCAGATTTCAGAGTAGTTGTGGGTACGAATTAGCTATCACAAAATGACGACAATAACATATGTGATTAGAAGGTTATCTAGCTTAGATCTCCTATGGAGAAGAAAGAATTATTTGTGGTGAAAAGAAGAAAGAAGAATTTTAAAATTTCTCAAATGATATAAGTTAAGAAGTATGAGAAGGTAGAAACTTTCTATTTTTGTTACCAATACATATAAATGAAATCTACAATGAAAGGATTGGTAGTAAGCAAACACTTGACGTGTTTAAGAAATACTTATTGAGATAGCCTTCTTATATGCGACTATAGTTTAACATCTTATTAACATTAAGGAAGCACCCATTCTCGGTACCCATGCCACTTAACTCCTACTGAAATTTAAGAATTAATGAAGTACTTATAGGAGTTATTTGATCTATAAAGGAGTTATATTAGGGGTGTTCATCGGATCGGATAACGGATTATTCGGATTATTCGGATCGGATTATTCGGATATGAAAATTTCAGGACCCTATCCGAAATCCGATCCTATCCGAATAAGGAAATCTCTATCCGATCCGAATTTATCCGAATTCAATTCGGATCGGATTCGGATATATCCAAATAATCCGAATTATCTGAATAAACTAAATAACATTTTTTTTTATTTTTTTGTTCCTAATTTTTTTTTGGCTAATTTTTTAATTTTAACATTTTATAAGTTTAAAATCATAATAAAAGATATAAAACCTGAAAATACAAATTTGACTTGAACCCAAATTAAAACATAATATGTAATTATATAAAACACGAAGATTATAATCTCTAATTTAGAATAACAATTGATTATTGTATAATTGTTTAGGATTAAAGAACTAAGATGTGTTAATATTCTTTAATATTGAGTTGAAAATATAATAGGTATTTGACTGATGAGTATTGGGCTAGAAACATAGTTGAATTCTTATTCGGATTAATTGGATATCTGATAATCCGAACAATTCGAATAAAAAAATTATGAAATCCGAAATCCGAATAAGGAATTCGAGTTCAGATGAGATCCGATCCGAATATCCGAATAAGAATTCGGATTGGTTTATTCAGATTTGGATACGGCTCAGATTTCGGATATTTTTTGGATATCGGATTTTTTGAACACCCCTAAGTTATATGCTCCAATAATGATGTCTTGGTGCATCAGTACCTTTCGTACATAATGAAAATTTATAATAATTTAACTACAAATTCCAGTTCTTCGTACAATAGTTTTAAATTTAGATTTATAATATTACGTGGAACCTAACCTAACAAATCAAATCCAAAAAATAGTCAAACACCTAAACATTTCAACATAAACATTTCAATACCAATTAAGTGGTAAAATTGAGGAGTTCAAATGATAACTTTAATACGAACATAGTGCCTTCATCTGGTAAATTACCGACTTCCCATCCACAAATTAACAAATCTTTCGTGAAACAATGATCAATAATTTTTTTTTTCATTCCATTCTTCAACAAGAATGAACTTTTTTCATACATTTGATGTGATGAGTGGATACTATGATGACACGACGATAAAAGATAAAAATCTTTTAAGTTGTAACTATTTGAATTCTCATATTTTAATCCAATAATTCAAATTATGAAGGGTTAGTGACATGTTTGGCTCCACACATCTTATGCGGTAGTCTATGAAGTTTGAGGTTTTCTTGTCATGTCTTGGGTTGGGATTTCGTTGTACCACAAAATGCACTTGAGAGCTAATTTGTTTGTTTCGTGAGGTACGATGCTTAAGAAGTCAGCCTATTTAATGTTTGTGTTTGTTATTTGGGTGTTTGTAACGGATTTATTTTAAAAGAAACTTTTGTTTGATAAATCTTTCTATCGATTAGACTCTACGTAGTGGGAACAAAATAAGGCGCCAAGAGTGATTACGTGGAAAGCATTGTGGCGCCAAAGCCACTACTCAATATTGAAAATGGGCGCCATGGGCAATCAACGCCAAGCCTTTAACGCCCTTAAAAGCTGCACACAAAACAGAAACAATTTTATGCACATCTTCTTCTTTAACACTACAACCCCACTTGTATTGAATCTTCTTCTTCAACCGGAATAAGGATGCAACCGGTTAGTGGGTTGAACAAGGAAGCAATTTCTGTTTATCAGGGGCAACCCCACTTGTACCATGCTTTCTTCTTCATCATCATCGTACTAAATAGATTTAGGTTACCTCGATGGAAATTAACGATGCATTCTAACCAAAGTGTACTTCTGAATCCTTGATGAACAAGCCCAACCTATGCTTGTGAATCGTCGATGGCAATGGAGAATTTGAGATATCTTCTGAATGTCATGTCTCTCAATCTGTACAATATCGGAAATTTTGGAGATAGCGACAAAAATATTGTTGGCTTATTAATCGTCGGTGATGGAAGGGAATTTTGTTTTGCTGTATATTCTTTTACTTTTTCTTTATTTTGTTGTTCTTCTTGAAAATTGAAATTAAATTATTTTAACAGGTAATATTTTCTAAATGGGTAAATAAGTTTTTTAATAATACTATTTTGGAAAAAAAAAAAAAAGCTGATGTTTATTGATTATTAAATAAAAAATAGATTGAGTAATAAATACATTTAGTTAAAATCATTACACTTGATTTAAAGATGGTTAAAGTGAAATTACTTTTGCTTACATGGCATCTAGGTGGTATTTTAACTAAAAATATTAGTTAAACCGCTACAGATAGTCTTAGAGGTTTACGGTTACATCATTCAGTCGAAACTGTTTTGAAAGATAGTTGTAAGCTTATTTTATGATCAAGAAACCTGATGCAATATGAACTTCAAGTTTAAGAATTCAAATAAACAGTAAAAAAAGATACTTTTTGGCAGCGATGGGGACATAAATTTCCAAAAATAATTTAAAGACCTTGCTATATATTAAACTATGTTAGTACACTGTGTATTACACGGGTTAAATAAATAAAATATTAAATAATTACAAATAAAAATTTATAAATTATAAAATTATATTTGAAGATAAAATATGATTATAATTGCATATGAATAACTACTTTACCTAAATAAACAATAATATATTTTCTTAAACTTTTATTTAATAAAAAATATGGGTTTTAAATATTTATTTTAAGAAAAATAATTTATTTTGAAAAAAGTTTGTTGTATTCTGTATTTTATAAAACTTTTATTTTTAAAAAGTGTGTTTAATAAAAAAATAGGTTTTAATTTATTAAATTATATAATTTTAATATGAAAATGGTATGATTAATATTATTAGTATTCAATATTGTTAATATTAACAAAAAGAAATGAGAAAGTTAGTATGATAAAACTTACAATTGTGTCTAAGTGTTATTTTAAATTTTCTTTTTTATAGATATATAAATAAATAGATAGGCTAAAAACTAATTCATTAAACAGATTATAGTAGTAATAAACACGAAGAGTTACAGTATGATATTTTAATATAAGATATGATTAAAAATAAATATAAGTAATAGTTTAATAAATAAAACAATTATACTATTTTTTTAACTCTCCTATCTAAATATATTTTATAAAAAGATTATTGTTATAAAAATCTTGTTTATTTAAAACTTAGTTTTTGAATTATTATGATTGTTTTAACAAAACTGCTTTTAGAAAATTTCATATTTTTTATAATTTTTTTAAAAAAGGATCGATTTAAAATATTATGTTTCAAAAAGGTTTTATAAATATTATTTTTAAAAAAAGACCGATTTAGAAAATTTTATATATATAAAAATTTTGTTTTTTTATTTCTATTTTAATAAAAATACAATTTTAAATTTCTTAATAGAGTTTATTTTAAAAACATAACTTGATTTTAAAAAATCTAGATGAGAGAGAATTGTATCAATTAATAAAATTAATATTTATTAAGCGAGAGAAATTATTGTTTAAATTGTCACACCCTCAAAATCCACTTGCGGTGTTCTACCACGAGGCGTGTGACAAACCAGGATCTCAGACATGGTCATATCAAACGACACTATATGAGTTTAAATAAACGTTTGAACTTTAATCAGAGCGGAACATAGTTTGAATAATAATCAGTGCGGAAGCATAAAAGTTAAATTTAAATCCAACACTAAAAGTTGCGCAAAACACAACGCCCAGATAAAAGTGTTTAATGCAAATAAATAAGTTTGTAATGCATGCCATGAGTGAATCCTTAGCCGTGCAACCTAACCTTAAGCGTTCCTGTGACCTGAGAAAACATGCTAAAGTGTGTCAACACAAGGTTGGTGAGTTCACAGGTTTAACAACAGATAATATGTATGAAAATGTTCGCATGGTAAAGTAATTAAAGCATATCGATAGGTAGCTAGCCTATAATCAAGTTACTTAGCGTTTCGAACCGAAGCTGACTGTTTGTAAGTTGGTTGCCTTTCCACCACGTCTAACAACGACCGTGGCAAATGTTAGGTCAATTAAACACCAATTCGACCTCCATTGGAGTTAGCGCGACTAACGCGGGCGGGGTTTGTCAAACCCAGTAGTACTACTCAAAATTACCTCGCTAGCTCGTTACTAACGGTTCGAGAATGTAAGGACTTTTATATGTTTGCACTAACGTAACAGGCGATAAACAATAATACTAAAACCACAAAAATAATAAATATTGTTTGCATGTTTTCTCCCCCAAAAAGGAAAGAATGTAAAACAAGGGCCGTGAAAACTCACCTTAGAGTGTGTGTAACGAATGCTAAAACAGATGCTGTCAGCTAACCGGAGCTTAACAAATTATAATTTTGTAAGTGGGTGTACATTATGCTTGTTCCAAAACCAAATGTGTCCCAATCAAATTTAAGTATTAGCGTGTTAAATATATATATACATATATATTGGTATTTATATAATTTCATGTTCAATCATGCTTGACCCCTCATGCAATCTTATTTTTCTTGTATAATAACCACCTCCAACATAGTACTTCTTACTTTCCTTTTAACTACCAAATTTGTTATTGTAACCATGTGTACCAGAAATCCCCGTAACTAGTTTACAAAATTCAACTTCGATTCTTTTTAACTTTATTTATAAATTAAAACTTAATTAAATTTTTTTTTCTTCTCTTAATAGAGTGTTAAAAGGTAAGTGTATATAGGTATTAATATAAGAATAGATGATGCATGCATTATATATAATATACACATAGGTGTGAGTGTTGTTACGTATATTAATTCATGAAGATGATTTGTGTGATGCCTGCATGCATGTATACTATATTAAATATGAACATATTATTAAGGTTATTACATCCATGAAGGTTTGCAGAATGTCGATGTCTTCTCAAACCAAAACCATATGTGAATCGATTAAAAAAAATAATAATAACGACAATACCGCACGATCAAAATCTGTTACCTCACTTGTCAACGGCGCGGCTCCGAAAACGATGCTCTATAATGAACGGCGGTGGAGTTGCGGTGATGCCGACAGCGTACGGCGGTTGTCGGTCGTCAATCAAGCTGAATAGAAATATCCAACCACGTGCGGTCTTCTAATATTGCTCGCGCGGTCCTCGTCGGTCGTACGCAGATGGAGCCTAACCAATTGCGGGGCTGATTTAATGGTGACGGTGTGGTGCAGTGGTGATCAACTGGAGCAGAAACGAAAGTGACAATAGGCACCTTGTGCGATCAAGGTTTTCAAAGGGGAATCAGGTGAACAAGGAAATTGAAGGTATATATCATGATTTCTTTTGGGATGTCGGTTCTCAAGCTCCCCGTTCTCTCGGGAGTTAGTTTGTATAGATAACGTGGAACTCTAATGCTTATCCAATAAGAACAACTATCAGGTCAAAATTGAAGGCTTATGAGTCAATGAAAATGGATCTCGATTCGGGTCGATGGTTCTCCGTTAGATATCAATTGTTTAGATTTTCTTTTTTTTTTTTTTTTTCCAACTATTGCTTTATTTATTATTTTGATGTGTATGCATTTATCTTAATTTATTACTCATATATTATTATTATTATTATTCTTCAAGTTATTAGAATTCTGTTTAATGCATGCATTGTTTTTATATATATGCACTGTTTGAAAGTTTTAACCCACCACGTTAGGAAACGGCTCGTGCGGTCCGGGAATTCCTTGAATTTTTGCTGAATAAAGGTTCATGAACATTCGATTAATAACTGTCATATTTGAATACAAATTACCAAATGCATACATGAATGATTGGAAAATAATGTTCATGTTAGTCGAAAAATGGCCCGAAAGATGTCAGGTGTCACATAAATTACTATAATACCCTTTTGGAGGGAAAATGAAGTGAATGTGTTTAAAGGAATGACAAGTGTCAAAAAGATGATGTAGGAGAATGACATGTGGTAAAAGAAATCTTCTTTTATTATATTCTATAGATACTACATATTCATGCAACCTAGCTAGTAAGCCAACCAAAATACAATAACTTTTTAATTGAACAATGAAGATTTTATTAAGAAAAAAAAAAGAAGTCCTAGCAGGTGCTAACAGCTAAATACCATCCCCAAAAAACAACGTTGAAAATTAGACAAAACTAGAATTAAGCTCCCGTGTTGTGGTGAGGGCGTAAAGTCATGCCAAATGGAACCAATATCACACAACCGCCAACGACCACCAAAACTGAAGTTGTGGTGTATTAATGCGGAGAAATTAGACCGAAACGTACAACATAGAAAAGTTTAACTAAGTCGATCGAGGGCCCGCGTGTTGCGATGAATTTGTCAAACAGGTAATAATAGACGTAAAAACGTCGAACCACACATGCACGTTGCGCTGTGTTAAGTCACAAAATTTAGAACGAAATGTAAAGCGAAACGTAAAAATATTGAACCACACATGTATGTTGCACCGTGTTAACTTGCAAAACTAAGAACAAAACATAAAACAGAAATTTACAAAAGATGAAAAGTTTATGGGATTAAAGTTAAAAGTAAAAAAGTTGTAAGGTCAAACTGCAAAAGATGAAAAGTTTTGGGTTAAAAGTAAAAACTTATTTTTTGTGAGGTTACATTTTGCAAAAATGAAAAGTTTTGAATTAAAAGTAAAAAATTATTTTTTTTATAAAACTACATAAAGTAAAACACCTTATGCATAGAAAAGGTGAAAATTAGTATATTATAAATTAGAAACGACAATTACACCGCTGAGACTACTTAATTAGCTCTCTTTAGACCTATTTTTCACCCAAAGAAACCCTTGTATATATTATATCTTTCATGATCTTATGAATGGATGGAGACTTGTTGGAGAAGAAAAATCACTTTCTCTTGGTTTTAAAGGGTTGATAGTAATAGATATATTTATATTTTGAGTAATTACATATTCTAGATAATTGTTGAAGAAAGTGCATGGTGATTGATGAGTTGTGGGGGCTAAGCGCCCCCTATAGAGATGTAAGATTGCCCATAACTTATGGGAGTGATTCAAGGTGAACTTAGTATACGTAGAATATACAAATTATTGGGTAGGAATATCAAATCGTGACACTTTCTCCAACTTCCCACGCCACGTACTTTTCTTTAGTATTATATTATTACATGCATACACTAACTATATTAGAATAATTTTAGAGAATTTCAATAAATGATTTAAATTCAACTTGAAATCACTCAACACTCAATTGTATGTCTTTTTTTTCTCTCAAAAACACCCTTCTATATTTCTAACAACAATATATAATATATATGCAAGAAAAAATCAAATGAAAACTTTTGTTTTTTTTTTTTTTTTTTTGAGAATTGTGAGAATTTTTTTCATACATGTTTATAAGTGTGTAAATATGTGTAAAAAATAAAGCTAATTTACATATGTGTAAAAAAAAGTTTCCAGAGTTCTCACAATTAAAATTTATCGGTTATTTCTTGTGAAAACTATGAAAACTAACATGTGTAGAAAACGAGAATTATTTTATGTATATAAAAACTTGTGCAAAAAGGAGTTCCTAAAGTTTTCGTGAAAAATTAAAATACTAAATATAACCTTCCCCATATACATATATAATTCATATCTTTTAACACATGATATATTAGTCTCCTTTCTTTTTCTATACTTGTACTTACTAACAATATATCTAAAAATATATGATATTAACGTAAAACAAGAGAAAAATTAAGCGAGAAACGCACTTCTATTTATTCGTTCACATACATCATGCATATGCATATATACAATCTTAAATCCTAAATTCATAGACATTTGGCTGGACATATATTATATTTATAAGACTCCCCCTTAGACATTATATATACTATACAATCAACGAAATACTTTCTGATAATTAGCTCGATTCTTCTGGAATTCAATTAATTAATATTATATGATTACCAATGCTATCTTATTAAAACCTATAAATACAAACTAGCTTGACAAGACTTAATCGAAGGAAAAAGAGTAAAACGTTACAATACTCCCCTTATAATAACACATATGTATTTTAGTTTGCAAGTCTAATCTTTTGAGATAACTCATTGACTTGATCTTTAATGTAGATCTCTTTGATTTGAGCGATACATGTTGTATTTTTTCATGTATTGTAGTTGAGCTTCTTATAGTCGACATAAACACATTTTCTTGAATATATTGAATCATTGACCTATATAAGTAAATGTATACAGATAGATATCAACCTCTGTGTATCAACATAACCAACCAGTTTAGGACATTGTATTTTTCTCGTAAAACAATATCATATCTTAAGTCCTGTAAGGATCTTAATATATCCTTTAGTATGCTAGACAATGTCGCCTCGTCTTAAAATTTGCGAGAAAAATCTATTAGGACAAAACCATAGGTAAAAATAATGCAACTTGCATTTTCTTCCAATGAGATATATTAACGTTCATGAACGTATTATAGGATGATATTAAACCGGTATTCTAGAGGCTATAAGATAAATTGGTACTACTGGATTTGTTATGTTTTCTTATTAAAAAATCTTACTAAGAAAAACCTAAAAATGACAAACTTAGTGAATACAAAAAGAGAGTAACGTGTTGAATTAGAATTATATTTCACAAGTACATGTATTAAGAATGCAGTATTATGTATTAATGCGTTGATCGTGCTTAAGTACCTTACTTCTAGACCAAGTATTTTATTCACCTTCGTCTTGGGTGTAAGGATCCGTGTATATATCTTACCATAAAAAATACATGTGTGTTTAATGGAATTTTTTTTTCAGATTGAAATGTTCTAACATCCATTAGATTTAGTTTGATTGATAGATAACATAATTGTAAATGCTAAAACAGCACAATTTTCACTCGAACTATTTTTTCTAAAAAGCATAGTTTTTTTTTTTTTTTTTTTTTTTTTGAAATTATTTAGCATGAACACATTAAAACCATTTTAACAGCACGTCTAAAGAGATACTTGTAACTATACACATGCATATACCACTTATTTAAAATACACGTCTCTTGTCGAGAATACCGAATACATGTCTCTTGTCGTGAATACCGTGTACCCGGCCTTCACATAAAAACACTTGGTGCAAATGCCAACCTAAATATTAGCAGTACGTATACAGGGTGATAATCATGACCTAACATAAAATTATTACTAGAACAAAAAGAAAAAAAATCTTATTCGCTTACTTTTTTAGTCAATAGATCATATTTTTTAAGTTTTATGTTTTTTTACATTTACATATATATACATAGGTTTTTGTTGATTAAAAACCAACAAACCAATTTTTAATATTTGTTTCAATTTGGTACTGTATGTATAAACGAACAATCAAATTAATTTGTTTATGTATATATTTTTTAAAAATTTCGAAGAGGTAAGTCAGAAACAATAAGAATTATATTTATATTATTATTATTTACTTTAAACTTCTTAAAATCAAAAAGTGATCAATATTTTTTTTCTCCCTTTTTCATAATAAAATGTTTGTACTTAGATTCCTCCTATATATAAGTATACTTAAACTATCCATATCCAATAAAATTAGAAGATAATACCATTACACAATCATCTTTTTCAAGCATCCTAGTTTCTAACAATCATTGTGATTGCTTCCTTCTCACATGAGAGAGAGAGGAAAATGATTGAGCAAAATTCTTTCATTCCACCACAGAAAATTGACACGTCACCCACAACGATGACTTGGTGTGCCACATCACATCTTATGGTTCCTTGTAGAAGAGAGAGGGGACCTTCATGGTTAGGTAAATAACATATATATCCTAAACATAACAGTTAAGTCAAATTGTTTTAAGTAATTAAAAGAATGGATAATTGGACGGAATAAAAGAAAAACAAAAGCCAGAAAGCTAGCATGCTTAAACTAGGGATGGTGTTTTTAACCGAACCCGACCGTAAATAAAAAAGGACGAACTCGATTAATATTTAAACTCGATCTCAATTTGATTCAGTAATCAGATTAAATATATTAGATCAGGTTAACTTAAATAACCAGATTAAATTACATTCATGAAAGCTTTTAACTTTTATTTTATTTTTCTAGTCCTACGGACAAATATGACAGTAGAAAAATATTAGCCACACAACACATCCTAATCCCAAAGTACATTAAAATAACCTTATTTTTCTAGGTGTTTTACGTGCTAATTCTATACATAAAAAAAACCTTATTTATCTAGGTGTGTTACATACTAATCCTATTACAACACACTTTTCAATTATCACTATTGTGAGTATAAAGAATAAGGCATTTACATATTTCTTCTTACATATATTACATATTAATATTAGTTACATATTTACATAATCTAAAAACTTAATTACATATTTTTTCTTTTTAAAATATATATATTATATATATCTATTTTAGTAAAATTAGTTATTGAATGATTATTATATTTATTTTTATTAATTTATTTTTACATATCTCTCTTAATTCATAAAAACATAAATCATATATTTTCTTCATTTCGAATCTTCTATCTATATAAATAAAAATAATACTTCAAATACAAAAGTTTAAAATTTTATTTCAAAACAATAATCACCAATAATCAAAGATATATAATCAAATATAAAATCACAAATGCCTAAGTTTTATATAATTATAATAACAAAACATCAATACATAAAATCCTCTTAGCAAAAACAAGATAAAATAATCATTTAATGAGTTAATTTTAATAAAATAAATAAATATATAATATATATGTATTAGAAATGAAAAATATGTAATTGATTTCATGTCTAGAGAAAAGAAAGAAAAAATTATAAAATCCCCATAAAGATAATAGTCTAACAGTTTTTAATCAAACAAATTCTAAGATCATTCTCTAACAACTTTCAATGTTATAACTTTGAAACAAGTGAATTATTTTATTAATGTTCAAAGCTATCACACTTGCAATTTTGTCACTTTCGTGTACCCATCGGACGGTGTTAGATATATGAGAATTGTTATATTCTAGTCGACTAGGGCGTAAGCACTTAAGTTCCGAGTTGTAGGAATGCAATTTTAAAAGTTGAGCACAAGAGAAAGATATCTCTATTTAAAACCTCAAAAGCAGCCCATTTACAAGTCTAAACCAGTTAACTAATTGAACCCAACCTTAATTTACCTGAAACTCGAATATTGATTACGCATTATATGTTTGGTTAGTTATTTGGGTTGATTTTTTTATGCCTAAACACCTGAGGAACCAAGGAACCGTTAAGGAACCAGAAGGACACCCTTAGCTTTAACATATGACCAAATATATACTTAGTTGGACTTTATTTCAACTGTAACTACAACAAACCCGCTCTAGAAAATAGGAAACGATAACAAATATTACAATCGTTTTATAGAATCTGAACGAATGCAAAATTAGTGACCAAATGGGAACAATTACAAAATTGTAGCAAGTTTTACTACCACTTAGACTCGATCATATACATATGAAATATTGAAACTTGGTAAACTTAAAAATGAAATGTATGATGTCTCGAAATTCAATCGCAAAATAATCGTTGTTACAATTTACAAAGCAGCAAAAATGTATTACCCCCAAAGGTTTTTGTACCGTCTTTTGATCACTTGGTGACAAATGTGCGACCAAAAAGACAATCATAAATACTCAGTTTATCATCTAAACTGGCTAAAGTTTTTCATGGCAAAATAAGCCCCTAAAAGTTAAACCAAATAGATGCAACTTAGACTTTCCTTGTTAAAAAATTAAACAATTTTGATTTGCAATAAAGTAACAAGAACAAAAACCAAACTAATTAATCTTTTTATTTTATTATCTTTCATCTAAGTTAGGGTTGATAATTGGTTTTGATATAGGAAGGCCATGAAGATGTATCTTGTTGTTGAATCTATCGACACCAAATAAGAGCCATTCCTCTAGTTGTGTGTAAGGTACGAAGGCCCCCCTATTCATCATGTATATATGTGTCATAATCTAGATCTTGTATGTTTCCAATTATTGTCACTAAATTATATATCTTCAGACACTTTTTCAGTTCCTTGTTCTTATTACTTTAAATCAAATTCTTACTGTATCATCGATTTTATGATTTGACTACACATTTATGGGATGCAAATTATTAGGAAAATCCTAGGAAAAATTCTTAGGCACAAATTCTAACATTTTAATGCCAAAGCTTCAAAATGTGTCTTTTTTCAAACTTCAAAAGAAATTGTATATCAAAACATATGCTAGCATGACTATTTTCTTACATTTTTCACATAACAACGTTAAATATCCAAAATATTCACATACATGTGTGCACCTGCACGATACATATACATACATGCATATATACACACACATCCATAGATAGTTGATGTAAAATAATAACTATATATTATGTAACTAGAAATTTCCTCAGCGTGATACAATAGAAAACATGTATACTACAAAATAAGAGATTTATTTACAACATTATTAGGTTAAATTATATAAAAGGTATCTCTGTGTAATGAAAATATAAAGACGCAACATTCACTAAAATGTGACGACGTGTGTTCTACATCCATGGTAACTATGTATTATGTCATGAAAACGAGTATTGAATCTATTATTTTATTGATCCGTGAAAGGTAATAGAAATAGTAGAAGTAGTTGGTGGTAGTGGTGGTGGTCATCAATAATAACAACAATAATAAAATTATCAAATGAGAAAGAATCAATTTAAATAAAGATAATTAGAGAATAAACCTGCTCTGCTGGTATTTCTTCAATAATTTATCGTGAACTAAAGATATATAATATGTAGCATGCCTAAAAAAATTGAATGGTTTGTTTATTATTTGTGTCGCTAGTTGCTAGTAACAATATAAACTCTCACTAACTATTTAATTGATAAGACATTTGAATTTAGATCTATCTCCGTGTATCCATCTACTTTAGATGTATCAAAATGCTTTTGTCCTAATGATACTAAGGTGTGTGGTATGATTCCATCCTTAAAAGATTTAGATTTCAATCCTATCTTAAGAAATGTCTAGCTTTATAGTGAGTGAGTTCACTATTTTAAAAAATTACTTTAGATGCATTACATCCAAAATATAGCTGTTATAAATGGATTTTAGAATTCCTTGGTTCTTATCAGAAATTTTTGCACATATGTGTTATTCCTTTACTAAGGTTTCCAATGAAACAGGCTTTAGGGTTTTGAAATCTTTAATTTCATTTTCAAATTATGATAATGATTCACAATTCTAGACTAACATTTTATGCACATTAGTTGCGACGGTTCGGTTTATAACAAAACTTATATCGTAACATGGATAAAATTAGTATGACACAACTGCAACTACATTATTATGAAATAAGAGTTACGATATAACAATCGAATTTAAAGAAAAATATAAATATATATTATATTTTACCCGACTAGATTTTTAATAAAATTTTTATTGAAACTTAAGAAAAAAATAAAATAAAAATGAGTGTTAAAGAACACTAAACTAAATTTAAGTTTTTCTTTAAAAAGACTAAAACTACAAAAACTTAAAAACCTCCTGCACGTTAACACGATCGTGTAGAAATTAGAAAGGAAATTCCACGATTCGTGTAAATGTTCTATCTAAAAACTTAAAATTTGTTTTTTTCAACTAATAAAAACGTTAATTAATTTGTAAAGTAATTCAAACATTAGAAACTAATTCTAACACTAATGGATTTTTTTTATTAGTTTTCGCTTACGAATATCATTAACAATTATGGTGCAATGTTCCTTTAGCTAAGACTTTGTATCAATACTAGATATTGTGCCATTTGGACAACCACTTCATCCGATGTCTAACTAAATGTGATTCGTTTGTAAGATTCAACTCGCTACTATAAGTTAATGTTTTTAGGATATCCTAGCGTGCATGTTGTAATTACAAAATATCAATTATAATTAAATACACACGTCGCTTTAAATGTTTAATTAAATTGTTTGATTCTACAGCAAGATTGAATTCATAGATTAACTCACTATTATTGTTCCTTTATTAAGATTAAAATATTTGTAGGGTTTTAAAACTTGAAAATCTTTATTAGAATTTTTAACAAAGTGACCAACTTTATTAACAAACTAATGTGTTATTAGATAAATTTGAGTTTTAAATCAACAATCACACAAACAAAGTATTAAAATAATTAGATCGCATAAACGATTCGCACAATCATTTGAACCAAACCAAGATAATCAAATCCTAAAGTATTGAAAATACAATTTAATGTCTTCTACTAAAATATCATAAGACCTAAAAGGATCAAAATTAACTTGATTTCTTCTTCCTTTTTGGCTCCTGTAAATCGACTTCAAAAGAGAAAAAAGATGATTCAATCTTTTTTTGTGTGGATTTTTCTCACAATCTAAACTCTCGAATAAAACAATAACTAAATGGGTCATGCGAAAAATCATATTTCTTCTTATAAAAATTTTTTCTCTTCTCCCTTCTATTAAATAATTATATTAAATACTAATAATATTATTTAACTCTTTTTCTGATTAAAAATAATTTTTTAATAAATTAAGAAAGAGATCTTTTTTATGAATGTTATCTATAAAGAAATAAATTTTTAAAAAGAAGAAAAAAAATTTAATCATCAAACTTTTTGAAAATATGAAATATTTTAAAATTGGTGTTTTTAAAAAGTAATTTTTTATAAACAAAAAATAATTAAAATTAGTAGTTATAATAAGAAAATTTTTTAAAACAACATTTTTTAAAACAGTTTGTTTTGAAACAAAATGTTTATTTTTTTTAAGTTTAAAGATAAAAGTTTAAAAAGTTGATATTATTGTTTTATTAGTTATATCTATTGTTTACACATAATTTCAATCATATTTTATTTTAAAATATCGTTTTATAATTAATAAAATTTTATTATATTTAATATTCTATTAATTTAACCTATGGACGGGTTTAATAAAAATCTTTATATTATAATAAAAGAGTAACTAATGGGGACACGTGTCAGCACCACATTCATCCTCACCATAACTTTCCCGCTTCTCTCTCCTACTTAATAGTTATTATAATTACTAATAATATTATTTAATTTATTTATAGACTAAAAATATTTTTTAATAAATTAAGAAAAGAATCTTTAATCAATATTATTTATAAAGAAACAAATTTTATAAAATAATCATTTTTCAAAAACATCAAACTTTTTAAAAATATAAAATATTTTAAAAATCAATATTTTAAAAAGTAAAAATTTTATAAATAAAAAATAATTATAAATAAATTTTATAAAACTTTTTGTTTTGAAACAAAATATTTAGTTTTTTTAAACAAAAAAAGTTTAAAAACTTGATATCATTATTTTGTTACCTATAGTCCATATACATAATTTCAACCGTATTTTATCTTAATATATAGTTTTATAATTAACAAGATTTTATTTTATTTAATATTTTATATATTCAACCCGTGTAATACACGAGTTATTAAGCTAGTTAGTATATTATATATTAAACTAGGAGAATTCATGATCCATGAAAATTGGTTGTTTGTTTTCTTTAATATCTTTGGTAACTATCCGAATATATCCATGAGATTTTTTCATTAGATTTTTTATAATTTTTTATGTAGATCTCCCATATTACCTTACCATTTCACAATAATTATAAGTTTAGAAAATAGCCGCACCTTTTTTCCGATAAGATTCATACGACCGTTAAAATTTCGTAATTAATTTACGCGTGACCGTTTTAACTTCTAAGTTTACTTTGAAATTTTTCTTCAATTTCAAAAAAATCATTTTTTTTCCTCTACCATGATCTCTCCAAGTCCTCCCCAAGTCTTTTGTCAATACGAATGTTGCATAAAATGAACGAATGCGTGCATGAGAAAGGCATAATATGTGATCAAAATATATGCTAAAATCATTATTAATAATGTCTAATAATGCAACTAATATATCCACTATTAGGTTGTTCATTGTTTTACCTTGTAATTTTTCAGATGGATGTAAACACCACATCCTTGAATGGGGAGTTATATGAAAATATTTATACAAAATAACATGCAGGGTTTATTATGACAGGTAATGAGAACAAAATGGGTAAATCAATAAAGTCATTATATGGCTTAAAAAAACTCCAAAATAGTAATATCGATGACATTATCTAGTTTAATGAATTTCTATTAAACCAAACAAAAAAGGATAATTATAGCAATTTTGATACTTCTAGTAAAGGTGAAGGTGTTGTAGTAAGCTTATATGTTGATGAAATATTGATATTTGTCACTAGCCTATTAATAATTGCCACTAGCCAAGAACAAACAAATTAAGCTAACTTTATAATCAAACTTCTCTATGAGGACCTAAGAGAGCTAATCCTAGGTATTAAGAATTTAGGATTAAACATAAGAACAGTGGTATTATCATTTTACAATCTCATTAAGTCGAGAAAGTACTAAGGGAAGTTGTGAAAATCTCCTGTTAATACCCCTACGATACCTAATATAAAGTTTTTGCCAAACAAATGTAAAGTTGTGTCTTAAATTAAATACACAAAGACTATTATTAGATGCCTTATGTATGTCATGATTAAAACTAGACGAAGTATAACATACGTTATTAGAAAGCTAAGTATGTTTACTAGCAAGCTAAGTATATATCATTAGCAGGTTATAAGAAGAGTATCCAAGTATTAAAAAAACATGGACTATGGTTTAACCCGCACTAGATGTTCTTCGGTTTTTGAAGTTATTATGATGAAAGTTGGATAAAAAATTGAAGGATCTTTCCTCAACTAATGGATAGATATTCTACTCGGAGGATGTGTTATCTCATGTACTTTAAAAAAACACTAAACTTATATAACTAATTTAACAATGGAATTCGAGTTTTTTGTTTTAAGGAGTTTATTGTTTTAGGTGTATATGGTAAAGAAGCAGATTAGCTAAAGAAAATTTTAATGCATGAGATTCTATTGTGACCCAAATCAATATAAAAGGTAATCTATCAAGTTTGATAGTGTTTCTACACTAGCTAAGGTTTATAGCCTAATGTCTAATGAAAAAACCTTGACATTTACATAATAGACATAACATGATTCAAATTCAAAATTAATCATGCATGAAGTGATACAACTGAATATGTTTAGGTACACTAAGAGGGTGATTGTTTTTCTGAAAAATGTCTGCGCAGCCTCTTTTGTCTGCGCCGCGCAGATCACGCGCAGTGCAGATCACGCGCAGACATTACCATCTGCAGACTGTTTGTTTTTTCGAACACATTTCATTAAAAAACGTCTGCGCGAGCTGTTTTTGGTGCAGACTTGGCCCAGCCACTTCTAAGGTCTGTAGAGCTTTTCTTAAACACCACCACCCACCAACACCCACCACCACCACCACCACCACCGGCCGCCGCCACCACCATTCACCTTCGCCACCAGCCACCGTCCGCCGCCACCACCATCCGCCGCCACCCCCGTCCACCTCCGCCACCAGCCACCGTCCGCCACCAACACCGTCTGCCGCCACCACCGTCCTCCACCACCAGGCACCACCCACCGCCGCCACCACCCATCGCCACCCACCGTCCTCCACCACCACCCACCACCATCCAGTGTTGCGTTCCACCACCATCCGTACACTACAACTAGTTTATTTTAATAATCTACAGACGTTAAAAAACAAACAGTCTTCTTCTTGTAGACTGCAGAGGTATGATCCACCTCTTCTGTTACAGATGTCTACAGATCTGGTCCGCAAACTGCAGACATTTTACATTTTCAAAAACAAACACCACCTAAATGACTTATCTGATCATCTAACGAAAGAGTTACGTAAAAATTTTCTACGCAAGTCGGATGTGAGGATGGGTTTAAAAGGCATATAGATATCTCATGTTAAGATACTAATCTCATATTAGATAATGTTAAGGGTTGAATTCAATGTGAATACATGAAAAATCTCATTCCAATGCATAAGTGGTTGTGGTTGATAAAGAATAAACCATGAGTTATTCTAAAAACAATAATGATTATGTATTCATAATATATAAAAATCCTAAAAGTGTTTTAGTAAGTAATAATTGCACATATTCTATTTGGGCCCCATAAAGAAGCTCCTATTCTGTTACACGTGGCAAACGAACATACATCAAGTAACATACTACCTGGTGGGTCCCGACACCACGTCATTCATCATTGTTCGGCCCCGCATGGGTCGTCTAAAATTGTAACCTACCAATTACTTGATCCAAATTATTATTATTATTTTTTATACTTACAAATAATTCGACATGATATGACCTCTCTAACTCAATGATTATACTTCGTTTTGTCCCAGCTTCGTCTTTTTCATTCTCTGATGACTCGACAATATGTACCGAACTATTGATGATACCCAAGACGAAAATTCAAAACCACACTTCAATTATTAGCTTCCTGTTATATTGTTTATAATTATATTACCGATTAATAGAAAAGGGTTATGACACTAGTATTTTTGTTAATTATGTCAAAAACTTGATTGTTATCTTATGGTTTAAATATATATCTCAAGAAAAAAATAATATATAAGTTATGTCATTACAACACAAATGACTATCACCGTCGAACTATTTCACAGGGAATCCGTCGCCGTTGCTGATGCAATCCATTAGTAATAATCCGTCGGATATGATCATGAGTAATATGATTTTCGATATAATAACAAAGAAATATGCCAATGAATTATTTACTGACAGATTCAGTATTTATCTTAATATTTAATTACAATTAAATTATCAGTGTACAACCGACAGTGGCTCTCTCCAAAACCATCTAAATCTAGACTTTCGGGAACTTTTTAGAAACTTCGTGGCAATGTTTGTCGGAAATTTATCTTTAATTACCCACGAATTGTGTTGTGCCTGTTGGTATTGCTAATTTTTGTAGTAGCATGTGATGATTATTTACATTGAAAGAGTTATATAAGATAGACATTTATGACATAAATATTCTTATGAATAAACATTTTTTAAAACTATTAATAAGTTTTTAGAGTAGCGATGTAATAAGACTTATTTGCTAGTAAAAACATGATTGTCTAAAAATATAAAACTATGTTTGTTTAATAAAAAATCAGTTCCATTAGATTATTTAAAATTTATAATAAATGTATCAAAATCTTTTGCGTACTATAAACTGCCAAGGCTATCGAGTATAAAAGCATCAACCTACACCAAGGAGTTGACGGTTATTTTCCATCTCCTCAAGTAGAAATCGAGCCTATGACTAGTCGAGATTGGAACCAATCACTTCCTGACTTTATGTACTTAAATATTTTGAATCCTAATATGACCCAGCAACTGTATAACGATATATATCCTTGATATACATATATATAATATAGAATTATTCGTTATAATGTTTAATCACTAGGTTTATCTATACTACTATATAATACATATTAAAAGGATAAGATGGTAATTTCATTTAATTTGTAAGACACCTATATAATATTTTAAGCATTGAGTACAAGTAATTTATGCAATAATTCCACTTTTGCCCTCATTTAATTAACTTCTTCTAATTATTGTATTATTTAATACACATTATTTAATAATGTCATATTTTTAATTCACTTTATTAAGTTTTATTTTATTTATAATAATATAAATTGACATTTAAATTTATAATTACTAATCATATTTTTAAAACTAAAGTTTTATTTTATTTATAACAATATAAATTGATATTTAAATTTATAATTACTAATCATATTTTTTTAACTATATACTATTTAAATTAAGTATTATTTTATTTAAATACTTCTATCTATACTATTTTATAATAAACTAGCATTAAAAAACCAGTGTATTACATGGATTAGATAATTAAAAAATATAAATTATGAACATCTTGGCATTTTTGCCCTTGTCTCTTTCATGTATTTAATATACACTATTAATACATTATTTAATAATATGTATTATTTAATTCAATTCATTAAATTTTATTTTATTTATGATATTAAAAAAATTAACATTTATCTATATCTATACTATTATATAATACATATAAGAATAATAAGATGGTAATTTTATTTAATTTGTAAGACACCTATATAATATTTTAAGCATTGAGTACAAGTAATTTATGCAATAATTCCACTTGTGTCCTCATTTAATTAACTTCTTCTAATTATTGGATTATTTAATACATATTATTTAATAATGTTATATTATTTAATTCACTTTATTAAGTTTTATTTTATTTATAATAATATAAATTGACATTTAAATTTATAAATACTAATCATATTTTTAAAATAAAGTTTTATTTTATTTATAACAGTATAAATTGATATTTAAATTATAATTACTAATCTTTTTTAACTATATACTATTTAAATTAAGTATTATTTTATTTAAATACTTATATATATACTACTTTATAATAAACTAGCATTAAAAAACCAGTGTATTATATGGATTAGATAATTAAAAAATATAAATTATGAACATCTTGGCATTTTTGACCTTGTCTCTTTCATGTATTTAATAAACACTATTAATACATTATTTAATAATATGTATTATTTAATTCAATTCATTAAATTTTATTTTATTTATGATATTAAAAAAATTGGCATTTAAATTTATATATACTAATTATATTTTTATAACTAAATATTATTTAAATTAAGTATTATTTTTTTAAATTTTTAAGTATTAACTTTTATATATATATATATATATATATATATATATATATATATATATATATATATATATATATCTTCATGTTTATAATAACTATAATACTAATATTTTTCTAGGGGCATATTGTGAGTTTAATAATTTTAATATTTATCTATATCTTTTATAATAAAAGTGAAAGGAGGATTGAATGATAATTTTACATATGGATTAACACACCCAAATAAAAAGTCATGCTTAATTTTTAAAAAAATTAACTATTTTATTTCATTTATATTCTTACAATAAAGTATATAATATGATGCTTATAATACAAATACTAAAGCATATACACGTGACCAAACAAAACCGCTATTTACTTCCAATTCCGTTCATTCACTGTGATTGTGCACGAATCACTCTTCCCTTTTCCTTGCCAGTTGTTAAAATCTCAATAACAATCAATATGACCTCTCTAACTCAATGATTATACTTCGTTTTGTCCCAGCTTCATCTTTTTCATCCTCTAATGACTTGACAATATGTACCGAACTATTGATGATATCCAAGACGAAAATTCAAAACCACACTTCAATTATTAGCTTCCTGTTATATTGTTTGTAATTATATTACCGATTAATAGAAAAGGGTTATGACACTAGTATTTTTGTTAATTATGTCAAAAACTTGATTGTTATCTTATGGTTTAAATATATATCTCAAGAAAAAAATAATATATAAGTTATGTCATTACAACACAAATGACTATCACCGTCGAACTATTCTACAGGGAATCCGTCGCCGTTGCTGATGCAATCCATTAGTAATAATCCGTCGGATATGATCATGAGTAATATGATTTTTGATATAATAACAAAGAAATATGCCAATGAATTATTTACTGACAGATTCAGTATTTATCTTAATATTTAATTACAATTAAATTATCAGTGTATAACCGACAATGGGCTCTCTCCGAAACCATCTAAATCTAGACTTTTGGGAACTTTCTAGAAACTTCGTGGCAATGTTTGTCGAAAATTTATCTTTAATTACCCACGAATTGTTGTGCCCGTTGGTATTGCTAATTTTTGTAGTAGCATGTGATGATTATTTACGTTGAAAAAGTTATATAAGATAGACATTTATGACATAAATATTCTTATGAATAAACATTTTTTAAAACTATTAATAAGTTTTTAGAGTAGCGATGTAATAAGACTTATTTGCTTAGTAAAAACATGATTGTCTAAAAATATAAAACTATGTTTGTTTAATAAAAAATCAGTTCCATTAGATTATTTTAAAATTCATAATAAATGAATCAAAATCTTTTGCGTATTATAAACTGCCAAGGCTATCGAGCATAAAAGCATCAACCTACACCAAGGAGTTGACGGTTATTTTCCATCTCCTCAAGTAGAAATCGAGCCTACGACTAGTCGAGATTGGAACCAATCACTTCCTGACTTTATGTTCTTAAATATTTTGAATCCTAATATGACCCAGCAACTGCGTAACGATATATATCCTTGATATGCATATATATATAGAATATAGAATTATGGAATTTTTTTAGAAATAGGGTTTTTTTAGATTAGATGTTGACAAGAGGGGTTAATCTCGTCAGAAGTTGACTTAAAGGGTTCCCGCCCCTGGTAGGGGCGGGTTTTGCATCTCGAAAACCTACACCTTTTGACCAGCTTGATGTGACTGATGCATGTGATGCATGTGACTGACGCGTGGTGAGAGACCACGCCCTTGACAAGGGCGGGTTCTCCACAAAACCTCCACCGTCCGATCTACTTACCACCTACAATCTGAACAATGTGAACCACACGATAACTAGAAGACCACGCCCTTGACAGGGGCGGGTTCTGAATTCCTTGACCACTTTAAATTTTAACCTAACATCCCTACACACCATTTATTCCTTTCTTTCACCAGCTTTCACCATTTATTTGTGAAATCACCGGATATTTTTCCTTCACAATTTCTCACTATTCGTTCAAATCATCCTTAATCCAATTTCTCACTATTTTTAAACCTAATTTTTCTATAATTTCATACTTCATTTCAAAAATCAAAATGAGCTGGAGAATTACACCAGGTCAACTAAATAACGATTTGTTATTTCTAAGTGGTCAACATAGAGCTGATTATTATTTTCGAGATCCAGAAAGCGACGAAGGAATTTTACGTGTTACACGAGGTGATAAAGCTTTTTGGGATTACATTGATGAAGTGCCTATCCCTGATAATATTATGAGATATATAAGGTTAGCTGGTTTTGCGGGTGTGATCGAGTGTGGTTATCGCAAACTTGATCGTGCTCTTATCTCAGCTTTGGTGGAGAGATGGAGGCCGGAGACACACATTTCATTTACCAGTTGGAGAAACCATAATAACCCTTCAAGATGTACAAGTTTTATGGGGTTTGTCGGTTGAAGGTGATGTTGTTTCTAGCACTGATTATGCTATGAGTGCATTTGAAATTATAATGAGGTTTGAGTATTTAACCAGTTGTACACTCGCTACAAACCCTGTAAGTGGTTATAAGTTAAACCTAAGGTTTATTTTAAATAAAATAATAAAACCATTCCCTAATAATGCCACTGATTTTCAGTGCATTCAACGAGCTAGATTAATTGTATTTTTAATGATTGGTGCAACTTTATTTCCTGATACTTCTAGCAACTGGGTGCACATAAATTATTTAAGTCATATTGAAAACTTAAATAACTGTGGTAGACTTAGCTGGGGAAGTGCAGTTTTAGCATCTTTGTATAGACAGTTATGTAAGGCAACGAGTGTCACAAATCGAGAGGTTGGTGGGCCTTTATTCTTGTTGCAATTATGGGCATGGGAAAGATTACCTTCTATGTGTCCCCAGAATACGAGATCTATTGATTTCAGATTACCATATGGTGCACGGTATGTTAAAAAAAAACTTATGTATTGACTATTTTGCAGTAATCTTATATTTTTCTAGTTAACCGGGTATATTTGAAAACTTGATTACAGATGGAATGGTGAACTTAGTTATGTAAACACCACTCCGCACTGTTTGAGTGCGTATCGATCTCAGCTGCATTCATTAAGCGAGGCCACGGTATTAATATTAATCTGATATTATTTTGTATATATTAACATTATGAAAACATATTAATTAATATTTTTTATATTAGTTTAACTGGAGGCCTTATGATAATATTATCCACTTTCTACCTGATATCTGCACAAGTGGATATCAAAGCTGGAGAAGTGACACATACATTATATGTTGGGAAGTTGTTGAGCCTCACATTCCAAGTTGGGTTTTAAGACAGTTTGGAATGTTTCAACCAATCCCTACAAGTGTGTTACTAACCCGGGAGCAACACACAAATCTACATTCGATTGCTCGTAAAGGTGGTAGAAATAAAAACTGGTTACAACATCATAATATCTTTGTTCAAGCATGGGCGTCTCGGCTTAATTCAGTTGCTAATGAAGCATACACTGATTCGCCAATTGCTTTTGAAGCATACATGAGGTGGTATTTAGAGCGTACTGTTGTGTATACAACAAACCCGGCTCATCAAGACACGAACCCTCATGGCTTCCAAAATGATGGACAAAGATTGAGAATGATGGTATTATTATTAATAATTTATTTGTTATAATGATTATTTAATTATTATTATTATTATTATTATTATTATTATTATTATTATTATTATTATTATTATTATTATTATTATTATATTATTATTATTATTATTATATTATTATTTTAAAGTTAATCTTTCATAATGTTATTTATAGATGGATGGGATGAGTCAGTTTTATCAAAGACCAGGGGATGAAACGGGGAGGAATATGGCGAGCCGTTATATGGACTTTGCACATACAAACCATATAAGTTATCTACCAACGCATGTGACACAGAATGTTGATGATACTCAACTTCCTCCTGTCACACAACGTTTACCCAGAAGGGGTAGAGGACGAGGGCGGGTTGGTAGACAGGTTGTTGATGATAATGTTGAGCAACAGAATATGACAGAACAAAATGATTTCATTGAATAACAGTTTGACTCCCTCTTTTTAAGCCAAATGGGCAACCAAGATTTTTTTTACGGTGGTACCTCAAGTACTCAGTTTCCACATTTTAGTCAAATGGGGACCCATAATTTCGAAGAAAGGGGCCCGTCAAATCCTTATCAAAGCCCTAATACTAGTTATCAATAATCATTTCACCATTCTTTCCCGCTACCTTATTACCCTCAATTTCAAGATACGGCTCAATCTGTTGACTGGTTTTTTAATCCATCTCCTTGCCCGTTCGACTTAAATGGTGAAGCAACAAACGATAATGATGACACTCTTTAGATGTTATTTCTTTTATATTTTTAGTGATGTATTTTTATCTTTTTAATTATGTAATTTTTATACTTTTATCTATTAATTATATAATGCAATTTTTTTAAAAAATACAAACATAAAATACGATATTATTAGAATAAGCATCCAAAAATTAACAAGTAGTATAATAAAAGTAACAAGTAAAGCTGTAATACAACAAAGAAGGTCACTTGTGGGTCTTGCGTTTGACTATCTTTTCTGTGAACCATTCAGGGTGACTATATGTATAACGATACTGATAAAACTCTTTTGCCATATAGCGCCGATATATTGCACACGTGTCTTTAAAATCTCCCTCCATACTTAAGGTTTTTCCTTGAACTAGCTTTTGCATTAACATACAAACAAGAACCCCTGAATCACCACCAAGGTCACCCCCGCCCTTAGGCAAATACTCCTCAGTAGTTGTGAAAGACATATGATCCCTTTTATCAAGATGAATAAACGGTCCAGTATAATTTTTTTTCCAGTAACCAATCTGTTTCATCAGACAGTAAAAATTACATGGAATAAAATCTAAAATAGGGAGAACTAACTCATGATATAGTTCACGATATAAGTTATTTGACCAATACTAAAGGATCTCCATTGTATGCAAGTTGATTCGGATAAGTAACCAATCTTCTACTGCTTTTATAAGTATTGGAATATAAACATATTGCACCTCCCAAAATGGAGGGTACAACTCATAAGTTCCGTTGGCATATTTGACAGGCTTGACATCTTCCCACGCACATAATTCATCCCGAAACTAAGGTGGTAAAATTGTCCAATTCAACCCTGATGGTTCAAATTTCGCAAGCATTTCACGTCTCATCCGCATCATCCGTTTTACCCAACCTTCTATATGCTGTGATATAAAGTATTATCATTTAATAAATATTATATAAACTAATTTATTTAACTGAAAAATATATATATTTTTACCAATGGAGAAAGACGACCGTCGCATTCGTACCCTAATAAAGCACCCCAAAAATCCTTCCCAAGCCAGTTACCATCAAATAGAACTGAAACACAATATGGCGCATCTCCGTTGTTGTAGAAGTCAATAGCATCTTTTGACCAGTTCTTAAATTCTTCTTCATCTGCAACTAAAAATGGTATATGCACCGGGTTGTTTTCTGACGAAGATGATTCATGTTGCTTTTTAGGCCACCTCAACCTTTGTAGAATTGAACTCGTCGATCGGAGTTCATGAACTGGTTCTTTACCGGGACGGTGTGCCATTTTTTATGGGTTATGTGGTGTTTTTTTGGAAGGAAAGTTGTGAAATGTGGTAATTTTTTATGATAAGGGTGGTGGTATTTATAGGAGTTTTTTTGGAATAAAATTAATATTTATATTTTATAATATAAAACTAACATGATAATATTAAACAATAATAACTATTACACATCAAATAAAATTATGATACAACAATCTCCTCATGAATATGAGTTTGGACAAGTGTTCATGTTATGACCTGTTTGTCTACATATTGAACATCTACGTATCACAGGTGCATCTGGATGATGAACATCCATCTCGTTGTGTATCCTCCTCGTGCGTCTCCTACCTCGTGACGTGGTGATTTTTGATGGATCGCCTCTTATCCTCCAACTTGGGTTCGTCCAATAATCAATGCGACGAAGCGGGTAAAAATGCCCGTTATACTGTTCTTGATAAACAATAATACTATAGACCTGATGAACAATGTTATGAGGTGATTCACCTCTATGGCGGCAAACTGCAATTGCATGTGAGCACGGGAATCTTTGCATCTGCCATTTACCACACGTGCAAGTTCTGTTTTTGTATTCCACGGTATAATCATTTCCACCAGCTTCATTTGTTTGTATCTTTGACAGAACTCTATACCTCGCCTCTCTGTAATCAAACTATGTTATGATATGCTCTTGCGAGTTAATATCACGTGCGTTAAATAAACGTCATATGCGAGGGGGTAACGCGGTGTTGCAGTTGGCTGTGATGTCAGTGTGCTTTCTGAACTGTTCGACTATTTTCTCGAACGTACAATTAATAATAGCTTTTATTGGCATAAGCCTGACACCTCGCAACGTATTGTTGAAGCTTTCTGAAATGTTCGTCGTTAGGTTACCCCACCGACGATGATTTTTATCGTGTAGAGGCGTTCATTTACTCTCTTTAATAGCTTTTAAATATTCCCACGCTTCTGGATTGACGCTTGTCATTTGACTTACACAATAATTATACTTTCTTTGTTGGGTGGTGCTTTCGATAGACCAACATAGCCTTTTTAAGCTAGAAACCTTGAACTTTTGCATGAGGTTACTTCGAACATGTCGGAGACAAAATCGATGCACAGCATTATTTTTCCACTCTTCAAGAGTATTCATTGCACGAATAATTCCTTTGTGCCTATTGAAAATAACACATAACTTTTTTCCCCGAACCAATAGAATTATGGTAAACTGCAATGTGTGACCAGAATTGTTGGAAAAACCAACTCCAACTTTCTACCGTCTCTTCGTCTACAATTGCATAAGCTATCGGCATTACGTAGTTGTTTGCATTTTTCGCAACTGCAATTAACATTTTACCACGGTAAGAACCTTTCAAGAAAGTGCCGTCAACAGATATCACCGGCTGACAATAGCTGAACGCTTTAATTATTGGACCGAATGCCCAAAACACATATTTAAATGTGTAATAAGCAGATGTACCGGTCGGATGATGTAACCATTCCACGATAACATGGTTCTTCTCTTGTAATGCGTTGATGTACGTAGGTAATTCCTCAAAGTTACTGTCCCAGCTACCATAAATATTCTCAATAGCAGCTTTTCTAGCTCGCCAGGCTTTATTATATGAAACATCAACATTCAACGTGTCTTTTAAATGTGCTTGAATTTGCTTGATGGGAAAAGCAATATCTTGACGAATAAAATGGATGATACGGGTAACAATTTGAAACTTCTATTGTTGTTACCAACAACAGTACCAAAGCAGTTATGGGCATTCACCCATCTTGAAATTCTCCACATATGATGATCATGGTTTTTGGAAGCATAAACATACCATGAACATGGAGGACCACTATGAAGATTATTGTTGTAATTAGGGCTAGTGTTGTAACACTTTGCTCTCCATCTTGTACGTTTACTTTCAACTACTACAGCCTCTCTATTACGTGCAAGATTCCATAACCGCACTGCATGCATCACTTCGTCTTTCGATTTAAAATACATTCCAACGCGAATTTCTTTTGACTCTTCATTCCATATATCCATATGGTCTTCATCGTCAAAATCAGCAGCTTCATAATCTTTTAACTCCTGAGGATCTTCAGAATAGTTCACCTCCCCGTAAGATCCTGGATTAACACCAGAATTATAATTGTTTGAAACTCCATAGCTGTTGTTGTCATCATCACTGGATTCTTCTTGTGATGGAATGAGTTCAGTATCTTCACTGTTGTCTGAAGTACCATCATCCGACTTATCAAAACCTCCGTTATCATCATCGACTCGATGATGAGAATTGGTTGACGGACCGGCTTGATAATCATGTGATCTTACATTGCCTTGATGATAAGAATTGCTTGACGGATCGGGTGCTTCTGATACAGAGAAACCGCGTACGAGATCCATATAATTGGATTGTTGTACAGACATTTTTGGCTCAATGATAACATAAACATTTCCTCAGAAATTTTCAACATTTTCTCCCAAATAATACAAGACATCTAGACTTCAGTCACTGAAAATTTCAGAACTTTAAGAGAAACCACCATATAAGCAATATAATTTTAATTCCAAATTATAATACTATTTTTGAACCTGAAGATGAATATAAATTAAATCTACAAACTCTTCATATGAAACTCTATTACGAAGAATAATAGTTGAACTTCTAGTAGAAACATCACATATGATATTTCCATTTTCGAATGATATATCACCACCCCAATATATTTGTAAAAAATAAGGCCGAGACATGATAATGACTAAGTTTTTTTTTAACGTGTGAATTTAGTATGAAAATGTGAATGAATCTGGATGTTTTATAAGTATTATTGGTGAGTGAGTAGGTTAAATATGTGGATGAGGTTTATTTGAGAACCCGCCCTTGCCAAGGGCGAGTTCTCCACCACTCACATCACACACATTTTCACATGCACAACCTGCTGCGATCACATCAACAATCAACAAAGAACCCGCCCTTCCCAAGGGCGAGGTCTCAGTCCGGGTAGCAGAACCCGCCCCTGACAGGGGCGGGTACCCTTAAAATCAATAAATATCGAGATTCGCCCCCCTTGTCAACTCTCTCCTCAAAAAAGCACCATTTATAAAAAAATTCAGAATTATGGGAAGGGTTCCCTTGAAAACCATGTTATAAATGAAAACCATGAAAACTATGGGTTACATATATGTAAGTACGTGTTACAAGTATATCTAGAGGTTATGTATATGTAAGTACGTGTTAACAAGTGTACAACTAAAAGTTACATACATGTACCCCATACAAGTTACGTATATGTAAGTCGTTTTGTCATAATTGAAGTTACTTGGAGTTTATATTAAAAATATATAATGACCTCAAAAAATAAGGTTGCAATTTACTCAAATATACTTAAAAGAATTAAAAAGTTAAATCAATTTTTAATTATATAATTGGGTAGTGACGGTTTTCACTGTTTTTAATTATAAACATGGTTTTCATTTGATCACTCCCCATAGAATTATTCGTTATAATGTTTAATCACTAGGTTTATATGATAAAAACATAGATCTATTAGTCACGTGTCAAGATGTAAACTCTTTCATTAAAATTATTAATTAGTTTTATTTGACATACACCCTACATTAAATTTTAATTATTTAAAAGGATTCAAAATATTCCTTAAACAAAGGAGATATTTACCAAAGAAACTCCAAAATAATTTCACTTAACATGTTGTTTGTTAGGGCATTTTTTTGATTGATTTACACATGTTTTATCATGGTAGTGTAAACAAAAACAAAATATATATTTTTAAAAGCATTTGAAACTACCCAAACATTTAAGTGAGCCTTCTTAATACATGATGTCAACCGTCCTTACTGATTTTAACGCTTGAATATCAAGGAAAAAACTCACCACTGTATAAATAAATAAATAAATAAACAAAACATGAGTCAGGTTTAAACCTGCCAAATCCCCATTCCATTGGACTAGAACACGAAATGGAAACAAAAATTGAATATATAATTGGCCGATGATCTATCAAATAATTTAATCATGGCCTCCTTATAATTTCCCTTGAACATACTACAAGTTTTCTATAAATAAAAAATTTTAAAAAAAATAAAAAACCACTCGTATTAAACATCACTAAACTAGACAAAAGTTATGCAATGCAATGATTAACATCTAGCTGGAGTTTATAATAGACCTTGTCCATTCTTTCACTTCAAATAAAATTTCAATTATTTAATATGTTTTGTATTATTTAGAAATTGCATTGTTAGTAGCTAAATTGTTTAATCAAATGTCACAGGCATACATAATAAGTCTTTTCAAGATTTTTTCAAAGGCTTAAACAATGTTATAAGAAAATTGAAAACGTACATCAATTTATTTAGATCGATTTAACTTTTGGTTTGAATAAAAGTTCAAATTGAACGAGTCATGCAAGGAGTAAAGGATCTTGGATCTAGCAAGAAACCCTTTGTGAATGCAAGCATGTGTGTGTCATGATGAAAAGGAGTAGATCAAGTTGGCATACAAAGTTGAACTCCACCCTAATAAAACACTTGTTGAATTGTTGAGCAGCATTTGATCGGTCACTTTGTTTGTTGTTTTTGGCTATTGCTAAGGCTATTCGGCGTACAATACACATTCTATATTCCACCTACCGATCAGCGACATATCTTCTCCACATTCCTTCGGATCCACCCTAGATATAGTTTTCACACTAGCCTATGGCTCCACCTAGTTTTTAATATATATATATATATATATATATATATATATATATATATATATATATATAGAGGATAGAAAACGAACGTTAACCCATGTTTATTGCGATAACATGTTAACCAAACTAATGGTCCACAGCAGGCCACATCATCACTGTAACTTAGTGTATAGTGATAAACTAGTAGTCCACAATGAACGTTAAATTTTTAAAAAAAAAATATAGCAAGACTATACTCAAGTTAAAGATCTATTTAATGGTGTAATTTGTATAAAAAAATAATATCATACAAAAAAATTAAGACGGTTTTAAAAAAGGGGGGAATTTTTTAAAAAATGGTGTGAAAATTGTTATATTAGTGGTGTAACGCGATATAAAAGTGAGTTACACTACATAATCATGGTGTAAGTGTTTGTTACATTAGTGTTAACGGGTTATCGCAATAAAGATAGGTTAACAACCGTTCCTTCCTCTATATATATATATATATATATATATATATATATATATATATATATATATATATATATATATATATATAGGGGAGGTTTCATGAGAAAACCAATAGTTATGTGAAAACCAAAGAAAATCACGAAAACCAATAACATAATTTATAACTTTTTTGTTATTTTAATTGTAAAAATATTATTTAAGTGTTTGGTACATATATGTTGAGCATACATACGAGAATGAAGAGTCTTACGTATACGTAACACTATATCGCATGAAAAATGGTTATCTATACGTAACCTATGTGTGACGTATATGTAAAATCATGCTACGGTTTTCATTTGATTCACAACCTTATTTATATATATTCACACATATATATAGTGGGTAGTGATAAAAAAATTTATACATTATGTGACCGTTTTCATTGGTTTTCTCTAGTTTTCTCATAACTTTATGGTTTTCTTAGGATCTCTCCCATATATATATATATATATATATATATATATATATAGGGTAGGGTTATCTTAAGAACCACTTTATTTTGTGAGAACTCTAGGAACCAATCTCAGCCACACAAATTAAGTCACATGCAACTCACATGCCATTTTAACCTTTTTTTTAAAACGTTCATAACTTTTTTTCATGACATTATTTTTTCAAAAAAATTACACCATAAAATTCAGTATTTTTTTATCTTTCCAACGCCTATTATATTGATATATTTTTTTAAAAAAATCACCTACCTATTATTTACACATGTGTAAATCCTGTTATACACATGTGTAAATCTGGTTTGACATATGTGTAAATCTGGTTTTACACATGTGTAAAACTAATTTCGGAAAAAAAAATGAGTTTTTTTTTATTTTTTTAAAATTTTTTTATGAAAGAGGGAAACGAGAGAAACATTTTTGTGTATTTATTTTTTTATTTTCATCTTATTTTTTATTTTATTTTTTTATATTATGTTTATATTATTTACCATTTTACCATTGAAAACTAGTGCCTCACATTGGTTCCTAGAGTTCTCGCAAAAAAAATAAGTTCTCATTTGATCTTTCCATATATATATATATATATATATATATATATATATATATATATATATATATATATATATATATATATATATATATTTTATATATATATATGCTGAATTTGATCAAATGTTAACTCTTTAGTATTGTGATAACTATGTTAAAATTTGAAAATCAATCAATATTTTTTGTTGGAATAACATTATTATATATATACAACATTATAATCTTTTATATATATGTGTAAATTCTCAAATGTATAAAATTTACGATAGGTATAACTTACTTACACCTGCTAAATATTTACAGATGTAAACGCAATTTAAACTAATCGTAACTTTTTTACGTTTATAAATTTAAATATATACATAAAATAACATTTTTTTTGTATATGTATAATGATGTTATTTTACCAAAAAAAATAATGATTTTTATTTTTTCAAAAGTTTACACGATTATAGCAATAATAAAATGATAACATTTGATCTTTACCATATACAAGAGAGGGAGGGAGGGAGGGAGGTGGGGGTGGGAACTAGATAAATTTCTCGTGGTCACATCCATGCTTAGCATAGACTAGAGCGGACCACAATACTATTGCAGTGAGTTGGTGTTCCACACGTGGTCACATTGCCAATTATAGGCACACGTCGTGAGGTGGCTTGTTCGACTCGTGGTCTAATAATCAGTGATTAATTAGTCATTGAACTTTCTCATAAGTAAACTGTTGTTAGTAAATGATTGGTTTTTAGTCGTGCACGGGAAAACTAAGTTTTTAATGTGTGGTTTCTTTTACATTATCCGAAGACTGTTTTAGGTTTTTAGAATGTATAAGTGCTTTTAATGTACGTTGCTTATATACTCTTATACATAGAATTTGAAGGCAATAGGCAAACTTTAGGCTGGTCATGACCTAGCAAAAGACATTAAAAAGGAAAATAAAAGAAATACAGTAAGAGAATGTGCAATGTGCACTAACAGTATTATGTCATAATAAAATATGCATTAAAATAGCTTTATATGTAGCCATTTTGTCTTTTATGTTTGGTTTTTGTGTGCCCAAAATCTACATGATCATGAAAAACAAGCAAATTATTGAAAGATCCAAAGATATAATTTTCACAAAGATGGTAAAAAAGCTTCATTTTGGAGGTTTTCTCGCACCAACTCATAAAGTTAATGCTTTTTTGGATCATGTTCTTGAATTTAAAATCATGCAGTACTAGAATCTTTATTTTCCAAAGAATCATTTCTAAATTTTTTTAAAAAATTCTATATATTTCCTTATAAACTTGAAAAATTACATATTTTTCTTAAAATATAAATTATCAATGCATATATAATATACAATAATCTTCGAGCATAATTTATCAAAAAATTATAATTTTATAAGTTAACAAGGATATATAAAACTGCTACTAGTTTTCTTTATAGATATGTAATTTCTATTACTAGAAAATTGGGTCATTTCCCACGTCAATTTTCATGAGAAATACGTATGAAAAGCCATTTAATAGGAATATTTCCCAGGAATGATAAAATAATATCTGAAAGTTTTGCTTTACTTGTCTTTATTAGATATATAAGCTAGATGTAGTATAATATAATTGATATATATCTGAAAGGGTGCAATGGTTAGTTAAGCAGTTAGAATGATTACCTTTAACCGGCCCGTGACAATTATTTAGGGAGTGATAACGGTACAAAATAGGTTTTTCGTGTGAAGGGTATGAAGTTCTTGCGTAATTATTTATCCTAGTTGTGTGATAATTCCATCTCTAATTTTATCTCTCTTGCATGATAATTTCACCCTATGCCAGTAGCGGATCTTGAAACACGGCTTGTGGGGGCGGCGTGAAAGTAAACTATTTTAGGGGAGGCGAACTCTATATTTATTAAAAAAATTCCACTACCTGATCAAAAATTTACACTGTCCAGCCGAAAATTAACACTACTGACGGAAAAAAGAGGGGGGGGGGCCTGGCCCCTAAGAAGCCTCGCCAGCGCCCTATGCCTAATAATTACATTATTTCATGATAATTATCACATAAGTGTAAATCTTTTTTTAGTGATAATTTCACCCCTATTTTGTATGCCTCTCATAAAAAAATCACTTTGTTTCCAACTCTATCAAATACATGATCAGGTGAGATCGGTTTTCTAAACTTTTCATATGTGTGCATTTGTAAGGAATAAATTGACAAATGACAATTAATCAGAAATACAAGAACATATTTGTAGAGTCATGTTAATTTCTTTCATACATTTGGTACACTGCTTTCTATAAAATTTCGGCTGAAACTTGTTAGAATCTTCTGGCGCACTTCCGAAGCCTTTTTCTATTGTTGAAAATTTTTCACCAAATTAGGGTTCTCGGTTGTATAGTAACTTTTACGAAAACGTGTTGAATTTCTAAAGCTTTATATTCAGTCAGGAATTTTTGTTTGAAAATGCCCCTTTCTAGTAGCATTACCAAACCTAATAATTTTAAATGATTTAATTAATTTATGTGTTATCCTGCAATAGTTTAGTTAATGGTTCTCTGTTGATTTTTAAATTTGACACCAGCTAGCTTTAGAGGTAATGATTATTTCCTATTAGACCGTAAGGTATGAGACTATTTTAACGTATTCAAGTTTATAAGAAGACAAGTTGCTCCTATTTGGTACTCCTTTTTTCAGTAAAGAGTTCCCAACATCATAAAAGTTTATAATTATTAGCCATCTACAAATTATCAAATTAGTAAATTAGTAATATGAATACTAATAGCAAAATATGCCCAAAAATTAGAAAACTTTAGATATTTTTTGCCTTATTTTGTCATCACAAAGACACAAAATTTTTGTGTTTTTCTTAATTTTAATTATTAAATAAAGTTGGAAAGTAGTAATGCACACCATAGAGACAGATATTGATTTCTTGTGACTTTGGTTTTTCTTTAAAGTTCCCCCTCAGAAACAATAACTAACTATACAAGCATAATTATTAACCGTTAGAATATTGATTGATTAGAATATTGATTGATCATAAAGGATTTCTTGGTGGCAAAGGTAACTTTCAGCTAGCTTCCATCACATTATTATATAACACCTTTCTCTTCATTATTATTATAAACTCACTATATATACACTCCCACATTTGAAACACCTAGCAGAAATTTAAAGCTTTCACTTGACCTTGTAATATTATCACCAATCTCTACACCTTTTTTGCTTCCGCCTTGTGTGATACGCGACGGATTGCAGCTTTCTGATCAATATAACTAACCTGTACATGCTTTAATTAATCTTGAAGTTTAGCTCATATTATTCAAGAGATGGGTTTGAGAGATATTGGAGCCACACTGCCACCAGGGTTTCGGTTTTACCCTAGTGATGAAGAATTGGTTTGCCACTATCTTTATAAGAAGATAGCTAATGAAGATGTTCTCAAGGGAACTTTAATGGAGATTGATCTTCATACTTGTGAGCCATGGCAGCTTCCTGGTGAGTTTAGGAGGTTTAAAGATTGGTTTTAAAAACTATTCATCTAACTTTTGCGTTTTTGATGCATAAGATAATACTGTTTATCCAAACTGCTTATCTGATTATTTGCCCGTTTAATCTTTTATAATACAATAAGTGGATACCCAATACTAATTTAGTAACTTTCTTTAAATTTGTGGCTTGTTTTTGTTTATTTGGTGATCATGAAGTTGGGGAAAGAAATTCATGATATGTTTGGTTTTAAGCAGACAGTGGACATGTTAGACAAACCAACCAATCATGTACTATACATATGGTTGTCAAATCATGCTTATGCTAATAGCAATAGATTTTTGTTGTTTGTGAATTTTATACGAACACAGACACCTGGTGCACATAGTCATGATGTCAATCAAGGTTCTGAAACACACACATAACTTGATATGAAGATAGTAGATCGAATTATAGGGTATATAGATTAATATTTGTAAAACCTTTTATATTAATATTGTTCTCAATATAGATTAATATATTGTTCTCAATATATGCATAATGTTAGGTTGAGAGAGAGTGTGCGTGTGTTACAAAAATAGAAATTCATGGTTAGGCTTTTGTCAAGAAGAATCTCTCTTATATATGTGTCGATATATATATATATATATATGTATGCATAGAAACTAATCAGAATTCAAGGTATGATGATACGATGCATGCACATGGATAATATGTTACACATCCATATATATAAGAGATAATTACTCAAATGAACAATTTGATTAAATTGTTTTCAAAATGAACATGTAAGCTAGCTAAACTCGTATGACTTATCAAAATTAGCTTGAATGTATGTCTAGTATATCAGTTAAATCAGCCTGCAAGCTGTGGTGCCGGCTAAGATTTGGCTTGCTAAATATATTTATTGCAAGTTCAAAATAATTGAAGTCTTTTAATTGGTGGATTTCTTAAATGTCTATAAGATTTATGGGCTAAAGATAAATGCTAGTGTTGAAAAAAACAAATTGATTAAAATTGTCTATTTTAGTAATTTTTCTTATATATAATGTAAGGTTTTGTGAAAAAAGAATCTTTTATTTTACAACCAAGGATAAAACCAAAAATATGGTAAGAACTATGGGTTCAAGCATGATATAGATATAGACAGAGAGACACACGTGATTACATATACTAAGAGGAGCATTTGAAGTCTTAATTTGGTATAGCTTCAATTATTTGTGTTTAAATATTCATAAATAATTTATAAAGAACTTTTTACTTTCTTGACAAACTCCAAAAGCACCTTTTAGATATGGAATCAAATAAGCTTGTTTATTACCCAACCCTAGCCGCACCCTACATACATATGTATCTTTTAATGGATATGACCACAGATTTGAATGCACTAATGTATGTATCTATCTTCCAAATCAATCAATTTAGTGGATAATATATTCCATTGTTATCATTTATCATTCCTATCCTTCAAATGTACTATTAAAACGACGGTCATGTGTCTTTTGTTTATTGGTAATCATGGCAATCATTAAAGTAAAATTCACGGGACCCCGTCAACACCTTAATAAACAACAGGATCAAGTAAATCGAAGCTTATATTGGTTTGGTGATCTTGCAAAAGGTTATATCAGGAAACCAATAAAAGCAAGATTTGAACCTAAGATCTCTTCTCTAGCTAGAGAAGAATCAAGTGTTTACGATTGCTCATCTCGCTTATAAGGTTGATTACGTGTCTTGTTGATAGCGCGATAAGATGGTCTATTGTTAGTGAGCTATATCTTGCTTTCTTCTATGGGTTCCTTAGAAAAGGAGCAACAATCATCATCATTCGGAACAAAAAAGTCTTGACACGTTTTCTATCGACATATTCCTAAGTTACAAAAGGAACAACAATTAATTAACCTCTTGTAACGGGACATATATATTAATCTAACAGTAAACTTCCAATTAACAATATGGAACAATTTCAAGTATATATACATATACATACATAGATACATGTGATACATATGCAAGTTGGTGAGTGGAAACATATATCTGTCACATACACATCAATAGTAGTGCTAATAAGGACATATCCTGAAATTGACATTGTACCAACAAGGCAACAACCTAATGGTTCATGGTTAGTTGGTTACTCATTAATTTTGGTATCTTTTGTTTTTGTATTAACTGAAGAGGCTGCAAAACTCAATTCAAGTGAGTGGTATTTCTTCAGCTTTCGTGATCGTAAGTACGCTACAGGATACCGAACTAATAGAGCAACGACATCTGGATACTGGAAGGCTACCGGAAAAGATAGGATGGTTGTTGATCCAAGAACTTGTGCAATTGTGGGCATGAGGAAAACTTTAGTATTTTACATGAATCGTGCGCCTAATGGGATTAAAACTGGTTGGATCATGCATGAATTTCGCCTTGAAAACCCTAATAATCCTCCCAAGGTAAGAACTCTATTGAAAATCTTTGCTTCTGATATGTGGTTTTTTTAGAATTTGTAAGTGTATGGAGGATTTAGAGTTTGTGCGTTTGTTTTTAATTTTATAATGATTTCATATTAGTTTAAAGATCTACTATATCAACGAGCAAACTCTAGCTTTTTTGACACTAACTCCGCTTGATTGGCTAGCGAACTCTACACGTGCTATTTTCATGGGTCATCATGCTGCAACAAGTACAAATAGAAAAAGTCAGAATCGACTTGTTGAGATAGGAGACTCTATAAACTGACCATTATCAAACTAGAAACCACCATACAAACTCTAAATTAACCCACTGTAAATTAAAAAAATTGTGGTTCTCTTGTGTCACAAGCATTGTTTATGGTTGAATTCATTGTGCAGGAAGATTGGGTATTATGTAGAGTGTTTTACAAAGCAAAGGGTGATAATAGCAACCAACAATGTCCACAAAACATATATCACAACACAAATGCCACTTCAACCAATCTTGATCCATCTTCTAGTCTCACCACCGTGTGCCGCCAGCCGCCGCCTTGTGTCCACCATCACCACCCAGTGATCACCACCAACACCACCACCTCCACCACCCTTTCCAGTCAAAGCCCACCAATCCACCACCACCACCAAAAATACTTTGGCATATCACAACAACATTGCAACCATCAAAATCTTCTCCAACAGCTTCCTAATTCCAGCTTGATTGATCAATCTACGGACGAAATGATCACAAGCTCAATTAATAAGTGTGAAGATCAATATGGCCTCTTTTTCGATATGTGTTTCGAAGATCACATTACATCACATACTCTACAAGACATGGAATATGAGGATGACGACCACGACAACGGTATCGTGTTCTATGAGTAGTCATTAGTTATGTGAATAAGTGTTGTAGCGGAAAATTTAAGATGTGATCATTTGATTTCTTCATTTGATTCTTGAGTGTTCGATCTAGCTTGTGTTTGAATTTGATTGGAAAGAAGTGATTGATATATGTTGTATATTAAGATTAAGAGATTGAATATATGTACATCCATAGGATTATTTACGTTTGTAAATTTTACTCATTTCGTTTTAAGTTTTAACATTTAATATATTTAGTTAAATTTCGTCTTCTAACTACATGCATGTCTCTATCAAAAAAACATCAGTTTTGGCGACAATAATATTTATCACAATCTTGTGGCAAAACAACGATAGAGATAACTTTACTACAAAAATGTGTTCGTAAGAAAAACCCTCATGGAGAAAAAGTTTTCAATATGTTTGTGATTCCCACAATTTTGAGACAAAACAATTTCGTCGCCAAGGTACAATTTACCGACATGATATTTGTGACAATTTTGCCACAACTTTGTCACTAATCTGATTTTGAATGTTATCTTCTTTAGTAATAATAATAATATAATAATATAATAATATAATAATAATAATAATAATAATAATATAATAATAATAATAATATAATAATAATAATAATAATAATATAATAATAATAATAATAATAATAATAATAATAAAAAAATAATATAATAATAATAATAATAATAATAATAATTATTATTATTATTATTATTATTATTATTATTATTATTATATTATTATATTATTATTATCATCATCATCATCATCATCTAATAATAAGATAATATATAATAAAATTAAAACTAAAACAAATATTTAAATTATTTTTGTAATTAAGGTTTGCAATAAACTACCAACAAAACTTAATATTTATTTTAAATTTGGTTTTTAACTTTGCGAGAGATACCGACAACACAAATTATAACTTTTTTGACAATTTTACAACAAAATATAAACAAAAAATCTAAAAGTAATTTAAAAATCTGGATTGTCTTACAAAAAATTATAGAAAGTTTAGAACTAATCGAAAAAACCAACTACTAAATTAATAACTAATCCGAATAAAATTTGAACTTTATAACAATGTTTCAACAATTTCAATTGATTATCAAATATATATAACATATGTCAAAATACAAAACAAACTAGAATTATTTATTGAGTAATCTTTTTATGATTTCTTTGATCTGTTTTTGTAATTTCTCGTATTGGCCCGCTTTTTTCCCGTTCAACCCACATTTGTTCATGATTTTTTTCTATTTATCGAGTACTCTTTTTATAATTTCTTCATTTGATTCTTGAGTGTTCGATCTATATAGCTTGTGTTTGAATATTTTGATTGGAATAAAGTGATTAATATGTTGTAATTAAAGATTAAGAGATTAATATGTACGTACATAGGATTATTTGGGTTTGTAAATGTTACTTATTTCATTTTAGTTAAGTTTTTAACCCTTAATTTTTAGTTAAGTTTCGTGTTCTTCATGCAACATACACATAAGCAACAAAAGGTTATCCAATGTCTATATATGCATTACTTTTGTTGATCTTTTATTACTAAACTACAATGATAACGTTAAATATTGATTCTAACCTCTAAAAGGAGAAGAATACAAAAAATTTCGAATGATACAACTCGCGCAGCCTTTATATTATTTCCCTAATTTGTTTTCCTTTTCGCCGTGTAAGCAACGACAATATACGTGACGAATATGAGTTGATTAGAGGTCCTGCTTATATTACGCATTCTTCTTTATCAAGATAAATTATAGTTGTATTAACATTCTTGTTATACTCTAGTCATTAGCTGGTTTGTATATAACATATGTAAGTGTTTATATAAAAAGGGTTTCTAATCTAAAAGATATAACATAAGAAAAAATATTGAACGTTAATGTTTTTTAATCAATGATTAAGATTAAATTGTAAAAAAAATTTTTGTTAAAATATATGATGTTTTATGCATGATTTCTTTTGTTGATTTTTTTTTTCAAATTTTCTAGCTTTCTAAGCATTCATAACTTTTATATAAAACATTATTTTTTTATAAAACTTACACCATAAAAACGAGCATCTTTTATCGATCTAAACGAGTACTATATCGTTGTATAAAAACATAAAAATACATTTTTTTCAGTTTATTTGATTTCTACTCGTCATTGTGTCTTTCTTGTAGTTGCGTCTTTCTATTTGTTATGATCTTTTCTTGAACATCATTGTTTTTTTTAATTATAAATTCTAAAAAACATAATTATAAAATAACACTGTTGTATACTTATATAGTATAAAATACAATGATAAAATAACAACTATTTTATCAAATGCATTAAAACAATAACAAAACAACATAAAATTATTTAAAACCTAAAATATAATACTAAAATATTTTATTGTGTTTTTTTTGCTCGTCATTGTATTTTCCTGAGTACTATTTTATTGTTCTAAAATAATGAGTTTTAAAAAACTTATTGGTAAAATAATATCATTATGTACTTATAATAATAAAATATGTTATTGTGTTTTTTCTGTTTGTCATTATGTTTTTGGAACGTTATTTTTGTTTTTCTAAAATAATGAATTTGAAAAAACATATTGATAAAATAATATCATTATGTACTTTTAATTATATAACACAACGATAAAATAAAAACAATTTTATATAATATCAGGAATGTTTAAAAGCTCGCGTCTTGTTACTCGCTTGAAATTTGCTCCAAGAAAGTTCAAAAATAAGTCGCTCGAAATCGGCTCGGTTTGTTAACGAGTCAAGCAGGCTCGGAATGATTTGTAAAGGAGTCGAGCCCAAGCCAAAGTTAGCTCGGCTCGTAGCTCGATCGTTAGTTGGCTCGAATAAATTAAATGCTAAATTATAACTTTATAAATTATAAACCAATATTTGGTCATCTTATTTACCTTTAATGTAAGTTTGTCGACAATACATACATATATATACACACACATGCACACTTATAATTGGAAAAGGTTCTCGCACTCTACCAACTTTGGAGCAACGTACTATTTCACACGGGGGCGGATCAATGCTTACATGCACAGGGTCATGTGAGTCCATTGATTTTTGAGCCGGTAATGTGATGTATAATGCCGAATTTTTGAGTGAACTCATAGTTTTTCAAGAGGTGAATCCATTAGTATTTTTAGTTTTAGATTATAACTTAAAAATATTCCTGGTTCATTGGTTATGCACATGCATTTGGGGAAGAGGTCACGAGTTCGAGCAAGTCTGTTATCCTTTTCTTTTTTTTCATTATTTAAACTGTAAATTTATAATTTTACCCTTAATTTAACATACCTTAGAGCATTCACAGTAGGAATCTTATATTTATGTGAGTATGTTTCTTATATTTTAAGTAATGATTGTGAGTGGAGGAGGGACAAAAATTACTGTTTAATTTGTATATTTTGTGAATCACTATTCAACCCTTATAAATTTGTTAATATTTTTAAAAGTGGTTGTGAGTAGAAGAGAGAGAAAAATTAATAATAAAAGTATAAGAAAATATTATTTAATTGAGAAAAAGAGAGAAAAAGTAGTGTTTGTTAATGTAATTATAAAAATAAAAATAAGAAACCTGATGTTAATGCTCTTATAACTCTAACCCTAAAAAATACCCCCAATCGACTTCACTGTAGCCTCCCAAGTCCCAATCAACCCCATTGCTGCTACTGCGATTGAACCTTCCCCCCACCCACATCGACCTCACGAGTCACGACTGTTGCTTCCATTGAACCTGCGGCGATCGGCGACAATCAAATCCAGCGAGGCGGCGAAGCTTTCAGGTTTCTAAGGTTAGTTTTCTAATTTTGTTTTGTTTCTTTGTTTGTTTGTCCGTATTATAAGATTCAAACCCTGCATTTTGTTTTAGTGATTTTGATGTTTTTATTGTTGTTTGTTAATTTGTTTGAGTGATTTTAGTATCTCATTTGTGTTCAAGCCCTAGCTCATGTTTGAGCGTACCTGATGTTTGTAGCATAATCAAAACCCAAAACATTACACAACAAACTTACAAAGATAAGTTTAGGACCCATCTTTAGAAGGATTAAATTGTTCATAACCAACCCTATTTTCATTTGCACAAATAAAAAATTAAACTAAACTACTACTCCCAAATTATTCATAAATATTCTTAGGAATTTCTTGCTGTTAATGGGACCAAATATAAGTAAACTTGCTTTAGTCAACCAACCTTCAGCTTGGTTTTTTTCTAAAGTGAAACGACAATCCTTCAGTATAAATTGAAACAACAATCCTTCAGTTTTGCTAGAATTACATAAGAAGAGATTACATAGTATTCATCAAATTAGTTACTCAAATTCACCAAACACCTACCCTACCTCAAGATTGGTTTTTTTCAACTATAAATTGAATTAACCTTGAGTATTAGGAACAACTATAAAATGTAAATTTTATTTAATTTTCTTTGTTATTATATTTTTGTCAACATTTTCAATGCAATTTAATTATATATATTCCGACCCGGCCCGAGCCGATCGGACAACCCGAAAATTTTTATGTTGTTTCGTTACAAATTTAATCACCAAAATATAATGACCCCCTAAGAAAATATTTCTAGTTCCGCTACTGATTTCACACCTATTATAAAATGACACGTTACATCAATACAAAAACAAAATTACAGTGTGTTACAAATAAATGCTAGTGCAACACGTACGCGGTCAAAAATGGTTCATATATTCCCTTTATAAAAAATAAAAAGTAATAATAATAATAATAATAATAATAATAATATAATAATAATAATAATAATAATAATAATAATAATAATAATAATAATAATAATAATAATAATAATAATTAAAAAAAAAAAAAAAAAAAGCTAGTCAAAGCCTCAAAGGAACTCTGCAGTCTGCAACGGTACAACCACATCTCCGGTCCGTTTAAATGAGTGAAGTTTAGTGACATCCACAAGGGCCCATCGGACATTTCTGGACCATTAAGTTCTAACAGGCTCGGGCCCAACGATAAACTACTTTAATAAGGTTCTACTTATAAAAAGATGTTTCTTTATTTAACAACTAAATTTAAAGATTAATATACTAATAAATAGCTTTAGTAGACTCATATATTACGCGAGTTTAATAAATAAAATATTAAATTAAATAAAATTTCTAAAATGATATTCAAAGATAAGAAATGATTGAAATTACGTATAAGTAAGTATATCAGTAATAAAACAATGATATTAATTTTTTTATACTTTTGTTGTTTAAAAAAAAAGAACTTAAAAGTTTTATTTCAAAACAAACAATTTATTAAAATGTCATTTTTAAAACTTTGTTATTGTAACTCCTAATTTTAATTATTTTCTATTTATAAAAATTTTACTTTTTAAATACATAAATTTTAAAATATTTCATATTTATAAAACATTTTAATGTTATATAAAAAATTTATTTATGAAATTTTGTTTTTTAGAATTTACATTAATAAAAAATCTTTTTCTTAATTTATTATAAACTATTTAATCTAGAAAAAATTAAATAATATTTTTAGTAACTAATGTGATTATTAAAAAAAAAAAGTGTAAAAATTTTGGTAAGAATAAATATAAGGATTGCATATGTCAATTTTAGTCAATATTTTATTAAAGTAAAAAGATAATACATTAAGCTAATTTAAAACATTAAAAAAATAAAGGAAAAACTAGTGGGAAAAATTTCGGGGGGGGGGGGGGGGGGGGGGGGGGGGGGGACCTTTTACAATGCCTTTAAAAATAAGGAGGTTCACAATTTTATTTTATTTTATTTTCAAACTGGTTTGTATAAGTACGAGTTTTAAGTCAAAACCAGTTTCAGTTAAAACCAATTCAATTTAATTTGGGTTGTTGACCAGTTTCTGATAGGTATTTCCCGGTTTTGAGCGGGTTTTTCCGTTTCGGTTTCGATTTGAACCAGTGCAACTACTGGCAAATATAAACCGGTTACAAATCTACAGTTTATATCGATGCCAAACCAGTTCGAACAAGTATTGGTTCCTGTTTGGGTGGGCAGTTCTGGTTCAAAACCGGTTTTCTTTCCCGCCTCTAAACAAGTTGTTAACCCATAATGAGTCCTCCTTTAAACATGTTGCTTATTACAAAATTCATTTCATACCCGGCCTGAATATATAGCAGCAGCCCCATGGGGTGCCAGTCTAAGATTGAATTCGGTTCCAATATAACCGAATACCTAACACGTATTTTCATCAACAAAAAAAGCCCGTTTTGGACTCGAACTAGACCAGATTGAGAACCGGTTTTCAATCGTCTACCCGTTTCATTTGGTTCCATGCAGTTGGCTTGGTTTTATCATTTTCATGGTTCTATATCAAGCTCTGCACACTCCTATCAGTACTTCGTCCAACAGGTCCCCTCTCGATTGACCCGACCCACTTAACAAGTTCTATAAACAGTACTAGACAGGAGAGTCGGGCTCAACGCGTGGTCCTACCAATATACTATCCGGTCCAGGCCAGAAACACTGGCCTAACAGATCCGTAGGGCTAGAAGGGCTAACCGTCTCGTCTAACACAAAAACACAGCATTGCTCACCACGAACCGAATCATTCAATTCAAATAATAGATTCGTTGGTTTTTTCGTCCTTCCTTCTTTTTACAAGCTACCGAATAACAATACAAGAATCCACAAAAGAAAAAAAAAAATAAAAAATCACTCTTGTGAACTAACAACAAGCCTGAAACTGACATTTACCTTCACTTTCATGTCTCCACCACCTCCATTGAAGCCTTTTGATATCAAATCTTCACACTTTACAGATAAAAATGAAGAAACACTCCTATGAAGAAAAAGAAGAGAAATTTATCAACGAAGGCGTCACATTTTATAAAAGAAAAGGCATGGTTTTTTTTAAAATACTTACAGGGTTCAAACGTCTTTTGTTTCTCAAGATTTCCCTCTCCCAGACGCTTTTTCACGCTGACTGCGAAAATGACTCAGAAGTTGCTGTGCCTGCTTCAATAATTAAACAAAAACGTTACAAACAGGATAAAGCTAAATTGATTCACGAGTGGCAATTCTGACCAATTTACTTAAAACTGAGTTGATTTGGGTCGTATTTTATCTCATGTGTGCCAAATAAAGAAAACTACCTATACTAGGGATGGCTCAATTGGGTTTAAAGCTGCTTAAAGTCTGTCTTTAACACATCATTTACTTAAAAACCGTCAAAAAAATGTTAACGAGTAAACGACGATATGTTTGGACGTGAAACCATTTTGACCCATTACCCAACCCGCCAGACCATTTCATCTAGCCACGCGTAGAAAGTATGTTCATTTCACAGGCTTAACGACTACTAAACATGATCAATCAATCAAAGAACAATAATATTAGACGTGGCCATTTCAACCCATTTACTGCTTAAGCAGGTCAATTCCTGTTTTGTTTAATCTCAATTGGGTCAAATATGTTGCAAGTAAAAATCACAAGTTTTTACCTTCTCCTTGGCCCGTGATGTTCCGGATTGGGACAAAGCAACCAGAGGTGGGACCGCACCTTCTTGAAGAACCAACCGACAATATTTGGGACTATTTAGACAAAGTTGTAAAAGTATAGAAGCAGCATTCTCTTTACCCCTTTGAGAACCCGTTTCAACAACCTCAACCAACAACGGGATCCCTCCTTCTCGTGCAATTACTAAACAGCCCTCCGGTACACTAGCAAGATTTGAAAGTAAAGCAACCGCCTTATCAACCATTTGTGTTTCAGGGTCCATTAACTCCACAAGATACTTAACTGCCCCTGCTTGTATTATCCGAGCTTTATTCTCATGAAAAATCGATAAATTAAACAATGCAGTAGCTGCATCTTTTTTCCCTCTTAGGGTGCCGGATCCTAAAAGGTCAACCAATGGTTTGATCGCACCAGATTGACCAATTTTGACCCGATACTCCTCTAATAAAGACAGACTGAATAACGCTGCTGCTGCGTTTTCTTTAGCACATGTGTTTCCCGTTACTAAAACATGGATCAATGGTTCAACAGCACCTGATTCAGCGATCATTGACTTTATGTTTCCGTTGATCGACAAATTTAGAAGAGCAGTAACTGCGTGTTCTTGAGTAAGCTTATGATTGGAATGTAATAATGAAACAAGAGGTTGAATGGCTCCAGATTGTCCAATCAAGTTTCGGTTTTCCATATCATTTTTGGCAAGAAACCGTATTTCTTCAGCGGCCTTCATTTGGGCTTCATTTGAGGGAGATTTGAGATCCTTAATAAGTTGTTTTACATATGCAAATGTTGTTGAATCGTTTGGTGAAGAATCAGGTAGAGCATAAGCAGTTCTCAGGTAACTACGGTTTCCACCATTGGGATTAATTATTTCATTCGCGCTATTAGAACTGTGGAGCTGGTTCCCAGAATCAGAAGCTGTTTCTCCAGACAATTCACATAAAGGTTCAGAACTAGAAACAGCTGTTGAAGTAGATCCACTCCGACTATGACTACACGATTCTTCGGCTGATCGATGGTTTGACTTCTGAAAGCTCAGTCGGTCAAACCCGTTTTCAATTGTCAAACTGCTAACTATTTGATCTTCTGATGACGACTTATCATGATGTTCAATTGTACGATCAACCTTTATATTGTTTTCAACACACCAGTTTGATATCAAACCTTTGACTGTGTAATTCGGGATCAGGTTCTTGTGTGAAAGTGTTTGGCGGGTTACAGGGCATCTCAAAAGCCCGTTATCAAGCCATTTCTGGATCGAATCCCGTTCATAGGTTTGACCAGTTGACACGATCACTGGGTCAAACATGAGTTGCAGGGTCAATGGGCAGATGAAATATGAAGGGACTGAAACGCCATTAATAGCTTTAATGATATCAAGATTAACCATGGTTTCCCTTATATGAAAAACAAGATCGGAGATATAGCCAATTTCATTCAGTTGGTTAATCTTAATATATTCCTTTTCAACCGCAAGACTTTCTTTTAGCAGTTCATGACCTGATGATAACTGAAGCAATTCTATGATTTCCATAATAAGTTCGAATGGTGGAACCTTTTGTTCTTTTACGAACTTTAACACCTCTTCTAACTTCTCTGCTGCAATTTCTGACCTCAAATTCTTTATTTCCTCCATAAAATGCTGAAAAATGGACAATATAATGCAGTCATGATTCATGAACAGTGAACAGAACCAATGTTATAAAAACAGTAACAAAAACTTGAGATAATATTCAGGTCCTAACAGTTTATTGAACATTTTATTATATTTTCATTTTGTTTCGCATTTGATGTAGTGCACGATGAGTCTGTTATTTGCATTATACTTAGGAAAGGATTTCAGTGTTTCACAAATTTTGAATCTTGGCCACCTATCCTACCAACATTAGCAGTGTTCAACATAAAAGACTCATTGCATATCTAAAATATATTAATTACATCTAAAGTTGTGTGTTTTCTGTCAATCCAAAGAATTCGAACATCAAGCATACCTTAATATCAGCTGAAGTGGAAGTAGATGAGTTTGATGATGAAGACTCCAATGGCCCGCATACGTTTTCACATATCTTGATTGAATATCTTTGAATTTTTGAAATAAGTTGTTTGCTTTGCACAACCTAGAAATATATTCAAGAAAGAAAAACAATTAATGCCTTCATTTTCTTTGTCGACGTTAAATAATCTACCATAACTTTGTAAGGATACACACCCCATAAATTTTGCTCATGTGAATATTCCAGTTCTCAATGAACTCTCGGGCCTCATTTACAGCTACATCGAGTTCTTCAAACTCCTTATACAGGATCTCATCCGAGTGTATGCAGGATTCATCAATGTTATCAAGTATCCGTTTAAACAGCTTCAGTGAATTAGCGACATCTTTGTACTCTTGCTGACTTGGCAGGTTCTTCGGCACTCCAAATGTGACAAGATGAATGAATCGAGAAAAGCTGTTACTTAAACATTTCAAGAGCTTTTCTAAACCCATTCCTGCTTGCATAATAACCAAAAAACGAGTCAAAATCCATAACTTCCTCCAGAATGGAAAACATATATAACACAGAATTATCAAGTTGTAACTACCAATCTGTAGAAAATTAAAAAACTTTTGATCACTAGATATCGATATATTCAGCATCAGGTTGGCAAGATAGCAACCTGAAACACTAGATTGTCACGCATCCTACATAATTCAAAGCCAAAGGCACTGAATAACAAGCTTACAAACCTTGTAATAACTTATGCAAATTCTACAGAAGAAACATATCGTCATTCTATCTTCAATTTACATGATTCCACACAAACAAAACATAGAATCGCACGAGAATAAGAGTATCAGACACTTAGTCGAACAACTGGTGTGCAACAAAAACAAACCACAATCATGGGAGTTCTTAGATGCCAAATTTTGTACAATAACAGTCACAAATCTATGTTTATAATTGATACTCATCAATTAAACACCTAAAAGATAAATTGCTCCAAAATACATGCTTTTAAGTTGTAATTACATGAACGGTGAACCCACTTCGAACCCTCGCTAACATCCCAAAATTCACACAAACCCAACAAAACATTCACAAAAGCAAACCATAAACCAACAAAACAAGCTAATTTCCATCAAATTCAACAGAATCCCCATCAAATTATTGTTCCAAACAACAGGAAATGATTCAAGAAACGCATAAAACGACAAAATTATGAACAAACCTAACGTTTGTAGTCGTGCGAGTATGGAGATAACAAACAGATCTGGATCAAACCCACAAAGGAATGAGCTTTATGAAGAAATATTCATCTGGGTATACGAATTTTGGCCAGCAGTTTGCAGAGTGATTCATGAGAATCAAAGGGACGAAAGGGGAAAGGGGTTAAATTGGTGGTTCGATATAGTTGCGGGTTTGTTGGCGATTGTAATTGAATATTGATTTGGTGTTAATTAATTATAAACAAATCATGATTAAAGAAATCAAAAAGGTGGAAAACTTTTATTATGATTAGGATGAAGGTGACGTAAGAATTGACCCACAAGATTCGACATCAACCAACGAGGCAATGACTCGTATAATATATGTTCTTGACTTCACATATGTATGAGTTGAATTTTACATTGTTCGTGTAAAATTTGAGGTTGAGTTAGTTGAATATAGAATGTAGTTAGGTGTTGGCTTGTTTAATGATACACTATAAGTTAAAAGATAAATTATACAAGAGGTCAAAGTTCTTAATTGATTTGACACACGTGAGCAACTTCTCTTTTGTATACCTTATGTTCATCTACTAACAATAAAACATACGTTGAGTTGACAATTTAATAAACGTGTGAATAAACGTTGCATAGTAGCATTTATTAGCATATCGGGTTGTTAATGATCCTATTTTTTGACACATATAAACTCTCATAGGTTTGTAAACTCGTTGAATGTTTAGTTGATTGTTACGCAGTAAATTTGTTTATATCATTTACTTAACGAAGAATGGACAAACAATTCATTTGTTCATTCAATTAAATGCACAAACATGACACTTTGGATTTTACATTGGATTTTGTTCACTTTTAATTTATGTTTGTTTATGTTTATTTATGGCAACTTTGTTTGTTTAGAATATTAATAAATGAACATAAACGAATATAGACACGTTTAATTTCTTAACAAAAGCCTTGAACAAGTAAAGCATTTCGTTTATATATTTGTGTTTGTTTCATTGTTTGGCTAAAGGTAAATTAGTAAACATGAACAAGGCTTTGTTCTTATTAATTTAATCTGTTTATAAGCACAAACAACAATTTCATAACTCCTTTAAATACACATAAACAATAAAATCAGTACGCAATAGTGACAGTTTATTCGTAACAGTGATTCAAACTTGTGTCAGGTCTTTAAAATCACAAGATAAATCTACGGCCAATTTGTTACTTTTTTACAAAGAATCTGTTTTTTTTTTTTTTTTTTATGGATGTTAAAGATCTATTCCTAAGTTTATTAAACTCTAATGTTTTCTTTCTTTTAATAATATAACATCATTTAAACTTACCAAGTCAAAAGTTCTGTTCGTCTCATTCTTATTTTATTTTTATTTTAATCTTTTTAAATGATCATTTACTTCCATTTGTCACCTCCAAATTTGGTAACTCAAATCACATCATACAACTTGTTTTTCATTGGTTGTGTGTATCATGCGTGCTACTTTTAGTGTTACAGTTGCATTTAAGACTTTTAAGTGTTAACGCATATGTAATCGGAGAGGAGATATCGTAAGAAAACCACAAAGTTATAAGAAAAATAAAGAAAACTAAAGAAAACGATCACATAATGTATAAATTTTTTATCTCTACCCTTAATATATATGTGTGGGTATATATAAATAAAGTTATGGATTAAATGAAAATGGTATTATGGTTTTGCATATACGTCACACTTAGGTTACGTATACATAACCATTTTTTATTCGACATAATGTTACGTATACGTAAGACTCTTCATTCTCATATGTATGCTCAACATATATGTATCAAATACTTAAATAACATTTTTACAATTAAAATAACAAAAAAGTTATGATTTCCAGATGAAAAACAAATAGATCAGACCGGTTAAAATAACATTTATAATTCGAAACAAGATGATAAATTCCCTGTTAAAAAAAAACAAATGTCACCGGAGACCGACAGCACATCACTCGATCCACCACAATCGACCTTCTGCAAACAAACCACCACACGTATCTCTCTCACAAGCTTTCATCACACACACACACCATTTTCACTTTCCCTTTCACACACACCAAATTCCCATTAGGGCTTAATCATCTCTTCCAATTTTGATTTTCACCACAGCAGTCATGGATAAACTTGATAAACTCAAACTGGCTTCATCATCCTTCGGCGAGCGATTGATGACCGGCGGAGTACAGATGAGTCGCATGGTGAGCACGAAGATGAAGGAGATCTTACAATCCCCAACACCCGAGTCAAAGATCGTCGACGAAGCTACGTTGGAGACGATGGAGGAGCCAAATTGGGGGCTGAATTTGCGCATCTGCGGTATGATCAACAGAGAAGAGTTCAACGGAACAGAGATCGTGAAAGCGATCAAAAAGAAGATATCTTCTAACAAAAGTGTTGTTAGTCAGAGGCTGAGCCTTGATCTGCTGGAGACGTGTACGTCGAACTGTGATAAGGTGTTCTCTGAAGTGGCGTCGGAGAAGGTGCTTGATGACATAGTGGCGATGATTCACGATGGTCGGACCGATCATCGGAATAGGACTAAGGCGGTGCAGTTGATTAGGGCTTGGGGTGAATCGGAGGAGCTCATGTATTTGCCTGTTTTTCGTCAAACTTACATGGTGAATCATCTCTTTGTTATCTATTTCATAGCTTACTTCTTTTTGGTTTTGTGTTGTTTATGTTTGATTCAAGTTGTTTTCATCTTTTTGTTTGAGTAGATGAAGACAAATTATGCATCTTTCATGTTGAAAATTGTGTGATTCGTTTACATTAAGGGCCATGATTAATTGTCTAAAATAATGATTTGGGATATGAGGATGTTTAGTTTAGAACCATGGGAACACTTCTAGAGTTGTGCCTGACATTCTACTACACAAATAATTGAGTCTTTTCATATGGAAGGAGAGTGAAGGAAACAACAATGGTGGTCTGGACGTGTAATCGTTAAGTTAGTTGGATGACGATCATCGGTTGATGAATAAAGATATATGAACAACTATCTCGTACGCATAACATAGGTGCTATTAATAACTTGTGAATCATTTTTAACATCGATCATATGTAGGGTAGCATGACCCAAAACACATAAGGAAAATAATCATGTTTTGGGATGTGGTTGTGTTTGGCTTGTTGTTCAGTTCAGTCGTTTAATTAAACAGGTCGACCCGTTAACTCATTTATGATCTGTTTAATCCATTTGTTACATGATAAGCGATGACTTATGAACAAAGATCTGTGATATGTGTCAAATCTAGTATCAGGTGCCGGTCTATTATTTTCCTTTTTTTTAGTCCAGAAGAATCCAATGTTTGTGAAGTTAGAAAACAATCAAGGAATCTATAGTAAAGATTTTTCAGTAGATTGTATTTTGTATCATATATCTATTTATCATCAAGAAAGCATCCAGGCCATGATAATTTATTAGATTATCGCAACTGCTCCCTCCACCCTACAATAATTGCAACTTTTGACCTAATAATCCAAGGGAAGGAATCAAATACAAGCAAAATTACCAAGATTAACAGGTGTATGTTTATCCAAATCATAATAATCACACTGGCCCAAGTTATCTGGATAGGACCAATGGTGCTTTTTTTTTTTTTTTTTTTTTTTTTTTTTTTTTTTTGCTCTTCCTTTGAACATGTAATTGAACAGAAACATATGCATATTTATATTGCAGAACCTGAAGACCAACGGAATACCTGCAGGATCACAGGCTGCAAACCCGAGCCCTGGATATCAATCAATGGAATCAGTGGTTTATCAACAACCTATGACAGCCCCTGATAGATACCCACTGCCGGATATTGATTTAATGGGTTTAGAAGACGATACCACTGCATACACGATTGGTGGTCCATCTGTGGAACAAAAGAAAGAACTGCTGTTGGTTGGTAGAAACAGTCTTGACCTTTTATCAAGCATACTTGATTCAGGGATGGAGCCCATACCCATCAATGTAAGATCTTTGATGCCATTGTCATACAGCCATTATTTCACTTTTATGTTATATTTTGAAATGTTTGTTCTAGGTGGTGAAATTAGTGGGTTGGTTAACAAGTCAAAACGGTTTAATTATATGTATGGGTCTGGTTGGATTGACCCACAATTCCTGTTTTTCCCTAAAATCCCAACAATCTATAGATATTTATCGTGCCATATGTGCCTACTCGAAATTTACCAGTGCATTAATAATCTATACACTCCGGGCTACTTTTAACTCGTTTGACTTGTTCTGCAGGACGAGCTAACGGTTAGCATGTTGGAAAAGTGCAAGGAATCTCTGCCTGTGGTTCAAAGAATAGCAGAAACTACTACTGATGATGATATACTCCTTTTTGAAGCTTTAAATCTGCATGATGAGCTTGAACAAATCATCTCCAGATGCTCAGAAATCAAAGGCAAACTGGGATCTGACCCGTTGGAAACGGATACTACCAAACCAATCGCAACCGCTTTGACTAGCGAGGTCAAAGTCAAAGAAGAAAGTCAAACTTCAGCGACCCGTAAAGATGAGACCACCGAGCAGGTAGAAGCTGTTTGAAATACGGGATTACTTCCGCGTACGTTCAATAATCAGTAGACTTGAACTTTAAAATCCCTATAAATAATGATACTGAACCAGTGAACCTACTCCTTATTTAGTGTGGATCTTGTTATTAGTAATATTAATCTTGTAACCTTAAATTATGAATGTCCTGACTTGGTGTGTATGTGATTAGAAGGGGTAAAATGGATGGGTCAGACAACATAAGCACATTTTGTTTAAATTTTTTTTTTTTATAAAAATAGATTTTCATAGATTTTGTGTGCAAACTATGATTACTGAATATATATTTAATCTTAATGCATAAAGTAGGCAGGTAGAAATAGGGTGTTAATGATTAAATTGATGGTGTTGGCAGGTAGAACCTAGCTCGAATCAGAATATATTGGCTCGAACCTGTATCACAAACTTATGTCTTTTAATATTACTGGATCCAGCAATCTTGACCCAAACGAGTAAATTTGGGTTGATATGGGTTCAAAATATAAAATAATGGGTTGGGTTGGGTTGAATTATATTTTCAAATGGGTCAAGGTGGACAATTTCAAAAGTTAGAAAAAAAGATCAATTGATCAAAATGGGTGATAGAGAATATGGAACGGGTCAGGATGGGTTATTAGGTATTTTCATCTTCTCCACATCTTTCCAACTTCTCAATTCCATTTCAATGATTAATTTTCGTTTGGGTGTGATTTACGTTTTACGTTGTTGATTATCATGTCTCTCATTACCGCCGACGCCCCGACCACGCCCGCGGCCGATTCCGGCCGCCGCCGCCCCCGAACGCCGCCCGCGGCCGCCGCCCGGACCGCCGTTGACGCGACCCGACCCCTACGCGCATGACTGTCGACCACCGCTGCCTAACCGCGTCGGTTTAGACGCGCTCGACGGAGACTGCCGGTTCTCGACGATGGGCGTGATCGGTTAATGGTGGCAGAAACGGGGCGCGGTTGGCGGTCGCGGTCAATTGTCGACGGTGACGATGGCGGTGGTCGGTGGTATGTAGCGACGATGATCAATGGTAATGGAGGTTGTGTCGGTTTGAAATGGGTTAAAGTGGTCGAAATGAAAAAATATTTTTTTTTTGTAATAGCATTGACCCATCTTGACCCGAACTTATCTTGACCTAAACTCATTCTGACTCACATCCATTCTAATTTTTTTTTCTATTTACCCATCCTAACCCATACCCATCTTGATCCAAACCCATCCTGACCCGGCGATCAACCCAATCCAACCCATACACTTTGCCACCTCTAAATATTACATTAACATCATGTCAGAAATTCACACCACTAGCTAGTTAAATGCGTTAAGAGGTAGACTTTTGACTTGTTTGTTGTGGGTACGTCTATATTAAAAATGAAATAGACGTTAAAAATATATATATTAATTCTTCTTAGAGCATTCACAGTAGGTTTGGTATATTTATGTGAGTGTGTTTCTTATAATTTAAGGAATGGTTGTAAATGGTTGTGAGTGGAGGAGAGAGAAAAGTTACTATTCATTTTGTATATTTGGGGAATCACTGTTCAACCTTTATAAAATTTTTAATATTTTTGAAAGTGGTTGTGAGTAGAAGAGAGATAAAAAGTAATGATAAAAGTATAAAAAAATATTATTTAATTGAAAAGGAGAGAGAAGTAGTAGTGTTTTTAGTATAATTATAAAGATAAAGATATGAAACCTGATATGAATGCTTTTAGTTGCTATCTTAAAGAAATTGATTGGTATAAAACGAGAAAGCCACTTAGGGTCTAGGCTTTGAATGGGTAAAGGAAGCATTGGAAAGGTTGAATTTGATGGATTGCAAACCAATAGATACAAGTAAGTGTATATATGTATGTATAGGGTCCTTAGAATTAAATAACCTCTCAAACACCTTTTTGCATTTACTCTATTCCAATTGATATTGATAAGTGATGGCCAAAAGGTCCAAAGTCCAACCATACCTAGCCAAACCCTACTATTATGTGATAAAAGATGCAAAAAGCTTTGAATGCTAGAGGCCCCGAGACACATGTGGTCAACATAATGCCTCATTATGTAGGTTTCTATTTTGGGACTCATATCCATTTTTATCATTTATCTACTGAATCTTTTAAAAAAGATATGTTTTTTTTTTCTTCATTTTCCATGTTTTTCGGTGAACCGGTAAGGCTTTTTAGTTCTTGAAAGAGTTGTTTATACATTTTGAGTATGTTTGATGTTTTGAGACGGATCTGGGTATATATAAATAAATAAATGTGTCTTTTTTCATATGTGTTGTTTTAGTGATTTTGTATGTATTCAAACTCATGATCTTTAAAGTATTAATGAGACTTTAGAACATCTCTAACCCACTATAGTTGTTGTATGTGGAGGATGTGGCGGCGGATATATAGCAGAGAGGGAGTGTTTGTGTCTGTGAGCAGGGGCGGATCTTTATTGGGGCCGGGGGGGGGGGGGGGGCCGCCGCCCCCCCTGTTTTTTTCGCCCGTAGTGTTAAATTTTAGTCCAGCAGTGTAAATTTTTGGTCAGGTAGTGTAAATTTTTATATAAATATCAAGTTCGCCCCCCTTAAAAAAAATTGATTTCGCCCCCGCCCCCCCTACGAGAAAGTTCAAGCTCCGCCACTATCTGTAAGGAAGGCCACTGCTTGTGAAGTAGAGTTTATAAGGTTATGAATGAGAGAGAGAGAGAGAGAGAGAGAGAGAGAGAGAGAGAGAGAGAGAGAGAGAGAGAGAGAGAGAGAGAGAGAGAGAGAGCACCGGTCAATTCTTTCACTAGAACAAAACACAAGCATTAAGGAGTCTTGAGTTGTGCGTTGGCGATTGACGTCATTTGCCTTAATATGAACCCACTTGTGTTATTTATGTAATCTCTATACTAGAGTTTAATAAAAAAAGATTGATTAAAGAAATAATTCCCATATGATTCATGCTAAAAGCATATGTTTTCTACTAGTAATTTTATAAAACAAGAAGAAAGTTGAAAAGTATGGCTTTTGAGGTAATCAAAAAATAATAATCAATTGCTTTGGATTACTTCTTGTTAGTTATTACATGGTTTTGAAAACCGGACCGGACCGGCCGGTTCGACCGGTTGGACCGGGAACCGGACTCCAATCCGGTCCGGTTTAGTGCTTAAAACCGTTTTAACGTCAAACCGGCGGTCGGACCGGTTGAACCGGTCGAACCGGCGGTCGGACCGGGAACCGGACCGGTTGAACCAGTGGTCGAAACGGGGGTCGGACCGGTTGAACCGGTTTTTTTATATATATTTTTATTTTTTTTGTAATTTTTACATATATTTATAAAAAATAATTATAATTTTATCCTGTTTTTATATCCGGTTCGACCGGTTGAACCGGTCGAACAAGCAGACCGGTAAGATGTCCGGTTCACCGTCCGGTCCGTTTTTAAAAACATTGAGTTATTACGTCCTAGAAAAAGATTTATACGACCACTATGCATTTGAATATTGCGTTTTAACAATGTCAACTCACGTATTTATTAATCTTGACTTTGACATCGCTTCATGGTTTGACCATGGCTAAAAGTGGTACTTCTAGGAAACCTTGGTTAATATTTGCTTAGATAAACTTCGATGTTGGCTATTTAAACAAACTTATTTTGTTTTCTTATTAAAAATTTTGGTATACAATAACAACATATCGTAGATCACCTCCCTCTTTCACCACCGGTATTCAAGTTCTTTAAAATACGAATATATGTGATACATGAGTCATAAGAAGACAATTCATGATTCAGATGCTTGATGATAAGAAGGAATAATCAAATTGAATTCATGAATTTACCTGGGTGATCAATTTATGGGCTGAATTTTATCTTCGAAACCCATTGTAAGGGGTAGTGCACGAGAAAAAAATCATGCAGAAATGATCGACTCTTTAGACGCCCCGAAAATACTATGAGATGTTCGGAAATGGTCGAAGTAGTTGAATAGAAGGATTACGATGACTATAGCCCTTGGTAAATTTACCAAAGACGAAAATGATTTGTTTGATATTATGGATGACTGGTGACGTAGGGACCGTTCGTTTGTGTAGGCTGGTCCGGCCTATTGATCTTTCCTTGTGCCTATTCAACCCCAAAAGAACCAGATTCCATAAACAACATAGAGAAAGAATGAAGGGAATATCTTATCGAGATAGTACTGTTTGTTTTGGTAAATACGTTCTTTAGGCACTTGAACCCGCTTGGATCACATCTAGACAAATAGAAGCAGGTCGACGAGCAATGACACGAAATGCACGTCGCGGTGGAAAAATATGGGTACGTATATCACGTCCTTACTCCTTGCCATCTTTAACAGCCACACAAAACACAAACAAAAATCACCGAGTCGTCAATCTCCATTGTTTTTTTAGTTTCCCGCATTGAAACGTAAACCTTGAGAAATCAAATATTAACATGGGCATGATAATGGTAATAGGATTTAACTTGTAACATAATTGAGATTTTTGTGTGTGTCATAGATATCTGATCTGAATATGGTTTCAGCTTTATAAATAACATATTTTAAATTAAGTTTTAGAGCATAAACTTTAAGATATTTATAGGTTAAAGAAGAGTAAGGTATTAATTTATTTGGATCAAGAAAGAAAGTCTTATGGACAATTTACATGATAAACTATATGAAGTTTTTGTACTTTACAAATACTATAGGGACTATTATTGTAGTTTACTACGTTTTAGAAAACGAAAAAGGAAAATAAAATATAGGGGCAGACCAAGTTTTGTCTATATTCAAGATCCAACTTTTGCCTTTTATTTTTGATCTCATCCCTCAAACTTTTATCACCAAAATATTCTTTCCTTAATTGTTATTTTAAGCTCTTATAAATATTACAAAAAACCAAAAATAAATTTTATATAAATATATTAATCAACTTATCTTTCAACAATATAATTTTAATGATTAAAGGAAATTTTATTCACTTGTAGGTTAATATATACTCTCTTACTTATTACACTTTAAACTAATTTGATTAATTTTGATATCTTTAAGAAAAGACTGTTATTTCCGTATAACCACTTATATATGTGAGCTTTCAATCTGTACACACCTGTATAAACAGTTTATGCTCAAATACATCTGTTTTGAAGTTGTATACTTTCTAATTGAACTTATTATATACCTTGTACTCCGGGGTACCTTTTTAACTAACACTCTTTGTCTATAATCTATATATTAATAAAGTAATGAACCGGCTATAATAACTTTAATAACACAACTAACAATTTTTTTAAAAAAACAATATACCAAAAATAATAATACCATTTTTGTCACCATCTCAACAAAGTATCAACCAACCACTCCTTTTTAAGCTTCATCAACCACAAACCTTTTGCTCCAACCTCTCACACATCATATGGCCAATCAAACCACCACCTCACGCGCCACCGCCAAACGCCGTAGAATCTCCGACGACCACCACCACCACCACCACTCTCTGCTACCAGGGCTGCCGGACCACATAGCCCACCTCTGCCTATCCCTCATCTCCCCATCCGCCTTGTACTCCGTCTGCCGCTCATGGCGCCGCCTCATCTACTCCGGCGACTTCCCGCCATTCCGATCACTTTACACCCTATCTCTACCCACCATCGGCGGCGTTGACGCCGGAGAAACACTTCGGCTGTCGTCTTTTGACCCGATCTCCTCCAAATGGACCACCGTGGATTCTCCGGCACCACCGCTGCCACCCAATCTCCACCGTGTATCCCACCGGCACCCGTCGTTCATGTCACGGAGTTTGCCTTTACCCATACAATCTTTATCGGTATCCGGCAACCTCCTCCTCATCGCCGCCACCTCCGTTCACCGGAATATTCCATTTCCCGCGTTCACACGTCCGATCATGTTTAACCCATTATCCAATACGTGGTCATCATGTCCACCATTATCAACCCCACGACGGTGGTGCGCCGCCGGAGCTGTAAAAGATACGGTGGTTGTTGCTAGCGGAATTGGTACCCACTACACCGAGACCGTCGCTCGATCCGTCGAGAAATGGGTTCACCGGAAAACTGAATCTTGTGATCGGAGACGAAGAGATTCAAATGGAAACGATGAAAAGATACAATCTTTGAACCTAAAAACTGAATCTTTTGATGAAATGTTGAAAGATTCAGATGGAAACTGTGAAAAGATTCAATCTTTGAAGATAAAAACTGAATCTTTTGATGAAATGCTGAAAGACTCAACCGCAAACTGTGAAAAGATTCAATCTTTAACAAATTGGATGACAAAAACTGAATCTTTATCAAAAGATTCAAATGGGAATTGGGAGAAAATGCGATCTTTGAAGCATTCAAAGCTTTGTAGAGAAGCCATTGATGCCGTTGGGTGGAAGAAGAAGCTTTGTATGGTGAATGTGAAAGGTGATTACGCAAAAGAGGGGTTTGTTTACGATCTTGATTCCGACGAGTGGGCGGAGATGCCGGTGGGGATGTTGGGTGGTTGGCGGGGGCCTACGGCGGCGATGGAGGAGGAGACGATGTATGTGGTGGATGAATCACGAGGGGTGTTGAGGAGATACGATGAGGGTGGTGATAGGTGGTCGGAGGTGGTGGCGGATGAGAGGCTGAAGGGGGCGGAGTACATCGCCGCCGGTGGTGGTAGAGTGTGTGTTGTGGGTGGGAAGACGGTGGGGATTGTGGTGGTGGACGTGGTAGCGACGCCGCCGCGGTTGTGGGTGGTGGAGACGCCGCCGGGGGATGATATATTGGGGCTTCATATTTTGCCGAGGGTGTGCTTGCCGGAAGTTTCAGTCGCCGGTGAATGTAGGTGAATACAAAGAATAGCTTTTTGATGATTGATCGCATATATTATTTTTATTTGTTTATGGTAAAAAATATGTGTATTTTTGTTTCTATAGAATATTAGAATTGAATTGAATCATTGTTGTTACATATATGGGGTCCGGCACTACTATAGCATGGTATCATTGTTTCCTCTTTTGGATTTGATCTACTTGAAAGTATATGAGTAATTAGTGAAATCAATAACAAGTTAACACTTTGTTTCAAGATAAAACCGGTTTTATTAGGAACGGGACAAAACATGGTTTAGTAAACATGGGTTGAAAGAACCGGCTATTTATAAGTTATAACGGATGAACCATAATGCTTGTTGAACCAAGATTTAAGATGTGAGATTTGATAAATTCAGTCATGGATCTGTCGCCAGTAGGGATATGACGTAATCTTAAAGTCTGATAGAGCCACATATGTGCGTAGAAAACTTGAAGAAAGTAGGCTACGATATGGATGAAGACCATGATGATGACTGGTTATTGCGTGGCTTATAGATCGACATTCAGGACTTTTGAGTTCAAAAATATGGATTATAAGATAAGATAAAAGAAATGAGAGGCCATGAGAAATGAAACCTTTAATGGCTTTAGTTTTTATCTTTTTCTAGGTAAGCCTTAATGTTTGTTTTTATAGTTTGATATTATTTTAACAATTTACCGAAATTCAAACGCAAAAGATATCATTATTTTAAAGTTATTATGGCGTGAACCGATTTTCGAAACTAATTTAACCGGTTAGACCCCTTAGAACAAATTAACTAGTAGAGCAACCATTTAAATAACTTTTATGATTTTCAAAACCGTGTATTGAACGGACAAGTGTTGTGTGTTCGATTGCAAGAGAAGGTTGTGCATTGAGAGGACTAGGTTGTGACCAAGGGATATGATGATTTATGTGGTTTAACAAGCAACGCGGAAATGTCCAACTACGAGCTCATTCAGACAAGGAAGTCTACCACTTTATTAATAACTTCAATATTACCTTTTAAAATACATATATACCACACACCTATATAACAATTATATTATAATATATAAACATGTTATAATTATATAAGGTTATTAGATTTTAATAATCCTAACTTTGATTTATTGGTTGGAATTAATCTCAACTCAATAAATGTTTACAGAATTACAGGCACTCCCAACTTTAAGCTTATTTTCCTTCAACGATCCCTTACTAACTAAGAGTTAACATCGTTAGTTTTTGTTGACGTGGACTACTTATATGGCCAAAATACTAAGTAGAAAATCAAAATTAACCATCAGATGCGTTAATTTGAAACTTCTGTATTCTAAAACATGTTAATCTCCACCACTTGATCTGAACCACTTGCTACGTTAGAGGTAGATTTCAGGCGGCGACGATGGAGGCTAGACATCAAAAAATAGACTTGATGGAGGCTAGGCGGCGACAGAGTCGAAAAGTAGCTTAAAGTTTGCCCTAGTTCATTAAAAAACTAATCGGGATTAACTCTCAATTAGTAGGTGATTGTTAGAGGAAGATAAAGTCAAAATTGAAAGTATATGTAAACATTTTTTTTAAGTTGGTATTAATTCTGACCAAAAATAAAAATTAATATTATTAAAATTCAATAACCTAATTATATATCATGCACTATACATAAAATTTAATATTTTAAATCTGGTTTTGCATAGAGGTTTAATATTTTTGGATTTTTTTACATCTAGTTTAATTTCCTCGACAAAAAACATTCTAAAAGTATTGGGCAAAGCCAACTGAAATGGCACGTCCGTAAGATGACATGATGTAGATGCTCCAAATGAGAGAATGATAACAATATTAACAAAAAGAAAAAAATTAACAATGATGGATGAAGAAAATTTTTTTATTTTTAGTTTGTTTTTCTTAGATAATATTGTTAAAAGAAAAAAAAACAAAAAATAAATAAAACGCTAGAAGGAGGGCTTGAACCTCCGACCTTGTGGTTAACAGCCACACGCTCTAACCAACTGAGCTATTCCAGCTTTGTGTACAATTGTGTCGCAGCCACTTTAAGAAACAATATTTTAAATTGGGCTGGGCTTCATTCAGTTTTTTGTTGGGCCTTGGATTGTTGAAGAGTAGGAAAATAAAGTTTAACAAAGGAGTGCAATTGTTACGTTCTTTAGAATACAAAAATACAATTTCTTTTTTCTTTTTCGTTCTTACTTACAATCGAGCAAATAGATATAAATAAACAATTGTGAGTTTTATAAGAGTAGCCCTAGCTAATTCATGGATGGTCGAAGTTCATGGTCGGAGATATGTGATGTATAAACAACCATACTTATGCAAGCGGCATAGATACATAGTACTTTGCTAATAGTAGGAATTGAAGTCTAGTTTACACATGAAGATTGTTCATGTAAATTAACGGTGAGACCATTAAACCTCATGATGTTAAAATACAGGTATAGATACAGAAGGCATAAGTTAGTAGAGATGACTTGCTACTGTCATTATTTGGTTGGTTGATGATTGAGAGGTCTTAAGTGATTTCATAGAGATATAACGAGTGATCACATCATCATAGAGAAACTTACGGTAGAAATAATGGTTGATGGGTTTCAAATAGACAATTGGAGTGTAGAAAGTGACTAGTAGGTTATAAGGGTGATGCTACAATGGTAAACAACTTCATTAATCTTCAATAAGTCATTAATTGGCTATAAAAAAGGCGAAACAACTAAGCAGGTGGAATTGCGATGCAGGACACTAAATTATTTTCATACTAGAATATGCATGTGGTGTGAAAGTAAGTGCTTGGCTATATACTAAATTTTAACTAAATTTGATATAGTGTGATTATCGGGTGAGATATGTCATGGAATTAAAGATGAAAATCACAAGTAACACCAAAACTATCTTCTAAAATGTACTTTCGACAATATATCTGAACCATAAGAATTATCAATTGAAAGTTAGAATAGAGTCTAACCAAATTACAATGTGTTTACTTATTTAAGCCCGTCTTGAGTTTTCTTAAACTAAACTCAAGTTTGTGTTCTTAACGACTTATCGAATTACCAAACCGAAATTAAACATTTACGCTTAACATAAAGCCCATGAATCAAGCTCTCAGACTTTATGAATCTCAACTTTTACAACTCTAAAAAGTTTTTAGCATATTAGAAATACAAAAACCTAAATTTCTATTAAATTAAAAAACACAATTCCAACTCTTCAAAACATAACTTATTATGTGTAAACCAACAAGCCCATACAACTCATGCATGCTGCAACTTGGCTCAATCTTCCTATTGTCACATCCTTATGTGTCAACTTCTCATCCACCCTCCACCTCTTTAAAACCCCACTATCTTCCACCACCATCACCACCACCACCACTGTATCACCACCATCATCCACCACATGACCACCATGTCTACCCTCTCTCTTTCACTAACATTCCTCTTACTCTTCCATGGCTGCCTTGCTCTCAAGCCCTTTCAACAACAGATCCAAAACCAGTGTCAGATTCAAAGAATCAACGCGCTTGAACCCAATGAACGGGTTCAAGCCGAAGCCGGTTACACCGAGTTCTTCGACTCCGGCGATCAGCAGTTCCAGTGCGCCGGAGTCGAGGTCATTCGCCACCACATCCAACCACAAGGACTCCTCTTACCCTCTTACATCAACACCCCCCTCATGGTCTACATTCTCCAAGGTAATTATTAATCAACCTTCACAAAAGTATCTAAACTTTATTTTAATAACAAATTCACATACTCACAAAAGTTTCTTTTTAAATGACAAACTCATACACTCATTAAGTCTACTGTTAAAGCTACAGTCTGATGTCTAATTATTAATCAACCTTAGTAAAAGTTTTTTAACTTTTTTTTTTAAACGATAAACTCACACACCCACTAAACATACTGTTAAGTTTACAGTCTAATGTTGTGTTTTGTGTTGCAGGGAGGGGTTATCAAGGGATAATGATGCCCGGGTGCCCGGAGACGTTTCAATCATCGCAACAACTGCGAGAACGCGGTTCGATCCAAGACCGCCACCAGAAGATCCGCCATTTCCGAGAAGGCGATGTGGTCGTCATCCCGACCGGAGCCGCTCACTGGATGTACAACGACGGAGAAGAAGAGATCATTGCAGTTGTTTTGCTAGACTCCACTAATGCAGCCAACCAGCTAGACCTATTCCACAGGGTACATAACATTATAAAAAGATTACACCACTGTTGATCACAAAAGCTCTGAACTTTCTTTGGTGGTTGCAGAGATTCTTCCTCGCTGGAAACCCGAACCAAGGCGAGCCAATGCAGGGATCTCGAAGCGAACGAGAGTCGCCTGAAGAGGGTTCGGGCAACATTTTCCGGGGGTTCGATGTTAACATGCTTGCAGAGGTGTTCAACGTTGATCAGCAGGCAGCTGAGAGGCTTCAGAGTCCTGATGACACAAGGGGTCACATTGTGACAGTGGAAAGAGGTCTTCAAGTTGTTAGACCACCGATTCGAATCGAACAGCGAGAAGAACAATATGGTTCTGCGGCTAATGGTCTTGAAGAAACTGTTTGTTCAGCTAGAATCACAGCCAACATCAACGATGCTTCACGTGCAGATTTCTTCAACCCACAAGCTGGTTGGACTAATCATCTTAATGGCTTCAAACTACCTATTCTGCAGATGGTGCAACTTAGTGCAGAAAGAGGAGTTCTTCACAGTGTCAGTAATTAGTAATCAGAATTAGCAAATAACCATTGTTTTTAAGAACTTTTAGAACCGGGCTGGACTAACTAAACAGTTAGTCTTACGGTTCAGTAACCGGCTCAGTTAAAAAAAAGTTTAAAACTTTTTAAACCGGGCCCAGTGAACAGTCAGTCTTACAGGTACCGAACCGGTTCAGTTAAAAAAAAGTTTAAAACTTTTTAAACCGGGCCCCAGTGTACAGTCAGTCGTACCGGTTCACTGGCCGGCCTAGTTCTTAAAATAACCTGTGTTTTTAGAACTTTTAGAGCGGGCCGGGATAGTGAATAGTTAGTCTTACCAGTTCATTAATTGTTCTGGTTTTAAAAACAGTACAAATAACTTTAAAATTTTTAGAACCAGACCGGACGATGAATGTTAGTCTTACCAATTCATTGATTGTTTGGTTCTAAAAACACTAGAAATAACTTTAAAACTTTTAGAACCAGGCCAGATAGTGAGTCTTACTGGTTGACTGAACGGTCCGGTTCTAAAAACACCGCATATAACATGATTAACTCAAACTTTTGATCCTTGATTACGTTTGCAACCCATGCAGAACGCGATAGTGTCGCCATACTGGATCACGAACGCGCATGGCATAGTCTACGTGACGAGGGGAAACATGAGGATGCAGATAGTGAACCACGAGGGACAAGCGGTGTTCGACGACGTGGTCCAGGAGGGGCAGCTGGTGGTGGTGCCACAGAACTTTGTGGTGGTGAAACAGGCTGGAGAACAAGGGTGCCGGTGGATATCATTCAGGACTAACGACAACGCGGTGATCAACACGTTGGCGGGTAGAACGTCGGCGATAAGGGCGATGCCAGTGGACGTGCTGGCGAATGCTTACCAGTTGTCGCCGGAGCAGGCGTGGAGCTTGAAGAACAATAGCAAGGGGACGGTGATGTTCCGGCCGAGTTCTAGGGTTTAAGCGGTAGAGGTGAATGGTTGTTATAGGGTTTTGGGTTGGAATAATGAGAAGTGTTGAGGTGGTTTGTGGTGGCCGGAGTTAGATTAATCCGGTGGTTGATGTAAGGTAGGGAATAAGATGGTTAAGTTGTTTGTAATATAAAGGTTTATCTTTTCATATCCATCTATGTGGATATATTCATATCTAGAAACCTAATAGTATCATAAAATATAATTGCAAACCGATTTCAAATTTAAATTTTACAAAATAATAAAGTTAGCTACTAGTTAATAACTATTTAATATTTATTTATTCAACCCGTATAATACACGAGATACTAACCTAGTAGATGATTATTTTAAAGACTATTTTTGCCTTTGAGATACAATTAAACTTTTAGTTATAAAATAAAACTAAACTTTTTTTCCTTCTATTTTCATCAAATAGTTGGTTTATTTTATAATTTATATATTAAATTACACACGTACACACAGATATAATTTGTGTTTGATGTATAAATAATAATTATTATAATATATAGGATCGATCTTGTGAGTTGTGACTTTTGTTGTGGGAGATGTGTGAGAGGGTGTGATGCCAACGGCAAGCCAATTGATTTTCCACTTATTGTCATCACCTCCCTAAAAACTGTCTTCTAATCAACCTTAACTCTTCAAGGACTCAACAAAACTCTTTGGAGCTTTAAAAAATGCAAAGTAGTAATTATAGTTATTTTAATATATACACTTTGCCAAAAGGGCTATTTTGATTATTAAAATAAATGAATCATTCTTTTCTCCATATATAACAAACCATATGTTAAATGAGGTCATTTAATATTTCATAATTCTAACTATTTATTCAAACTTTTAGGGAGTTTGGAGATTGTAACAATGACCAAAAGAAGCGATCGAAAATGCATTAAATGCAGCAAGATAACTTTAGCCTAACATCATAAATGTGTACATAGCCTTTATCAATGGAATCCCATCACTTGTGAGACTATATACGAAAATGGCATAGAAATGATTACTTTGTATTTGGTAACGCAAACTTGTACTTACCCCCAATGAACTATAGGATGATGGGTGAAAGTGTGGACAATTGATGTGGATGACTAAAAGTGTGAAGACACAATACCCATGAGCCAACTACAAAACTTAAAACCTAAAACGCAACATTCTATGGAATTAATTATGAAAATTCATACTGATTCAGACAAATATAATGTTAAGTAATGTTTGTCTGGATACATTGTCTCAATCCCAATCCCATTTATCCACATTAGAGTTAACGATTTTTGCATAACATATAAAATACAAACAAAAGCTATTTTAGTTCTATTATAATCATAAAATTGAAATTGTAGAATAGCTTGACATTTCAAGTTAGCATTCACAACCCCGGGGAGGGTTTCTGAGAAAACCAATAGTCATGTGAAAATCAAAGAAAATCACAGAAATCAATAATATAATTCATAATTTTTTTTTATTTTAATTATTAAAATATTATTTAAATGTTTGGTGCATATATGTTGGGCATACATACAAGAATGAAGGGTCGTACGTATACGTAACACTGTGTCGAATAAAAAATGGTTACGTATACGTAACCTATGTGTGACGTATATGTAAACCATGCTACGGTTTTTATTTGATCCATGCCCTTATTTATAAATACTCACACATATATATAGAGGATAGTGATAAAAAATTTATAAATTATGTGATCGGTTTAATTGGTTTTCTCTAGTTTTATCATAACATTGTGGTTTTCTTAGGATCCTTCCTCTCACAACCTATTCTTTATAATTATTCACATAATTACACTAAAAAACACTATTCTTTCTCTTATCTCTTCAATTAAATTAATATTTTTACTATTATCTTTTCTCTTTCATGCACTCATAACTATTTTTAAAATATTAAAAAAATTATAACAGTTAAACAGTATTTCTTTAAATTTACTGATTAAGCAGTATATTTTTCTCTTAACCACTCACATCTATTCAAAATTATTAAATATAATATAAGTATTCTAATCATATATTTTTAGAGAATGAATTTGAACACTTTAGCAAAGGTGAGATTCATTTTGAAGCTAAAGGACGAGAGTAAATATCCACAAACGCGAGGGTAAAATCGTCGAAAAAGAAGAAAAGGGTGAGATTCATTTTGAAGCTAAAGGACGAGAGCATCAAGAAAAAGGACATACCACCACAATTCAAAAACACAAAAGAATAAGCACAAGTCACGAGACCACGTTACCTGCTATTGCCCAAACATGTTGCCAATATCAGATCCCAAATCTCACTTATCCTGCAACTCAATGTTAACCTTTTGTTAGCATCATCATCATCATCAAACAACTCTTCAATTTCAATCAAGATGTTGAAGAAGATGCATCCTTCAATCGTACCTCCGTACTCCGTTCTAATTCCGGTGGCCGTTGTTCTGCTGTTTCTACTTCCCACCGGAACTGAATCGGCGCTCCGGCCAGGGTTTGTTTACACCAGAAACAGAGGAAGATGCACTCCACAGTATGCTCTAATTCTTTCACTATCTGATGCATATGATTGATGTTAGGTTTCAGTTTAATCAGTAAGTGAAAATCGTGAATAAGCGATGCTGCTGTTAAGCTAAAATGTGTACAGATTATACTATGTTGTGGAAGTATTAGTTTTGAGTCTACTGCAAATTGAATCTCTATCGTATGCGATTTGAATGTTAGGTGAATAGGAACTCGTGAAATTTTAAGCATCGATGCTATTTGTAAGTTGAATATGAATGTGTTTGTGATCAAATCGACGAATCTCTTGCTGTTTATGAACAATATATCTTCAAATACTAGAAAATGAGTCAACTCACTAACCTTCACTATCGATTTGAATGCTTCGTGGTGCTTGTAACTTGAATCTCGATCTTATATATGTTGAATTTTAACTTGTTCGTGGTTAAATCGATGAATCTCTTGCTGCTTATGAATAACATCTTCAAATCCTTGAAAATTAGTTAAATCGGACTACATATGTCCGAGTCAACTCACTAACGAGTGAAATTAGTACCAATTTGAACACTTCGTGGTGGTGGCAACTGAATTTATGGCATCGATTGCTATTTGTAACTTGAATCTCGATCTTATACATGTTGAATATCAACTTGTTTGTGCTAAACTCGACGAATCTCTTGCTGTTTATGAATAACATCTTCAAACACGAGAAAACGAGTTAAATCGGACTACATATTGCCGAGTTAACTCACCATCGAAGTGGAATGAGATTAGAAGAACCTAGTTAACTCACTAACAATTGTAACTTCAATGTCGATCTTATATATGCTGAAAATCAACGTTTTTGTGCTAAAATCAACGAATCTCTTGCTGTTTACAAACAATTCATTCAACTACTAAATAATGAGTTAAATCGGACGACGTATGTCCTAGTTAACTCACTAACGAATTGATAAGAAACTAGAAGTACCGATTTGAACGTTTGGTGGTGATGCCGATGAAATTTGCAGGTATTGGAGCAGTAGGCGAGAGGCGTGGCCTCGGATGATACCTGAGGAATCGACGGTGTCGAAGGTGTTCGGATCTAGGGCTTACGAACGCTACCGCTACGATCTGACGTTGCTGGAGGCGACGTCGAGGAACGACGACGGAGATAACGTGTTTGCTCGGCTGGTGAAGGAATCCACGGCGGCGTTGATCAACTCCTACAGCAGGAAGGGCTTTCCGTACAGTGCGTGGGAGGTGAAGACCGCCGTGATTGAAGGTATGGTCTCCGGCGAGGCTGCGGCGGTGCAAGCGCGGCGGTTCTATGACGCCAATCGGGCTTGTAACTAACCCATGGTGGAATCTATTTTTCTATTATTGTTATTATTATTTTTTTAGTTTGATTGTAAAAGTGTTTTGAAAGTGCAGTTTGGTTGGTCTCCTAGGGTTTAATTAGTGCAATTGTGGCCTCATTCTCTTGATTGAGTAATCATGCGTTTCTTTCAATCAATGTAGTATACTAGTATAGTTGGTTGTTATGTTCGGTTTGACTATATAAACTTGAATTATCAACGGGATAGTTTCGCCCGGAGAAAAAAAATACATTGTGTTGAGGCTGGAGTTTTTTCATGTTTTGTTCTGATGGTTAGGGTGTGGTTTCAGTTGGTAAACGGATGTGACCCGATTAAGAAACCTATCATGCGAAGTAGGATCGTAAATTTGTTGTTCAAACAAAAAAGAAATGAATAATTTCTTTGAATAGTTATATTATCACTAAATAAATAAACGAATATCTTTTTAATGATTTGATGGTATTTATTTATCAAGGATCTACTGTATTTATGATCTACTTATTTCATTTGAATTTGTTAGCGTTTGTTGTAGATGATTGCTAGTTTCTTAAAACAATAGCTAAGAGAAGACAAGACTCCGTTCCAAATTTCTGTTCCATGTGTTACTTCACGTCCAACCATATTAAACACAATGCTCATGATCCAAAAGGACCAAAACAGTAGATCATGGGGTAAATTAGAAGTAAATGACCAAACTACTAATAAGATAATGATAGCATGAAATCAGGGAGTGATTGGTTGCAGTGGCGGAGCTTGAGTCAAATATTAGGGGAGGCGGGAGCGTAAGTAAACTATTTTAGGGGGGACGGACTCTATATTTATAAAAAAAATTTCACTACCGGACCGAAAATTTACACTATCGAATCGAAAATTAACACTATTGACAAAAAAAAAGGGGGGGGAGGGGGCCCAGCCACAAAGAAGCTTCGCCCCTGATTGGTTGTAGCGGATGAGCATGGAATAGAGGTGCATTAATAATAAACCCGGTTCATAATTCAACCCGAGGGTCGAACCCGGTTTGGGTCGTTGTCGACAAATTTCAAACCGGGTTTGACCGGGTTCCATGTCGGGTCCAACCGGGTTTGTATTATGTAATTTGAAATAAAAATGATGGATTCATAACAAGTTAAATCGGGTCAAGTTGGGTTGTAGAAAACCCGGGTTGGTGAACGGATGAAGGAACCCGGTTTGGAACCATCGGGTTATACCAAGATGGAACAGGGTTGGGGGCACTGGCAGGTAGGTTTGGGGTCGGGTCCAACTGGATCATGCTCTGACAGTTTGACCGGCAGGTCTTCTTCTTAGGCTGCTGGAACATGGGCCAATCTATCTGTTTGGGCTTTTACGGTTCCAAACTTCCATATGGGTTTGCATGACAGTCCACTGGGTCCGCTAGTAACGTATCACTTATTCACTTGGTAAGCTAATAATCGATGTTAATAATATAATTCGACACTATTAGTCTACCATACTTAATTGTAGTGGCGGCTCAACGTTTTCAGAGGTCCGAATCAAACTAAAAAAATAAGGCTCTTTTCAAATAAGGATTGGTAAAACCTTTCTCTTTCATCCAGGTTTGCAACCGACAATAATAAACCAAAACATTTAGCAGTGATCTAGTGATTCATTAAAAGCTTATTGTTTTGCTTTTTCAAATACACCATGACACTTTTGAATTTCATTTGATACTACAAGTCACAAAAAAACACCAAAAAAGGTAACTAGAAAGCAGTCTAAATGAGTTCTCTTTGGCCCAAGTGCCTTGTGAATTCTACAAAACAAATCTAAATGCCTAAACACCAAATAAAAAAAATCCTAAATCTAAATGCATAAAAAAACGCCAAAAAGCAACAATAAAAAAACAATCAAAGCAACCTAAATCAATTGCTAGCAATTCCAGAAAGTAACAAATCAAGTAATCGCAATTCACCAAATCAATATGAACTGAATAAAATCAATAATACAAAATACCAAAGAAGAAAAGGAAAAGAAACAAAACTAATGATTTTGTTAACTAACCTTGATTCCTTGAACAGAGGCAAAACTAACCTTGATTCCTTAAACAAAGAAGACAAAAAAAAAAAACTGAAAAAGGATTGTTGCGTGAATGCTTGAATCTCGATTCCTACTAATCGAAGTTAGGAGATTATGATGCCTAATTGAGTGGTGGATGGTGTTTAATCTAAATGACTAATCGAGATCAAGGATGAAGGATTGCTGCCTGATCAAGAAAATTCTATCCAATTGCTACCGGTTTTGTCTATTCGGATGATTAGATCGGCTCTCCAGACTATCCATTCGACACTTTTTTCATTTGGGCCCACCCTGCTTAATTGTACTACGTGTTTTCATATATGGGTTGGACTTGCTTAATTGTACTACGTGTTTTCATGATAATGATACGCGTTGGAGGAGAAAAACTTAAAAAAGAAAAGAAAGAAAAAGAGTGTTGCTGGACACTTTAAAGTTTAATCACCATGTGCCAGATAACCCAACTCCAGATGTAGGAGGCAATGAGGGTTATGCAGTGTTAGAGGTAGCAAGACGTAGGGTTCAACCTGCTATCTTTGCCTCATATTCAAGTTATGCTACTCACTTAGCCCTTTAATGTTGTGGCAATCGCTTGTGGGTTAGCTACCACAAGGCACTCAAAGAGGATCAAACCTGGTTATCCTTGGTGACATCCAAGGATCCTACTGCCAGGACATTTATGTGATGGTTGAGAAAAAAACTAAAATTGATCATTTTACTACGGCATATATCCAAGGATCCTACCGCTCAGTTATCTACAGTAGGTCGATTAATGTTTCCTGTAGTAACAAACAGTTTTTTTAGTTTTTCTCCTCCAACACTCATCACTTTCATAAAAACATGTAGCACAATCAGGAGGATCGAACCCAAGTCTCCTAGGAGACATCAAAAGGATCCTACCTCTAATGTTTTACACTTGTTTTATTTAGTTTTTATGGATACATAGTCACATTAAGATACTAATGATTTATAGTTTATTTTTAGTTTTTACACTTGAATTATTTTATATATAAGCTAGGAGGAAATTAAAAATCTATAAATTTATGAAGAAGGCCTAACCTTTTTTTCAATTTATGAAATTTTTATACTCTTGGGTTATACTTGAATGAAAGTCTTTTCCAGCTATATTATATAAAAATAAGTATTTCAAAACAATTATACAAAACGTATCAACAAAATAACACACAATAACAAATATTTTATTTAATCAATCCTATAAGTCTTTGATTCATCTTTAATTGTCACTTTAACTAATATTATAGGACTAAACTTGTTGCCAATTGAAAATACATGACTGTTAATGATTAAAAAGTAAATATTGGATGCAAATTGCAAATTAAAAAAAAGTTTTTACTCGGTCTTATTCAACGCTAAAAATTGTTTTTGCCTTTTAAAATTTAGTTAATCGACCTCACTTTTGTTTGCTTTTTTTATCTTTATTCCGTCTATCAATTTTGACTACAAGTATACTTATCATCTCTTGCTTACCATTTACGAGTAATCATTGTTACTTTATACCTTTGAGTAAAGTAGTTAATATAGTTTATTAAAATTATAAAAATTCATCTTCTTTTAAAGTATTAAGAGTAAAATGCTATTTTCGTCCCTGACGTTTTGTATAATTTGTCATTTTAATACAAAAACTTTTTTTTTGGTCATTTCAGTCACTGTAGTTTACCAAATGTTGCCATTTTCATCCACTGCATTAACACCGTTAGAACTTCGTTAAAACTCCGTTAAATATGAGGGTATTTTAGTCTTTTTGAACACCCTAATTATCCAATTAAACAAATTAATTAATTAATATTCAATTAAAACTAAAAAACACATGAAACGTGACAACTCTAACATATATATGTTGTTCGATTGAGGTTTGCCGTGTGATTTCAATTAATCTTCACGTTTTGTTCGAATGTGTATCATTATTTGATTGAGGTTTGTTGTGGGATTGAGGTTTATTGTTGACATTCTTTATTTAATTGAGGTCTTTGAACGTGACAATAGCAGACTTTAATAAAACAAAACGTGACAACAGTAGACCTCAATCGAACAACAGTACACGTTCAAACAAAACGTAAAGATTACTTGAAATCTCACAGCAGACCTTAATTGAATAACATGTGTTAAAATTAATCGAAGCGACCGGTCTCACGAGTCGTTTCATGCATTTTTTAGTTTTAATTGAATATTAATTGATTAATTTATTTTAATTGGATAATTAGAGTGTTCAAAAAGACTAAAATACCCTCATATTTAGCGGAGTTTTAAAGAAGTTCTAACGGTGTTAGTGGAGTTGATGAAAATGACAACATTTGATAAACTACAGTGACTGAAATGGCAAAAAAAAAGTTTTTAGATTGAAATGACAAATTCAATAAAACGTTAGGGACGAAAATAACATTTTACTCAAGTATTAATTACTATCCAAGTATCTATGGATCTCTTTACTTTTAATGTTATGCTTTCACCTTTTTTCTATATATACTTTGTTAAACTTAACATCTTAAGTGTTGACTACGGTGGCTCAACTTCTTCTGATATCTATTTTTTAACCACAAAAAATTTACAATATGCGAGTAAATATGACACATATCTATTAATTGGCATATGATATTAAGAAAATAATTCACTAGGATATTCTATGCATTTTAGGCCAGACACACAACCATAAATACACGTATTACATGGGCATAGGTGTTATTATATCATGACATTACTATCTATATATTAATAAATAAAAATAAATCCGGACTCTTGTCACCATTATATGTCATTTAATAATTGGTTTTTTCGTTTCTCCCTTCTTTAAATTATGAATACTATAATAACTATTTATTAATTAATAACTATTCGTAATTAAAATTTCAAATTTGTTAATTCAAATTTTCAAATGTGTATTACATTAATTTATTCAATCCATATAATACACAATATTTAAGATATAACTTTTTATATTATTAACCATATAACAATAAATTTATTAAGTTCATATATTACACGGGATTATAACCTAATATAGGTATAAAACGCGAAAAAATGACTTATTTTATGACATGGATTTAAGAAAAAACCTAAACCATAAGTGTTATTTTCAGCATAGTTATAGTTTAAATTACGCATTAACACTATAAAAAGATTCCAAATATAGAAACATATTTCCAATTGATTGTCTTCCCAGAAACAAGTGACTTGGTATTTTATTAATCCATGTTATTTTCAACTATATACATGCGATTATGCATCATGTATTTGTTACGATATTTTTAGATTTGTTTAACTACTAATATATTATTATATTATGTCTATAATTTTTTAATATGTTTTTACGAATCAAAAATGTGAAATAATGGAATCTAGCCTCCTAATTTTTATTATTTTTAGAAATGTAATAATAATATATTTTTTATTAAACAGGTTTAATCATGTTATAAACAGGTCGAGAATTGCCGGCCCTAACTACAAATACAATTGTTAGAATATTTATAAAGAAAATACTAACTATAAAAAAAATCAAAACAAAAAACATTTTGTCATCTTTTAGATTTGCGACAAGTCTTCCCCTCTTGTGTACACATTGAGCCAAAAGTCCATATCATCGTGCAAATTTGACTCATACCCGCATCCACTTAGATATTGACTTATGTTTTCATGCACTACCGGCAATTCGCCGGAGTTCTCACCGGAAAAAACCTCCGACCAAAGATCATCAATCTCCGGGAAGTTCTCAAAAACCATGTCCTCTATGAACAAGTTGTCGTTTGTACTTGTTGTCACTGATGATACGTCGGTACATGAAGGTTGCGGCGAATCGATTTGATTATAGCTCGTTTGACTGCTTGAATTCGTCTCTAATCGCGATAATCCAACAGCATTGGCTTCGGGTACCTCCGCTGGTTGTTGAGATTCAGAGGTGTTTGTGTCATTAGAGTTAGGTTTTACTCTTTTCTTTAAATGTGTGTGCCAAACGTTCTTTATTTCGTTGTCTGTTCTTCCAGGTAAATTTGCAGCAATTGCCGACCATCTGCAATTAATATTGTAAGATCAGTACAAGTCTTATGGGGTGTAGATGAGCCCAAATAGAGTTTTCCTAGGCTTAAGATTGGATCATTTAACTTATGAGAGCTTTATCTCGAGCTCGCAGTACTAAACAAACGAGTATCACCGACAGATTATCAATGAGTACCCAATGTTGCATTTTGATACCATTATCAACATATTACTGACAAATGGGTTGTTGGAATTACAGACTCTTTAGGGTGACTCATTTTTGAAAATCCTTGACGTGAAAATTATTAACTTTATGTTACCGACAACCTGATGTTCGGTGGGAGATTTACTAGAGACTTACCATGAAAACAACCATTATTTAAAAAATAATTAAAAAGTGAATTTTGGAGGATTCCCTTGATCATCCGCCGGCAAATCTCCATCTAAACAGTCTCATCAATAACGTCGAACAGTGATACTCATTTGTTTATTAGTTTCCTTTACGGTTCCTATTTCTAATGTCCAATCATCAAACCCTTAGAAACAAGCACACACCTGTTTCCCATAACACTATGCAACTGTATGATCATATCTTCCTCCTCTCTACTAAAATTCCCCCTTTTAATATCCGGTCTAAGATAATTAGTCCATCTTAACCTGCAACTCTTCCCGCACCTCAACAAACCTACAAACAAAAAAACAAAAAAAACATCAGATCTCAAAACCTAAAAGTCACCAAATTAACACCATCATCCACCATCGCGGTTGATCATTAATTACCTGCGTGTTTAGGAAGAGCGCGCCAGTTCGGGTGCCCGTGTTTGCTAACATAATCGATGAGGATCCGATCTTCTTCGTGGCTCCACGGGCCTTTTTTGAGACCCATCTTCTCGCAGCATGGAGCTCTGACCATTTTGGCACCTTAAGTTAAATATTAATTGATGGATATGTGAGTGTTAATGGTGTTGTTGAAGGTGTTGATTAGCAATGGTGAGATGAAATGTGGGAACTTTTGAGGTTATATAGTGGTGGATGAAGGGGTGAGGAAGACGACGAATGAGCCAAGTGGTGTGAGGGTCCCTGAGCCGCCGTGAACGAACCCAAACGGGTTGGGTTGACCACCACCCGTCTAATATGTATATTTTAAAGTGTTTTTTTTTTTATTATTTTCGTCACGATCGAGATATAGTAGAATTTTTTTTTATTATTATGGGTTTGTGAAATGTTTTGCAAGTGTGGATGTGGTAGGGTAATGCAACACATGTTGATTTAGAATATTATATTGATTTTTTTAACGGATATTTGCGCATGTATTTAAAGTATTCATAGTCTACTCCATCATATTCATGGCTGGTGGGGCTTGAACGTTAAATCTCAGAGGAAACATCTCCACTCTTGCTCTAATGGTATTGTAATTAGATCCAACCACGACCCCATTAAATTTAGTAGTTAATTATTATTTTATTGATAAAGGAATAACGTTAAACCAATGGTAAAATTACTATCGCGTGATTTAAAGGTTATAGGATCGAGTGATGAATACAGTCTTTTATAAAATGAAGTGTAAGGAGTCGTATATTAGCACAAATCGGCGCATATTATATGTGAAGTCACCAAATTAACTATTTAGACAGTGAAAATTGTTAATGTAGGACTTTAGTTTTTTATTTTTTTAAATTAGCCTATTTGACTCCCTCCTTGATTTGGTTACTTTTAGCCTTTTGTCATTTTTTTAAAATTTGTTTGAATTATTTTGTACTTTTAAATCAATAAAAGAAAGACTCTTATTTGAAAAAAAAACGTGCATGTTATGAAACTTTCTTTTTATGAAATCACACATCACCAAAATTTTTATAGTTTTATAGTGCAAGCATACGCCTATGTTATTAAATGCCTTCTAAAAAAGTTTTAAATTATAGTTTTTTTTACAAAAATAGGTGTCTACATTTTGATTTTAACTTTCCTACCAAAGATTAAAAAACTAAAACATTATACAATTAATTAAAAATTAAGATTTCTAACTTTATATTTTTATATATTTTTACAAAATTGAAGTTTAAATTACCTTTATGTTTATATGTATTTTTTCTAATAAATTAGTTTTAAAATAATTTCAAAAGAAATTATGGGTTCTTGAATTTATTTTTATAATTTTGTACCAAAGATTTTTTTTTTTCACATCTATTGTATTTGCTAAAATAATGTTTATTTTACCACTTATCCATCTCTCGACTCACTTTTTTGCCACTTGACCTTATTCTAGACATCGTCACATCATTTTTCCGTTCAAAAGAGTGTTATAATAATTTAAACATTTAAATTAATTTCTCTCTCCTATTAAAAATTAATTTTATTAATTGCTATATTTCTCTCTCTCATCTAGATTTTTTAAAATCAAATTATGTTTTTTAAAGTAGATTTTATCAAGAAAAATAAAAATCACATCTTTATATTAAAATAAAAATAATAAAAAACAAAGTTTTTATATAATATGAAATTTTCTAAAACACTAAACCTTTTTGAAATAAAATATTTTAAATCGATTCTTTCTAAACAAAATTATAAAAAGGTAAAATCTTTTAAAACCAATCTTATTAAAACAACTAGAATAATTACAAACTAGAGTTTTTAATTAACAAGATTTTTATAAAAAAGAAATTTTTTATAGAAAAATCTTTAAAAAAATGTTTATAAATAAAACTATTTACATAAGAGAGTTACAAAATAGTATAACTGTTTTATTTTTTGAATTATTACGCATATATAAATTTAATCATATCTTATATTAAAATGTTGTACTGTAACAATTCGTGTTTATTGCTAATTATAATCTATTTAATTAATGGGTTTCTAGTATATCTATCCATTTATCTGTTTGTTTATCTATCTACCTATCTATAATAAAAAAAACTAAAATAAGACGTGATACAATTGTAAGCCTAACCATATTAATTTTCTTATTTCTTTATTATTAATAATAATAATGAATACTAATAATATTACTCATATCATTTTTAAATTTAAAAATATATAATTTAATAAATTAAAAACCTATTATTTATTAAAAACACACTTTTAAAAAACAAAGGTTTTATAAAATACATAATACAATAAACTTCTGTTAAAAAATCATTTTTCTTGAAATAAAATATCTAAAAACCACAAATTTTTATAAAACAAAAGTTTAAGAAAAATACATTATTGTTTATTTACTTAAAGTAGCTATACATAATTATAATCATATTTTATCTTCAAGCATGATTTTATAATTCATAAATTATTTAGTATTTTATTTATTTAATCCGTATAATACATGATGTACTAACCTAGTTGAATAATAAGAAATAAATTTATTTTTTGATGAACTAAACGTTACTGTTTGAGCGGAAGTTTGTTTAGTTCTTTAAAATTCTTGGCAGTTATGGTAGGAGATTTGTTGGTATAAATAGTGTTTGTGATAAATAATAAAGTTTTTAAAGCAATAAAAACTTATACAGTGTTTAAAGCAAAAAAACATCGTTTTAAATTAATTTATTATTTTTCATGTTTTTAATAATTTGAATTTTTCTATGCTTTAGTAATATTTACTTTTTAAATGTTTCTCAATAATTTAATTTTTTAAAACCTCTTTAAAAAATATTTTCTTCACATGATGACGAGTCACATTCCAATTGGCTAAAATGGTGTCGAAACAAAGGTGTATTTGGTTGTGCCAAATGCGTGGTGGAAGATTGACATAACAAGGGATGTATCTTGACGCAACAAGGGTGCACTTGGTAGCGCCAAGACTCATGTCAGATTATTGATGGTTCATTGTTGGATTGGCGTAACAATGGTGTTTTAGGCGTAGTAAGAGTGCACTTGGTTACTCAAAAAACACTTGTTACTCTCACATTCTTTTAAAGTTTTTAGTGATTTTCTGTATGTTTGCACCAAAGTGGTCTCATACCCCATGATTAAAATAAATAAGGGGGTGAAAAAATTAAATCCTGGAGACCATATCACTCGGAGCAAAAGATTTATAAGTTTTGGTCGGTAAAAATCAAAATCCTAAATACTCTACATGCAATGTTCTTTGTACTTTTTTATTAATTTCACCGACAAAATAAATACATAGAACGTGTAGGAATACCCTTCCAAGAAAGCGACGTTTTTTTTTTTTTTTTTTTTTTGATAAAAAATCATGTGGAAGTTATTCACTATTTAAAAGAATTTTATAACGCAACGGCTAAATTGTTTCGTGAGATATATTTGGTTAAAGTTTATTTACCCACTAATATTTTCATAATTTACGTAGAAAACACGTTATATCTACTCGTGAATATAACAATCATAATGGTATTTGTTATTTTCACTGGTGAATATAGCATATAGAATTTTATAAAGCAACAACTAAATTGTTTCGTGAGATATATTTGGTTAAGGTTTATTAAGCAGTGGCAAAATTGTTTCGTTAGATATATTTGGTTATGGTTTATTTACCCATTGATATTTTTATAATTTACGTAGAAAACATGTTATATCTACTCGTGAATACAAATATACAATAATCACAATGATAGAAAACATGTTAATTTCCAGCTAATCATTGTTAAAATTAAAGTACTTAAACATGATATCCTTTTAAACAACATTTTTAAAACATCAAGATTAATGAAGTCAAACTCAATTACACAGAGCGATTACCCACTATAAATATATCTCCGCTTCAATGTGCATCATGGTTACATCTTCTCAAATCTAAATATGTTTTACTTAGAGCATTCACATCTCATTTCTTATTTTTATCCTTATAATTACATTAAAAAACATTATTTTTCTCTCTTCTTTCAATTAAATAATATATTTTTATTTATTTTTCATTACTTTTTCTCTCTTCTCTATTTACAACCATTTTTCATTACATCGGTATCTAATCTAGTTTACAATAAAAGAGATGTCCACGGCAACAAATATTAAAAGACTCACAAACTGACAATATATTTATAAATACTTACACAAGACAATAAATATTAAAAGACTCACAAACTTGATAATATATTTATAAAGACTTACAACATGACTTTCATCTATGATCGCTTCTTTGTCTTTCTATCATCACCTTAAACTAAAAAAAATCTCATGCTAATGAAACATCTAATACTAATAAAAGATTACATTATGGGACACGTGTAACTCTCTCCTTCAATCTTATTATTGTTTTTCAGCCTAAATCTATTTACCAATTTACCTATTTATGTGGATCTTTTGATTGTTTTTAAGACTTATTTTCAAAATTTAAATTTGAGTAAGAGTTTTTTTAATTACACCTTACACTATTTTTTAATTACACCCTATTTTATTCTATATATTAATTATGTTTGACCAAAAAGTTATTCCTTTTCCATCAACTTAACCATAACAAATGCATGATTGATAATCTTTTATGAGTAATTTAATTTAATTTCTATGTCAAAAATAATAATAAAGTTTTTATTATTTTAAAAAAATATGTTGGTATATATGAGTTTCAGTTCTAATTGATTTATTATTAGTAATTGGTTTATATTTCTTTACAAGTTTCAGGTCAACAAATACCTATTAATTAACCTATTTTTAGCTATAAAAAATAAAACATCGTAGTTTCCCTTGATAACTTATGAATACTTTAGGAAGAAATCAAATATGTAATTTCATATGTCAAACAGTTTATTAAAATTAACGTGTTCCTTTATTCTTTGTTTTAAGAATATTGAAACCGGATCCATACTAAAACATCAAAAGTACTTATTAAAATTGAATGATAATAGTTAACATATGACCAAAAGCTTCGTTGGATATTGATAAAAAGGTATATTAGTTAGTGCATATAAATGCACATCTAAACATATACAACTTCTTAGTTTTAAAAAAATTAATGTAATGTTCGATGTAACTGTTACTTGATAATCAAGTTACATTATGTTAATTGCACCATCAAGTTACATTATATTAGTGTACCATATTAAAGTGGGTAGTTCTAGCTATTCGTAAAAATGTATTTCATTAACTGGACTAGTGATTGTCAAAAGATAGTTTGAAGCTCCTCAAAACTTTGGCATGTTTTGTTTGAATAATTTTTTTTATTATTGTGGGATTTATTTTGTTATAACCGCTGAAAATTAGCTAGTATAAAAATAATATCTGTCGGTTTACATTTGTTAATTTCTTTTTTTACTTACTAGATTTGTTTGGGTTGACAATTTGGTAAAGTTTTTTGTTATCAAACTAAAAATGTGAACTATAGAATTATATAAAATTCTTATTGTATAACCACGTGTAATACACGGGTCTATAACCTAGTATTTATATAAAAAGACGAACTTATTTACCAATCTAATCTCTTTTTCAATTAGGTTCCTCATATTAGCCAACCCCAATGATTTTTGTTTACCAAATTAGTCATTAATTCCTTTCCAAATCACATTGTTCATAAAAACTTTTTACAAGTATTTAAGTAAAGAAAACCAATACACAAACCCTCACTGCCTTGGCATAAATCATCAATCATCTCATATCAAGGATATGCTTTGAAACTAGGTTATCTCTCTGGAAGCAATTTTTACCTCTTTTAAGATAAAGCCAAGGTCAAATTATATCTCATTATATTTAGACCCTATGATATATTTTTTTATAAATAAAATTAATTGGACATAATTGTTGTTGTTGTTATTGTTTGATCCATATAAATCGTGTGAAAGTAGTGAAGTCGAATTTATATTTGTTTGTAAGTTTTTGTGAAAAGGACTCGAAAGCCGTAATTCATTATTGAAGAAATGCACGTTTATAATATTAGAAGCTTAGAACCACAAATAGTATATACTGCATTTTTAATATTGTAGTATTTGAATAATAATGGTGCTCGGTCAACACGTAGAAATAGAATTTTGTATTTATATATATTTTTTATTTAGAGATAAAGTATTTATCATATTTTTTATTTTAGAAATGATCACATGACGATGGTTCGAGGTGATGCGTGATTGCGTGTAGAGTGTAAACAAAATCAGACCGACAGCAGCAGCAGCAAAGCTACGTTGACCACTCTCGAGTCAAACACATACAAAATTTGCCACTTTCGTATAAGTTAAATCTACTTTCAAATCAATTTAAACATATATTCTTTTATATCAAATTGATTTTTATTTATTATTGTTTATAAGCGAACACACTCATCCATTAATCAATTTTAGTTTTGTACTCTTTAATCAACCTTAATTTTTTTTTATTGTTGGTGTCAAAGACTGAAATTATAATACGTGCATACCTTAAGTACTGTCCATGTAGTTTACTCTTAGTTTTATTTTCTAACTCTATTTATATTTTATTTTTTAGTTTATATGAATTTTACTAGATTATCCGGAATAAAATACACAAAATCTAGATAATTCAAGATTAATTACCACCCTTAGGAGTTGAAATTTGATTGAGGTGAGAACTTCACGCTAACTCTTATTAATTATCACTACACCCAACCCCCAACCATTAAACTAGATTGATACTCAACCGAGCATTTGGTCTCATCACTCAAGCCTCGTGCAACAATAGTGATAGGGACTCGAGCAATCGTTAAATGACCACTCAAGTAGGCGAGCAAATCAAATTCTTGGTGTCTACTTCTTTGATTTCTATTTTCTTTCTTGGTGTACACGGTTATTTATATTGGAGTAAATTATAAAAAAAAATACTTTTATTTATATAACTAATTTCACTTCTTAACCTTTAGCTTTACTAATTACACTAGACAACCTTTGTGTATATGGTTTGTTTTTAAGAAAGTAATGATTAAAATATATATAATTTGTTTGAGGTGTTACTCGTCGTTCTCAACGTTTTACCGATCATATTTTTCTAATACGCTGAGTAGTTTTTGGATTATTTCACATGAAAGTTTTTTTACACATCTACCCTCATGTGGTACCCATGTGACATAACTTAACGATACAAGCTAAAGATCGTTAAACAAAGGACAGTATATGAATCAAATCCTGTACATAAAGGTGTTCTAATGTAATTAGTAAAGATAAAGGCTAAAAAGTGCAATTAGTTATAAAGAAAAAGGTCCGTATATGTAATTTACTCTTTGTATTATTAGTGTAATATTTATTTAATCCGTTTCATTTGACTCTATTGAGCCTCTACAAAAGAAAATTCTTAAAACATCTTACCTAGGGGTTTCATTCGGGTTTTCTAATCGGGTTTTGGGTTCCTCGAGTTTTTAGGTGCAGAAAATCAACTCCAATACCAACCAAATAAGTAATACTTGATTGATTTTTGGATTTCGGTATTTGAGTTTATTCGGATCAGGTTAATTAGTAATCAGGTTTAGACTAAACCATTAAACTTTAAATTATTTTTTTATCTCAAATGTTTGTCTAAGCAATATGTATATGATCAAAATGCATGTATGAGATTTAGCATGCGTTATCAATATAGAATTTTGTTTATTATCTTGATCTGAATGTTTTCGCATATTTACGTTCCCTTTATTATGCATATTTAAATGTTAAATAACATTATATTTTGATTAATCTTAAAGTTCACATAATAAAATTAAACCACAATAATGAAATATAAAGTTTAGACAATCATTTTTTCAAATCTTGTAAACGGTAGCATAATACACATATGAATACACACACACACACACACACACACACATATATATATATATATATATATATTAATCTTGGAATTTTTTAAAAATTAATATTCGGGTTAATCAGGTTGACCTAAATCTCACAAAATCAACCCAAATATCAAATCATTTATAAAATTGGGTTCGGTTTAATGTAACCATCGAATTAGGTTGCTTGGATTAGTCTTTAATCAGGTTTGAGTTGATTTTACTCGGGTTTGGTAAAAAACATACCCATGATATTAGCCATTCAACTCGATAAATTTCCCCAGAACCGATAACTCCTACAAGTTTTACAACTTGTAAATGAAGTCAAACGTGGAAAGTATTTTTCACCGAATTAAAGAATATTAGAAGCCATTTATGACTCATATGTGTGTGCCTAGTATTTTTTTAACAACTTGTATTCAAAACGTCGCTATTTAAACAAGTCTATTGTATAAACAACAGTCAAGAGTTCGTGCGTCTATTGTCTTTTAAGTAATAATTTGACAACCAATTATATTTCCATTTATGTATTTAAATATATAGCTGATAGCAGCTTATCACTAATCAAGTGTTGAGCTTATATTTTAATAATATTTTGGTAGCAAATGATATGATTTTATATGTCAAACTAATACCGTGTACGTCATCCAAAACGGTTTTTAAAAAAACATTGCACCTACCACGAAACAACCTCACAACTTACCAGTCGTATTTCTCTTAGTACTTTTCTAAGACTCATTAATCAACAAAAAAACACAACTTGAAGAATAATACATAGAGAGTGAAATAAATGCGTTTGATTGGCGACCGTAAATAAGTTAAAAAGTTAAAAATGGCGAGAATCGCGTAAATTATTTTAACATAATTTTTCATGTGATACATGGGAGAAAAACGATTTGTATTATAAGCTTTTTTTTATATTTATAATAGCTATTTCACACGCTCTCTTCTATTTTTATTTACCTTTTTTTTATTTTGTGATCATTTTACGAACTAATTGAGACTCTTTCGAATTTTAGAACCGATTATAACTGTATGTAAATATAAACTGCATAATTTTTTTTTCCAGTTTTGGGTGCTTTGCAACTGCAGTTAAACTGTTGCAAATCTTATAACTGGTTTGCGACCAAAATTTATTTTTTTTTTCACAAACTTTGTGCTCGATTTACAGCCGATATTTAATTATTTTTGAGTATATTACTATTTTGGCCCCTGGGGTTAGGGCCATTTAACCTTATCAGTCCAAAAAGAAATCTTTTGACATATCAAACCCTGAGTTTGTTATCTGTAACCATTTAGATCCCTTATACTGACGCCGTCCAAGTTATTCCGTTAACACCCATCACGTGCCCCTCACATGAGGGGCATTTCAGTCATTTTATCCATCTTTTATAATAACAATAATAATCATCCCCCATATGCACCCAACTCCACAATTATTTTACTCATATCCCCTTCATCTTCACCTTTATCTTCACCTTCATCTTTATCTTCAATGGAAAATCCCATCAATGACACACCAACCACCGCTTCCACTTCCTCTTCATCTTCGCCGGAGTTTTTTGCCGGACGCCACGGGTTCGTTCTTTTTTCTTCTTCTTGTTCTTCTTCTCTGGGTCTTTGGTAGTTTCAGATGGGTTTTTTTGAAGATGTCTTTCCATCGTTTTGGATGCGATTTTGGTGTGGGATCCGATGGTGGTATTTGCAACTGGAGTGATGGGAGGTTGAGGTCTGTTAGAGTGTCTAGTGGGTCGTCGATGTTGAGGAGGCGGAGGGGGAGGAGGACACCGCCGGAGAAGAGTTGATCGGCGAAGAGGAGGGTGGGTCGATGGGTGTCAGAACTCAAATTCCGATGAAGTTGAAGCGGTGGTTGGTGTGTCATTGGTGGGATTTTCCATTGATGATGAAGATGAAGGTGAAGGTGAAGGGGATATGAGTAAATAATGGTGGAGTTGGGTGGATATGGGGGATGATTATTATTGTTATTATAAAAGAGGGATAAAATAACTGAAATGCCCCTCATGTGAGGGGCATGTGATGGGTGTTAACGGAATAACTTGAATGGCGTCAGTATAGGGGGCCTAAATGGTTACAGATAACAAACTCAAGGGTTGATATGTCAAAAGATTTCTTTTTGGGCTGATAGGGTTAAATGGCCCTAACCCCAGGGGCCAAAATAATAATTTACTCATTATTTTTTCATTTTATGCGACTTTGCTATCAAAATGAAACATTCAAGTTGCGACCAGTGGCGGATATATATGGGCGGATATATATGGGAGGCAAGGGTAGCCCGGTGTCACGATCCGTTAAAACGCAGATCGCAACACCCAAATTTTTACCGGTTAGGGGCTCTTTTGAAGCAAACTAGGCTGTCCGGAAGACTCCGGAACAGCCCACACAATTCTGCAGCAACATGGCAACATCGAAAGACTCTAGAACGTCCCACACAACACTAGAAAATGTTGCTCGAAAGGCTGCTATGAAGAAGCAACTTGTGCAGCCCTAAAAGATCTCGGAAGTCTCTAGAATACACTACAAAATTCAGCCATGGAGACTAGATAGATCAAGAAGTAGCCTAAAGAATTCCATAGAAATATCTAGGTATAGATATTTCTAGTACACTAATAAACTAATGTATACATATATCTAGATGTAGAACAATCTAGATCATATGGTAGTAGTATAAATAGGATGGTGGTGCGTCATTTGCACTCACCTAAGTTCCTTGTAACTCAAATCCTTGTATTTGTGTTCATAGTAATACAAGCTTCATACTTGTTTTGTAAACACACACCACAAGCATTCCACTTGCGTACTACAAATCTAACGTTCCCTTACAAAGATTTCCGCTGCATAAACCACCCATTCGAGACCAAGAAGGCTGACTTAGAACGAATCTAAGTGCCGCACGAGAACTGAACAAATCAGTCCGTGACAAGTGGTATCAGAGCCGCGTCGAATCATTGGGATGACATCTAATCCAGAGAAGGTGGTAGTCGCAAGCGTTGCTGGAGACGAGACCCGTGGACGAGAGGATACTCGTAAAGGTGACAAGAGAACTCGAAGCATGTCCAAGGACTTGGTTGCAAGCATGGACAAACGAGTTGAAGATGTCGAAATAGCATTGTCAGATTTCAAAAACGAAATGGATGACTTTAAGGCTGAAGTAGATATCTTCAAAACTCACACCTACGACTCCTTGCAACACGTTGAGTCGTTAGGCAATGACTTCGATGAAATGAGAAACGATCTCAAACTCGCCCTCTCCTTGATAAAGAAGGAGATGGAAGAGGCATTCACAAGGGAGTTGGGTCAACTCAAAGCTAACTTTGAGAGAGAGATCAAAGACTTGCAAACTGAACAAAGTGTTTGCAAGCGCGCACTAGCAACTAGTGGTGACAACATAATCCATGCCTCTACAAAGGTAGACATCCCCAAACCATCACCATTCGTAGGTAAATGAGAGGCGAGAGCTGTGGATGACTTCCTTTGGGAGATGGAGCAATACTTTGAGGCCATCGACATTGTTGATGATGCCAAGAAGATCAAGATGGTAACTCTTTACTTGAAGGAGACCGCAGCTTTATGGTGATGTCGAAAGCACTTGGAGATCGATAGAGGTACGTGCACCATACAAACTTGGACTGATTTCACAAAAGAAATCAAGAAACAATTTTATCCGGAAAATGCTAAACATGAAGCAAAGATCCGGCTTCGTAATCTAAAGCAAAAGGGTAGCATCAAGGACTACGTCAAAGATTTCACTACCCTTGGGCTAGAAATTCCGGACTTGTCACCAAAGGACTCTCTCATATACTTCATCGATGGCTTGCAAACATGGGCAAGAACCGAACTTGAACGACGAAATGTTCAAGACTTGTCCTCAGCCATCGTTGTTGCTAAAAGCCTGATCGACCACAACGAAAGGCGATCACAAAAACCCATCGTTACGGAGGATAACGATGAAAAAGGTGGGGGAGCAAGACCCCATAATAATAACCAAAATCAAAATCGGAGAGACGATACTCGAAGGGCACACAAAGGTACGGGAAGGAGGTACACAATGCGTGGGATTGCCCGAAAAAGGCTAGACTAACAACCTTGATAAGATCTGATGAGGAACCATCAGAACCAGAGGAGGTTCGTCTAGGAGCAATGCAACTTCAACTACTTAATACTTTAAGTAAAGTTGAAGGCAAGCCTTTGGTGATGGCAAACCAATCAAACCCAACCACAATCAAAGACAACCTGAAAAGAGAATCAAAAGGTCTTCGGCTCGTAACCATGGAAATAAAGGGGCAACGTGTGAAAGCGTTGGTTGACACTTGAGCAAGCCACAACTTCATCTCACCCGAAGAGGCTCGAAGACTTGGATTAAGGATCACCACGCAAGAAGGATGGATCAAGGCCGCCTCAGGAAAGGCGAAGCCAATTGAAGGAGCAGCATGGGGCGTGAAGACAAAGATCGGATCATGGTCAGGCAAGTTGCACTTTTCAGTCGTTCCACTAGACGATTACGACATCGTACTAGGAATGGACTTCTTTTGAAAAACAAAGGCCTGTCCGGTAACATTCATCAACACCATGTATATCATCAAGGGAGATGAAGTACACACAGCTACCTTGGAGCCAGATACAAGGCATCAAGGCAAAACCATCTCTTTCCTACAACTCATAAAGACAAATCATGGGGCATCTAGACAACACGACGAGGACGTCGCGGCATTAGGTGGGGGAGAATGTCACGATCCGCCAAAACACAGATCGCAACACCCAAATTTTTACCGGTTAGTGGCTCTTTTGAAGCAAACTAGGCTGCCCGGAAGACTCCGGAACAACCCACACAATTCTGCAGCAACATGGCAACATCGAAAGACTCTAGAACGTCCCACACAACACTAGAAAATGTTGCTCGAAAGGCTGCTATGAAGAAGCAACTTGTGCAGCCCTAAAAGATCTCGGAAGTCTCTAGAATACACTACAAAATTCAGCCATAGAGACTAGATAGATCAAGAAGTAGCCTAAAGAATTCCATAAAAATATCTAGGTATAGATATTTCTAGTACACTAATAAACTAATGTATACATATATCTAGATGTAGAACAATCTAGATCATATGGTGGTAGTATAAATAGGATGGTGGTGCGTCATTTGCACTCACCTAAATTTCTTGTAACTCAAAGCCTTGTACTTGTGTTCATAGTAATACAAGCTTCATACTTGTGTTGTAAACACACACTACAAGCATTCCACTTGGGTACTACAAATCTAACGTTCCCTTACAAAGATTTCCGCCGCATAAACCACCCATTCGAGACCAAAAAGGCTGACTTAGAACGAATCTAAGTGTCACACGAGAACTAAACAAATCAGTCCGTGACACCGGGCTATCCTTCAACTTTCGTCCCGAATTACATTTTTTTTTTATTTTTTTATTGTTTAATGATTGTATGTATCAGATACCCCTAGATGAAAACTAAAATGCCACTCAATTCTAATAGGCCAAAATGTAGTTAACTTAAAAACCCAAAATTAAGTTTAGTTAGAAGCCCAAAATATATTTAATAACTTAACCCAAATCCCAATTAAATAGTTAAAAGCCCAATTAGTTTAATATAATTAATATGTTAATTAAAAGCCCAATCAACTAAGATTTGAAACCATCGGCAATTGAAACCATCAACTATAGTGTTGTCCACTGTAGTTGTTGCTCCGCCCCTTGGCAGGCCAGGCGGCTGCCCGCCGCCAGTGCATCCCTTCAAGGGTAATTACATTTACTAATATTTTTGAACTTTTTGATTGTTTAGTTTTGAATTTAATTTTAGATTTTTAAGGTTTGTAATCTATTAATTGTAGATTTGTTTTTGTTTAGATGAAATTGAACATTAGATAATGACTTATAGTTTGATTATTTAGTTGTGATTTTGATTTTGGATTTTCAAAGTTTGTAATCTATTAATTGTAGTTTTTGTTTTGTTTAGATAAAATTGGACTTTAGGTAATTAGTTATAGTTTTGATTGTTTAATTATGATTTTGATTCTAGATTTCTAGTGTTTGTAATTTATTAAATATAATTTTTTTTGTTTAGATGAAATACTTTAGGTAATGACTTATAGTATTGATTGTTTAGTTTTGAATTTGATTCTAGATTTTTAAGGTTTGTAATCTATTAATTGTAATTTTTTTTTGTTTAGATGAAATTGGATTTTAGTTTCTAATCATGAATATTAATTTTGTTAATTGTTATAAAATTAAAGGATTTGAAACTTGGTTATTGAAATCTCATTACAAGCATGTTCTTATTTGCAAATTTTTTTATTATCGAATGAATGTACGATAAATTTTTTTTTCTATTGAATGAATGTACAACAAAAAATGTTTTTATTATTGAATAAAAAAATGTACTGTAATTTTTTATATATTAAAAGAATATACCGGAAAAAAAATTAATTTTGGAGTACCTTTGAAACTTTTTGCTAGATCCACCACTGGTTGCGACCAAATTTAAGCGGGAAAAAGTTTACCACAAGGTTGACCCATTTTTGTTACATATTTATATTTATTAATGTTCATTTCATAAATTATCAACTCCAATATATTTTTCAAATATAAACTGATCTGGATTTAAAGGAACTAGAACAGGATCCCCGCGCGTTGCCGCGGGGTGTTCTTCCAACGCCATGGAAACCATGTTAAAACAAAAAAGTAAGATATTATCAACATGTTTTGAGTATTGAAACATAAAAATATATTGACGTCATATATCAACATTACACAAAAAAATGATTAGATACATACATAAAATATTTGATATTCCAACCGATCGTTGAAAAAAAAAACATATGTACCAACTTTCATAAAGTAAATAGTAGTTTGTTTAACTTTGAAGGTTAATCATGAAAATGATTGTAAAAAATATTTTTTGAGTAAATACTTAATAATTATTACAATAAATATAAATTATATATAAATATCAGTACAATCTATCTATTATAATAAAAGAAGGTTTTAGGTGGACAATTGAAACAATTCTAGAGCACCTAATTTTAATTTTTCCGCTTCTCTCTCCTATTAAATAAGTACATTAATTACAAATTATATTATTTATTTTTTTTATATTAAATATGAATTTTTAATAAATTAAGAAAGAGTTCTTTTTATATATTTAAGTTCCAAAGAAATAACTTTGTTATTTTACTAAAACATAAAACGTTTTAAAAAACATAAAATAGTTTAAAATTGCCGTTTTTTAATTATAAAAATTATTATAAATCAAAATAATTAAAATTCAGAGTTATAATAAGTTTTTTTAGAAATGACACTTTTTAAAAAGGTTTGTTTTGGAACAAAATGCTTGAATTTTTTTAAATTACAAAAAAAATTAATTAATTATAATTATTACTCATAAATAGTTTCAATCATAAGCCTGTATCAAAATATTATTTTATAAGTAATAAATTTTCGTTACTAATTTATTTAATATATATTTATTCAAACCGTGTAATATACGGTATACTAACCTAGTATCTAAATATATTTACATAATTTCAAGTTTTTAACTACTATTTATATACTTGCCAAGGAAAGAAAAGGAAAAAGTCAAAAACTTACAACTGGTATGATTATGTTTAATAGAACCTTACTCAACCATCAGACCTTTTTAGTTAAAAAAAAACTCTTCTTTGTAACCAAAACCCCAACTCATCTTCTCCTTCTCCATCGGAATACCAACCACCACCATAGGTCACAACTACAAACACAAACCATCACCACCGGCGATCTGCAACCCCATCTTTTTCAATGTTACAGCTGTGGCGCTTCAGATCACAAGGTCTACCTATCTGTTTCCATCTGCGCACCCTACCCTTCCACCATCACAGATCTGTGTTGTTTTGACAGGCTATGTTCCCTAGTCCCTACGAAGACACCCGATGGCGAGATGAAGCCTTCTGCCACCGCTCATCGTTTTCGTCATCGATGTGCCTTCAATAGAGGTTCATCTCTCCACATCTTCATTCTCTTCCGAGCCAATCCACCATCTTCATCTCTAGATCTTACTCCAACCACCCGTTTTTACACTTGTGGTTAGCACCTGTTCATCTCCCTACAAAAACCTCCACACCCTTTCTGTGATGATAGCAGATGACCAAACATGAAGACATGTAGCAGGGGCTGTTTTGCAAACTATGAAACTTAGGTGGTTAAAATATAAATAAAATAGACACCACTGCACCAACCGACATAAGGGATTAATAATATATAATGTACTAGTAAAACATGGTTTATTAGCGAATGACATACTAAAAGTTGGTTGATTAAATATTGAAAAGAATTATCAAAATAGGGCTTAACAAAAAGTATCTTTTAATAAAGTTTGAAAACTTAATCATGTTCTTTTAATTTATTAGAAGTTTCAAGGATTAAAAATACATTTTTAGTTAATATAAATTGTAGAAAAAGTACCATTAAGTTTTAAGTAATGTTGGATTTAAGCATGTGCTAATTCACGTTTAACAATCTTGAAATGAGGTGATTATTTCGATGTATCTTATATTATTATTACGTAAGCAAAAGTAATCCACTCACTAAAATCTTTTTTGCATAAGTGGGGCTCATAATATACGCACTAGTACTCGATCATCATCGCGTTGAGATCGTTGATTCGTTTCTATAGAATCATCGTCGTGCATATCCAAATCTTGGGGGATTTTATGTTCAAAATTTATTATTTTTAATTAACCTTAATATTATAAATGATTTTATGCATTTGTATGAAATTCCATGATTGTTTTAAGTTACTATAAGTCGATTGAATTCACTTTCCTCAAAACCAAAACTAATAAATATGACTGCCATCTCAACATATATAGTGAAATCTTGTTTTTTACCGTCGAACGCTTATACTTACTACTCTATTTTACTTTTAAAATCATTACATTATACTATGCAGGTTAGAGAGTATATTATTTTATTAGCAAGATATTTGATAGTAACTTTTCTATAGAAATCTTGTTAGGTGGTTAGGATGATATGGTGAATTTGCTTTGTCACAGGGAATGCTTAGTTCTCTAATTGATTTAGAGTATTCACAGTGAAATCCCTAAAAATATGTGAGTGTGTTTCCTATATTACATGGAATGGTTTTAAGTGGTTGTCAGTGAATAAGAGATAAAATGTTACTGTTCATCGTTATATTTGAGGAATCACTATTTAATTTTTATAAATTTTTTAATATTTTTTAAAATGGTTGTGAGTGGAGTAGAGAGAAAAAAGTGATAATAAGAGTATAAAAAGTTATTTAATTGAAATTGAGAGAAAAAAAAATAATTTTAATATAATTATATGGATAAAAATAAATAATTCACTGTAAATGCTCTTAAACACACCCTCATGTGATTTTGTTAAACCATCTAGTCTTAAAAAAATAAAAAAATTTGTAATATCTATTAAACACAACTATTAATCCTAATTAAATATTCTTTATATTTAAATACAAGTATTCCAAATTTGAAATTATTATAACAATAAAGTCAATAAACTAATATAATGAATTTTTATGACTCAACTTATACTTTGTCACCTTTCATATCTTTTTCAAGCATGTCCATATCTCAACTTTTTCTAAAGCCAGCTTTAAATATCATGCCATATTTAACGTACTAGTTTAGAAAACCCGTGTATCACACGGGTTGAATAACAATATTAAATTAACTGTTAGTAATTAATATAAAAAAGTATAAAAAAAGTTCTGAGATGAGATATTATTAAAATTATATATAATTAACTACCTTAAAAGATAATAACAATAACAATATTTTCTTACAATTTCATCTATAAAAAAATTTTGCGGTAAAAAATTGTTTTTTAAACATTTTAATTTTTTAAAAAAGTTACTTTTAGACAACGTCATTTTTAAAAACTCTTTTTACTAATATACTTCATACATTTTTTAATAAAAAAACATGATTTTTATTTTTTAAAATTTTGTTTAATAATTTGAAATGATATACAACATAATTAGCATTTAATATTATCATTAAAGAGTTTACTTTTTATGATAATAACACGTGTCAAAATAGTTGTGAGAGGATGACATGTGGCAAAATAATTGTAATAATATGACATCTGGCAAAAATTATTATGATTTATTAGTATAGATTATGAATTCTATTAAAACTATTATTTTCATTTTTACTTGTTGTATTCCTTTAACTAGTCAAATTAATAACAGTTTTTTAATCTAAAAAGCCAATAAGGCAATAAAAAGACACTTAATTTGATATTTAGCCAATGCTTTATTTATCTTAATTAAGTTAAAAATCCGTATATTATATGGATTGATTAAATAAATTATTATATTAAATAGTTAATAATTAAGAATTATTGTTGTAAAACGATTCATTAAGAAACATATGATTGAAATAGTGTATAAGTAAGCATTTTTAATAATAAAGAATAATATTTAAAATGAAAATAGATAGTTCTAACTAAGTAGAACTATAAGAGTGAGTATCATTAAAAATGCAAATAAGAAAATATTAAAAAAATAAAATAGAATAACATGACTATCTGAACTAAAGATTTGATAACATAATAGTCGCGATTTGTTTATTAACTGTTACTCTTAGAATATAAACTTAAATACTAATGTGTATTATAAATTTATTTTTCTGATATTATGAAACAAATATATATTTACTGTTATGTTTTCCTTGTTACATAAATAGGACTTTTGATTTAATTATCTATTGCACGTTGAATTGATCACTTTAACAATTTAAAACATATGCTTAAATGAATGATTTCACTTATGTTTTTATTGTTAAAATACAAGCGTATACTTTTAGTTGTAATAAAAAATAATATAGATATATATACATATATATGTAGTTTTTTGAGTTAATTTTAGTATATAAATTGTAAGAAAAACTATTTGAGTTTTATTAGATTAAGGATAGACATCCTCAGGTTACCACGAAAGTTTTAAACATTAATTTGGTTGATTTTTTAGGACATATTATTTAGTCTATTCAATCCTTTTTATTTTAGAACATCTAGTAGGGTTTTGTGTTTAGTAAAAGGGTTAACCCGACTCGCTACTCTTTTAATAAAAATATAAATAAATTAAGTGTTAACATACTAAAAAGAAAATTAAATAATTCAAATAAAATGATTGGTAATTATACTCTTTACTTTATTTAAACACTAAATAAGTTTTAAAATTATTTGAAAACATAAATACGTAAAATTATTAAATCTTAAAAAAAACATAAACAATGAATAATTAAAATAAATTAAGTATATATTTAAAATATATTTGTTTTAATATTTTAATAAAAATAGAAAGTCAAAATTGATTATTTTTGTAATTTTATATTTATTAAGAGAGAGATACTGAAAAACAGTTTTTTCTTTTGGGCTAATGGTAATTGGGGAAAATTGGTTGATTAGAATGTTTTGTATTTGTGGGATGCTCTGTTGTATGTAATTACTGTAAACTATCTGCCACTCATGATTGGTTATGATCTTTGACGGGATCCTGTTCAAAAGTGTGTGCATTTTCGATTTTTTAAAACTGTATATTTTATAATTATTATTTCTTTTGGGAAACTTGAATTTCACAATTTAATTTTGAATTGGATTAAAGCCTGATAGTTTTCATTGATTTGAACTTCTAATCTACGCCCCAGATTTGATTATCCCAAATGACTATTTGACATTAAGAGAACATTTGTTTGTGATCCGCATCGCATATTGTAATGGATTATTTGATTATCACGTAACCATTTACCAAGGCGTAAATAATTTCCAATTTTCTGATATGGTGTAACTGATTCTTGTATGTGATTATATATAGGTCAAATTAAAAAATCTTAGGAGAATCAGTTTGGTGGTAGCTGCAACAAAACTGATTCTGATTATATGATGATTTAGGTGTCATTTGACTCGTATTACTTGTAAATCCTTGGATGATCAAGATTTGTCAAACACTCAAACAACTGATTATTACGCCTCATAATACATCTAGTTCTGATGACTTTGTATGACATGATCATACTCAAAACAGAGTGCTAAACACCCCATAAATTTGTAACATAGCGTTATTCAAGAAATTATCTTGTTATACAAGTTTTAGACCATAAATGTCAGCTGGTGTTCATTTAAAATTTGAAGTTTTTATCTTTTGCATTTTGTGTGATTTCTTGAATTGTTTTTCTTGTGAGTACTTACACATATGCTATTGATTCACAGAAGAATGCTTCTTCTGGTATGGGCGTTGCTGATCACTGTAAAGGCACCTTCTTGGAGCTACAAAGAAAGAAGGCACACCGTTATGTGATTTTTAAAATCGATGAGAAGAAAAATGAAGTTGTTGTGGAGAAGACTGGCAATCCTGTTGAAAGTTATGAAGATTTTATATCGGCTTTGCCCGAAAATGATTGTAGATACGCTATCTTTGACTTCGATTTTGTCACTTCTGAGAACCATCAAAAGAGCAAGATTTTCTTCATTGCTTGGTTAGCTTTCCTTTTTTTGCCTTTATGATCCATATGCATATTCTTTATATATGTCACTCTTTAGTGTATAAAGATTAACAAAATTATATTTCGGTGTATCCTTTATTGAAAATCTGCTATGATAGTGCATTCACTAACAGGAACCATCGGATTTGGTACTGATTTGAAAGATCTTTTTTCTTCATGGCTTGGCTAGCTTTCTTTATTTGTTATATAATTCATGCGCATACCCATATAACTGATGCGTCATTTGATAATGTAAAAAGAATAGAAAAAGCATTAGACCACCTTATTATAGCACATTACCTGATAAAAGTATGTAATGACACAATCGGGTCGAGTAAGCCTAAGATAGTTTTATCATTACATGCTTTTATCCCCTCTAATGCGCTATAAACATTAGCTAATGCTCACAAACTAATAAGATGATGAAAACTTGTATAGTAATGTGTTGAGTTTAATTATATATTTATAATCATCCGAAAATCTGTTATGCACTTATGATAGTCCATACCTCAATAGAAAATCTTGGATCTGGTACTGATTTACAAGATTTTTGTATTGCAGTCAGTGTTTTTATTTTTTTAATTTTTTTTATTTTCAAAGATTGTATGTTTTGTTGTGTACAAATAGTAAAAGAAATAACATCTTCTTTTTTCTAATGCATCCGGTTATGAATCTGTTTTGGCAGTACATACCCTAATTGGAAATCTTGGATCTGGTACTGATATGCAAGTTTTTCTTCATTGCTTACTGTCTTGATTAGCTTTATTTATTTCCCTATGTGATCAATATGCATACCCCTCAAACCTATCTTTGTAATATAAAAAGAGTAAACAAAATGTTATTTTAGTACTTCCTTTGGTGAAAATCATCTGTTTTGATAGTGATACCCTGATTGAGAAATCTTGGATAGTTGGATCTGGTACTGGTTTGATTTTCTATACTTTTACTCTTACTTGCATGTTGTGTAGGTCTCCTGCAACCTCTAGGATTTGAGCAAAGATGCTTTATGCAACATCAAAAGACAGACTCAAGCAAGAGCTCGATGGGGTCCACTATTAGATTCAAGCTACTGACCCTACAGAGATGGAGCTTGAAGTGCTGAGAGAACGCGTATATTAGTCGGTCAGCTTTCTTGAACCATTGTTTCTAGCTTCCTGAAGTTGCCAACCGGCTTCTGCTTCTTTCTAGCAAAAGAAAGTATTGTTTCAGAAAGATGGCACCCGGGTGCCCATAAGCCTGTTTCACCTTATTATTGTAAGAATCCTCCAATTATTTGCACTTACATATCATTATGTATCTGGTGATCCATCATGATATCTATATAGTCGCCTTTTAATCCTAGCGTCTTGTGTTATAATTTTGTTAGAGGTGGCAATTTTGGCATAATTACTTAGAAAATAAGTCGATTCGGGTTATGTTTTATTTTAGCTTGTCGAACGGGTAAAAACTAAAAAACTCGCTATAAAGAAAACGTATCAAACGGTTGAAAAGTTGTCAAAAATGTATTGTTATTTATAGTATGAAGATTAGGCTAGGGTATGCTTCTACATAAAGAAATGAATGCTTATGTAGCGAAGACCTCATGCTGAAACTTGTATGTTTGTCCATACTATTATTTATAGATTTGATTATTTAAGAAAATACAGACACTTTATTAGGAGTGAGTACAAATTTAACATAGAACAAATAGTTTTGCAGAGGGATATTAGGTTGTTGAACTAGGTTCATCTGCAGCTACCCTCGATACATCTTCGAGCCTTACTCCATCAACATCGTTGTCTTCATTCTCACCCGACATTTCCTCAAGTGATTTCCCCTTTGCTTCGGGTACCAAAAGGGTAAAGAAAGCACCCAAAAGGTTAACAACAGCCAAAATAGTAAGTGCGTTTTTTACACCAATTCCTCTACCATACCCTTTATCTGGCTTGTGTTTGTCCTGAGACAAATATAGGAACCCGAAAGCACCAACTATTGCCCCAAGTTTCCCAGATGCTGCTGATATCCCGTGACACGTTGACCTCAACCTTGCAGGAAAGATCTCTGCTGGCACGATAAATGTGGTGGCATTCGGGCCAAAATTGGCAAAGAAGAACGTTAGCGAGTACAACACGACAAACCCCATTTTGTTATCTGAATCTTTCCAATGATTATACGGGATTGCTAACGCGAACATAAAGATTGTCATCATTATAAAACCCATTAACTGGATATAAAATCTTCCAGCTTTGTCGATTAGAGCCACAGTGAACCAATACCCGGGAACTGTACTACAAAGCGCGATCAGGGTTTGGGCTCTCGCGATCTTGTAAACCTCCTCGATCGCACTCATAGTTTGTGCTTTATGAATCCAATTGATTGCACTAAAAACATCTTTTTGGAAAAGATTTTGACTATAAAATGCGATATCAAGTAAGAACCAAGTTGTTGTGGTCCCTAGCAAGTGAAGCCCGTGGCGCCGAAGGAATTCTTTTGAGAATAAACCGAACGAATTCGTGTCCCTTCCGGTAATCTCAATAACTTTTCCTTGCTCGGCTTCAATATCAACTTGCATAACCCGGGCCATGTCTTTTGCTGCCTTTTCCGCGTTCTTAGCAACTAAAGCAGTATATCGAGCTGTTTCTGGCATCTTCATTCTCCAGTAATATGTCAAAGCCGCAGGGATCGCGCCAAACATCAAAATAATTCTCCAAACGTAATCTGCTTGATGCGGGGTTGAACCGAGATGATCATCCTCGAAAGGACGAACGTCATACTTGGCTTTAAACGCCGATGACACGATAATAGCAAAAATACCCCCGGCTAAGATACCAAAACCTTGCATTGCGAAAACTGCTGCAATAAAGGCCCCACGGGTCTTTTTATTTGCATACTCAGACATAATTGTAGCCGAAAGCGGGTAATCACCACCAATCCCAAACCCTAACCAGAACCGAAAGAAGCAAAGCGTATACATGACCGCCGTCGCGTCTTTACTAAATGAAAGCCCAGATCCTATGGAGCAAATCACCATGAGCATAAGGGTCATACCATACACTTTTTTCCTTCCCATTTTGTCCCCGAGCCACCCGAAAAACAGCTGGCCCGAAAGGGTCCCGACAAACGCCACGCTGTTAACCGCTGCGGCTACGTTGGCCGGCAACACGCCGGGGGTGTCTCCCCCGTCATAGTAGTATATCCGCCCGAGCAACTTAGTGACTAACGAGATGCAAAAAAGATCATACGCGTCTGTGAAGAAACCCATTCCCGCTATTACAATAGCAGTGAAATGATACCATTGTGTTTTAGCAAGATCGAGCGCGTGTAGCACTTGAAGCTGATCCCCCGCCATCTCTGCTTAACCGCGAAAATGTGATGTAGCGCTCATCGCGAACAGTGTGTATATATACACACACAAACTATAGTTCACATGGACGTTAGAAACAATGTGTACGAGGATATACCTTTGACATGAAAACAGTTGTTTGATACAAAAAAAACATAATATAAGGTGGAAAATCATCGAAAACTTTTATGATTTTGAGGTTTTTAAATGATACAGCCACTTTTCTTGGCATATTTTGATTGTCTTCTACCTTGTAGCTCATGAATTTAAATGCTTTCCGGCATTTTGGAAGCTGCTTGTTGGTTTCATTGATATTATACATCGTCATGGCGAGTCGTGTTTATTAAGTGTTCGACAACAAAACAAGAATAGAGACGGATGGTGTAGACGATAACAAGGTTGAACAGACACATTCCGCGAAAGAAAGATCCTGATATCGGTTTTTAGAATTAGTTAAATGAAAGGGGTATTGTTGTTTTGCTTTACGCGTTGTTTTCATCCTGTTCTTTTACGTGTTTGGTGGGATTTTTGTATTTTATGTTTCTTGTTATATGATTCTGTATTCTACTGGGTTTATCATATGGAACTGATCTAAGAATTAAGATACTTACATTCATATACAAATATATATATAAATGAGTAAGGTGAATCATCCAACATTATACTCATCAGGTACTCGCTACCTTTATGCATTCGGGCCAAGCAACTTGTACATACTTTGCATGAGCAAAACTCTTGCACCGAAAATAATTGTTTTTTCGAACATCTAACTTATACTCTTTGAACTTATTCCCAAATCTATTATCAATCTGCCATGGGACTAGAATTCTCAGTCGTTTAAGAAGAAATATTTTTAGCTTAGCCATTAACCACATAAATTTTAGGTTGTGATTTGATTATATGTGACAATCTACTACATGGGCAGCGTTTAAAGTTACAAACTGGGGCAGACCAAGTGCATGGGCGCTGGTCAAGTCATCTCGGAGGTTTTTAAAATGATCGCTTAGGCCATTTAATCTAAACTTATCAGTTACTCCACGCAACAATTATACGTGTACATATAGGGCTAACGAACACAAACATGAACATAGGTTTGTCTGTGTCTGTATTCAAATTTGATAGAACAATGAATGACATGAATAGTAACATGAATATAATTTATTGTTTGTTGGTTCGTTAAGAAATTATATGTGTTCATATTTCTAATGAATAGAGTTTCTTGCGGTTGTCATAAGCCCATAACCACTTAACCAGATAACCAATAGTAACCCACTGATCTGCAAGTCAAAACTCAAAAGTTATGTGGGCCTAAAGCTAAATGGCTAAACGAAATGGGCTGATATTATGGGCTCCAAAATGGTTCTAGTTTCTTAAAACAGAAAAATTGAAAATAAAAATGATTATAATGTATTAAATACATAAATAATTTTAAATAAATATATAAACGAACATAAGCAAACATACATAAATAAATAAATGTAAACAAACGTTCACTCGTGTAAATAAATGAAAAAGATGTATTTATATTCTTCCGTTTATTTGAACGATCCAACCTTTTATTCTTATTTATTCATTTATTTAATACATAAATTATTCGTTGAAAGCAATGTTCAGTTTGTTTAAAATGCCTATGAATGTACCATACACCTCTTGATTGTTCACCTTTGTTACATCTTTTGAAACCTACTCATGTACATTTCGGATGATAAGAAAATTAAAAAGAGAGAAAAACCCGAACGTAGTATCGAAAACCTAAAACATCTGAGATGAGAATTTGGTATGGGAGCATGTATGTGATAACAATACTTGTACATCGATAACATTAGGTGATACCTACTTAGATTACCCAAAATCTTATTCCCTACCCTTAACCATATCACCGAAACGTATATGAGAAAATTTTAATTTAATTTTTTATTTTCCAAATCTTGTATATTAATGTTTCATTTTGGTGAGTTAGCTATGTAAGAAATGAATTTCTTTTGGAGATTTGTATTGATGTTATTATTTATAATTTATATGCTATGAAGTATGATTTTTTTTTTATTTTTTATTTTTTTTTTATTTTTATTTTTTGTAAATTATATATCATCAACGTACATATTTTAGATATTTAATGATATACATATCTAATTTAACATATTGTAATTTGCTGTCGATATTATAAACACATAAAATCATATAAAAATCAGAAGCATAAGAAAAATAAATGTATTTACCTACGAATCCAAACTGTTATCTTTCAACAAACTAACGAGTATACTTTATACCTACGCGTGTGCCAATACTCAACGAGTAATAATTCCTGAAAGAAATCTGTCTAGATATAAAATATAATTTTACAATTGAATATGCGACTAGAATTAAGTAATGCATATTTCCTTTACATCACCATATCATCCCCAACACGCAGATAATCTTTACATCACCGTTTCATTCCTAACGCAGATTTTCTTTACATCAGCATATCATTTCTGTTTGCTTTTATTAGTTGGATATACTAACATATTCCTACCGGAATTGTATGTTAGTAAAAACCTTTTGTTTTGTAGGAGCTGTACGATATATAGTGTTTGTCACCCCAAAACATGATTGGTAATATCCAGACTTAATTATGAACTCTCTCTAAGGTAGTTTATGATCATAAAAAATTTAATTGCATTTATGTATAAAACTAGCAATAAAAACTTTTAGAATTACAGAACATGCATTCTACAAAAATGGAACACAAATTTAAAAAAAAAATCAACAAGTGTAGAAAAACCAAAATAATTGTAGTATTAATTATCAGCTAATATTATCTACCTAAGATGACAACACCACCACAGTTCAAAACATAAAAAACCAGCATACTTTCTACTTTCTCTCCGGCGATATTCACGCTCGTGTCTCACCGGCCTCTTCCTCTTTCTCACCGGACATTTCCTCCAGTGACTTCCCCTTCGACTCCGGCACCAGAAACGTACACAACGTCCCTAAAAAATTAATCACTCCGAGCACGATCAACGAGTTCTTCACCCCGATCCCAGGCGGATACCCATGATCTGCCTTCGCGGGATCTTTACTCTGAGCAAGATACAAGAACCCAAAAGCACCCACAATGGCTCCTAACTTCCCCGAGGCTGCGGATATCCCGTGGCATGTTGACCTTAACCTCGAGGGGAAAATCTCCGCAGGGACCACGAATGTGGTTGCATTTGGCCCGAAGTTGGCAAAAAAGAAGGTTAATGAGTAGAACACAACAAACCCTAAGTTGTGCTGGGGTTGGGTCCAGTAGTTGTAGGGGAATGCTAGAACAAACATGAAGATGGTCATCATGATGAATCCGATTAATTGGATTGTAAAACGACCAATTTTATCGATCAGGAAGACGGTGAACCAGTATCCTGGGACAGTACTGCAAAGTGCGATGAGTGTTTGGGCCCTCGCAATCTTGTAAACTTCTTGTATTGCATTCATTGTCTTCGCGTGTGGGATCCACCCTATCGCGGTGAAGATGTCCTTTTGGAATAAATTCTGACTGTAAAACGCGATGTCAAGCAGAAACCATGTGCTCGTGGTTCCGAACAAATGTGCCCCGTGTCGTTTCACAAATTCTTTACTCCATAAACCGTAACTAAACTTCGCGTCTCCCATGACTTCATCCAGCTTCTCTTGCTCTGACTCGATGTCGACTTGTAACACTTTTGACATGTCGGACGCGGCTTTTTTAGCGTTTTTAGCCACTAAAGCCGTGAACCGCGCGGTTTCTGGCATCTTCATCCGCCAATAGTACGTCAACAATGCGGGGAGAGCTCCCACCATTAACACAATCCGCCACACGTAATCTGCCTCGGGCACCGTCGACCCCACCGGATCCACCTCGTACGGCGGAGCTTTAAACTTCCGATCAAAAACCGCCGCCATCATGATGGCGAACACTCCTCCCCCTAATATTCCAAACCCTTGCATGGCGAAAACCGCCGCTATAAACGCGCCACGTGTCCGCTTATTCGAATATTCGGACATGATCGTAGCAGAGAGAGGGTAATCACCACCGATCCCGAACCCTAACCAGAACCGAAAAAAGCACAAAGTCGTCATCACCGCCTTCGGTTGATGCCCGAAAGACAAACCCGACGCAATGGAACAAAGGCACATTAACATAAGTGTAATACCATACACCTTCTTCCTCCCTAACTTATCTCCGAGCCACCCGAAAAAAAGTTGTCCGGCGAGGGTTCCGACGAGTGCAACACCGTTAACCGCGGCTGAGACTTGAGGCGGTAAGCTCCCTGGTTTCGGAGACCCTTCGGTGTAATAATAAATCCGACCGAGCAGTTTCGTGACCAATGAGATGCAAAACAGATCATATGCATCGGTGAAGAAGCCCATTCCGGCGATCACGATCGCCGTGAAGTGGTACCATTGTGTTTTCGCTCCGTCGAGGGCGTTTAACACCTGCAAATTCCCCGATGACTCCATTGATGTTCTTCTTTCTGCAAGAAATCAATACAGACCCATGTGAAATTGATGAAAAAGATGATGATTCAAGTGTTAATGTTGTAAAAGATGATGAAAAATTGAAGCTTTTTGGTGTTGATTGGGTACTGACCTGTGTTTGTTCTTGATGGTGATCTTGTGATGGAGGGTGTTTGAAAGACGTGTGTGTGTATAAATAGTATGTGAAGGAGTATTGAAACTAAAATTAAGCGGCATATTCTCATTATTTTCGCTACTCCAACAACTTAGTCAAATGTATAAAAATATGTACGAAAAATGATTAGGTGTGAACGATGATCTAATTGATAACCGTTAATGATCGTATGGAATAATAATGGTATATACGGTGTTTGATTTTGCTCCTGCGTTCTTTGTGATCAGGTGAGGCCAGATCGTTTTATGATAATACTAGCTATAGTAAACCTGTGTATCACACGGGTTGAATAAATAAAATATTAAATATAATAAAAATTTTAATTAAAAATAATATTTTAAGATAATGTTTTTTGTATTTTTAAAAAAATAAATTAAACATTTTGTTTCAAAACAAACCATTTAAAAAAATATATCATTTTTAAAAATTTCCTTACTATAACACTCAATTTTAATTATTTTTGTTTATAAAATTTTACTTTTTGAAAAACTAATTTTAAAGTATTTCATATTTTTATAAAAAAGTTTGATATTTTAGAAAGCTTTCTTTTGTAAAAATTTGTTTCTATAGAAATAACATCAATAAAAAGATCTATATTTTAATTTTCTAAAAAATATTATTGATTTAAAAAATAATAAAAATATTATTAGTAATTAATGTAGTTATTTAATAGAAGAGAGAAGTGGGAAATTTTGATGAGAATGAATGTGGTGTTAACACATGGCACCCTTAGTTACCCTTTTATTAGAATAAGAAGATGTATATAGTTTTATCTTATACTTTGTGTATGGTAATTTTTTTTTCAAGACTTATACGGTTTAAGTTAAACCCATAACCTAAAAGTTAGAAAGTAATAATTAAGGTAAGAGTTGTTTTGAAAACACTATATTATAGAATGAGATGAATATAAATGACTTTCATTTGACATGAGATGAATCTTTGCCTCTTTGGTAAACATATGATCCATTATTGGTGACAAATTAAATCACCCATTGGTGATCCATGATGAACATATGATACTTTGGTAATCATAAGTGAAGGTTAAAAAATAAAAAAATAAAAAAAAAAAGAACTCGTTGTTGATACATTCTAATTATTATTATTTTTTCTATTTTTTATACATACATATATATAGATACATATTAGAATATCTAAATAATAAAATTGGGTGTCTATATAACCCAAGCCTAAGAAAAAAAATACGGGCAACTGACAGAATTACGGACATATCATTGACGGAAATTATTAATTTACAACAAGTTTTTTTAGCTTTGGATCACTAACAGATGATAGCAATTATTATTTAAATAAATAAATATTATTACAAATTTCTAAACTGATAACAATTTTTAAATAATAAATAATATTTAAAAAATCGTTCCAGTCAAATTCGATAACTCATATATGGGTTCGTTGTGAGCATATTGTTTTTTTCAGAGTATAAATACCTGAATACAATACATTGTTAATAAACCTTAATAGATCTTAACACATGTTAATAACTTTATTTTAGGTTACACAAAATCAGTTTAGATCATAACAAGTTTTCTATATGTTAATAACCTAGCTATGTGTTTGGATTAGTTTATAATAAGTCCACTTATTCGCTGTAAACGGGTCTCAATGAGCCTTATCATGTAAACAAATCATATATATTTAATTCAAAAAATAAAAATATATCTATACTATATTACATTTTCGGATCTTACAGAAAAACACATATACTTTTTTCTCATGTTACATCTATCGCATTTTAAGTGCTTAAGTGTATTCTACATTATGTGGAAACCATGAGCAACAATCCATCGTTTCATAGTTCTGTTTTACTAAAGAAATTCAAAGGATCAATTCGACATTAAAAGCAAACTATCTCCATCTCCATCTATGGATACGATTGATGGATCGAAGATGCATTCACCACATTAGCACTGATAAAGGAAATACACACGAACAAAAACCCAAATTTTGCTACTTTTAGAACCACAAAATCACACTTTATTCATACTTCAAATTATATACTATATTAAATCGCAACTAATTTGCTACAGTAAACTTAAAAAATTTGTAATTTGACCTTAAGTTTCTTAGGTTTTGACTATGGCCACACTCTTGCAGCTTTTAAATTTTATTGCATGTAGTGCTATAGTTTCCTATCACGAGTTCTCATTTTAGTTTAAAATCTATCTTCAAATTTATATATCAATAGACTTAGATCATCAATGTTTTACTTGATTTACCATATAACTGTTTCAAGTTAGATAATATTTTTCAATAAGTAAGAGCTGCCAAATAATCGGTCTCTCATCACGTATTTTTCGAGTCTGACCACTAAAATTTAGTATTTTATAGTTATTGCACATGACCCCAAATACTAACAAAATAACGCAACATTACATGTGAGAAAATGACCAGACTCCCGCCGCGTAGCGCGGAGAGAAAAAACTAGTTTACATAAATAAGGAGACATATGCAGCATAAACAAAGAAAATAACTACCCAACACTACTCCATTGCTTGACTCAACAAACAAAAACTTAACCCATGACCATACCCATCAAGATTAACCCTATAATAAACATTTATTGTTGTCTCCTTTTCTGAAAGCAACTCAACGTGTGGTTATACAAAGGTTCCAAAACAGAATTTGGTCTAGAGCCGATAACGATCCAATGCGGTTCCATTACGAGAACCTGGCCTGCGACCGTAGGCCAGGGCCATGAAATTTGCTATGAACTCGTTGTAATGATATCGTTTGAACTTTTGGGGACAGCTCGACGTAACCAACTCTTTTGCGGGTTCAATAGCAATTGGAAGCTCGTTATTTGGTCCAATAAACGTGACAATTGATGTTCGAGAGACAGTTGAATTCAGGATACCACGATGTTCCACGCTTTTTAGCATCCCGTTACTTATAACCTACATTCAAAGAATTAAGCTTGGTTAGATTCGAGCTTTTAACAAAGTATTAATGTGTTTGTGGAATACTAATGATTTTACATGGAATTGGTAACCGAGGTTGACCACAAAAGCATTTGGAATTGGGTCAACACCCATCCATTTCCCATCCTTGTATATTTGTAGCCCATAGTGGTCTTGCTGAAGGAATGTTATGAGGTTAGGGTCATTGTGACCAGCTATGCCCATGGCTAGACTCGGGTCCGGGCATGGCGGGTAACGGTTAATCGCCATCGCCTGTTCTTGGCTCACTTCGTTAAAGTACCCTTCTCTTAGACCAAGTCCTTCCGCTATCAAATCCAAAATCTTGAATCCCATTTTCCGTACTTCAACCGCGTATCTCCCCACTTCTTCCCTAAAAGACATACAATTAAAAAATGATCAGTATCAAACCTACAAGTAGCAGATATTGCTACTAAGATCCACTGAGATTCAATCATGTGTTACTTGTATCTGGCTGGTTTGTCAGGCCAAGATGACAAGTGTTCTTCTATAGGATGACACGGGTGCTTCAAAGTGTCTTTCCAATAATGAACATCCTCTTTCGCATACTCCAATCCACTCGTATGAAGCGTACACCCCTTATAGGGCTTATCCGAGTAAAGGCCTAATTTGTCCTCAACCGGCAAGTTAAAGAACTCATCATACAAAGCCATCATGTCCCCCATCATCTTATCAGGAATCCCATGATTAATCACCTGTTAACGAAACCAACAACCTTAAACATGCACCTTAAACATTATTTGGAACCTTAAAGCATATATGAACATAGGTTTATAACTTATAAAAACACCTGAAAAAAACCAAACTCTTGACATGCTTTTAGAATTTGTTCTACGACCTCAGATCGATCTTTTTGAAGGTCGATCACTGGAATTTCATTGCAGACTGCAATGAAATCCCCTGGTCTTCTTTCGGGTGGCATTATGTAGTCGTTAGGAACCGATTTAACCCCATTCGACCAGCTAGAAACAAGTAAAGCCATGAGTGAACCTTACTCTAATTGTATTAAATGTAGGATTAAAAATGGGGTTTTATAGCATCAAAGTGCCGTCCAAAGTAATATTTAAATAGTTATATTTAAAAGATTTCGATTCTTTTCTATAATTATTATGAAGGAGACATACACATCATGTTAAAAGATGTCATGTTTAATTATGTTTTGTGATTAAATTGTGGTGCAATGATTAAGCGCTAAACTGTGACATCAGGGAAGACTTAATTATTGGTGATGGAATTAATAAAAAATATAGTGGTCATCAAATTAGTGTCTAGACACAGAAAACCTTTTAAATAATATTTGATTACTAGATGTATAGACAACCTTTGGTAGCATAATTAAACTATTTATTTTATTAGTTAATACTAGGGAGTTGGCCCGTACAATACGGCAGGTGTCTTCAAGTCTCTTTTGGGGAGCATGATGAAACCCAACCTATCTTAATCATTGAGTTTTTAACACTTTGCTATTTGAGTTTTGATATATAGTTAATTGGTTTAACTATCGGTTATAATTTTCTGCAATTATATTCAAACTAGAGAATTAGGCCATGTTTGGGGTTGTTTATTTTGGTTGAAAAAGACTTTTGTCATAAAAGATTTATTATTTATGATTTTTAAAAGGAATTTTTAAAAAATATGCAGATTAGGTTATAAATTAAAATATTATAAAATGACTAAAAATGACATACTTTTAGAAAGGATGGGAATTAATATGAGCTAGTAGAGGGGTATTAGGTATATAGGAATTTGGACTAAAGAAAGTTTTTAAAAGTTAATAAATAACTCACACCTTACTTTTCAAAATCTTATTTTTTACTTATGTGTAACTTTGTAAAATAATAACTAATTTTTAAAAGTGTTTCAATTATTTAACTAAGTTTAAAAATGATTTCAATTAGGACACTCAACTTTCATGTTTTATTTAAATTATAAGTTTTAATACGTTTTTTTAGCATGTTTTTTTATTTGATTAGAAAATATTTTTTTTCTTTGTTTTGATGCTGATGTGGAATGATGGCGTGGATTTTAGATACTTTTTTTTATTTTTTTTAATATAATTAATATGTTTTTTTATTTTTTAATACAATTTCGTATATTGAAAATAGCAACCTCCACGTCTTCTCCTTCATTACTTTGTTGACATAAGAAAATTCGATGGCGACTCGATTTGATGATTTTATGATCCAATTTGGGAAAAATATGCATGAGTGACCAAATTAAAATATTTTTAAAACTTGATTACTATCCTATGATATTTTTCCTTTTATTATATGAAAAGTCCTTTTGGGTTTGCTAAATAATTTTTTTAAAAATTAATAAGTTAAAAGTAAGAGAAAAATAAGCAATCTCAAACACCATCTTATTACAATGGTTCAACCAACAAATCACTAGCTATCTTACCAGTGGTGTAAACATGTTGAATTAAGCTCGAATTTGAGCTCGGCTCATTTAGAGTTCTTCATATACAGCTTGGGCTCAGCTCACTTTTAGCTTGTTTATTATTTATTGAATTCTTTTAATTATTTTCATCACGATTTTATATATATAACAATAATTACTATATAAATATATATTTAATACATTAAATAAAAACTACATAAACAAAATGTTTGTTTTGGCTCACGAGCCTACTCGAGCTAGATATGTTTAACTTGAACTCAAGCTTGTTTGTTAATTAAGTCTTAGTCCAAGCTCAAGCTCGTTTAAGCTTGGTTCTATTTGCGTTTTTTTGTGAGCCGGGTCTTAAATACATCATAGCGGCTCGATTGGTTTACACTTAGGACTGACTCTACCACGTGGAAGAGGGTGATGCAACACTTCATGGTATCTAAAATCTTGCTTTGTAGTATTTCATCAAGAATAGATAGTGTCTGCTTCAGATCCTAATGGCAAACATAATAAATATATAACTGTATTATTTCACACAAGGTTCCATTTGGAAATTACAAGTATTATTGATACATTAACAGGAGATATTCATGTGTTGAGGCTTAATCTTGTAAACTTCCATTATTGCTTCAGTGTCTCCCTTCTTCTCTTCATAAAACTTCAAGAAATCTTTAAATTTGAAGGGTCGAAAACGAGGTGCATTGGTGTCGATCGTCGATTTGGCTGGTTCTATGATGGTGTCTTGACAAGGATTGATGAAAGTTACAACCGTGGTTCGATCCTCCCTCGAGTTTGTCACTGCTCTATGTTCCGCGCTTCTTAGCTTCCCGTTGCTAATTATCTAAAACACAATTGCAACAATTGTAATTCATGTTTTTAGGTCAAAAAACGACTAGTTTATGAATAAAAATTGATAAAAACAGTCACCTGTAATTGGTGACCGATGTTAACCACAAATGCATGTGGTAGTGGCTCAACCCCAAGCCACTGCCCATCCTTGAAAACCTGAAGCCCATAAACACTTCCTTGTAGAAGCACAGTTATGAGATTAGGATCGGCATGTTTTGGTAACCCTAATGTCAAAGTGGGATCCGGGCATCGGGGGTAGTGGTTGATCGACAACAACTGACCCCCGGTTAACTCTTCTCCAAAATAACCCGGCTCGAGCCCTAGCCCTTCACGAATAAGGTCCAAGATTCTCAACGACAATTCCCGCACTTCTAACGAGTACTTTCCAACAATTCCTCTACAAAACAAAGCAAACAACATTAACCTTCAAGAACTCTATCACTATATATAACCATATCAAGTCAATTAACTATTAGTCTATTAATAAGTTGATCAGGTTCATTTTTTCACATATTAATATTTCTTAATAACAAGAAAATGTTTACAGATCAACCCAACCCGACAGTAAAAATAACCAATCTAACGTAAATCCGTCTTGACCCGTAACCAAGGTTGTGATTATTGTTTCGGGTCATTTTACCGGTAATCGGTTGGTTTTTCGGGCCACGAGTGAACCCATTCATCTAACGGATGACACGGGTGTCGTAGATTGTCTCGCCACAAATGAATCTCTTCGTTAGCGTAATTCGACCCGCTTGTGTAAAGCTTGCAACTTCTAGTGGGAAGCTTGCGAATTTTCGTCGAATCGCTCGAGTATAGCTTCTCCTTCTCGTCATCAGGCAAATTGAAGAATTCTTTGACTACTTTTATGGTGTCATCAATCAAATCTTCAGAAACTCCATGATTGATCACCTGCTTATACAACCAAATTACAGAAATTAACCTCAACAAGAATCTAAATTGGATCAAACTGAACGAGGGTCTAACCTGAAAGAATCCGAATTCTTGACAAGCATGTAGTATTTCTTGAACCATTTGACTTTGATTTTGACTTTTTGAGAGGTCAATCAGTGGGATGTTGTGGCACAATGGAACCTCGATCGATCCCGGACGTTCGCCGGCGGGGAAGATGTAGTTTTCCGGTAGGATTTGAGTGGTTTTCAACCACGTAGACACTAGATTCGCCATTGTTCTTGATCTGCAAGATTAATGATGTTGATTTTGACTTTAAAGACTTGAAATGGTTGACTTTTGAGATTAATGGTTGACTTTGATTGGAGGTTTTAGATGGTGGAGATTTGAATAGTCACCGGCTGCCGGCGAGGTGTTTATTAGCAAGATTGAATACTCTTGCCGGAGAATCTTAAATTGGAAGAAGGTAGAAATGTATGCCTACATTTTTTATATAAAAATGGTTATCTAGAGTATACATGATGTTAAAATAAATAGATAACAAAAAAAAATGTTCTTATGAAGTCACTACACACGTAATCGTATGGGATATACCGCGTGTGTAAATAAAACTATAAAAGTATATCATGTGAGAGACATCTTATGGATATAGATTTTTTAAATGAGTCCGGTAAACAAGGTTTTGAAAACCGGACCGGACCGGACCAGCCGGTCCGACCGGTTGGACCGGGAACCGGACTCTAATCCGGTCCGGTTCGGTGCTTAAAACCGTTTTAACGTCGAACCGGCAGTCGGACCGGTTGAACCGGCCGAACTGGCGGTCGGACCGGGAACCGGACTGGTTGAGCCAGTGGTCGAATCGGTTGAACCGGTGGTCGGACCAGTTGAACCGGTTTTTTATATAATTTTTTATTTTTTTGTAATTTTTACATATATTTATAAAAAATAATTATAATTTTATCCGGTTCTTATATCCGGTCCGAACGGTTGAACCGGTCCAACCAGCGGACCGGTAAGACGTCCGGTTCACTGTCCGGTCCGGTTTTAAAAACATTGGCGGTAAACTTGTATCATGTATGAGTGCGAGTGATGTGAGAATTAAATATTTTTGTTCTCAAAATTTATATATATAAAAAAAATCTACATCTTTCTACTCTAATAAAAGAGTATCTTGTGATGACACGTGACGGCATCACATTCACTCTCACCAAAATTTTTCCACTTCTGTTTTCTATTATCAATAATATATTTAACGTTTTTAAAACAAAAATAGTTTTTTTAATAAATTAAAAAAAATCTTCTTATTAATGTTATTTTTAAAAATAATTTTTATAGAATAAGAAATTTTTACAAAACATCAAACTTTTTTAATATTAGTGCTTTTAAAAAGTTAATTTTTTATAAACAAAAAATAATTAAAATTAAAATTTATAATAAGAAAATTTTTAAAAATGAAAGTTTTGAAACAAAATATTTATTATACTTTTTGAAAAAAAAGTGTTAAACCAAAAGTTTAAAAAGTTGATATAATTGTTTTATTTCATATTGTTCTTACTATACGTAATTTCAATTATATTTTATCGTAAAATATCGTTTTATACTTGATAAACTTTTTTTTATTTAATATTTTATTTATTCAACCCGTGAAATACACGGGTTTACTAAAGCTAGTATATATGATAAACTAAAATGCTAAATAACATACAAAAAGTCAAATTCAGAAGAAAAAACAAATAAGTAAAAAAACAATTAAAACTACTTGATGTCATTCTTCTTCTGTTTTAGTTTCATTTGGGCCATTAAAAATACGTGTTTCGGCCCTTGAGGGTGGGAGATGTCGATAGCAAGGATTTTGAAGTCTTCCATTTCCTTTGTCATCAAGTTAAACGTTGCCATTTCCTCCACCATGCGTTACCTGATCGTATCTTGTTGGTTGATGGGGAATTGACCCAGATGCTCTCTTTTATGCTTTTTTTTCCCTTTACAAAGGGATGTGTCATTTCATCCACATCTTGCGGTGCATCCTTGTTTAAATCATACGAAGTCCTATCATTCAAAATTCATCGGACTATCCTACGCTTCATGGGGATTGTTTCCTTGTCGATCCACCACTAATCGTTCCCCTATCGCTTGCCATTTAGGAGATTCTTGGGATGTACAAAAATCCATCAACGGTCGGTAACCTGCTATGTTGGGTGTTGGTTGAAGCTGCTTTGTTGTTGCAGTAAGTCGTTGAACGAATTCCGTTGCTATGCTTAGTTCATCCAACTAAACGGGTTGTTTGGATCATTTAAGTTCATGTTCGAGTTCATTTGGAGTAGGTAGGGTGGTGAAATTTTATAAAAAAATAGAACATGTAGTTCATTTTTGGTGGGACATATGTTAAAAAAGATTAATGTTTTTTTTCCAGCCAAATTGACACCACAAATCTTACCTGACACCCGTGAGATTTTTATGCCATAGCCTTCACGCCCCCTCTCACACGATAGCGGGTGTGTTCCACTTGGTGATCAAGAATCGTAATCTGGGCTCACGCCCCCTCTCACGGTACTATACCACGTGCTCTAAATATACTCGTAAACTCAAGGGACATGTCAAAATAAGTAATAAGTTTTATTACTTAATGTGCAAGATTTTTATTGTAATGTTAGGAAAAATTCTCAGAAATAAACATTTTCTCATGAAAAAAATCAATAATTTTTTGTTTAAGTTATTACTTTAATGGTTACTCACTTTCGAACCAAAAGAAAAGACACGTGAGAATATGCTCATTGACATAAGAGGAGAGAGGTCTGTGTCCATTTGGTCAGTCTGATTGGTTTCATATTTTCAAAGAAAACTTGAACATACTCCCCTCAATTAGCGCAAAAGTACATGATCTTGAGTCATGTGACATGTGTTTGAGTAACCAGTAGGACAAAAACTCGATTGATAAGTTATTAGCATATTAAATTTCAGAGAAAACTATTAAAACAAGCATTTGACTTAACAATTCTATCAAATTAGCGTCTTTGAAAAAGTTACCAAAAAAACTCATATACTGTGCATCGCCACATGTCAAATCTCTTCACGTCGATGATATAGTATGTGAATACATCTTTGTATCGTCACATCAGTTATATATTCACATAACATATCGTCATTAAAAAGATTTTTTTATGAAAAGAGGAAAATTTTTTCCTATAAGAAAACCGTCTTTACATTGGATGGTTTGGCGTTTTGTAGCACTCATAGCTACGGCTCTACGATATCTGTTGATAAGTTTATCTGTATCCGAGGTATCTATTCGGTAGAGTCTTGCGTCTCTTAAACAAAACTAAGTATGCTTATAACGTAAAAATATAAAAAAGAAATGGTTACAAAATTTAAAATTATAACAAAAGAGCTAATGCATACACTTGATTTTTAACTTTATTGTAAATGTCAACCAAATACCATAATTATTAAATATTTACAACTGATTTTTATTCGATTTTACTCACAATAATGATTAGAAAATGAAAAATATATACAAGCAAAATAAGTGAAAACTAGATGCGGATCCAATTTGAATCTATAATAATTATGTTATTGGAATTATCATTAACAATAAAATGAAAGTTAGGAACGTTATCAATCAAATTATTAGTAAAGGTTATTTTCGCCAATGGATCGTAATTTAGATTACTAAAATCCAATTTTCCTAAAATTTTTGCAATTATGATTTATTTTACGGGTTGGCGTAAAACTTGAGAGATTTGTGCCCAATAACATTAAAAACACATAATGTTGAGACGTGTTATATTTAATTAGATATAATTATATAAAACAATAAAACTAATTATTTAAAAAGAACAAATATAATTAATTTTTCTTTTTTGCACAAATGATATCGTTAGAAGAAAAACTAACGATGAGCTAGGCATATACAACAAAAAAGAAAGAGACAGGTAAAAATATAAAATTACATCAAGAATTCCACCCTGAATTCCTCATCTTCTCTTTGTTTTAATCCACACAAAAAAGTGTTTTGATCTTATCAAAGCCATAGAACCGTTCGTCTCCGTATTGTTAAAACATCTTCAGTTTTAACCTTTCAACAAACTGATGTTTGTCATGATAGTAAAACTACTTATTGCTATCTTGACAAACAAATTTGTGCATTGTGTAATTATGTCTTATTTTCTTAATTTTACCTAGCATCTTCTTTATCTCTATCAGAAATTTCATTTTCATCTTTAAAAAAAACCTAAAATAAATCATATTTAAACAAAATATGTTGTAGTTATGCATGATAATTTTTTAGAGCATGCCTTATACAAAAACAGTAAAACTTTCTTATATATATTTTTTGAATAAAACTATTTTTCGAGTAATATCTAATTTTATATCTTTAGTAAGAGGCATGTTTGCACCGACTTGCTTAAACAAAACACGTTAATCTTAAATAAATCAATAATAAGAAAGTGACTTTTCCCTTATAAGTCAATTGTGATAAAACATGAAAGACTTTAATTAATTCACACTGCAATGGCACGTCTCCCAAACAAAATGCTACCGAGTTTGAAAAACAAACGTTACATACGGTTCTTTTTTTCAATGTTTCTTGTTACAAATTATGACCCCTGTTTATCAATGATCCAATAAAAAAATCAATTCGATTTTCGATGTTTCAAAGTTTAGTACCCATAATAAACACCTATACAACGCCGTATATATCTTTAACCTTTAATTTAGTTATTTTGAGCTCATACATATGTAAGTAGATTTAATAAACCCGTGTATTACACGAGTTGAATAAATAAAATATTAAATATAATAAAATTTTATTAATTATAAAATAATATAATAAGATATGTTATTATTAAAATTACGTATAAGTAAACAATATAAGTAATAAAACAATGATATCAACTTTTTAAACTTTTTTTAGTATCTTCCAAAAAAATAAATTAAATATTTTGTTTCAAAACAAACCATTTTAAAAAAATATCATTTTCAAACTTTTTTTTTTTACTATAACTCCCAATTTTAATTATTTTTGGTTTATAAAAATTTTACTTTTAAAAAAGACCAGTTTTCAAGTATTTTGTATTTTTAAAAAAATTTTTGATGTTTTAGAAAATTTTATTTTTATAAAAAATTATTTTTTTAGAAATAACATTAATAAAAAATCTATTTCTTAATTTATTAAAAAAATTATTTTTAATCTAAAAAATTAAATAATATTATTAGTTATTAATATAGTTATTTAATAAGAGAAAGAAATGAAAAAAAAATTTGATTAGAATGAATGTGATTTTATTATTTGTCACCTCTAGTTATTTTTTTATTTAGTAGGAATATTTATAAAATCAAATTCCTTCGGTCTCAAGTAAGGTTATAAATGGTATAACTAGGTGGGCCTTGGCTCCAATTTGAGTTATAGTAGTACTGCTCTAATTAAGATCAAAGATTAAAATGATAAAACAGTTGTAACGTAGATTAAATAAGTGTGATATGTAGAGTAAGATTTAGCCTAAGAAACATACACTATAACCAAGAGATTATAAGATCATAAACATTAAATACCATTATAAACAAAAATTGAAATCCACTAAATAGTTTTAATTGGCAAATTCTTAACCATTTATTAAGATGCTTCAAGTATCAAAATGTATTTATTCTCGTTATTTAATAAGCAATATTTAAACCTTAATATGTATATGTGTGTGTGTGAACATGATTGTCAACCTCATGTTGCACATTGGTGATAAGTCAAACCCTCCATGTTTCAAGATCTCAATTGAAGCAACCATGTGTTCCTCTATAACATCCCCACTCATTTATTGCTTCTTGTACTTCCACTCCTTTTCTTAATCAATTTTGACTTTTTTCTCACTTATACACATGACCCATCTTTGATTTCATCTCCTCCATCATCTCCTTTAATCTCAAACACCTCTTCTTCACAAATCTTGCAGATCCCATTTATCAAAATCTCAAATTTCATCAATTATCCAATGGATCATCTTTCAATCAAGATTCAACAAAAGTCAAAGTTCGAATCCGATACATCAAGCTCCAGCTTCCCAATTTTAGCCATTGCAACATTGTGCATTGTTGCAACTGCTTTCCTGCTTGTTTCTTACTACTTCTTTGTGACTAGAGGCTGCTTCAATTGGCAGCAAGTCAACCCGTTGAGACGGTTTTCTATGACCCGAGAAAGATCCGTACCCGACCCGTTATCTTCGGCTTATTCGACTCCTCCTTGGCGGGTCAAAGGGCTTGATGAATTGCTCATACGTGAGATTCCCATTTGTCAATACACAAAAAGTGATGGTGACAAGAGGAGTTGGTTTGAATGTGTTGTTTGTTTGAATGATTTCCAAGAAATGGATACTTTACGGGTTCTTCCGAGTTGCAACCACGCGTTTCATTTGGATTGTATCGATATTTGGCTTCAAAACAACGCGAATTGTCCTCTTTGTAGATTGAGTATTTCGGGTACTGGGTACCCAAAAGACCAGATAGTTGCACCCACTTCTTCACCTCAAGATCCCCAATCGAGCCCGATTGGTGGGGATCAAGATTTTGTGGTGATCGAGTTGGGTGAGGATGGAAATGGGTCAAGATCACATCAATCAAGAGGCCATTCTCCAAGAAAGATTGGTGGGAAAAGGGTTAAAACAAGAAAAACTCATCATGTTTCAATTATGGGAGATGAGAGTATTGATATTAGGGGCAAAGATGATCAATTTTCGATCCAACCTATTCGAAGGTCTTTCTCGATGGATTCAGCGATCGACCGCCATGTTTACTTATCGGTTCAAGAAATCTTGCAAAGCAATGGGAATCTCCTAGAAACTAGGAACAATGAAGAGGCAAGCACAAGTGGCAGATCAAGACGACATTTTTTCTCGTTTGGTAACGGTAGAGGATCAAGAAACGCGATCCTACCGATCTAGTTTAATATTTGGGTATAGACAGATCGCGTTTTCTTTCTTTTTTTTCTTTCATTCGTTTTTACGTTCTTTTTTCGTTATTTTATTGGGTTTGTATTAGAAAAGATAACATGTTGTAAAAGATTACACTTACACAGAAAGGAAGCACATTTGGTTATGGTAAAATGGTAGCATGGGTTGTAAGAATGATTGCTCATATCACTTTTGGTTAGAAGAAACTTTCATGAATGAAAATCATTGTATTTTATCTACAATATGCTGGAGTGAGGGATGGAGTTATGGACCCATGATGGGAGGTACCACTTCCATCGCATGATGTAGAAGTCACTAAAGCAAGGTTTTTTTGTTAAGATTTGACATTTGTAGGGAAAGGATACATTTTAGTATGATTAAGGTGTCCCTTGGTTTACTTTGAGTAATCATCAAGTAATTTTGATCATGGTTGCTGGTCTTTCAAGTTTCTGTTGCTTTTAAAGACAGTCAACTCCTCTAGATCCATGCCAAATCTTAGGCAAAAGTTCTATTTTCTAAAAATAGCCATCTATCTTGGGAGTTTTCAAATCTTTTTGGGGGTGGGAAGTATTTGATAACAAATACAGAACGAAAGTATGAAAATTTATGGTCCTATTAGACCAGATGTGATAAGATTTTAGGTTGAACCATTAACTACGATGAAAAACGACAAACTAAACATGCCAGGTTGGATTGGCAGTTGTACAGGCTAGTTTTACTCGTTTGACAGTTTAACTGTTTGGTTTTTGTGAATTTGAACCGACTTTCTTTACTTTTATTTCAAACTATTATTTGTAATAAAAAAAATCTTTAATGGCATTTTTTCAAACAACCTAAAATAGTAAATACTAAATGTGATAATGAATAGTAATGACAATACATACACATAACTATGTATCGAAAAAAAAAAAAAAAAGAAGAAGAAGAAGGTATATAAACAATTAAAGTTAAATGGTAGGTTTAGAGTTTCTGGTTCCAAACCAAAATGCGTCGTTAAACAGAAAACCATCAACCAAATTGTGAACCTAACCATTTGGATCTCAAACCAGCCAAACCAGCTTCCTTGCTTCTGTTTGTACGGTTCTATCGTTTTCAACCGTTTATAAACAAGTTGTTAAAAGTTAAAACTTCCTGAATTGGTTTTTTTTTTTAAATCATTAGCATCATAAGCTTCCAAAGAATCATGGTTACTTCTGTGTCTGTGCTGTTGACCGACAGTTTGACCAGATCTTGTCCGTTGCTAGGTCAAAGGGTATATCATTAACCATTCTTGTACACCTAACATGCCCAACTAACATGGAGAAAAGACGTGCATAATTCAACTTGTGTAATATTTAGATTATGTTTTATCCCAAACGGGTCAAATAAAAAATTTGGCTAAAATCAAACATGCTTAGTCAAAGGGTTGAGAAATTGCCCGAACTAACTCTTCTGATTCTAATTATACAGAAAAAAGCATTTGCATTTCAACCCATCTAAACTCGACCCGTTTAGGCCCATACTAAAGTTCCTAGTTTTGACCCATCATCCAAACCACTTGACCGGCAATCTTGCAATCTTTATAAAGGCATAGACCAGTGACGCAGTCTAGAAACGAGTCTAAGATATATAATAACTTTACGCGTGTACAATCAGGCTTCATATATCAAATCATCTTTACTGCAACCCACAAAGCAAAAAGCTTTCTAACAACAAAAACTTCTCATTAAAAGTTAAAACCTTGTATATATGGAAGTCAATAGCAAGCTCACCAGAAGGGAAATCAATCAAGCAGTCACATTTCTTAAAAAATACTTCCTTTAGTAATCTAAATTGCATTCAAGAACCTTTAATCGACTGAACCACTGGACCGTGAGCTTCTTCTCCTAGCATGATTTACAGGCAACATCTTTTGATCTTGGAGCCCACCAAAAGCTTTCTCCTTCAATTCCTCGAGAACACGCATGGCTTCTTTGAGTTCATCATTTACACTTGGTCCGTGCCCTCTCCAACCATCAATCGCCTTCTGCTGAAAGTTTATTGCAAGCGCGTAGCTGCACAACCAGATAAAAAGACCAGCGATTGAGTTATAGAAATTGAACAGAACACGTTTAAGGCTGTTTGTATTTGCGTTTGGGAACTGATTATATGGTTTAATGTTCCCTTAAGCAGAATTTGCTTAACAAATATTTGATTATCAAGGACTTTAGTCTCGTTTTCATTCAAATGAATATTCTTTTCCATCATTGAGTTTTCAAATACTCCAAACAGCTGATTATCAAATGATTACAACTAGATATGGAAAATAAGCAGGTTGGGTAGCTGGTCAAAATGACAACTTTTATAAGAAATATGATCACTAAACTTATATTATTCCAATACTGTTAAAAAAATAATTTTGATAATATGATGTAGGAGGCTGTATAGATTCAAAGACACATTAAGCAATTTAATCAGCGATCTTGTTGAACAAAAAATATGTATTTAGATGCTTGACCAATTTGACTCATCTGACATGTTTCCTTCTCAGCTAAATCTTTTGTGTTTGATTTGGCCCGTTCATGATAAAGCATAATCTAAATCAATCCATTCATGAGTAAATTGTTCAAAATTGCCACCTCTATTTACATTTTCAAAAGAAGCACGTCCAAATATTATCACCTAGGTCTCATTATATGGGCTGTTCATCTAAATGAGATTATTCAGCATCACAGTAACAAGTTTAAAACGCACATTCAGGCAATATTAACATACAAACATGAGTTGCTTACCTTCCCATAGCGCTATATGCTTTTGAAAGATTTTGGCACGCCTCGATTGAGTCAACATGATTAGGACCAAGTGAAGTGTCCATAATATCCTTGGCCAATGCAAAAACCTGTGCAGCCGATTGAGGTCTATCGAGTTCAAGATAAGCTGCACCTAAATTATTGTAAACATATCCAACTCCAAAATGTTTGGAACCAAAATTTTCTTTCAATCTCTCAATTGCATCTTCCAAATACGGTATTGATTCTTGTACCCTACCCGTTAATAAAAGTAGCCACCCAATTCTAGCCGAAGCAGTACCAACCGAATGCTGTTCATTTGGTATCTTTTCAAGCATATTTTGTGCTTTCTTTAATAAAGAAATTGCAGTCTCGAATTCATTCATTGTTTCATATTGCATTGATATTTCCATATATGCTTCAGCTACTTCTAAAGGTGATGATTTTTGCTTTTTATCTAAAATCCCACATGACATTTGTAAACACCGTTTAGCTTCAAGGAACTTTTCTTGATTACTTAACGCTTTTGCCATCGATATGAAAATCAAAGCTCGATCTTCACTTTCTTTATCAGTTTGCAGAACAACAGATTTTAAAGTATTGATTGCTTCATCAAATTTCCCTAATGCAATCTGCATGTTGGCTGCATCAATTTCAGCTCTAAGCAAGTCAGAACTACGACCCCAATTTTTTAAAACCTTTTGAGATAAATGATTTTGTTCCAACGCCTTTACATGTTCTTCCAATCCAGTATAAATCACACCTAATAACCGTCTATCATGAGCCACCTCTACTGAATTATTCCCTAGTTGTACCTTGTGTATCTCCATAGCCTTCATACAATACGGTAACGCTTCTTTAAAGTTCAATATAGCAACATATGCTTCTGCCATATCTCTATACGCATTCCCGAGCTCTCGACTGTTATCCTCCAACGTCATTTCTTTAATCTCTAAACACTTTTTCAAATTCCCAATAGCATCCTCTCTCCTACCCATTGCATTCTTTGTGTTTGCTAAATTAAGATGAACAGCATGCAACACATGTTTGATCTCAAAACCATCACTAACAGTTTCCTCTAACTTCACCAAAATCCGATTCGCTCGATTAAGATACCCTAAACTTTCACTAAACCTATTCAAACTATAACAAGCAGAACCCAGTAACTGCAAATTCATAGCAAGTGGTAAAGACAAACCATCACCACCATCATCATCATTTTGATCCAAGATTTTCAAAGCTTTATTAGCATAATCAACAACTTTATCAGGGAACTCACCTTCATCATCAAGTTTCAGCCCAATCTTCAAGCAAGCTAACCCAATCTCACTCTCACCCAAAATGGGTTCCATTTGCTCAAATGCTTTGATCATTTCATCAGATGTTTTCGCACCCTCGAATTCGTCAACAAGTTGTGATCTTTCTTTGATTCTTCTTTGTCTGGAGGATAATTGGGAATTGGGTTCTCGTGGGTCGATCATGGTGCTGAGGTTTTGATATGGGGTGTTGAGAAAACGGGTTTTGGGGCATGATTTGAGGTAGTTGTTGTGTTCATCAATGGTGGGAATTGATGAAATTTGAGTGATGAAACGTTTGGGATGAAGGGAAATTGGGGATTTTGAGCAGAGTGTTTGGAATTTGAAGTGTAGAAGTGTTGATGAAGCTCTTTTCATGGTGTAATTTTGGATCAAATTTGTGCAGACGAATCGAGAGGGGGAGATTGTGAATTGAAATTTTGGGTGAGAGTATTAAACCCTTGTTAAAACCCTAGAAGAGATGACGTCAATTTGTGTGCTAATTTTTAAAAACAATACAATATATGAGACTAGGTTAGTACCCCGTGTATTACACGGGTTAAATATATAAATTATTAAATAATTAGTAAAAAATTATGAATTATAAAACTATGCTTAAAAATAAAATATGATTATAATTACTTATAAATAGCTACTTTAAGTAAATAAACGATTTATGAATTATAATTACTTATAAATAGCTACTTTAAGTAAATAATACGATTGTGTCACGTATTATCTTATTTTTTTCATATTATAGATAGATTGATAGACAAACAGACAGATAGATGTATAGATAGATAGGCTAGAAATTTATTTATTAAACGGATTATAGTTAGTAATAAACACAAAGATTTACAGTACTATATTTTAATATAAGATATGAATTTTATAAACTTAGTAGTTAAAGAAAATAAAACAATTATGTTATTTTTTTTAACTCTCTTATCTAAATAGTTTCATTTTTAAACATTCGTATTAATTTATAAAAGAATTTATTTTTGTAAAAATCTTTTTATTAAAAACTCTGGCTTGTAATTATTCTGGTTGTTTTTAATAAGATTGTTTTTAGAAAAGTTTATATTTTTTATATATATTTTTTAAAAAGATGGATTTAAAATATTTTGTTTCAAAAAGGTTTATGTTTTTTAAAATTTCATATTATATAAATTTTTTTATTATTAGTTTATTTTAATTAAAATATGTGATTTTTTATTTTCTTAATAAAATCTAACTTTAAAAAGATATATTGATTTTAAAAAATTTAGATAAGAGAGAGAGAAATATTGTAATTAATGAAATTGATCTTTAGTAAGAGAGAGAAATTAGTTTTAATGTGTAAATTACTATAATACCCTTTTGGAGGGAAAAATGAGATGATAATATCTAAAAAAATGACAAGTGGCAAAAATGTAAGTTAAGAGAATGACATGTGGCTTTAAAAAGCTTGGTTTATTAGAATCTATAGATTCCTTTTTAATATTATATCACTTGATACCAGGTAAATTAGATTTTTGAAATACAAGTTGTAACTTAAAGTTAATCTCGGTTTTCATCCTTGAATTTTTAAATTGTCTCCACTTGAGTATCAACGTTTATTTTGTCTTCATTATTGACCTGAGTTTTGCAAATCGTTTTTATTTTCATCCTTTTAACTAACAGTGTTAACATTTTCTGTTAAGTGAGTGTTAAATGATCAAAATACCCTTTTGACTAAATGTATCAGGTTTCTCTCCTCTCATCTTCTACCCCCAGTATCAACTACCCTTTACATCCCACTCAAACCCTAGAGAGAAACCAATTTGTACTCGCACAAACCAGCCACCGCACTCCTCCGCCCTCCGACCACCATCACATCCCTCCCAGACGACCTCCTCCTCCAGATTCTCTCTTCTCTACCTCTATCATCCCTACCATCAATTCCCTTTGTATGTCGTCGCTGGTCGCACTTCGTTGATTCTGACGAGTTTTACGACCTCCGCCGCCTCCAATTTTCTGTATTTGTCATCTCCTTCTCTAAATTCGGCGTCTTCGCCTGAAGTTATCAGTTGGGCGGTAACACTCATTGGAAGACGAATTCGTTATTGATTCATGGATTTGATGATGCGGTGGCGCCAGTGGGTTGTAGCGCCGCCCGGCTAGCGGCGATCGGCCAGTGGATCTATGTTATTGGGTGTGGTGGCGGTGGTGTGTGGCGCGGGGGTGTGTGGGGCGGGGGGTGTGGCGCGGCGGTGTGTGGCGCGGCGGTGTGTGGCGCGGCGGTGTGTGGCGCGGCGGTGTGTGGCGCGGCGGTGTGGGGGGCGGCGGTGTGGGGGGGGCGGCGGTGTGTGGGGGCGGCGGTGTGTGGTGGCGGCGATGTGAGGTGCGGTGGTGGTGTGTGGTGCGGCGATGTTGTGTGGTGCGGCGATGTGAGGTGCGGTGGTGTATGCCGGCGGTGGTGTAAGGTGCGGTGGCGTGATGTGCGTTGGTGTGTGGTGGCAGTGGTGTGGAGAAGAAAGAAAGAGGGAGAGTGAGATGGTAATATTTTTTATAGTCTTTAGGGGTATTTTGACCTTTTTTTAAAAATATAACAGAAAATGTTTACACCGTTAGTCAAAAGGACAAAAATAGAAACGATTTGCAAAACTCAGGCCAATAATGGAGACAGAAAAAACGTTGGTACTCAAGTAGAGACAATTTGCAAAACTTAGGGATGAAAACCGAGATTAACTCTTTAACTTATTAGAATTCTTTTGTTATATGTACTTTTATAACTACTTGATAAAGAAGTGTCTTGATGCTCATGTATTATCATCACATGACGAATGACATTAAGACAGGTTATGTGTCTAAAAGGTTTCGGGATACAAACAATGACAATGCTTGAAAAGTCGGTAAGTTTATGGTTTAATATATTCGGTTATTTTTAATATAAATGAATTTTATGAAGGTGAAACTTACTTTTAGAATATTTAATTATATACTTGATGATGATATCATATGTGAAAATTCTTTCTATCTAATCTCCTTTAAATGCTTAAATTATTATGAGAATTTTAACGTTACAGCGTTCTTCGTATTGGTTTTTATGTTAGATGAGACAAACATGTATGTGATGTGATTGGACACTGAAAAAATATTTACATCATAAGCTCCCTATTTATAGTTGTTTGTAAAAACAATATCGTCCATCAAAATATTTTCATAGAAAAAGCAAAGTGCAATTATAAATAATTAAGATTTGCAGTAACTTATATATACTATTGGTTAATTATTAAAGCATGATAATTAAACTAATTTTCAAAATATAGTCAGAAGACCATATAATTAAATAATATCTAACATAATATATACAATAACAATAGATTTTACAAAGATACAATAAATTCAGATACTTTGTTGTTATTTTGCGTTAGATACACCGAATACAACATATACTACATGAGTCCATCAGATATGCACCAATTTTAATTCAATGAATACATGTTTATCATGTTGAGTGAAAACTTGATCACAACTTTGATTTTTTGCTTGAACTAGTATTTTACCCCGCCGGCGCTGCCCCGTTGGTATTTCATGAATTTGTTGTAAAGTGGACGTCACGGCAAATGATTTTTATGTTTATAAAAAAAGACAACATAATGTCAAACTGTTAACATACAAAATGACAACAAAAACAAACAGCACAACACAATAGCTGTTTAAAATAACAGATGTTAAACTCACAACCCACAAAACTAGAACCCATTGATTGCTGGCCAAAACCAAACCTGAAAATTAAGAAATTAATGTCACAAAACCATCCCATAATTTATATATAAACCACTATACAACTTGTATGTACACATTATACAAATAACAACTCATCATTAGTTGTTAATTAGTATATACTAATTGACCACTATACAACTTGTATGTACACATGAGACAAATAACAACTCATCATTAGTTGTTAATTAGTATATACTAATTGATTTTGAATAAATTATTACACTTAAGCTAACAGTGGATACAAAACACTGAACTTAGATATCGCATGACTATTTTATTTTCTAATATAGTTGAGAGGTATTCGGCCCTCGATGAAATATTGATCACAAAACAATTAAAGAGATTGAAATGGTAAAAAAAAATAAAAAATATATATATATATATATATATATAACAAAACATTAGTTATTGTTACAAAGGTGGATTTAAATTTAAAACACCTCAAGTTAATCAAAATAAAAATGGACCATCCAACTGTTCTTTTTTTTTTTTTTTGTTCTTAATATTTCTTCCTCTCATCACATAAACTAACAATTGTCACCACATGTCGCCACCCTCCATTGAACGAAAAAAGGAATTCCTATAATTCACTACCAACTGAACTACCGATAACAATTTGAGGGGTCAAACGATCGTGTCACAGACTTTAAACAATTTAAACAGCATTTCGTACATACCAAACATCACAAGATTGGTTAAAAATAAAGTAATAAGTCAATTGCTTCGAATATATTAAAGTTTATATGTTTACGTTAAGACAAATTCCGAGTAAAATGAGTTGGATCAAAATAACCCGCTTTAAGAAAAGTATCGATTTGGTTCGCGTCAAAGTGAGGTTCACCTGAAACAGGCACGGGTTGAAATGAGTCGTTTCAGGAAGGAAAAAAAAAAAAAAAAAAAAAAAAAAAAAAAACCAAAACGGAACAGCTTTAGAACTTCATTAATCGCGTTATATACAATGAAAGAATATTCAACGGTCTTACAAAAGATTACATATAAGAACCCGAAACACATAAATTTTCGCAAATAGCTCCTACATTTGGGTTCTTGGCGGGCTTTGAGAATGTCCTTCATAGATATCATCGAAAGGGAGATCGAACTTCCCTCCGATATCATCCATATAAAAGGTCTTCGATAGCCCGTTTGACTTCGAAGTCCCCCAGTCAAAAGCCTGACCATGTTCTTCAAAGCTCCTGTCTGAGAAACCATCATGGTAGTCATTGTAATCATCCCGATTGAAGTCTGGTGGCTCAACAAAGCTCGTTTGAGGTCCCGGGCCTGCGCCCACCCCTCGTGGACCACCACCCCGGTCCCACCAGTGGCTCCTACCCGTCTGGCCCACACTGCCCGAATCATGATGGTGTAGTACACTTCCGCGTGACAAAGGAGCCGACGTGGAAGCTTCTAGATTACTCCCTATCCGGTCCTCAAAAAAGCTTCCCCAGTTCTCGTCATTGCGGGCCCGGTCTTGACCTAAGTCGGGTGGGTCCCACATGTTTGTCATGTTGTCCTCGACATCAACCGGGCCTGACTCGATGTCTCGTGGCCCACGCCGGTGATGGTGAGATGATGTGTAGTACCAGTCGAGAATGTAGGGGTGGTTCTTGTGAACAGGGTCTATGAGCCACATACAATCCTGTTGATGAGCACTTTTTGAAATGTTCGGGCCTGTGTCCCTAGAAAAGTAGCTGTTCAGGTCGCCATGGGCTGGGCGGGTCGAAGCCCATTGTGGTGGTTGGTTTGGGCCTACGTAGCCCGGATTTATACCTTGTTCTTGAAGCTTTTGTTCCTTAAATGCCTTGAGTGTTGAAAGAAATTGCTTTCCATCTTCACTTGGTTCCCATGAAGGACAACTACTTTGAAAGCTGCAAAAAGTTTAAAAATCCCACATAAGAACAAAATACTTCAATTTTTGGAAAGTTTTCGATTTCCTTGACAAGATTCTCTTAATTCTCATTACTAAAACGATATTTTAGGCATTTAAGAGACAGTTGACGATTCAACTTTTGGGAGGTTTAACATTTACATTCAAAGAATTACGTCATTTGTTGCTGCTTAAGGGTATTTTAGACATTTAACAAATAGTCAAACATTTTTATTACCTTAGGAAAGATTTCTCCATTTTCCCTTGGGAACTTCTGTAAGTACTTGATGAGTTATGTGGAGATGCATACTTGCTATTACCGTGTTTTTGGAAGTCGAATACACTGAAACTGCGGATATACAAACATACAATCATCAAGTTACTTTTTTTTTTTTTAAAATTAAAAGCAAGAATAAAAAGGGTTTATGTGCATATGAACCTGCAAACATGACCAACACCTTCAATATCAACTGTAAAGTCAGCGATGAACTGCAAAATATCATCAACCCGCTGCACGATTGACAAATTTTAATATATCCTTAAATTCCAATGTAATATAACAATTAATTTTTTTTATCTACTATAATAATATTTTTAACAGATTATTCGTCAATAAATTTCTATAAAGGTAATCATATATACTTTTAACAATTATCTTCTTCTAAGAGAATAATACAAGATTAAGGTAAATAAGTCTCCTTTGTTTTCGCTTGAAGTTTTTTTAAATGAATACCAAACATTAACTATCTAACATATAAACGGATTACTATGAGTTCAACTCGAAATAATCAGATAAGCATTTTTATATAATAACATCCAACACTGCCTGCCTTTGATTCAAGAAATTCAATTGTTTTCTCATTTGAAAGGGCTTTATAGACATTTCACAAATTACTCCACTACCGTTGCAATTTTCATGGGACAAAGAGAGAAATAGTAACCATAAAGATTTATCAACAATACCTCTGGTACTACAAAGATGAGCAAGAATGGAGTTAGAAAGATTGAGGCCATCTCCTCCAGCAACATCTTTCCGGTGTACTACATTACAAATGTACATTGCCCCATTAGTGTCACACTAAAATAATTAAAGCTTAAAATGTGATCACAAAAACAATATTGTTATAAATTATAATAATTAACAAAATCTTTAAATAAACTGATATAGAAGGTTGTAAGCGTTGAAAATAAACTTTGGGACGACATTCAACCTGGTCCCTTTTTGGATAATTTTTTATTTGACCCGTTTGAGATAAAGCACAACCAAAATCAACCCATTCATAAATAAATGGATCAAAATTGCTAGTGTTAGCAAAAAAGGGTATACCTGAAAAAGAGTTTCAAATTCCACTCGAACAAATTCAGTGTTTTCTTTCCTGCGCCATTTTTTGGGCATGTAATGGGTATGTTGAACGGTTAAAGACATAGTCCCATGTGGATCAAGAACTAAAAGCTCATCTGAAACAAGAGCTCGACTTATGGCGGTTATTGTTCCAAAAACAGCTGCATACCAAAACAAATTACGACCAAAAATCTGCAATAAAAAGTTCAAGACTTTAGGCCAAATGGTTTGACTTTTTAGGTTATTACATTAACATGTGAGAAAACATTACATGGCCTTCAAGTAAAGATTCCTCAAGAAACGCGATGATGATCAAGATTGCAGCAAAGCCACCAGAAACAAAAGATACGAACTTTGCAATGATTGAAAGAATAGGAGATGGGAATTGTTTTAAATAATCCAAGGCATGTGGAACACTGCTGTTGATACGATGCTTGAACAAATGATCCACCTTAAAAAATGTAAAATTTCAGATGTACAACAAGAAGCAGAGTGGCAAATGAGTGGGTGGGGTGCCAGGTTAAGAACGGTTTGGGTCAAAACAGGTATTTTTTATATGGATTGGATTGAGGTTTAGTTGACCAAAAACCCATTGAACCCATTTCTTTATAAGTTATTTATAACCCGTTTTAGCAGCTAGAGACATAACATCACCTGATATGACCCATTTATTAGTAGGTGTCGCAATGGGAGGATTGGGTAACAAATTAGGAAAATTTATGCATTAAAAATACACTTTGGAGACTGTCAAGTTTCAACCCATGTGACTCATTTGACCTTTTTCTTTGTAAGGTACTTTTTACCCGTTGAGCAGTTAGAGATAAAACATCACATCCATTTATAAGTAGATGTCGCAAAATGGATGGGTCGGTAATGGATTAAAAAGAACTTGGTTCAATATAGGTAACTTTGGTACGACTTGAGTTGATTAAAAACACTTATTTTGCATAAATAATTTAGGAAGTTTTATGGACTAAAAATACACTTCCACGAGTTTCAACTTCTTTGACCCCACCAACCCGTTTCTTTATCCGCTATTTTTATTTATTTTACCCATTTGACTGGTTAGAGATAAAACATGACCCCAATTGAGCTATTTATGTAAGAAATAAACAAAAAATGGGAAAAAAGAATACCTCATTAAATTCCCTGAATATCCATTTTGAAAGATTTGACCATCTTCTAGATGAAGCAGTACTAGGGTGATTATAAAATTGTTCTGCATGTCTTAGAAATAGATAGACAAGCATAAAAATAACTAGAAATGGAGAGAGAAGAAGCATAGCAATCCCAACAACCATTAGCCTTTTCTTTAATGCACTGTGGTCACTAACAAAGTCCTTTCTAACACAAAAATTTCTGCAAGATTTTATGTAGTGTTAGTACATACATAGACATATATTGTGTTGTCTTCACAAGTCAAATAAATCATATCAACTAGTCACAATGTGCTCCAAGGACGAATCCAGGAATTTTAAATAGGGTTTGCACTATCAGAACACAATTGAGATGACAAAATGGGCGGGTGGGTGAGTTGGGTAACATGACAAGAAGGGAAATTCTTCAAACGGGACAGAATAGGTTGACCCAAAATACTTTCTGAAAAGATATATTTATTTGAGAAAACACAGTGTGTCAAATATGATTGCAAAATTATATTAATTCAATAATATTCTAATTTATTTTCAATAAAATGATTTATAAGGTTTTGTGTACTAAGAAAACTCACTCTTGGCCTGTTTTAACCCATTTGACACATTTCTTCTTACCAAGACTTTTATGTCACAAATTTGACCCATTAAAGATAAATCAAAAGCCCTACGGCCCCATTAATTAGTAATCAGGTTGAAATATTCCACCTCTAATATTGACAAGCTGTTTTAGAGAATACCGCAACAAATAATTCTTACTTTTTTATATTATCTTTTCACACATCGAAAAGCTATAAACTTTTTTGACAAAATCAAGATTCACAGGTACTTTGAGAGAGAGCAAGAGAGAGAGAGAGAGAGAGAGAGAGAGATTATGAACCTATCAAACATGCTGTGCAATATGCACCAATTCAAAGTCCATTCAAGGGTCTTGGTGAGTGTTAGGCAATATCGCGTGCCATTTGCATCTCTCTTTACGCTGGGACCCACACCCGGGACCCATGAGGAGATCGGGAAGGCTAGCACCCCTTTGTTCAACATTCCAATCAAGTAATTTTCCTTCCTCATTAGTCTCATCACAATATCATGAGCAGAAAGATCTTTGACCACACATAATTGCTGAGATTCTTGAATTAGAACAACTTTTTCAAGAATTGATGCCCATGGCATGGTTTGTATCTCATTGTCAGTCACACCAAGACTTGCAACAAAAAGAAGAAAGAAAACTTTGATTATTTAGATCAACAAAATCAACTTCTAAATTTTCATCTTAGGGAGTGTTTGGATGTGAGATTTGAAAGTAGGCATGTACTCATGTGATATCTGTTGATCAGAATCATATAGCCAGATGTAATAAAATGTACTCTAATGATATCTGTTTGACAAAATTGATTGTTAAAGGAAAGTCAAAGATAACATAAAGATAAATAAATAATTTATTATCACCATTTTTTATCAGTCTTTTTGAACTACCTAAATAACCAAATAAGCGAATGACCATAAGCAAAGCAAGTTACACAAACATCCAAAAACTGGTTATCGTTACTTTATCATATGTCAATTTCAAGTCTAGGCCACAATTTCAGTCCATTTCCCTGAATGGGCTGATTGGAACGTATTTTGAAAATTTTAGAACTTAGCTAAAAATAATACAGGTCAAACAGGTCGAAAGCCGTCTAAAGTGTTTTTAGAAACTTAAAACCTCCTAAACCGCTTCATTAACATTTAGATTATTTAAAAGACAGTTATATAATCTTATAAATACATTAATTAATCATAACATTAGAAAAGAAAGAGAAGAGGTGTTGAGTGGCATAGTAAACTTCTGTTCCATATTAACCAATTGCTTGTTTTGGCTCATGACCAACCGCCCATTTTTGCCACCTCTACTCTCAAACACACATCCAAACAAACCCAACATTTAACTGCACGATAAAGAATACCTGTTAATGTAGAATTGCCGTATGTCTAGTGTATCCTTCAACTGTACAAAGAACCTTAGAAAGCAAAATATCCAATAAATGAAAGTGATACCCAAATAACCAAGAATAACAACCTTAAAAGTTGTTAAAGGTGTCAAAGGATGTTCATTAAGAGCTTCTTTAGCAAGATCGCATGGTTTTATCCCGGATTCAACTGCATCCATCCCACATTTTGCCCTTCGTAGACCATCCCAATCAACATATAACAAGAAAAACCCGGAAAAACATATGGTAAAAGCCAAACTCAAAAGCTCAACAATCCACTTAATGATGATGCACCAAAGACCTTTTTCACAATAGTAGCTATAAAGTCTTTCAAAGAACAAATCCAGATCAGCAATTGGTTCAACTTTCAAGCTTTCACCATTAAGAAGCCCCGATGGGCTTTCACTACCAGCACTCGGGGCCCGTTGGTAATCAGATAGCTCGATTTCAGGGGTAGCATTGTCGATTGGTCTTGTAAAAGATGATTCGCCAAGTAATTTTTGTTTTAAGTGGTGGAGAGCTGTTGTGCCTCTACTCCCACCAAACATTGCTTATATAAGATTATAAATATGCAGGAGCAGGTCGTCCATCCCCCAAAGAAGTTAAATATTTACACCAAGATCCTGCAAAGCACGAAAAGTTACACAAGAATAATGCAATAATTAAATACCAACCATTCAAAACCAGAAAAAGAGCACAAACGATGAACGCTTCTGCAATTTGAAAGCGAGTACAAGACAATCATTTGTTTAAAGTTAAGAATAGTTAGGTAGTTTTACATGTATCTCAATGATCGTTTTCTTATAGCAACCTCTTCCCACTCCTCCTAATCTGTTTATATTGAGCACATGTGATCAGAATGTACTTCAATTAATACACACTTATCTCAATAAGTACTTTTCTTATAGCAACGTCTAACATACTTTCTAAATTTGATTATTTTGACCCTAAAAGGCAAGAAACAAAAACATTCTTATACATATTGGCAATCTTATTATCCCATACATCCCCTTTGTCTTTATACAGTGGTAATACTAACTCTTAATGGATACATTTTAACCATATACAGGCTTCTTTGCCACTAGTATCAATCACCATGTTCAAAGTTACTTACATAAGAACATTATCTTATACCACATTCTCACAGAAACAATAACCAAAGGGCAGTCATAAGTTCTTGAACACATTCAAATAAGGGGAAAAGTAGAATAGCATCACTAACCAATTCAATCAAGCATATGCAATGAAAAAAACCATCAAAGATCAGAAAAAATGAACTCAAGAGCCCAAAAGTAGTGCAGAACCACAAAGATTACAAGTTTCTTGTTCTTGAAGAAATTTGCGGCAAAATAAGCTGTTTACAAATCAAACCCACATCAAAATCCAAACAAATTCCACATGGGCAACAATGAAATAAGCAAATAGTGTCTGTAACTTTGTGGAAAATCCCAAAAATCAAACTTGAAAGCAGTTTACCTGTGGGAAATCCAAGAGACAATCGACCGTTTACCCAATTGCATATCGATGATCAACTAATTCGAACTGTAAAACCCCAGAATATGCAATCGATGTATCACTGAAACCCCAGAAGTGATTGAGAAATTGAAGTCGAAATACGATTGGAAGAAGAAGAAACGAAGAAAATGGTTGAGATTGCGTGAAGAAATAATGGAATTCCTTTTTGCCCTTTGTGTCTTTTATTATAATAATAATAATAATACTGCAGTTTTCTTCTAGCCCAAGAAGCTTTTGTTATTGATCGAATAGTTTCTCTCTCTAGAATTTGATTTTTGATTTAACAAACAAGATGAAGAAGACTTGACGATGATGATTATTACTCCTGTTTCTTCTTGATTGTGTGTATCTTAAAGTATGCACTGCGTATGCTTTGAATTGGTTTAGGCCCAATGGGCTAAAAATCTTGGCCCGCGAAGTATGGGCTGGAATGCTGTATATTGGAATTTTTTTAAATATTATCTTTTTTAAGTTTAAACCTTTTTTTAACAGCTCATAAATATTATTATTATCCACCTATATCCATATCTTAAAATGTTGAGACACTTAATCTTTTGAATAAAGAAAAAGTTTACATCAGGATGCTAGCTAATTAAAGATTGTATCCTAATGAACATTAATAGTCATCATTAGCGTTCAAATAGCATTCCTTGAATTCACTTTTGTTTATCTACTCCTCGATAGATTCATGGTGTAAAGGAGTCAAAAAGTTCGACAATTCATTAGTGGTATGAGTATCGTATCAAAGAATGCCTCGGGTATTTTGTTTCTACTAATTGATTTATACCGCAATGATTTTAATTCCTTTGAGTGTTTATATATTTCACTGTGATTGATGTTCATTGTTAACTATTCGATAAATAATTGGATCTGGGGTTTATATCAGAAAAAGAATATAAAAAGTTTACTATTACATAAAAATGAGAAATTTATCAAACAATATATTTTAAGGATTAAATTTTTAAAAATATTAATTTTCGGGTTCAAAACTTTTGGCCCCAAAACGTGTTTTATAAGAGTAGAGGGTCCAAAACAAAACACAAGAAGTTACAAACAACACCCCTCCCACATCCACGTGTCATTTCGCGCCAAAGCTGACCTGTCAACCATAACACGTCAGCTTCCAGATAAGCATTCGCGCCAAAAACCCTAGTATTCAACCATCTCTCACCATCGTTCTCTTCGTCATCCTTTCATCCACACAATGAATTCCGCCGGAGCTCCGTCGCCGTTCGACTCCTTCAAATGCAAAAAAGTCCTCCGATCATCCGTCAACAAACCACATTTCTCCGGCGAACAACTTGAACACACTCACCGTCAATCAGATCTGAAACGTTTGATTTCATCAGATCCGGTGACATCCTCCGCTGCCTCAACCGAATCGCTTCCGGATAAGTACGTTTCATTTTCTATAGCTTTGATATCATGTTCAAATTGTTGATGATACTGATGTAATTGTAGATTTCATGTTGTTTAGGTATGAAATGTTGAATACATTCTTCGATAGATTAGTGTCTTCGATCCGCCTACTCCGGTTGAAACGATCGATGCCGACGTTCACAAACATCAGTCGACAGGTTGAGATCTTAACCGATAGGTATGTTAAATGATTTGTTGAAGAATGTTAACGGATTTGATAGCGTATTGTGTGAGTTTATTGGTTCGGTTTTGTTGTAATTCGATTGTAGGAGTTTTGGTTATGGTGATTTAGGTAGGCTTAAGTTTATTTTGCCGGAGGTGATTGAGATTAAGAAGATTCTAGTTCGCGATGATCGGACTTGTTGTATGAAACCAGATCTTCATGTCAGTTTGAATTTCGGTATCGTTCAGGATGATGAGAAGATGAGTTCTGAAAGTGTGTATTTGCTTCTAAGCAAATTGTTTCGATCTAGGCTTTTGAGTTTTTGTAAATCGAATCCTGAGGTATATTCATCGTCTATATTGTGTAATTTTGAGTTTTAGGGTTTGATTCTTATGTAATGATGCTAGTTGTTTTATTAGGAAGATGAAGTTCCAATGGAGCAATTACCTGATCCGTTTAATAGATCTAATACATCTTCGTATGCAAATGCATTTCAAAAGGCTAATTTGGGCTCTGTTCATGATATAGCATCTTCAATCTATGAACAGCAGCCAATGGCAGCATCTCATATGCCTCAATCGTTCAAAAGACGATTCTCGAAACAAGTTTCGATCCAAAATGTAGAAGCAGTTAAGCAAGAATCTAGGGTTTTGACTCCGGAAACTCAGGTTGATCATAGCTTCATTGATGTAGCTTGTGTATCCAATGTTTTATCTCCTCTAAAGCAGTCTGCAAATCTACCCGAAACACTGATCAAGGGATTTGATTTGGGGGAGAATGATATTTCTTCCATTGATGGAACTCTAGTGAAGCTTACTTCTACTCCATGCAGTGCCACTCCGGTTAGGTGTTTCGTCACCTCAGATGAAGATTCAGTCATGTCTTCTAGCAAATTAACCAGACGGGCGAGTTGCAAGAGATCAATTACATTTGATGGTCCTGTGAAGAATAGAACACCGCCTGTCAAAAGGGTATCCACTAATGATGATGATGATCTTTCTGATATCCTCTCAGATGATCTGCTAGCATCGGTAACCTCAGTATACAACTCCTATATACATTTTTTGATTCAATAGAACTAATCTGGTATATATGAACTTACAAAGTGTATTTATGTATAGATTAAAGAAACAGAATTGAAAGCATTAGAGGAAAAGAATCCAGAAATCTCACAGGCTAGATGGAGAAAACAAATGATTGCAGGGCTACCTAAACTTTTCGACACAGTTTTGTTTTTCTTTCAATCGATCAAACGAACTGTCATCGCGAAAGAGGAGCTTATGAACATCATAACTTCGAGCCAGATAGAAATTGTAGATAGAAGTAAGTCTTTATGTCTTTTAATAGGTTTATTATAAAAATCTTAACACATAATAATAACCTTAAAAACTAATGTTGTTTTTAATATTGACAGGTGAAGCTGATGAACAGCTCAGATTGTTGCTAGAGCTAGCTCCTGAATGGATTTATGAGAAAATTGCATCTACTGGTGATCTTTTGGTCTGGTAAGATCACCTTTTCTTAAAATAATACTGAATCAAGTGCATTTTCTTGATCTATTTTTCTAATTAATATTTATTTTTCTAATAAATGAAATCTTCTTTATTTGCAGTGTTAGCAAAATATCAAATCCAGAGTCGATACGCACAAGACTATCAAAAGCTAATTAGCATAACTAAATTGAACAGTTTTTGCGGTTTACGATTTTTATTTTTATTTTTGTGAATGGTATTTCAGTTACTTTCTTATCTTTGTATAGAGGTTTCTACGTGCAATCTACTTTTTATATATTTGCAATAACTTACCATCTAATGACAAGTTTATGTTTTGAAGAACTTTTGGGCATATTTTGATGTAAATAAATTAAACCCATATTAGAAGATTCAATAAATTCCACATGGGCACTAATGAAATATGTAAATACTAAATTGTTTGTGCATTTTCTTCAAATGGACATTTGAGTATTACTCACGGGCCAGGGTCCAGGGCAGTGCGTGTAGGTTAAGATGGTTTTGGGCCCCATGGGCTATTCGTATAGTTAATCAAACGGGCTTGGTTATGATTGAACTCTTAACTTGGAAGATTTTGGTATTAACAAAGACCAAGTTACCAGCTAAGAACTTGTACGATTATAGACTGATGAAGTTGTAACATAAAAATAATTATTGATTTCTTAAAAGCCAGATAAAATGGATTCTATCTGAGCTTAGTTGTCACCGTTTGACTCGTTCAGATTGGCGTAATTCTCTGCTTGCTTTGATCAAAACACCACGATAAATAAAGTATCAGTTTCATCTAACCTACTAATCGAAAGCCTATAATAAAAGTATAAGATAGGGTGGACAATTTATGATTTAGTATGGTTGGTTAAGCCTGATTGTATAGATAGACTTGGAGACTATCAGGGTATCTACTTTTTTAACGTATCTACTTCTGTAAGGGGCGACTCAACTTTTTTAAGGATTAAATTGTACTCGAATTTAGGATTTTACTGAATTATATTGTTTGTATCGGTTTAATATCAGCTATTTGAACCATCAGCTCACTCGATATTAATTTTATGTTTATGGGGAAAAGCTTTTCACAATAGCTTGCTACTAGGGTCTTTAAGTGTCACCTTGAAGCTGAATCTAAACATGAAACTTTTATAAAAAGAATCAAACATTTATAACCGCATCATCTGTTAGAAGGTTTTTTGTCCCTTCTTATATGTTACATATCTCTTAATAATATGCAGCAATTTGTAACTCATAAACTTGCACATCGAGTCCAATAGTTTATCCGCTATGTAGACTTCTTGAGCAATAATGTATGTTAATGGTGATTTGTTTAGAGCATGCAGTTGGAAGTAGAATTTATCCTCTTAAATATTTATGGTTTTTGTAGTTTGATATTTATGGTTTTTGTAGTTTGCTTTGTTGGGAAGTTGAAGGTGCAATTTGGAAGTAAAATAGCTCAAGAAGCCTACATAGTGTCATAAGTTTAGAGATTGCAATGTCGAGCCATTTCATATAATTCTTCTACTATAATAAAAGGGTAAATGAGATGGACACGTGGCAACACCACATTTCTTCTCACTAAATTTTTTCGACTCTCTCTCCTTATTAATAGTTACTACAATTATTAATAATATTATTAATTTTTTATAGATGAAAAATACTTGAATAAATTAAAGAAATAAAGTTTTATAAAATAATAATTTTTTTTAAAACATCAAAATATTTTAAAATTAATGTTTTTAGAAAGTGAAATATTTATAAATAAAAAATAACTAAAATTGAGAGTTATTATCATGAAATTTTTTTAAAATGGTTTGTTTTAAAAAAAATATTTAGTTTTTTTTTAACAAAAATTTTAAAAAGTTAATATCATCTGTTTGTTACTTATATCCTTACTAATACGTAATTTTAATTATATATTATCTTAAAATATTGTTTTATAATTAATAAAATTTTATTTTATTTATTAATTATTTATTTAATCTGTGTAATATACAGGTTACTAAAACTAGTGACGATTATAAACCGTTGAAACCATTTAATTTTCTTAAACCTAAGCAAATTGGCAAGGGCCGGTATGAGATTTATACAGTTTGGTTTCAACGATTTGACAATATATCGGTCCGTGTAATAGTGTGGAACTTGGGATTGGTTGTATAAATTGAACCCACCGTTTAACTTTAACCTTGTCTTTATTTGTTTTTGGAATTTATAGTATAATATGTATTATATTTATGAACCATCTTTATCATTTAGAAAGATAATATAATTTGATGATTTTAAAAGGAATAAATAACATCAAACCAACAAACAGCTAAATAGGTTTACCTGGTTTGTTGTTTCTCATAACTAAAATTAATCGTTCGACAAAAATCTTTATCGAAACCAGCTGAAACGGACAATAAACCTTTAATATATATGTACTCGGTTAGTACCCCGTGTATTACACGGGTTGAATAAATAAAATATTAAATAATTAGTAATAAAAATTTATGAATTATAAAATTATGTTTGAAGATAAAATATGATTATAATTGTATATGAATAGGTAATTTAAGTAAATAAACAATAATATATTTTTATTAAACTTTTATTTTATAAAAAATGTGGGTTTTAAATATGTTGTTTAAAAAAATGAATTTATTTTTAAAAACTTTATTGTATTCTGTATTTTATAAAACTTTTGTTTTTAAAAAGTGTGTTTTTAATTAAAAAAATAGGTTTTAATTTATTAAATTATATAATTTTTAATATGAAAATGGTATGATTAATATTATAGTATTCAATATTATTAGTAATGATAAAGAGAAATAAAAAGTTAGTATGATAAAATTAACAATTGTATCAAATCTTATTTTAGATTTTTCTTTGATATAGATAGATAGGTATATAGATAAATAGATAGGTTAAAAACCCCATTTGTTAAACGTATTATAGTTAGTAATAAACACGAATAATTACAGTATGATATTTTAATATAAGATTTGATTAAAATTATATATACGTAATAGTTTAAGAAATAAAACAATTATACTATTTTTTAACTCTCTTATATAAATAGTTTTATTTTTAAACATTTGTTTTAATATTTATTTATAAAAATTTTATTGTTTATAAAAATCTTGTATATTAAAAACTTGGTTTTCTAATTATTTTGATTGTTATAATAAAAACTGCTTTTAAAAGATTTCATATTTTTTATATATTTTTTTAAAAAGGAGCGATTTAAAATATTATGTTTCAAAAAGGTTTATTGTTTTAGAAAATTTTATATTATATAAAAATTTTGTTTTTTTTATTATTTCTATTTTAATAAAAAGATATGATTTTTATTTTCGTAATAAAGTTTAATTTTAAAAATATAGCTTGATTTTAAAAAATCTAGATGAGAGAGAAAAATGCATCAATTAATAAAATTGATTTTTATTAAGAGAGAGAAATTTGTTTTAGTGTTTAAATTACTATAATACCCTTTTAGAGGGAAAATGAATTCATGATGTCTAAATGAATAACATGTGTCAAAATAGTTGTTTAAGAGAATGACAAGTGGCAAAAAAAAACCTTTTTTTATTATATTCTATAGATTGTTTGTTATCTCCTATTTAAATGGACCAAATTCATCAGCCAAGCGTACTTTAAATGCTTACGATTTAAAAAAAAGCTATACAGTAAATTTTAGATAATTATTATAATCATACTTAATTCATTAGTTATTTATTAAAAAAAGGGAAAAATTCATAGAATAATAAGCAAGTTTTAGTAGTTTTCTAATTAGCTCACTTATATTTTTATTTGTTCAAATCAGGTTACTAAAGTTTTAAAAGTGTTTCAATTAGGTCACTAATATTTTTATTTGTCACACCCTCAATTTTCACAAACGGGGTTTTACTGTTAGGCGCGTGACATACCAGGATCCCAGCCGATAGTTACACCAAACGACACAGTAATTACAAAACATAACATTTAATATTATCAGATAATTCCAAAATATAATTTGATAATAAGTTTAAGAAAACATTGCGGAAGCGTAATTAGTTAAACATTCATAATTTCAAATAGCGCAAAAACAAGCGCAACCCAGATAAATATAATTTGCAAAAAACATCGTTTGACCGTTTCAACAAATCAGAAAATGCGTGAAGTGATGAGATGCTCCTAACCGTGCGTACCTTAAGAACCTGAAAGAAACATGCTAAAGTGTCAACACAGGGTTGGTGAGTTCACAGGTTTTAGTAAACAGTAATGAAATCAGTAAACAGATCCAGTAAACAAAGTATATCAAGTAGATAGCTAGTCTACATAGCAAGTTACATAGTGTATCGCAACCGAAGCTGACAAGTAATGAATGCCTCGGCTATGGTTACCAGACCACAACAACAGAAATTAGGTCAATTAAACACCCGTTTGACGTGCAGTCGTGCTAGCGCGACTAGGCCGGGTGGGGTTTGTCAAACCCAGTAGATCTACTCAAAATTACCTCGCTAAAGTACATAAATTAACGGTTCGAAAGTAAGGACTTAAATTGGTACAACACTAGTAATCAGGTGATAATATAGTAATACTGATCTAACGAAAGAATATTTAAAAGAACATGTTTCTTTTCCCCAAAAAGAGTACAATGAAAGATGGGCTGTAAACTCACCTTTTATGCACATCAACAATTAAATGTACGCACAACTGACTAGTTTTTCAAGTAACCTGAATGCACCATTAATATTTAATTAACATTAAATATTAGCACAAGAATTGTACAGTTTCGCGAACACGGCTCGGTTACGGTACAAGCCATCGACGTTTTTCCCTTTCCCAGTCAAGCACAAGTATATACCAATTCACCTTTAACGCACAAAACCCAATCAGTCTCGCTTATACTAGATCATGAATAAAGGTGCTCGTCAATACGTTTCAAATTTCAAACCTTTATCTAATAAGACCTTATACATTAATAATACTTAACCCATTTATCATATTGCACAATAACCATACGTAACACACTTACAATAATATATTATAGAAATTTATACACTTTATATACACAACATTTAACACCCACATATAATACTATATTTATATATATTAGGATATGTGGTATTTATGCACATAACAATAAAATTTCACCTAAATGTTTACATGCATATTCTTGAACTTGTATATACATACATCCACTTAACTATTAACACCCATCATCCATTTGACCATGCCCCACACCCAATTCATTTTAATATATATATATATACATCCATGATAGAAAGATGCTTACACCCCAACCTGCATACAGCCAACTTTATATCTATACTTAGCACATTCATGCATAATATAATTCAAATACATCTGTTGATATCTCACTTTCATCATAATAGCCACCCACGTGTGTGTATATATATTTATATATATAAATGCATATTAGAACACATCCATGGAATTAACCTGCAAAAACTTATACACACACCAATATATATTTATGAACAACATCGATGCACACACACAACACACATAAAATCGTCATGCCACGACCCTTGTACCCGTAAGCAATCATACGCGGAAACCGTAACCCGCATTCACGAAACCATATCGTAACGAACATGAGTAAAGAATGAGAAGAATCGTACCAAACGGGCTGTTACGATCAACTTCCGCTACGGTCAGTAGTGCGGTTTGCAACGAAAAAGGTTGTCGGTGACAGTTGTTGTCGAGAAGGGGCTGCCGGTGTTGCTGCCGTTGAATGCAAGGTTGCTAAGGAGGAACCGATTGATGGTGTTTATCTGCGAAGGAGGCGTAGAAGAGGAGATGTCACGGTGGTGGTTTGCGGATGAGGGAGAAGTGGGGAAGGGATATAATCGAGAGGGTGGAGTCGGTTCAAGGGGGGTGGAGAGTTTGTTAGAGTTTAGGATAAAATAAATTAAATTTAATTTGATTAATTAAATTGAGTAAAAACATTGATTATAATTTACTTATTATTTGTAATTGATTAGTTTGAGTAAGATAAAAATAATAACAATCATTTTTATTCTCATTTGCAAGAAGAAGATTTAATGATATAAAATGCTAGAAACAAGTTAAATACAATAATTTAAGTTATGACGTGAACCTGTTAACAGGGGGTATCACATTATTTGTTCCAATCAGGTCACTATAGTTTGAGAAGTGTTACAATTAAGTCACTCATGTTATTATAATTTTTTTAAATAATTCATAGAATTTTTAAAATAATTTAGTTTTTTATTAATATTGTTAATATTTTTAAACATTTTAAATTTTTTAAAACTTTTTGCAACTTATGAATGACTTAATTAGAATAATTTTAAACCACTAGTGATCTAATTGAGACAAAGTTTTATGAGTGACCTGATTGGGACAAAAAATTTTACGGATGACTTAATTAGAACAATCTTAAAACTTGATTACTATTTTACAAAGCTACCCCATAAAAAAACATAAACTTTTTAGAACATCACCTAATTAATCCGAAAATAAAATTTATCTATTCTGACTCGAACCCTTTTGTTATCAACCTGTTCATTTTGTCGTCTCTACATATTATCGTTTATGGTTTAGCAGCCCACTCATTTTAACAATAGATGTTTAAATGTTCTCCAAAAGAAGTATATAGATTAGACACATCAAACTCTAATAATCCATTAAATTAAACTAACACTAAACTCTCAACAATAGCTTCATAGACTACATTTCTACAGCTTAAAGTAAGAAAGTGATGAGGTACCATCTAGTCCTTTTAACCTGTAGTAAGACATGTATTCTTTATGGTTCGTCTCCCTGTATATCGGTCCACCCTCGTCTAATATCAGCTCCTTGATGGGCCCGTACGGCTTAGAGTTATTAGCAGTACTCGGATAAAAGAAACAAGCAGCAGATATTCTCGGCCCGATTGGTGCAGCCAGCACTCGATGCTCAACACTCTTAAATTTGTCATTGCTCACAAGCTACGCAGTACACATTAAAGGAGCACGAGTCATAGCAACAGACAAAAATTGAAGCAGCAGTTTAAACCTAGTTATCTGAAAGTGCTGATTCAGATTTTATTTTATCTTAAACGTGTTATGTTTTATCTTTAACGGGTCAAATAAGTAAAAAAAAAAAAAAAAAGTTTGCTGAAACTGAAACAGTTTAGAGTAACCCAAAGTGTATTTCTAAAGCATAAAACCACCTAAATTATTCTACCAAAAAAATTATTATTACTATTATAAAAATTTAACCTTTTATAAATATAACTGACAAGCTAACTATCTATAAAAGTTCGAAGCTAGAAAATGTGTTTTAGGTCAACTAGACTTTGTCCAAAAATTTTACCTATCTTCAACCTGACCCCACCCATTTTGCCACCTTTATAATAAATTACGGCGAGAAAATTTAAAATACTAGAGGTGACAATTACAACATATTTGTTTATGAAAGGCTCAAGTCAGGTTATGTTTTTATCTCTTACGTGTCAATAACAAAGGTAATTAAGGAAAAAAAAAAGTTAGTAAAATGGGTAAGTGGACCATTAATAGCTCTGTGTATGTGGTCAAAGAATGCTACTTACTCTATTTATAAAAATTTATAACTAACATAAAATTTTTACCTGCAGAAGATCACCAATATTTACTATGAGTGCCCCTTTGACTGGTTTCACATCTACCCATTGATCTTTTTGGAGAACCTGAAGACCACCAATATTGTCTTGAAGGAGAATGGTCAAGAACGACGGGTCAGAGTGCTTTGTGGCGCCTAGAGTCAAGTCTGGCTCAGGACAGGGGGGGTAATAATGGCACACGAGTGTTGCGGTTTTCATGCAGTCCATGCTTTCTAGGTAGTTAGTGTCAAGACCTAAAGCCTCTGATAGTAACTCTACAAGTGAAACTTTCAGCTTTATGATCCTTTCCATGTAGTTTTGTATCGTTCGCCTGCAGCCCATGAAGACCAGTTTAGCATATTACCTTAAATCTTCTGTTAAATCAAATTTTTTAAAATTTGATGGCATTTTGTGACCTAAAAAGATCGTTACTTTGAACAGAAAATTGACCAAAGTTCATTACTTTTTCATGAAATAAGCACGTCAGAGTTACCTGGAAACTGGTGGTAATGCATTAGGATCAAGTGCACCATCAGCATAGTGGCAAGAAATCGAGTCCCTCCAATTAACCGCTTTCGACTCATAAAGATCACCATTAGAGTAAAACTTTACCCGTTCCTCGTGCTCACGTGAGTACCACTCCATCTTCACCTCCTTTGGCTGCTCGTGAAACCCTTGCACGCCTTCTATCATTTCATCTAGAACACTAACCGGAATCCCATGATTAACCAGTTGAAACATCCCCCATTCTTCCGATGCTTCACGGATTTCACTAACTTTTACCTTTTTTCCACCTTCAAAGCCTTCAAGGTCTATCACTGGGACTTGAAGGTTCAAATCACATGTTCTTGGAGACGAGTTGTTTAGTAAATTCTCCGGCGGGTGGATGAATATATCTGGGATCTTCAGAACACCTGAATCTATGATTCCTTTAACTCCAGCTTTGGTTTGATCAAATTCGGCTTTCTCTCTATGAAAATCTTGGCTATCAACATATGCTGTTCTCAAGCTTGCCATGGTTATTACTGATGACCATGAGAAAAAGAAAGATAAAGAAAATGATGGCTCAACAATACCATGAAGTGCCAAGATGACACACATAACACCTGCAAAATATTATCTGAAAACTGGTATATAAAAAGGGCCCACTTTTGGCTTTGCAAGGCTGAATTTGGACTCATCTCCAAGTGTGCAATCACAATCTTTATTTTGGCAGGATTGTGGAAGCTGGGAGTTGATGGTGACTTTGGTTGTAACTTTGTGTTTGCATACGGAACTCTGTTTGTCTACACATTCGTATATGAGTTATTTATCATTTACTCGTGATAGAAACAAACAGATTGAGTAACGGGTCAAAACAAGTTCGGGTCAAACGGGTAAGTATGCATGTTGGACCAACCCAACAACACATAATTTTCTTTTCTTAAGTATTACAATGATAATCAAGATCGTCAAACCTAAGAGTATGTTTCTCTGAACTTTTATTGGTAACCATGGGAACCTGTTAGCAAAAAACTCACAGGATAAAACACAGTTTGCTCTAGACAAGTGGCCTTTAAGGGGGTTAAAGATAGAAAACCAACAGAAGCTATATTTAAACACCTCTGCTAGAGGAACTCAAACGCTTACAACTACGCTACCCTTAAAGGTTGTTGCTTTTAGATTCTATCATACGATGTTAATGAACAAAACAACTTACCATACAGTAATAACAAATCATCTTTTCTTTCTAACCACAGGGCCGAGGAATGAACCAAGTAACAAGAACGCATTCGGTTAATCCTGTATCCGATAAGAGCTGAGTAATCTTCATCAGGGCATCAGTGTCCATAACATAGACACACTTTGCAAAATCTACCATCATTTTCCTGCAGAAATACTTCAAGTCTCCAAATATCAACCAAAAATACACATATCCAATCCAACAAACAACTAAACCAAAGCTTCAAATCAAATCTTTAACTCAGTGAATTACATTCTACAGAAGACAATGCCCAAAGCAAAGTTTATGATCATACAAAATGATAAAAAGATTCATGCTTTCAATATCTAAAATGAATCAAATCATTTCATCTTGGCTTCAGTAAACAGAACATGACGATTAACACGCGGATCATACTTCCTGAACTCGAGTTTCGTTTGTATCTTCCTCGGGTTCTTCTTCTTCACATAGAAAAAACCAGTACCTGCTGCTGACACCAGTCTTATGAGCACTGTTGCACTTTTCTTCTTCTCCCCCATTTCTCAATCTGTAAACACCAAACAATGAGCATAATCAACTAATCAAGCATCTGAACAATATCATATTATAGTGATTTTTGAAATTGTAACAAAGAGACGATGATGATTTATACATACAAATTCCTCAAATTGCTTGTGTGATCGACGATCTTAATTTTCGAAACGATCTTAATTTTCGAAACGCGATACGACTCCGTTTGCAAACCCTAGCTAAAGTCATGTATACCAATAACAGGCCCCTAAACTATATGATAGCTTTCATTGAGGTCCCTCAACTATATTGTAACCTCTTTGTCTCTCTATATCTTTAATCGGGTGATAAATGGTAACATCATAATAGTAACAACTAATGGGTTTGATAATTGATAGTAAGTAAATTTGTTTATATAGTGGTGTCAACGGGTTTGAGTTGAGTTGGACTCGAGCCTATATGAGATCGAGTTTGGCTTGTTTAAACTGAAGCATAACTTGGACTTGTCTTGTTTATTATTAGTTTGTAAATAATTTTTTTTTTGAATTTTCAAATTTCACATGAAATTAGCTTACCCTTATAAGAGCACAACATCAAGTTGTTTTTCGAATTTCGTAGCTCATCCCATGTTTTTTAATCGCCGATTAGAATTACAAGTACTTAAATGATATCGAAACCAGAAAAAATAATGACAATCAGCCAGTCATATAATATCAATTAATGTGTGCTCAAAATACTTATTGCTAACCAAATCAAGGACGCTTACACACATGAAAAATGTTGACACTTAGCAAAATTCATGTGAGAATTTGTAGTTATAAATTGAGTGAATAAAGATGAACCAAAGCTTGATCAACAGTGAAAGCAAACATCCTAAATTAAGCAACTAAAATTATTTCACACGAGCGTTGCGCGGGAAATTACGTCATGAACACGAATGTTGAAACGCAAATATAAAAACATATTATGACGACTATCAATTTGATATTGAAATCAAAGGCATTAGAAATAAAACAAAAGAAATAACATTAGCAAAACAATTGAAACCCCAAAAATATTCCTAGAAAAAAAAAGAGGAAAAAAATGTTAAAAAATGGTTAGGCTAGGTCTCGAATCCGCACGACGTAGACTCTATTTGTTGATCAAAGTTGATGATTACTTCTTCTGATCGATAATGGCCATCGTGAGAGAAGATGATAATATATTGTAAAAACAAAAAATGAAATTTAACATGCAAAAGTTTAGAAAAGAAATAAGAGGTCATTATATAAAAAACTAAATTCATATGATCAAAATATTAAAACCACAAAGTTTAATATAGCCAAGAGTTTGTTATTATATAGATATATAATGTTGTAAGTCACATAATAGTTAATTCTCCCAATCTTTACGGCTATTCGATTAACTAATTGCTTATATTGTTCATATGAGAAAAACTTAACCTGTCAAACATGATTGAGGCTGCTAAAGAAATTATAGGTGGTGCATTAATATTGTCAAATTACTATCATGAAATCGCGCATCGTGTACGAACCATCTCGTAAAATAATATTATAAGCCTCACTACAAACTACGTTCATGGAGGTTGTCTCATTTAAAGAAAACAACTAATACCATTTCACCCTAGGTGAATATCTATGTCTTATGTACAATGATTTTATACCACTCCCTGTCATCTAACCGGTCTTATTACTGCTCCACTAGGCGAACTAGTTTTAAAAGCTGCATGACGTCAAAATTTTAAAATATATCAAACTAATTCAAAACAAAATATGCAACTACTTTTTATCTTTAAGTGTAGATTTACAATGTTAACAAAATATGAAGTCAGTAAAATCAAAGACCAAAGTAGCAATGAGATTTTAAAAGAAAAAAAAAGGAAAATATATTTTAGCACAGGTCCAACCGTTGGTTCATCGCTTCAATCGGTCCAACAGGCAACCAATTGATTCACATGAAATTCTGTAGACCTATTCTGTCGTTAGTTTACGATCTGATCGGCACGTTGGTTCGAACAATGCTTATGTAGGCCTTCTTACAATGGTGAAATGTCATAGAATAATAATCAAGTTTTAAAAAGTTTTTTTAATTAGACTACTGCTCAAAATTAGATCACTAAACTATCAAATCGAGTAATCATTGGATATTTTTTGTGGCAAGAAAGAAATGAAGAAGAAGTTGTGAGAGTCAAGATTTTCAATATACGTAATTATATTAAAAAAAATATTATGTATATTAAAAAAATAAAATACCTAAAATCCACATCACCACTCCACATTAGCATCAAAAAACATAATTTTTTTTTTCTAATTGAAGCAAAAAGAAAAACATATTAAAACCTATAATTTAAATAAAGCATGAAAGATGAGTGTCTTAATTATAATATTTTTTTAACTTGATTAACCTAATTATAATATTTTTAAAACTTTGTTACTATTATGTAAAGTTACCCCTTGTGATTTAGGGTTGAGTTATGATAAAAAAAATATTTAATCTAAAAAGCTTCATAAGGATTATGAGCTTGACAAGTGCCCTTCAATTGTTTTAAATAGGAGACATTTTGGTCATTGTGTCAAATACGTTAGCTCATTGTGTCTTATATGTTCATTGTGTCATATATTTAACATCATTTGTTATACGTATTAGATCATTTTGTGTTATTTTTATCATTTCTCTATAGATTATATAAACTTGTTATTTATTATTGTGTTTTACAATTATAAGTACATAATGATATATTTTCACCAATGTATTTTTTAAAACTTATAGTGTTAAAGATAACACAATGCATTATTTTATTTCATTATTTTATAGATTATATAAACTTGTTGTTATCTATCATTGTGTTTTATAATGAAAAGTACATAATGGTGTTGTGTTATTTCACTAATATATATTTCAAAACTTTTAGTGTTTCAAGATAACACAATGACGACCAAAAAACACAATGAGACATTGTGTTATTTTATCATTATTTTAATTTATTAAATTAATTAGTTGTTAATTTGTTATTATGTTTTACATATTAGAAATACACAACAATGTTATTCAACCATTATATTTTTTTTAAATTCATCATTATAGAAAAACACAATAGTATTCTTAAATACACAATAACTAACAAAAAGACATAAAAATGCTCGTTTTTATGGTATAATTTATATAAAAAAATAATGTCATATATAAAAGTTATAAACGTTTTATAAAAAATGGGCGAACTTGTAAAAGATCAATAAAAGTGGCTATTATTAAACTATCCATCTAACCAATTTTTTTTAATAATTTGATCTTAAACATTGATTAAGTAGATTAATAGTTGAGATTAATTCTTATACTTTTAAATTTTAAATTTTTTTTTATTTGAATCTTTCTTTATAATTTATGTCATAGAGAATTAATCTTGATGTACTTGATGTTTTTGAGTTTATTACTATATTAAATCTAGCATTTCAAGTCTTCTTAGAAAAACTTGATAATATAGAATATGAAAATTTGATGATTAGGGTATACTAATTTCTTTTTGTCATGAAAGATAAGAAAATTTAACTTTTTATCTATAACCTCACTAATAATAAACATCTGACAATCCACATAGGCCTTCATGTATGTCAGTATGTGGCATCGTAGAATCCACATGAACATCTATGTGTACTTTCATGTATGTGGCATCGTAGAATCCACTAATTATCTTCTTTCTAAAAACGTTAATTCTTTTTTCTAAATTGTTTCTATAAAAATGTCACAATATATATATTAAATGTAAGTTTTCTTTAAAAGCCGTATAATTAACTAACTATTACTTTATCACATAAATTATTTATAAATTTATTAGTGTTCCTGTTTATCAAGTGTTGTTAAAGCAGCCTTCTTATGTTAGCCCTACAATAGCCATCCAAAGATGAATCTATAATTTTAACGATTAAATTACAAATTATATTCTTTATTAATACACAAAATTACACCGTGTGTTTTTTAGTTTCAATAATTACATTGTATGTTCTCTTTTTTATAAAAATTACAAACATATTGTTCTTTACACTAACCTTAATTCAAATTCACAGTTAAGTTTGACATGTGCCCCTCTCATGAGAGGCATTTATGTAATTTGATAATTTATAATTAATAAAGCATGGAGTAATTAAGACTTTAATAAATCATTTAACTTTTATGCTATCGTTTTTAAGAACGAGCGATAGAGAAACTCTAAATCCTAAATTGAAAACGTAGAATAAAGCAGAGAAATCCAGATCATTACACAGGAAGCTAGAAGCACAAAAGACACTCCGGCGTCAAGGCGGATTCTACAGTTAGAGTGACGAAAACAACTAAAATTATAAATGTTACCTTGCGTCATCATTGAATCCAACGTCTTCCCCATCTTTCAGATTCAACCGAATTAAAGCACAACTCGACATCACTAACTTCATTGTCTTCCTCTTCCCCTAATGGAGTCAATATAATTGAAGTACAATTTGATATCATTATCATTTAAATTTCATGGACTACATAAGCAAATTAGTACAACATAAGTAATTACCTAGGTTTGTAGTTGCTTTATTTTCGTTTAGTTAGTATAATGTAGTTGCTTTATTTTTGTTATAACATATATCTAATGATTGCAAAAAAAAGAAGTTCGGATATCCGAATCACTATGCTTATCCGAAATTTAAGATACGGATACAAATAGTAATTTCTACTATCCGAAAATTTCGAATATTTGACTTTAAACGCCCTAACATGAAGGTGAAGGATATGAAGCGACGTAGAAATATTTTTAACTTATTGTAGGCATGTAAATACATAAACGCTCTTCATGTGCGTGGCACATACTTGACTTAACTATGAATTTGGATGGAGATTATTTTAAAGGACGAAAAATGTACAAATTATTTAAAAAGAACATTTCATATAATTAAAACCAAAAATCATAACATGTAATTCTATATATTAATAAAGGACACAATTTGTAATTTACTATAATTTTAAGACAAGTGTAATTGAGATGCCTAAGAATTCATTCAAAACCAATGGTGGCGAAACAAAGATTCTAAGAGTGCTACACTACATGCCAAACCCAAATCTATAAGAGCAGTCTTACAAATCAAGGAAGAGAGAAAGGAAATAGAATCAATGTGAGGACCACATATATCTAACTTGAGGACGACTAAATATCTGCGTAAAGAGGACCACCAAGGATTTGGAAATCAAAGAAGAGCGGAAGAACATGTGGTAGGCATGACGAGCAATCGAGGGGGTGTGAGTAATGGTCACCAATGGTTGCATCGGGGACTTAGTAATTTTTTCGGTAAGGGGTAGAAGCGGGGTAATTGCATAACTTTTTTGGGGGGGGGGGGGGGGGGTTCCCAGATTTTCACATACATATAACACAAAAAAATTTCGGGGGGTGGCTACCTCCCAACCTTCAACCTAGGTCCGCCCCTAGATTGTTGTCGAATGAGAGATAAAGAGGGAGAGAACATATTTAGGAATAAAGAATATTAGTTTTCATTTTGTTTTTATAAATCCTTTTATCATATAGTCTCCGTATCATAATGTGTTTCTGTGGTTTGACCAGATTGCATGAGTGGTTCTTAAACTTTAAAAGTTACAAAATTAATCCAAACTTTTATGTAGTCATTGCAAATCTGGTCCTTCAATTTTACAAAAGTGCAAAATTAGTCCAAACTTTTATGTGAATATTGCACTTTTGGTCCCTAAAATTAAATTTAAAATTTAGTTTAAATTTTATAAAATGCCTAAAAAATGAATGAATTTAGTGCCATGGACCAAACATGCAGTGATTATATAAACGTTTAGACTATCTTTGTAATTTTTAAAGTCTGGAGACCAAACATGTACTTTGGTTAAACCATAGGGACTATTTATGTAATTTTCTCTAAATACTATAAATCAACTCTTTTCAATATACATAATATTATTACTAATATATTTAAAGTATCTATAGTTGAACAGTAATATACAAACCATCTGTTAAGTTGCAGTATAGTACACGCTTTGGTTTGTGTAATTTTATCATTTTTTGATAAAATATAATCTTTAAAAGTTTTATATTAAAAACATACATACATATGCGTGTATAATAATAAATGTGTGATTATATTTGTATAAAACTTCTAACACATGTAATGTGTGGCGTTTTAGTTTCCTAAATAAAGTGACATTACCACAATATAATGTCTTATAAATTATGATTTTGTCGGCATACCAAACAACATTGATACGACAGGGATACCATAACAAATAATAACGAACGTTGTTCTGCATCAATAGCAAGTGATGGCCCGCCACACAAAGCACCAAGGATAAATCTAGTTCACTATTATAATATGGGAATGCATCAACAAAATATGAATGACTTTCCCCAACGGGAGGTTTGAATGGTTGATCAACATTCAATGGGCTCATTACACCACTAATGGACTTATGAGTGATGGCCCAAGCATTGCAAACCACAAAGTAGATTTCATTGCATAGTGAGTGATGGCCACCAATTTGTATTTTGCATTATACTTAAATAAATGTATATGTGACCCCATATGTCCAACAATGTACATTGACTCATCCCATCATACCATTAAACAAATACATCCATGAGACATCTAAACAAAGTGTTGGGGCTTTTTAATGAAATAGTAGCAAAATATCAGGGTTTTTTCAATGGATTGGTACAACCTCATCTATGTACTCCCTTTTTAGTACAACCTCAAGAAATCCTCTCTCCATGGTCTGTATATTCCATTAACTTAATAGATACATGTTATGTTGGAAATACGCATATATTATACATACATCATACATGTATATATGTGTTTATGATGGATGATGTGTGCAGGTAGCATGCATGTATACGATAGCGGTTGGCTAAATTTACTCGTGTATTACCGTTGTATCTATCTTTATAGAGATATTAGTATGGTAAAGTGATGTACTTACCGTTCAAAGATTGTAAATTAAAATCCTTCATAATACATGTGTAATGATTTTAGAAATAGAATAGAGAGTATGTGTGTTCACTAGTAAAAATATAACATAAATTATAAATGACTAGAACATTTCAGATCTTCAAACTGTTTAACTTTTTCCTTTTTTCAAAATTAAAAATTTGAATTATACCTATTAGACCCATTATAAATAAACATAATATAAATTGACATATTATTATTAAATACTTGATTGAAATTACCTAACGAGGAAATTACATAAATCGTACTTATAATTAAATTAAAATAAAATAAATTCATCATTCTGCACTGAAGTGCATCACTAGTCAATCTTTTAAACCTTAAAGCATGAAACTCAAATATCTATCATTTAAATGATCGTGAGAGCAGAATGATCATTCACTTTGTCAAATAATCTATCATTTGAATGGCCATGAGAGCAAAATGAAACTCAAATAACCTATCATTTTCCATGTATTATAAGTGTCAAATCGAATAAGATACTTTTATTTTTTAGAGTTCATTTGATTCACAAATTTTCTTTCTAAAGGAATTGACATTTGCCAAAAGATAGGAGTTTAAAGAAAACATAAATTGGAAATACGTACGAGTCTGTAAATTGAACATCACATTTATATGAATTAGTTTACAAAAAAAATTGAATTTATAATACTTTCGGTTGTGGATAAAATCAATGTAAAAGAATTAAATTTATTACTCTAGCCTTCATCTTTTTCTGAACAATAATCTTTTTTACTATTAATTTTGTACTTGTAAAAATTTAATCATACATCATATTTATAGGAGATTATCATCAATGGCAGTAGACTACGAGACTATAAGCTCTAGCCTTGATCAAGCTGCCATCACCATTCTCCACCACTATCAACTTCCAGTCATCACCACCAGCCACCCACCTACCGGTCACCACTACAAACACCACCAAAATCATCATTTAAATGAACCAATTTAGTTATATTTTTTTATAAGTTATTTATAGCATTGGTAACAATAAAAAAACAAGAATCGTGAAAACAAATCCATACAATAACTACTCAATTAACCCCTCTCATCACACCCTCTCCCTTCTCTCTTTTTCGTCTATTCACTTTTAATGGTTTGTTTGAGGGTATTCTTTTATAAATGATTCCGTCTTCTCTATTCTTGACATCACAACCTCTCTCCACATTACACTGCTTAAATAATATGCAAGATTGGCCCTATTAGGAGCGCGGTTAGGAACAGTGAATTTAGAACCGGACCAAGTCAGTCGCTCGGACCTAAAACCAAACACCTAACTCCAGTTGTGTGTAGTTAAACCGCTGACTACCGGTCGAAGTAAGAGCCAACCAAGTTGATGGGATTAAAATTTTTTCTGTTTTTTTCGTGTCTTTTCCCGGTCAAAATACCTTTTAATAATATGTTTACTACTTATAAATTTTATTTTCTTCCAAGACTTCGTATACTTTATTATATCTCAAATCCAAAAGAAATATTTTATTGTTTAATTAATTCTATCTAAATTTGTTATACACGTATATGGTTTCTTTTTAAATTATTTATGACATTCATCCGGTTTCTAAAACTGGTCCGTTCTTTCAGGATGTCCAACTTTAAACTAGTAATGGGGTTAGTTTAAAAATTGATCCGATTATAAAAACAGTTCTTATGAATAAATAAGTTTGATTCTTTGAACTCGAACTCTTAGCTTTTTAACTTTTCATAAATCAATCATTTTATTAATTCTTTCTCTATGAAGAGACAGCTAGCATAGGAAAGTTCAAATTTAGCTTTCAAATGTTTCCATAATGTAAGGAGTTAACACCCGGTCAAACATTCCTCTAGATAGAGTTTGTGTGTCAAAATATATTCTTTTAGACCACAAGTTATAGCCTATAGGCTATATTTTTCTTTTATCTGGATTTTACCTGTGAATGATTGAGAGGCACTTTTAATTTTGATCTTGTGGAGCGTCCATGTTACGTTAATAGTTAGCATATATATAATCACCGACGAATTAAGAAATCAACGTTTAACTCTATGCACGGTTATGATGAGTCAGTGCAACACAATCTACATATGCTTAAATCGTCTAGTTTAGTAATATTAACACATCATTACTAAGCCCAAATTTAGTATGTTTTCGTATTTAGAACAAAAGTAAAATAGCAAAAGAAATGCTAAAATGATTACATTTTGACCTTTTGGCTTTTACTATAACCTTTTTGACGAATTTAGGTTTTCCCAAGAAGATAATATGTTAAAAACATATTTATTAAATGCAGAGTTTTTCTTTTTAATTTCAGATTAACACTCAACAAGGTTTAAATTCTCTAATTAAAGGCTTTAAAGCCATAATTGTCATCACTATGACTCTATGGGGGCGTTGGTTGGAAGGAATTGAATGAAAATGAGAAACTAGTATAATTTTCAAGCAAAATTATGTTTAAGTGGGTAATGAAATGTAAAACCCAAGAGAATGTTTCACCTCAAATTCCCTTGGTTGTGGGATTTCAAATTCACTCTTTAGGTGGAAGGATTTTGAAATCCCACAACCAAGGGAATTTGAGGTGAAACATTCCCTTGGGTTTACTTTTAATTGCTCACTCAAACACAATTTTACTTGAAAATTATACTAGTTTCTCAATTCCATTCCATTCCTTCCAACCAAACGCTCCCTATGAGTTTTATCCATCAAGTTAGACTTATCAACAAATTTTAGCTTTCTTTTTATTACTTCTTTTAACCGTGATAAATTGTTACCAGAAAACCCATAGGACCCAAGTAATACTCTGCTGAGATAAGGTGAAAAAATACTTTGTACAGGCCATGCAACCTTCAAGATGGTTAAAAATAGAAACCAATGTAGGCTAGATTCAAGCCTGAGACATCTGCATGTTAGAGAGACTTAAATGCTTACCATTACATCATCTTTTTGGTTTGTTAGAAAAAATATAAATTCTATGATACTACTGTAAAAAGGTTAGGAAACACACCGTCACACTCGTAAAAAATGAAGCTTATATATCAAAATTATAATATATATGTTGCTTTCATGTAGATGATAGAAATGTAACATAATTAACAATATGAATAAACCAAGTCCCTATTTTATGGTTTGGACTTTGAACAATGGCCTCCCATTCAAACTACAACCTTCAAATATAAATATTCCTAGTAGATTTTTGGCTTCATATATAGTTCATATTATTATTATTATTAATTCACTATGTTAACTATTTTAATAAATAAAATAAGTGTTCAAAGCAGCTGATCCTAAAATTGAGAGTTACTAAGTTTGTCCCTTCCATGTCAATCAATAATGTTTTCGTTGCTAACATTTTTGTCGTTTGTATCAAGAAATGCTGATTCTACTTCGAATTTCAATGTTTCAAGAGCTTCATTGGTATGTCGTTTCATGTGCTTGATTATTATTATTATAATCATGCAAATGCATATTTTAGGGTTCTTAATTCTATCTGCTAAAAAATTATTATATATAAAGCTTATGTAAATGATTGGATTTACATTGTTAAGACAAATTCAAATTATTGTGTTTGAATCTTACAACTTGACTATTACATATTTAGCTTAAACCACCACTCTACTACTCTAGTGAATCGGAATATAATTCGCTACAAATGGTGTTCAATGGTTTCTACAACCGATAGACGTTACAAAGCTGCAAGAATATGCTTTATTTTTATACTTTTGATCATTTTATACGTTTTAAATAAAGAAGATTTTGATTTTACGAACTGAAAATAATCATCAAAAAATAAAAGTAATAACCACTTCCACATTTGTTAACAATTTGTTTGTTTTATAACAAGACTGGTCTTTTAAGTACAAACAAAAAGATAAGAAAACAAACATTACAAGTTTCTAATGAATTTTTTAATCATAATATTGTTTGGTTATGAAAGTGAACTCTTTAATATATTTATTTATGTAATGTAATTCTAACTACGGGATTGTTTATTGTTTCTTGGAGACTATAAGAGAAAGAATACAAATATAATATATATAATGCTATATATTATTATTTCAGAATAAAATAAAAAACAAAAAGATTTAACAGATACATAAACAATCATCTAATACACGTGCAGAGGCCCTACGTGCAACTATGTTTGTCGGGTCTTTTGACCAGTCGTTTGGCATCAAAACACACGGATACATCTCCACGTCACATTCAAATACACATATCAACAACTTAATAATATACACACACACACACTGTTAAATATTAAAAACTACATTAAATTGGTGGGAAAATAACATTAAAAAACCACATGTTTCTTATAATCCATCTATTACCTAAGTAACTTTCTATGTGTGTCAACAGGATTTATGAAAGCAAACAAACACTTTAAATGGTTTTTGAAGTCTTCAAAACAAAGATTAATATCATAATATGCATGTATATAACTAACATGAACAACAGCATACATGCTTACAACGCAACCTTTTAACACGCTCCTGTTGTTGTAGGGTTAAATCTACGTTGTATATGGATGATCTTGGATGCGAGGAACCGAGATTTTTGACTTGATTTTAGGCAAGTCAAGTAACTGAAGAAGATCAGGAACAAGTTCAATCTATCTTTATAGAGGAATCTTTCTCATGCAAAATAACTAACTAAACCGCGCTAAAAACATCCATCCTAATCAAGGCAAAATGTAGAATTTAACTTGTGGAAATAGCTCTCACGCTTTTCTTAAAACTACACTAGAAGTTAGGACACACACAAGAAATGGGCAAGTCTATCAGTGAGCTTTACAAGAAATTTGATCAATAGCGGCGACACTATTAGCGGCGACACGCATCATTAGCGGCGACGCTTATGTCATGGGCGTGGTTTACAAAAACCAACCATAGCTAAGCTGACTCGTTTATCTTAAGGAACTAAAATGTAGATCTCGGGCTCGGCTCGTTAAAAACTGAGCCAACTCGACTTAATTTTTTTTTGTTTCTTACGTATATATTCTAAAAACAAGACATGTAGTTCATATTCTATCATCATCTTTTATATTTTCATATTTGTTTTTTTTATTAAAGTAGTGTCAATATGCCATGTATTCTAGTAAAATTTAAACTTAGATGATTTATTATATATAATTTTTGTTTATAGATTATATAAATTAAACTTTAGGTTTTAATATGAACGAATCAAAACGAGTTAGTTAACGAGCAAATCATGAGTTAAGGTTACCTTGATTTGTTTACAGACGAGCTAGTTTGAATCGTTTAAAAACAAGTCAAATTGAAACGAGCTACAAGCTTTTAAATACACATGTTTAGTAGTTGTTGAGATGGGAAATGAGAAGGTATCTAGTATAATAAAAGGCCACACGTGCGAATCGTAAGTAGATGAATTATTAGGGGTACCACTCGTGCAGCAATGTATATTAGCGGATTTTGTTTCACGTGTAGGGGGTGAACAATTTATACAATACCCCTTCTACTATAAAACAACTTTTAATTTGGTCCCTTAATAGCTATTTGTTAGTATTTTGAGAATACCTATAAATGGCCACTCACAAAAAAGTTATTTTTACATAAATAGTCATTTTCTTAATCTTTTACAATATTAAACATTTGATCAAAATTAAATTATATTAAATACACCAATAAGCTTAACTCACTAAACACATAACCTTGTAATACGATGGCATGTGACAACGCAAATGAAGATATATACGAAAATGTGACGAGTGTGCACTTCTACCCGTGAGGAGATACATGTGGCAACAAAAATGCATTTTCAAAAGTTTACATGCTCAAAGACAGATATGAAATTATAGCCGAAGTTGACATGTAACGTGAGTGATAATTTTTTAGGCCAATAGAAGTTCAATGTACTAGTGATTTTTAATCTACATGGTAGTATTATAGTAAAAATTAATATTTAAATCTAAAAAAACTAAAATGATTTTTGGATTAGGCTTGTATCATTCTATTGTTTTAAAGGAGACTATATTTTGATCATTTTGTGAAATACATCTGGTAATTATCTTTAATACGTCAGGTTATCGTGCCAAATATGTTAGGTTATTGTGTTAAATATTATTCATCATTTTACATGTATTCATCATTATGTTTTATGTTTTTGATTATTTTATGTTATTTTTATTATTGTTTTTTATAGACTATATAAATTTTTATTAGTTTATCATTGTATTTTACAATTAAAAATACGCAATAATATTCTTTTATCAATGTATTTTTCAAAACTTATAGTTTTCAAGAAAACACAATAACAAACAAAAAAACACAATGAGACATTTCACCATTGTATTTTGTGTTTTATATCATTCTGTGTTATTTTATATTTGTTTTTAATGTATTAGATTAATTTATTATTTTATCATTGTGTTTTTACATAGTAGAAGTACACGACAGTGTTAATTTACTATTATGTTTTTAATATTCATCATTATAGAAAAACACAATAATAAACTAAAAGACATAATAAACCTTAATAAGGATGCAATGACGAATATAAATTTTTATACAACGATACTGTATTTATTTTAAAGATAAAAATAACGCTCGTTACTATATATATTTTTTTCTATAAAAAATAATCTCATATATAAAGTTCTGAACTTAAAATGAGAAACTTGAAAAAAAATTTAACAAAAGTGAACATATCTAAAATATACCTCTAACAAAATTTTTTTTATAATACGCTTTTAGCCATCAAAACATATTAAAGATGAATTAAACAAGCATAAATATAACTAAATTACTAAATCAAATGTTTTAACTTTTAACAGTTAGACAAAAAAATTCTTAAAACCCCATTTGCTACAAAGTTGATAAGATTAGGGATGAGCATTTGGTACCTAGTACCCGTACCGGTACCCATTCCGTACCAGTACCGGTACCCAATTGGTACCGAAAATATGTATAAGGTACCAGTACCGGTACTTGATTTTCTTATATTTCGGGATCGGTACCCACCGGTACCGGTACCGGTATTTTACCCAAAAGTCTCGTATAGTCCCGCTAGTACCCGAATACGAATATATTATTTTGGAATATTTTGTTTTTTAATATTTTTCACCCCGTTAACTAGTATTCTATTTTGACTTTTGAAGGTAATTATAATTATTTTTTTAATATCATTCTTCTTATTTCATTACAATGTCAATATATATATTATTTATGATTTTAATAAAAATGAATGATGGACTAGTGTGTGAATTGAGTTAGAATAAAATAAGAAAAGTAAATAAACTATCATTTTATTTGAATACTTTTTTGATATTTTACTTTGTTTAGTTATTATAAACTTTTTGAGGTATCGGGTACCAAACATATACTGGGTAACAGGTATAAAAACAGATACTAGGTACTGTAACCAAACATACACCATGTAGTAAGCCTAAAAAATAATGTTGTGTAGGAAACGGGTACCAAAGAGGTACTGGGTACCGGTACCTGTACCCATATACCAAATTCGGTACCGGTACCGGTACTCGTTTTTTATAAAATTCAGGACCGGGTACTTTCGGTAATGGTACCGGTTCGGTACAGGTACGGTATCGAGCTCATCCCTAGATAAGATGGTCGACTTCACACACCTAGTAGCTGCCTCAAAGAGCCGATATATTTACACCATTTTTGTTGCTAGATACAAATTAATTAATTTAATTCGTTTCGAATACTGTTCCCCTATAGCCCATGATTGAGATGTGAAATCTCAATATAAAAAGAAAACATAGTAAAATTACTGATAGCATTTTCCTCGTGTAGTTGACTTGGTTTCGTAGATTAAATATTTGAAATGTAACTTAATATTTAAATAAAATAATTAAATGTTAAAAAAAAGCATTGCATATCTGTTAAAATGTGTTTTTTCTAAAAAAAAATTCATTAAAAACATAAGTCTTGATCAATTTGCCATAGGAATATGTATTCTTTATGAATCAAGTTTTCGGATAAGGGTTCAAACTAAAAAGTTTTAATCTAAAAAGCGTAATAAGCAATTTTGATCATTAATTTTTTTAATTAATTGTTGATATCAAATTGAAAGAAAAGTACGTAAAGTGTTCATACTTTTATATTCGATATTATTTTTCATAAAATTTACACCATAAAAAATAAACGTTTTTATATTAAAAAATTAAACTTCATTGTGTTTTTTCGCTATATACAAAAATAAAAAAATACATATCTCAGCTCCTATGATTCTTGTTCGTTATTGCCTATATCCTACACTTTATTGTGTCTTTTCGTTTATAATTATGTTTTTAAGAACACCATTATTTTTTTCAAATGATGAATTCTAAAAAATATAATGATGTAAAACACGTTGTGTACTTCTAGTATGTAAAACATAATAATTATATAACAATAATTTATTTAATACCTTAAAACAATGACAAAATAATACAACATGATATAAAATATAAAACACAATAATAAAATATAGTATGTGACTCTGTTTTCCTGAATAATATTTTGTTTCCTAAAATGATGAGTTTTAAAAAATAAATTGCTGAAATAACATTATTGTTTACTTCTCAATTGTATAAAACACAATGATAACATAACAATAAATTTATATAATATATAAAAAATAATGACAAAAATAATATATAATGATCTAAAATGTAAAACATAATGATAAATATTACATATAACAAATGATGAAAAATATTTAAAACAACGATTTGATTTGACATAATAATCTGACATATTAGACATAATGACGTAACGTATTTGACACAATAATTAAAAAGTCATTTCACTTAAAAATAATAAAAGAAAACATTGAATTTTAGATTAAATACCGGATAATAAATCAACCTATTTGGATATATAGAAAAAACATTAAACTTAAGTAATTAACATATAGGGATCGATAGACAATATGTACTGCCCTAAACCTAATTCATTTCTTTTGAGATGGTGGTATCATAACAACTTTTAGTTCACTGTACCGATTTTAACTTGGTCGGGTTGCTAGTTATATCAATAAAAAAACTGATCCAATAATTAAACCATTTCATGTGGTGGATTTCTACTGTTAATATTTATTTAATCTTGATTAATAATTAGGCCTCTTTTCAGGTGCTTATGATAGACAAAAAGCTTAAATAATTATTTTGGTTTAACTTTTTTTATTGATCGAATTGTACAAAACGTATCCCATCCTTGTTAACTTTTATTAAATTTACCTCATTTCCACTAATTTAACAATTTCATCTCTCTAATTTTACTTAAAAATATTAGGATGCATTAAAAGAACTTATTTGTATATCCGTTAATATACTAAATAGTTAGTTTGATAGGACTTAGTTCCAAAATCTCCTAAAATAATGATGAATAATAAACATAAATTAGCTAATTATAAATTATATAGATTATAAAGATTAGCTAAGTATATATAAACTTCTTACTAGTGTATTTCTAGGTGAAAGCGGTGTTGGTTTGAATGACAAATTAGGTTTTTTGTAACACCTGTCTAGAAATAAAAAGACGTGTCATATTTACAAAATCAAAAGCGACGTTTCTAGTGACAACCAACTCAGGTTGTACTCACTAGGTAGTTACATGTTTGAAATTGGGATAATTAGGGTAGATAGGTAGGTTAATGACAAGGCTAATCTAGTTTACTAGAAGATTAATTGGACGTTAAAACAACAAATTAGAGAGTTCTTAATTGCATGTCATTCCCTCCTGGAAAGCATTATCTTTTTCTTAATTTGTCACGTACATGAAGAATTAGCTTTCAGTCATTATACTTGTTCGCCACTTCACCTGGAAAGGATGAGTAATCTTGGGGACAAAAAGAAGGAATAATTAAGAATTGAGATTATTATAATAATTCACCTTTAGATAATAATATTAATATGAACTTTTCCAAATATAGCATTTCTAATCCTTGTCTTTAATTTTCAAGTTAGTAAGTTTTCTTAGAGCATTTGTTACGGGGTGTGAGATGGATTTATGACTCCATAGGGAACGCCAGATCACCTATGGCGCCGCCGCTATGTAGTTTGCTCTAGAATGAGGGCCTCTAGCGTCCTCGTTTTCTTGATCGTTTTATTTTTGACAAGATGAATGGTCAACTTTTTCACCTTTATTAAATATCACATTTACCTTCTATAAATACCAATTTAAAATTCAATCTTTTACACGTCTATCTATCAAATCTTTCGTTCTTTCAAATTTTGATCTTTTACCTCTATTGATAGATCTAAACAGCACTGCCTCAAATACTTTCCGTCTTGATTCACTACTTACCTACAATTTGTTAAATTATTTTTTCAACCCTTCCCGTCATCATATTTTAGGGGGAACCAAGCATACTTTGCCTATGTACCTGATGCCACAATACTATCCTATGCGAAATCCCTAGAGCCAACATGATTCCTTAACACAAATTCATACCCATAACCCAATCGGAATCCATCCATGGAACTCTATTAGAATCATCGCACCTGATTAAGAGCTTCAAAAAGAAGAAATTTAAGAAAATGCCACTGATATTACTTACACCAGTTCAACTCCCGCTCAACCTTGGATAGGATTGAGGAATTGAAGTGGCATTGACACATGCCTTGAGCGACGTTTTGAAGGATAATGAAACCAGTAACTCGCAAACTTTGAATACTTTTTGGAACCGCATTACGATCAATTTCTATAGGCAATGCGTCACGAATCATCTAACACACCATCAACTAAACTAAATGTGGACGGATTTAATACGAAAAGTGTCAAAGTTCAGTGACATCTACAACCTGTCAACCACCTCTTAAATCAACATAGAAATGGTTCCAATGAAACTAATATCTTTTGGTTGAGACAAGAAGTCTCAAACACTTCAAAACACTTGTGTTACTTACAATGATACCGCTAGTTCACAATTCATTTGTATTTTGCTTTATTAAGCTTTTATTTATTTACATATTTTGTCTAATACATTTTAATTTTAATGATTAATAACCAAAATTATTATACCAGGTGCAATGATAGTGAAAAGTAATTTTACTATTATAAATATACATCCTTTAAGAACTAATTATATAATACCAAATAAACCAAGACAACCTAAAAAACATGCAAGTTGTCATTTTAAATAATATGGCGCAAACCTCTATTGTTTCAATTCTAGTAATGGCACACCTATACATCTACCTCTCTTTTTTTCCTATTAATAACTTAGTGTCAAATCAGGTTTATTTTTTTATTAAACTTTGTTGGTTTTATTCTAACTAACCTAATAAAAGAAATGACAAAAGTTGAGTCATGTACTTTTATACCATTTACATTTGCCTAACCTTAAAACACTAGCAAACGTCTCTTTAGTTTTCACATCAAATTTTATCCAATTAGTTTGTATATCATATTTCACTCGTTCTTCAAACACACTAATTTTCTCTTCAATTTACAAAAATTTGTTTTTTTATATCATCACAACATTTTACGTATATTTTTTGGAATAAAAATATATTTTTTTACAAAGTTATATTTTAATTTCCATCATTTTTATTTAAAAAAAATTAATTTAAAAAGGTATATATTGTATAAAGTAAAATTTTCAAACATTACATATAAAAACATAAATTAACTATTTATAACTTTACTAGGTTAATAACCCGTGTATTACACGATTTGAATAAATAAAATATTAAATAGCTATTAATAAAAATTAAATATTATAAAACGATCTTTTGATATAAGCTATGATTGACATTACATACGAGTGATAAAAAAAAGATATCATTTTTTAAACTTTTGTTTAATTTTTTACTTGTTTTTTTTTAAGTTGGGTTTTAAACCAAATGTTTCAAAACAAATCATTTTTAAAAAAGTGTCATTTTTAATAATTTCTTTATTATAACTTTGAAATTTAATTATTTTCATTTCATAATAATTTTATTTTTTAAAAGCCACAGGTTTTAAAATATAATATTTTTTTTAATGTTTGATTTTTTTTGAAAAATTTTCTTATTTAAAAAAAATTAATTCTTTACAAATTTCATTTGTAGAAAGATCTATTTTTTTAATTTAATAAAAAATATTTTCAATATGAAAAGAATTAAATAATATCATTTGAATTTAATATGATATTTATTAAAAGAGAGAAGCGGGAAAATAAAATTTAAGAGTTCTAAAATTATGACAAATGGCATATAAAACCTTTTTTTATTCATATAGATAAATATATAAGCTTATTAATGAATAATATTAAATTATTTATAATTTTATGAATTTTTTTTATAAACTACTAATAGAATTATTTTTAAATCGGTGCGTTATGATGTAGATTAAAAAATCAAAATATAATTATTGAAAAAATTGAACGAAAGAAAACAATTACGTATATTACAAAAGTTTTTAAGACATCTATATTATCCCAACAAGATTAGTGAAAGCATGGGTGGTATTTGTGGTCGGAAATCACTTATTACCTATATTTTAAAGGGTTTCGTTTTATGAATGTAGATTAGAGTTTTATGATTATCGGATGTAGTTTTCGCTGGTGATTTGCATAGATCAGAGAAAGTTAATGGAAAAATTGTTACAACAAATTATCATTTTAATTGTTATTGAGCTTTTAACAACTGACAAGGGAAAGGGGAAGATGTCGGTTTTGTTTGGACATGTGTATATGCTTTAGCATTTGTATTATAAATGTCATATATTATACTTTATTGTAAGGGCATTAATGAAATAAAATGGTTAATTTTTTAAAATTTAAGCATGATTTTTCATATGAGTGTCTTAATACATATATAAAATTATCATTCAATCATTTTTTCACTTTTATTATAAAAGATATAGATAAATATTAAAATTATTAAACTCATAATATGCCCCTAGAAAAATATTAGTATTATAGTTATTATAAAAATGAATATATGTATATATATATATATAAGTTATATACTTAAATATTTAAATAAATAATACTTAATTTAAATAATATTTAGTTATAAAAATATAATTAGTAAATATAAATTTAAATGTCAATTTATAGTATATAAATAAAATAAAATTTAATAAAGTTAATTAAATAATATCATATTATTAAATAATGTATTAATAATGTTTATTAAATAAATAAGGGCAAAAATGTCAAGTTATATAAAACTTAATTGATAAATTTATCACATTGCCCCTAAAGTGTTTTAAAAGCTTAATCAAATCTTTATTCTACCATTTTTAAATGCGTGGCACTCATTTGTACATGTTGATTCAAAATTTGTATGATTTGTAAAATTACATCTCTATCGAGAGAGATTTATTATAAAATAGTATAAATATAAGTATTTAAATAAAATAATATTTAAATTAAATAGTATTTAGTTTAAAAAAATATTATTAGTAATTATAAATTTAAATATCAATTTATATTATTATAAATAAAATAAAACTTTAGTTTTAAAAGTATGATTAGTAATTATAAATTTAAATGTTAATTTATATTATTATAAATAAAATAATACTTAATGAAGTAGATTAATAATATCATATTATTAAATAATGTATTAAAAATATGTATTAAATAATACAATAATTAGAAAAAGTTAATTAAATGAGGGCAAAAGTGGAATTATTACATAAAGCACTTGTACTCTGCTTAAAATGTTGTATAGATGTCTTACATTTTAAATAAAATTATTATCTTGTCCTTCTAATATGTATTATATAGTAGTATAGATATAGATACGTATGTGTGCGGACATGAGTGCATGTGAGTGTGTATAGTATTTGAGAATGTCTACCCCGCACCCCTTTGTTTGAACCCACCCCACGTTCCATTGGACATGGACTTGGCGTCATAAAACTTGACACACTTTAATATTTCTCATGAAAATGTTCCACTAGCTTAGTAAATTGTATATTGAAGACTTTTAACTTAAAAAAAAAAATATAAACTTACACTTGTTACATGTTTTGTTTATCCAACTTTCATAACAAGTTTTTATTGTTTATATATATTTTATATTGATAAATTCTATAAAGAAAAAAGTGTAACATACTTTTCTTTTTCGTGAATCTCTAAGCTAGTATTTTATAATATTACTAAACCTATAAAAACATATGAAAATACAGCCCTATGCCCTATCAATCGTTTCAATCAATTTGCATATATGTGTGTGTGTGTTTTAATTAGTTGATTAGATTTAGTTTGTTTGTTGGTCGAAAAGCTACTGCCAGTATAATTTTGTGTATTCTTCTTGGCTATTAGCACAAATGGCTTTATAAACACTTGCTTTTGTCGCAATTCACTCGATAAACGGAAATGAACCATGCCAATAATCATATAAACATCAATTTATATTCCTAGTGCATTCTAGCACAACTCAGGCGTAATCACCGAATCCTCCTAACATGAAAACACTTGATTTCAATTTACACAATGACAACTATTGCTGTCATCTAGATCATGCGCTTGCACAATGTAATAGGCTTCACTTTAATTTCAGAGTTTTAACAAAATCCAACCACATCAGTTTGTCACTAAAACTTCCAAATGGCATTTATAAGTTTCCAAACCATTCTTTTAACTAAAAATTAATATGGATGCTACATAAACCCTTATTAAACCATGGTCAACCAATTTGCTCAATGAAGTCATGAATTTGACAAGAAACCAAACCTACTAAGGTGACGCCTAAAGAGACGACATGTGTCGTCCCCACATATCAGGTTATAATGACGACATGTCACCTCTATAGGTCTTTGATTTTTGTTGGCAGAACTTTGTTTTTTGTTTCGATTTGTCATCATAGTAGAGTTTTGCGCGATGGAGGGAAATATACCCGCTTCATGAATATTTATTAGCGACGACGTGTCGTCGCTAATATATTTTTTTATTTTTTTATTTTATCCTATAATATAGAAAAATAAAAAATAGAAAAACTCTATGGCGTTTATTATTTATTATATTTTTAATCAGCGGTTTAATTGGACGACGTCATTTTTAACCCTATAGCGACAACATTTGACGCCATTTCAATTAGAGCAGAAAAGGACAAAAAGGACTAGCTGCCTCTATAGGTTGTTGTTGGTGTAAAAGGACCTACGGCTTACTTTAACACCATTTCACTGCCCCCCCCAACCCACCACACACACACACACACACACACACAAAAAAAAAAGCAAAGCAAAAAGATCGATCTACAGCTTAAATCTGGCGATACCTGGCTCCCACCAGCCAAAACCTCCGAGGACCTCTCTCTTGTCACCCTCGGATCCTCCCACCCTATTTTGCCCCTATTTTGATTATTCTTGAAACTATTTAAGTTTCATTTAAACTTTTAGTTGGATATATTATGTTTATTATTGGATGTTATTATTTAATGTAGGGACAAATTCAATATAATATGAATAGATCATTGTCGAGCTTGGTTGGGGATGAGACATCGATTGAGAAGGTTGAGGTTCTTGCACGTTCCTTGGTACTGGGCATGGTCATATACACGCCATTGGTTATAAAATGAAAAGCGTTAACCCTTAATGTGACTCCTAGTACGTATGCATCCTCGTCACACTATAATGATTATGCAAGAACAACTTAGATAATCAACCGAAAGATGGCAACAACTACAAGTCGATGCATGAATACAAAAGCAAATAAATCAACTCTTTTTGATGTTACATAACAACAACAAATCGTCGTGTCAACCTTATGAAGAAAGGGATGAAGAAGATACTACAAGTGATTAAATTGTTTGTTTGTGTTTGATCAAATGATATGATAAATATTATTTTAAATGTTTGAACATCTTTTATGTATTTTGACATTTATGTATTTGACTTTTATATTAAAATGTTGCAAAACTTGAATAGGTTAAACAATTAGAATTAGCCTAAATATATTTTATAAAGTTGCAAAATTTTTAAAAATAAAAAATAAACAAACTTTATAGCGACAACATGTCGCCTCTAAAGTCGTCATTATAGTTATATATTTATTTTTATTTTTTAAGTTTTTTTTCTAAATTTCATCTTTTTAGATTTGACGACAAAATTATAGGTGGGACATGTCGTCACTCTATGTGTTTACTACAGCGATTACATCTGTTGCGACGACACGGGTGTGCTTTAGCGACGATCCTTTAGTGACTAGATGTCGTTGTTATATTCTTTAGTGACGATTTTTCTAGGCTATAACGACGATTTTTGTCGCCTCTATAGCTTCTGTTTTTTGAGATACTCTTTTTTTTAAATGTATCATGTCAATTTAACACCCAAAACAATTTGATATTCTATTATTTTGTGTATATACCAATTATCGTTTCCAAAAAGTGACAAGAAGACTTGCTGCAATGCACGGTTAGTTTCCATGAAATGACAAAAATTATCATTCTTTGTCACAAAAACCGATCAAAATAAAGGAGAACACATATTTAAATGTGTAGTGTATTTAATTAGGTTTGATTTTAAAAATGCTGAATGAGTTTTTAAGTGTGTAGTTGATTTTGGGTAACATTAAGGTTTATTTATTAATGTATATATATTTATGTATTAGCATGGGTGGTGTGGAGTAGGATCCTATATATACAAAAACTATTTTATGTAAAAGCTATAGGAACCAATAATAAATTATCATGCGTATCTAATAATCACAACTCATCAAGGGTAATTTAAGCAATTCTCTTTTCTAGTTGTTAAATCTTGTCGCTAATAAAATGCACCTAGTCAATGGTTTTGTTACGTTTTTATTCCACCAATCAAGCCAAATAAATTTAATCAATTATTTATAATATTATCTTTATAATGAATTTGCTAGTATCATAGTATGAGTGTTATTATTGTAGTATCAATGCTATTATCATAACAAAAATGCTAACATCATACTATAAGTTGTATTTTTATAATGAATTTACAACTATTATAGTATTAGTGCTATTTTCTTAGTATCAATGCTATTATCACACAAAAAATGTTAGCATTATAGTATCAGTTTTATTTTTAAAATTGAAGTGTTATCTTAAAAAACACAATTAACATAATTTGTTATAAAGTGTCGTTTTAAGACTGTGAAGTGTTATTTTCATTAAGTGCTATTTTACGAAAGTAGCACAATTTATATATATTAAGTACTACTTTCGTAAAAAATTTATAAAACATGTTATTATTTTTTTTTTAAAATATAACAATATTATACACTTATATATTAAAGATAATTTTTTATGGTATAAATTATTTTAAAAAATAAAAAAGTATATAAAAGTTATTTTAGTTTAAAAAATTAGTGCAAGTTGTTTTTTTTTTTTAAGTCAACACATTAAAATTTTAGAATTTATTGTGAACGTTATGTTTGTTTTCAATTCTTACTTAACACTAGTTACTAATGTGCTCTTATTCTTATTAGCTATTAGATTAATTGAAAATTGATAACTTGTCATGAATATTAGCCATCAATATATTTAATTAACGCACTAGATCTGTTCTCATGATTTTTAGGTAGTATAGAGTTTGTACCGGAACCATCCTCTCGGTGATGTATAAATGTATCTATGCATTTGTATGTATATATATGTTATGTATGTATGTTTGTGTACATGTATGGATGTATCTTTATAAATAGGTATGCTTATGTTTTTTATATGCATGTTGATTTAGTGTATTGATTAGTATAATCCTAGACTGTAGAAACTTTAGATGTCAAAATTGATAGTTGTGCATATGACTTGGCTCACGATCATCAAATGAAACAGGTTAATGGTACATCCAAGTGATGGTTATCCTTGAAAGCATTTCAACTCGAACCATTCTACCTTTGGTGATGAAATTCAAAAAGTTCGTCGGGGCTATGTCCTCATGGGTGAGTAATTTTAATTCGAAGGCTTATTCATCTTTGTGCCTGCAATACCTCCTTAACTAAATGACTCTGAAGTACTTATATATATATCTTTTATTAGTCCAAAAAAAAAGTCACACTTAGAATATAAATGTTTTTCCGAAGATGCTAATAGAAAAGTCAAAGGAGTTGTATGAGTAGTAGGGCGTTCTTACACATATGATGCTTACCATCGAGATAATTTCATGATAAAAGCTAGCTACATATATCACCATGGACTATCAACAGCTTCCGCATCTTTGCCTGATCTCATGGAGGAAAGTGAGCGTATATGTCCATATTTCAGTTACAAAATGTAGGGAAATCAAGCTCGATATTTTAGGATATAAGTAAGTTGTGGTGTATATATAACTCATTTTTATTTCAATATCAAAAACTAGTCTCAAAAGGTAACTTAATTAACGTGTTAGATATTTTCTAGAAACTCACAAAACAAGTTAATATGTATAACATGATATATTTTTGCACTTGTAAAGAATAAAGATATTCACTAGTCACATATAAGAACAACAATAAATAAAATGTTGATGCCAATGTGCATGCATGTATGTGCCCACTTCATGTATGCATAAATGTGTATGCATGTATGTATACATGCATATATATGTTTGTGTGATTGTAGTGACATTTTTGTTCTTTACAAAGATTTTGAAATGGAATCTTACAGGAGAAATGAGTATTAAGAATAAAATCAAGGAAACAAATTAAGAAGAGAGGTGGGTTGGGTTGGGTTGGGTTGGGGTGAAAGGGCAAAAAGTTTTTTGTTTTTTACTTATAGAAATTAAATAATACCAACTGTAGGCCAATAAGGGAACCACTTGTGGTTAAAATATTCACTAAAATATGATCCATCCCTCACCCTCTTGTGTTTATAAACATGATAATATTGTTAGCATCAAAGATCATAATAAACACAATTATCTCATCAATAAACACTTCAAGAATCATTGTTTCTTGAAAATTAAACTGATCAAAACATCAAATTAAACATGACAGGATCAGGTTCTCCTTGTGGTGCTTGCAAGTTCTTGAGAAGAAAATGTGTAAAGGGTTGTGTTTTTGCCCCTTATTTCTGTCATGAACAAGGTCCTGCACATTTTGCAGCCATTCATAGGGTATTTGGTGCAAGCAATGTCTCTAAACTTCTTGCTCACTTGCCCGTTAGTGGTCGATGTGAAGCAGCGATTACTATCGCGTATGAAGCCCAAGCAAGGCTTCAAGATCCCATTTATGGTTGTGTTTCACATATTTTCGCGCTTCAACAACAGGTACAATCAGCCTCTAAAGATATGAAAATGAAACCCTAATCTTGATATCATATCTAGCTAGATTATAAGTTCTATTCTAATTGTTATTGTTTTATAACAGGTGGTTAACTTACAATCCCAATTAGCTTATTTAAAAGCTCAAGCAGCTCAGAGTATGCTCAATGGTCCCAATGGTTCAAACTATCATAACAATGATCATAGATCACAAGATATCCACAGTTGGCTTCAAGAATCAGAATACTCATCCATAAATACGCCCGAATTCGATCAAAAATTTAGCATCAACAACATGAACAACATCATGAATTTTAACTCCATGGATGAAAACTACAAGGATTCATTTCTCATGGAAGAAGAAAGATCATTTTCCAGCTTTCAAGAAGGCTCAAGTTACTCCATTGATTCTTTGAACATTCAACTAAGCCACAACAAAGAATGGGCTTTCGAAGAGAATACCGAAGACCTTCATTCGGTTGCTTTCGGCTATCTTCACCATTAATTAATTAGTTCCCAAATGAACATCAAGAATCAAGATCTGCTAGAAATTAAGTACTTAAATATATGTAGTTCATGATCCAAGATATGCCATTTTGGAACCTATTAATATTATAAAATAAGATTAAACTAGATCTGCTAGTAAACCCTAGAATATGTTCATAAGTTTGGAAACCCTAAATTTTGTGTAAGTATGGATATGATCCGTTTAATATTAGTTTATAATTAAAGTCTTGATGCTAAGAAAATCTGATGTTAAGTTGTGAGCTATGTTTTAGTGATCTAGCTATAAATTTAGCTTATAGCTTATAATAATCATTAGTCATAGTTTAATTTATATAAATAATAACTTTCCTTATGATCAACACTGCACATGATTTGTTCTTACAGAATCACTTTCAGTTCTTGATGTTCTCCTTGAAAGCTGGAGCTTGCTAGCTAGCCTAGGTATGACTTAGTACTACTGGTCTGTGTCTTCTGACCACTCTGCCTTTCAATTAACAGTATTGTATTTAGTTTGTGTTTATATATATACTCTGCAAATTAATCATTTGAAAGAGGTAAATAGTAATTTACGCTGGCATGTGCCCTTTAAGAGGTTATGATAGAAACAGGCAAGCAAGATTCAAACATGAGACGTCTTTGTAAGGAGAATTAGGTGTTTAAAACTCAATCACTAATTGAAGGTTTTACCTGACTTTTAGATGTACTTGAAGGTGAAAAGTTTTAAGATTGGGGGGAGTTCTATTGCTACTTTTTGATAAAACTTTATTAAAATATAATAAGAAGAAGAAAAAACCTAAACTGGCCGTATTATAGTTGTACTCTTGAAGTAGCAGTTCTTAAGAAAACATTTGTTTGTGCATTGGGTGTAATTAAGATCCTTAACTATGCAAATGTATTCATTATGTTTATGCAGCTTTAACTATTACTTGTTCTTTTTCCTGGTGAGTGTTGATTCAGGTCTTGGTTAAAAGTTCCCATGTTGGTCTAGTCTGTGACTCTGAACTTTTTAGTTTATGCTACCGTTTTCTTTTCGATTGTATGATCTGTTTACACTTGCAGAAAAAGAGAAGAAACACACGGCATAACACCATAAAACATGGATGCAGTTTCCAGCTAATTAGCTGATTATTTTGATGAGTTTTAACATGATAGAATGCTTTTTTCATAATCTCTTGAAGGTCTCATCCATGCACTTTAAAAGCTCGGATTTATCTTATGTCGTTGGTTAATTAGGAGAATTGAAGTGGTTCTTCTGATTTGTATATCAACATATATTGTATGAGGTTTTTCGTATTTCTCTAGGCTAGATTAGTTGCTGGACAGGAGCTTTAATATAAATTACACATTACAAACCTTTACAAGAGAGAAAATCATCATGTGGTTCATGTAAGTAGTGGCTAGCTAGTTTATTACTCCCTTCCAGGGTTACAATACTTTATTTATTTATTTATTTTTGAACGGTAATTGGATCACTATTGGCCCACCTGATCACCTTCGTTACTCAAGTGTGGAATCATGGTAGCCCTGAACCTGAGACCACCCTCAGGAGAAAGCCCACCATAAGTGAGAAAATCTATTGGATCAACCTGGAATTTATATTATAACATATGAGACTTGAACCCAAAACATTCATATGTTTTATTGAAGTCTCGGGGTACCTCACATTAACCACTTGAGTTAAAAATACTGTTGTTAACTTAAGATATTTAAATCATTAAAGTCACAGCTCCCTTATAAGATTCATTTTGTTAACACGATAATGTAGTTAACTAAACTGTGCACATAAAGTCTAGACCGAGTTGATCTAGAGTTAAATTAAAGAATTTCAACTTTTTTTAAAAGACAAAGCAACTCTTTTATAAAAATGAAGCTAGCATGTAATAGTTAAGATATTGTAATTAGGGTTTTGTATCTTAGGGTTAAACATATTATAAGGCTTTGGCCCATGTTATGCATTAGCCAGGGTGGTCTCTGTCAATATATACTCTTAAATATTGTTTAGCAGAGATCGACACACCAAATTTATATACAAGCTATTAGCATGGGCTGACATAAATACATGCACAAAATATAAAGTAATTTTACGTATATCAGGTTGTAAAATGATTTAGATTCTAGCTTCGTCTTAACCCATGTACAAATGAAAGACCAAGTCAAACATTAGAGACACTCTTAGATGATATATATTAAGTGTGGCTGTTAATAAAGTCCTACGTGCAATTTTATTTGTGTAGTGATGGATTGGTGTATTAACATCGTTGGGCCATACTTTTAATGTTTTAATCTTAGCACATATTTTAAAGAGTTAAATACGATTTTATCCCTAAGGTTTCACAGAAATTTTCACTTGGGTCCAAAAGTTTAAATTTTATCATTTGCATATAAATGTTTTACAAGAATTGTCATTTGCATCCATTTATCAACCCTAATTAACACTGTTAAGTTTCCTACATTAGAGTTATTTTTTTCAAAACAATTACAAAATAAAAAATCAACTCTACATGAAAGTAAAATATAATGATAACAACTTAAAAATGAATCTACATTAGATGTTTATTTTTTAAGTTGTTATCACTATATTTTACTTTATCTAACTGGTTTCTTATAATTAACACTGTTAAATTTCCTACATTAGAGGTATTTTTTTTAAAACAATTACAAAATAAACAATTACTTTATCTAATTGGTAATCACCATTATAATTTGAATCTACCAATTGGATAAAGTAAAATATAGTGATAACAACTTAAAAATGAATCATTTCTAACTTTTTAAAATATACACCACAAAAAAATATACTCCCGTGGTTTTTTAGTCAAAATGATCACAAAATAAGAAACCAGCTTACGTGAAATTTATGCGTTTAGTTTCTTTTAGTAATTGCAATTATGATTTGACTTCATGATAGTCTTTTGTTGTTTTGTCTATTTAATGTATTTTGATTTAGTAGTCATGTTATATTTATCTGTCTTGTTAAGTAATAGATTTTTTTGTTTTAAAGTTTAGTTATAATTACGATAATTGATTTTTTTATGATTATTATTCATACATTATAAATGTCATATTGTTTATTATTTTATTATACTTTTACGTATAGGTGTACAAACCGGTTTTTTTACCCAAATTGGTTCGGTTTTAAAACCGAACCGGTTTTTTTGTCCTGGGGTCAAACCGGTTCGGGTTACAAACCGGTTTGGCTCACCGGATACTCAAACCTGTCAAACCGATTTGAAACCGGCTTTTTTAATAAACCGGTTTTAGGACCGGTTTAACCGGTTTTTAACTTTTTAAATTGAGGGTGGGGTTACCAAACCGGCTTACAAAACGGCGGTTCAAGTCGGTTTGGGACCGGTTTGGGCCAAACTGGTTTTTCTTTAAAACCGGTTTTGGTTTTTTTGGCCGAACCGGTTCCCGAACCGGTTTTTTTGCCTATGTCTACTTTTATGATTATTTGTTCTTTTATGGTTATGATTCAAACAGTTTATGTCATATGATTTGTTTGTTTATTTATATTATTTATGTATATTTTATAAAGTTATAAAATGAGTCAATTTTAGGTGGTTATCATTATATTTTATTTTATTTAATGGGTGGATTCAAATCGCAATAATGATTATCAAACAAGACTGAACGCATAAAATTTCTCACATAAAGTTAGTTTTTTATTTTGTAATTATTTTGACAAAAATAACCATAATATAGGAAACTTAACGGAAAAAGTTAACATGTTAATTGGGAATAGTTAGATGAATTCAAATAGTAAATTTTATATATAAAATATTTGGATGCAAATGATAAAATTTAAGCTTTTAGACTCAAATTATATTTCTATGAAACTAAAAACACATTAAACTCTATTTTAAATTTATGCCATGCATGGATTGGTTATTAATGCATCTCGATCCATACGAAATCCATATTGACAGTTTTCCTTTGAACTTTTAGGCATCTCAAAGAAGACTTAATTTGTAGGTGCTTTTGGTCGTTAATTAGGACTATTTGTAGGATATTGAATTTGACTTTGAATTTATAATCTATTCTACTACATGCGCTTGGTTAATGAAAAAATATAAATATATTAATTCAATTTCATTGGGTACGTAACTGGTTAACAAAAGAATCGGATTGAAATTTGGAGTCCCTTCAAACACCCACAAATAACTATTTATTTGTATGATTCTATTTTGAAATATGTATGTTATCTTAATCACGTATTTGTTTTTCAGCTGAGATCACACCCTCAATCTTTTCGAAAGAAACCCACAACAACCAAAAAAAAAAAAACCTCTCGCTCATCACCCCAGAGCATTTTTGCCCCAACCGAGACTCGAACCCACGAAATCCCATTAGAAAACCATGATGCTACCACCAAGCCCGAAGTCTAAGTGTATATGATAAAAACAGCGACGAATCTATACTAATAAATAATTACATTGGGTGGACACATGTAACCATTATATTAACTCTACCATTTATTTTCCCGCTCAAAATCATTTATCAATTTTTAAAAAATCAAAATAACTGATTGCTAAATTCTTTCGCTTTAGTTATCTCTCTTCTTCTTTTCTCTCTTTCTCTCTCTCACACACACACACACATTAAACATTTCAAATTTTTCTAAAATCAATATTTTTTTTTATAAAACATTCTTTATTAATTAAAAATTGAACATTTCGATTAAAAATACATTTTTTTGAAAAAAAAAGATTTTTAGAGACTATGAATTTTTTTTTAAACAACATATCTTTCTACACATATGAAATATTTTAAAACTGATTTTTTTAAAAGTTTTAATATGAAAATGTTTTTCTAAAATAATTAAAAGGATAACTGAAACCCGGAGTTTTTAAACAATAAAATATTTATAAAATTGATATTTTGTCAAAGAAAATTTTTATTAAATACGAAAATTTATTTATAAAACAAAAATAACTAAAACACATAGTTTTGAAATAATGAGATTTTTATTTAAAATGACATTTTTCAAAAATAATATTCTTAGAACGAAATGTATCTTAACATATTTATAAAACGAAAGTTAAAAAAATAGTTTTTTAAAATGAAAGTTTTAAAAAAATAATAAAATTATTTTATTAATTAAAGTACTTACTCACATATAATTTTAATTATATCTTATATCAAAATAATGTTTTATATTTTCTAAATTTTCATTAATTTTTAATATCTTTATTGAAACCGTGTAATACACGGGGTTATAACCTAGTATATAATATAATAACTACTAGCTTCAGTAACCCGTGTATTACACGAGTCGAATAAATAAATTTAAAATTTGTTAATAATAAAATAATATTTTAATATAAGATATGATTGAAATCCTTTTTTACAAATAAAATAAAATATTTTGTTTTAAGTAGAACATTTTAAAAAATGTCATTTATAAAAAGTTTCTTATTATAACTCTAATTTTAATTATTTTATAAAAATTTTACTTTTTTAAAAAACACCAATTTTAAATATTTTGTATTTTTAAAATAGTTTGATGTTTTAATAAAAATTTCTTATTTTATAAAAATTTATTTCTTTATAAATAACATTAATAAAAAGATCTTTTTTAAAAATATTATAAATTATTTTAATATAAAAAAGAATTAAATAATATTAGTAATTAATATGATTATTTTAATAGAAGAGAGAGCCGGAAAAACTTGGTGAGGATGAATGTGATAATGTAATGTGTTCTCTCATTTACTAAATGTTCCAATGGTTCAACGTTAAAATGCTTTTAAGCATCGAACCGGACCGGATTGGAGTCCGGTTCCCGGTCCAACCAGTTCGACCGGCCGGTCCGGTTTTCAAAACCTTGGTATTTTGCTTTAATTGATAGTAAAATCAAGTAAAAGCAAATATGAAACATTAATAGATTAATCTTTACCGATTTGCTCGTCATTCATCTCTTCATACATTGAGAATTGTATATTCGTATTCAAATTTGATCGTATATGGTATCGAGATTCAGAAAACTAAATCAATATCGTCCTATAAAAGAAACAGATCATATTGCCCTATAAATAAAACAGATCATATTTCCCTTAAATTTCGTTTTTCATAATCATGCAAGAACAACAATAATTACACCAGATATTAAACGCAATCACAAGAATACCCTCCCCGGTCATATAATCAAATTGCACACGACATTCTCATGTTACTTCATATACTTCACACGAATTTTTCCTTTTGTATTTAAAACCTTCTCTACATAATTGTTACCTTTTTGTTGTTTTGTTTTGATAACTTAAAGTTAAAGATGGTCTTCGACCATTAATTAATCTGTTCCCACGCTTTAGTTTGGACAAACTTTTGACTGTATGAATATGTTTGGGTCATGGGCTCGAAGTACATAAAGATTTAATTGTTTATGGGGTCTTTGAATCCTTTTATAACTTTGGTTTTATTTTTTTGCAGTTATTTTTCATTATCTTTTTGGACTAATTGAGTGTACTATGTCCTCAAGTTGATGATAATTTAAATGTGTATAAAGTGTAATTATTGGGTCAAGATCAAGATTTTCTATTTCAAAAATTTTAAGTACGTTCAAGAAACAAATAACTAGTTGGTTAAGCTTTTGAAAAGTACATAAATGAAATCATACATATTATAATATTGTATGGTTTATATAGTGGTTTATTAAATAATATAAGTCCGAATAAAAATAAGTAAAATGCTATCTACTATCAAAAATTAGCAAGAAAAATTATGCATATATGTGATGAGGTTTTTAACTTTTTTTTACAAGTATACAACTAATGCAATTTCAAATTCGTGTTAAATATAATTATGACTTAAAATAAAATAAATTACTTATGAATACCTGGTTTAAGACAAACTACTTCTATAAAATGAATCCTAACTTTTGTATGGAATGAGTAAACTTTTTAAACTAAAATTCAATGTTATCTTCTAAACTAAGTATATATCTAAGTTAGAAATTATTTTAGAGAACAACTCATACAAAATATACTAAACATTTTTAAAAAATAGTTTATTTCCAACAATATATACTCCTATGAACCGTCAGTCCATCCTTGACATCATAAAACCTGCACACTATATTTTATCACCAGGATGTTTTCACTGGGACACAAATTTATAACTAGTTATTAGGGAAAAGTTTATCAAAAGCCTCTAGCTCAATAGTATCTGGAGCATGTATATAGTGATGTCCTCACTATGAAACGAGGGTTTGAGTCTTTTGATGACAATGGTATCGATTTAAGAATTTAACTAGATGACTACATGTGTTTTTGTTTTAAAAGAAATAAAGAAAAGTTTGATTGGAATATATCTTGTTTAACAATCAACATCAGATAATTTATTAGCCACTACTCGTGTAACACTAGTGAAATGGATGTATTTTTTTTTCTTTTTCTTATAGTACTAGATCCTTGGATTATTAGAAATATAATTCATAATAACTGATCTTGTTCTTTTCAGATGATTAAATATGAATTGCTCAACCTAATTTTCCAAACAATTGTGCATAATTAGATTAATTAGTGGAACTTATGAAAGCCACTAAAGTCAAAATAATTAATAAAGGGGACATTTTGTCTATGTATACGAGTACAATGTCACGTTTAGTATTGTATTAGAATGTTATAAGTTACTTGTATCAGGTGAACCATCATATTATCTTATCGTATAATCTTTAACCTTCACAGGGTCTCGTACAGTAGTAGTAAGCGCATAATTTTTTTAGCAAAAGTTACGTGTTCAAATCATCTTGTCATGATTGACTTCTTTAAGGCCACATAGAGCAAACTTTGATTTTGTCTGATCATGTTAGTTAGCAATGTAATCTTTATTCATATTTGTTATCGATCACAAAGATATGAGATCGGATAAATAACACGTTAGAATGTTTATTTTATACAATAAACTAAAGTTATTGTTATAGTATGCATAGGGAAGGAGTAATAAAATCCTGGGGAAGACACCAGTGGATTCAAAGTCCAATTATCCATACGTTTATCTAAGATAAATACAAAAAACTATGTGTATATATTATTCTTCGTGACGTACGATCTAGCTGGTAGATGATAAAATTTCAAAATGACCCAAAAACCGAGGGGTTCCATTCTAAAACGTCAAAGATATGATACATGTGTCCCGATATTATTGTCCTCATTATCAAATTTTCAACTCCTCTATCCCCAATACTATACATTTAATTTGGAAACGAGATATATAAAATAAAGGTGTAATTATTACGCAATAAAGATTACACTAATATTAAAGTATCACGTAAAGATAAAATTATCACGTAAAAATATCATCTGCATGATAATTTCACCCTTATGTGATAATTTCATCTCTCTGTTTGATATATTTGTTCCCTGACAATTCGATCTTTTCGTGCATATTCCTTCTTGTGTGAGAACTTTGTATGAAAAATAAGTTTTGTATTCCTACTTTCCTCTATATGCACATAGTGTGTGTGTGAGAGAGAGAGAGAGATTTTGTAAAACAAAAGGGAAAATTGTACTTTTAGCATGGGTAATTTAAGCTCCAACTCAACCCTATATACATATGGTTTAAAGGGACTACTGCAAACCATTATATTTGAAGATATAAGATGAATAATTAACATGAAGATCATAAGAAGCAAAGTGGCTCTCCAAGGTTACTAAGAATAGAAAGTGAATCAGTTCCTCATCATTCTAACAGCAAGTTCTTGAAGCTCACCCAATTCACTAGGGAAAGGTCTCTTCTTGTAATACTGTTGAAAAGATACATCATGAAAATGATCATCATCTCTAGTTTGCTTAATCTCTTGAAACCCGAGTCCTTCGTTGGTGTGATCAATGGATTCGAGGGAGCTTTGAGGCGATATGTTTTCGTTTATAATACTAGCAAAAGTCGGAAGATTTTGATATGCTGCGGCTTCGGGCCATTGAGTCTCTATGTTTCTTGAATTGTAGAGTCCTTGTACCATTTGTGCTTTCATTTGCATCAGTTGTGTTTGTAAGCATGCAACCTACCATGCAATTGAATTATCAAATTAGTGAAGCACCTGAAATAAACTAAACTAATAAATTATATAAACGCACAAACAAACATACTCAGTAGTATCTCACTGAGACCTTGGCTCAAAACTAATAGAGAGACAGCTTTTAAGTGAGACTCGCCTCAAACTAATAGATTGTATGCATGTATATAATACCATTCAAATCTTATTTCTTGATTATGTCATTTACTTTTGTAATAGCTACACAAATTTCACCATATTTATAGCTAATGATCTAAAGAATCTAATGGTTTTCAAATATATATTTGGTTCATATAATCCTGACTCTACATGTTTAACATATGCTATGTATACCTGTTGCTGCAAGGCGAAGATATGCGCGACACAACCATAAACAGGATCTTTGATCCTAGCTTGAGCCTCATAAGCAATAGTTACAACGGCCTCACATCGGTCAGCCACAGGCACATGAAGCAGTAGTTTGGAAACATTGCTTGCACCAAACACTTTATGAATGGCAGCAAAGCGAGCGGGTCCTTGTTCGGAGCAGAAATAGGGTGCAAAGATGCAATCTGCAGCACATTTTCTCCTTAGAAACTTGCATGCACCACAAGGGGAGCCAGAGCCAGCAACATGGGCCATGGTTAAGTTAAAGTGATGAGATCGAGCTCTAAAGCTAGGGTTGTGAAAACACAAGAGATAGATATGATGAGGCACACGGGGGGACTAGAAAATGGTGAAGAATGAGTGTGTGTTGAGGGGTTTTAAGGGTGAGGAAGAGGAGACAAAGAAGGTGTGTTTGTAGGGTTGTAAAGTGACACTTACTTGTGGTGTATGCAATTTTTGGGATCTATTCTTTAATGAGCTTAGACCATATAACTACTTTTAGAATTTGACATGCTAAATATAGATTTTGTGATGGCGTTTTTTTAGATCATATCCATATCTAGATGTTTATCATGGATTGGTTAGTCTCGAAAATTTAAGAATTTATGACCCTAACTTTTGAAAAAAAATTTAAGAAATCACATAGAGCTTTCATGATTAGCAGATTCTCTTGATTAACACTCACAATGATGATTATGACTATTAGAAAAACAACATATTTTTCTTGTGATTAAAATTGAATAGAAATAAAATGTAAATGTATAATATTTATCTGAGTGATTAATTCACACTTGCAACGAAAGTGAATATTAACAGTGTAGATTATCAGCGATCAAAATATATTCTAGATTATATAATCTAGTTTGTCAAGCTTTTACCACAAAATTAGTTTATCTTAAAGTAACCTTTGGTCTGGTTAGTTGTTACCCTTGATACCATATATATTACATTAGAAAAGTTGCCCATTATTTCATCTAAGTTGCCAGTGATTTTCCAGCTCAGTACTAATGATGTCACTGTCAAGGTCTCAACTTGATACTGATGACGTCATCACCTTGCTATTGAATTATTTGCTACTAATGAACAAATTTGCTATTAATGTACAAATTTTTGATTTGAGAAGTAATACAAAATTTGAGTTTCAATCTGAAACAATTAAACAGAATAAATATGCATTGAAGACATTTAAAACAATCTAGTGTTTGTTTTAATTCTTGTTACAACTTTGTTTTACCATCAATGCTATCCTATGGTGAGTCTTAGTTATAAAACACACCAGAATTCACTAGCAATTCTACAACCACACAAGCAATTCCCAACTCTCTTGATAATTAATCCTTGTTATGTTCTCAAAGGTAAATTTGTATGCTAGTGTCTTTCCTGACAGTACATTCTATAAGTATCAACCAGTGTTTTTGTGACCGGATCGGACCGGCCGATCCGGTTCACATCGATTCGTTTCTAGCCGGTCGAACCGGCCGGTTCATCCCGAACCGCTGGTCGGACCGGGAAACCGGACCGGTTCGGACCGGATTTTGTATTTTTTTTATTTTTTTTTTTTTTTTGATTTTAATGGGTAAAAACGGGGTGTTGAACCATAAATTAGTATGTTAGATATAAAAATATAGTTAAGTTTTATATATAACTATAAAATACGTATATAAATTACTTATATTTAATTATATATATAACTATATATATAATATACTATATATATAATTATGACGTCATCCGGTTCTTAAATCCGGTCCGACCGGTCCGACCGGTCCGACCACCGAACCAGTAAGACGTCCGGTTCGACGTCCGATCCGGTTCTGAAAACATTGGTATCAACCAATCACATTTAAAATTGTTTATATTATACATTCTTCAATAACAAAGAAACGATGTTTAATTGATCATAATTAATTAAAATATAGATAGAATCATCACGAATGATAAATACGCAGTCAGCCAGTCATGCGGTGCATCAACAATGTCATGCATAGTGTAGTCAAAAGATCAAAAGTTAAAAAACCTAGTAACAAAGAAAACCACGGTTGATGTTATTGTCATATGTATCAAAAAATGTTCAATAGCCATGTAAAAACGTTGGCAAGAGTTGAACAAATTTGCAAAACAACCACCAAAATATATAAATGCAATCGATGGATGGTTCGGTTGTGACTTGTTGATCACCGAAGGCCTAAGCAAAATAATCAAGTCAATATTTAAAATTTAAGTCAACAGCGTGTCAACACGTTCTTCGATGTACAATTCACATCAACGTGAGGAAAATGATGAGTGTCGAAATTTAGCTTACAATCATGAATTTTCAACAATTAAGTGGTTAGGTTTGGATGCTAATAAGAAGTGAAGTAATGATCACTACCTTAATTAATAAGAAGTGAATTAGTGATCACTACTTTGTTAATAAGAAGTTTGTAAAATGATTGCCATCTTAATTAGTGAGAAAAAGTTTGTGAAACAAACTCTCTATGGATGCGAAATGTTAATATTCATTCAAACCATTATAATTCTTTATGTTTTGTGTATTATTTTTCTTTTTTCACTTTAAACTTGTCGTCATACTATTTTAACTTAAAAGTTTTTCATAAAATATATATTATAAACAAAGAAAGATCTTTAAAAAAGTAAGATCAAGCTAAATTAGTTGTTCATCGCACGTTAGATCTTTGCATTTAGGTTTATAAGACAATACAAACCCATTATTATGATATTAAAGCATCCAAATACTCATTCTATTACTTGCAAAAACAAAGCCTCACATTAGTTAAAGGGTCCAACTAGCCGTTCAAGCATAATATTATTTTAATGTTATAATTAACTAGAATTATATTTTTTTTTTCCCTCTAACTTCCAAAATATAATGTTTTATAATTTTCAGATATATTGTTGAAACTTTCTTATTTTATCTATGTATCGATAAAAATAATCTTATTCAAAACCAAATCAAGTTACATATAATATATTTTTAGTTTGTTTCATATAATAATGTAGTATTTTTCTAAATTCTAAATATATATTGTTGACATGTGATTATTTTTTATATGCGTTTCAGTATAACGTTTTTCCAAAACCGAGCCCCCAACGCTTGACCATAACTCATGGTCAAGTTTAATGTATTTCTAGTTTTTCTTTACACCAATATTGTGTTTATTATATTTTGATTTTAACGTCAACGCGTGCTTATTTCAATTCAACTTCTCATTAATACAGATTCCATTTAAACCGAACTGATGCAAAGCGCGTATTTCTCAATATATGTAAACAAATCATAAATGAACACTAATATCATAATACTATAGTAATATAATGCAACTATTAAAGTCAACTTTTATGAGCGATTGGGAGTTGCAAAAAGCACAGGGTCCATGTGTAAATTGATTAATTTGAAAGGGTTTATAAACAAATACTTTTCCGCCGAACGCCGCCGCTAGTTGTCGTGTTGTCACCGACGACGTGTCATTAACCTCACACATTGTTTGATTAACGAGTGATTATGACGTTAATTAACGCTAAACTACAAATTTGACTAGTTTTTAGATTTGGTTGGCATTTCCCCTATATTAAGGATGATGAAGAAAGAAGATTAATGTTCAAGTCGTTTGACTTTGAAAACTTTATTTTGCTTTCTAAAAAGAAAATATATAGTTCTATAGAGTTTGTAAGTTATTATTTTGCCATAAAGGAGTTTGATATAATGTAGTTTATAGAGTTAGGCGTAAGTAGTTTATTTTATTTTTTATCATATTGTACAATGAATGTAAATGGGAATATAAATGTTCTAGAAAAATGAATACAAACGACATAACTTGTGGTACTCGGGCCATTCTCGATATAGGGCTTCAGGTTGATCAGCACGACTGGCAACATCATCGCCGGTTATTCAATTTGCTAAATCTGGTTCTCAAATCGGCTTCAACTATCCGATGATTTTGCACAATATATGACCGTTGTGAACCAGTCTTTGACGGTTAAATTTAAAAAATAAAAAAAGAATAAACAATATAAATAAACTTATCTTCATCCATTTTTCTTGCAACAAAAATATCAAATCTATATTCTCATATTCTCTACTCCACAAACGTAGTAGTTAAATTATATGTTTATGCATTTTTTAATGAAACTATTGTTGTTTTATTTTAATTTTTTTTTGTTTTGTTATATTTATTTAAGTTAATGAAGTTGGTTTAAAACCCTCCAAATTGACAACCAAAAAATGAATCACAACACGTATAATTGTCAAGATATGAAAAACTTAGGCATATCATATCTGTTTATTTATACCATTAATTTTCTTGCATATTTCATCAATATCATTTGGAACCACTTCATATTGTTAAGACAACATGTTTTCCATATCTAAATCTTCAATTCAATAACAAACATACTTTTTTAGTATTTTGTTCTAATATTTCTATATTATTTGCCTTGCATATAAATTTTGTTTAGTCTGAAACTATGATGTTGCATTAGAGTCATCATAGGCTGAGATAGTCGATATAGTAGGTGTAGCTTTATATTTGAATTGATGTAATTGAGCTAAGAATCCTTACATGGTTTCCTCTATGTAAACGATCATATAATAGATTTAAAAGAGGAAATGGTCCACTAGAGAGAAAAGGGGACTAAATCAGCGTAAACGTTATCTTCATGTTTTAAACCCTTTGTATAAGGTCTTCTAAAGTAGCCATTAATCAAAAGCTCTACAATCCCTTCATCTAGTAGTGTTCATCATCATCCTCGTATCTCGTTCTATAAATCCATCGGTTCCTAGCAAATCGAGCTGACTGGCTATCTTGTTTGTTCATCTCTTGATCATTGTCTTTATCTATTTTTTGAAACATTAATTTTTCATCTTATTCAATTAGAAATCATTGCGTTTCAATAACGGTTTTAAGTTAATCTTAGAATAGATATCATATATTTTTGACACAAACATTAATGTTTGCGGAATGTGGAATTGTATGTTTTCGTTGAATGCTTATATAAAGAGCCTTCCTCTTTTGCTTTTGTGTGGCAAAATTAATTAAAAAAAGGGAGTATTTGGTTGAGAGTTACACTTAATGACAAAAAAGATAAAAATCTCTACCATTTTTCTCTCCATGAATCTACCATCCCATCCACTGGATACATACACATAATTATAATATTATAACTATATATAGAAATAAACATATTTATATAACTATAATAATATATATTAGTATCTATAATCCATAAATATAATAAATGAAAAAAAACTATTCATGTCATTATTCGATACCGTATACCTATTTAGATCGTCTCCAACACATTCTACGAACACATTTGTAGGATGAGCTGCACATCCTCCACGGACGCCAGCATGTATGACACCGTCCATAGCCACTCGTGCTAAAGAACGTTAACAATAAGGGAAAGCGGACCGAGCTGGTCCCTTTTTCTTTTTTCCTTTTATTTTGTTTTTTTTTTTTTTTTTTTTACTTTCTTCTTTTTCTTTTTTAGAATCCACCAAGTAACTTATGGCAGTTTTATTTATGTGTAAAATTTATTCAGATTTTGTATATATTTATACTTGTTTGTATGATTTGAAAATTGTTTCAAAGGAAATAAAAATTTTACACTTTTCATAAAGTTTTGAACTACTATTAAAATTCATAAATTTTTAGCAATATATCATAGATAAGAAAAAAAATTATAAGAAAACTAAGTAGTTTACTAAACAATTTGTAAAGCATTTAATATTTTTAATAATAAATAATCTGGTTATAAAAAAATTAAGTAAAAGAGTTTGTGATGATCTGAAAATAAAAGAATGTGAAGGATGTTAACACTGGTATTGTTTTGGTTCTATGTCTTAAAGAAAAATATAATTTTTACATAAATTAAATTACTCTAAAAATTTGAAACAATAAAATAAAACAAAGAAAAATAGAAGATAAAAGAATAATTTTTTTTTCTTATCTTTTGAGACGGAAAGGAAGAAAAAGAGAACAATTCTTATGTGTTTTCGAGTTGGAGAAAAAAGCTATAACTTTGTAAAAAGAAAATTTTAATATTATTAAAAAACAAGCAATGTAAAAAAAGAAAACATCATGTTCCACATAACATGCATTTGACGACAATCATCTTTCGCCACTGGCCAAAATCGGTTACATGTCAAGACGAACATGTGACAGCGGTCGGAAAGCGGAAAATTATATTATCTTGGCTTAGGAAAACCGGCATAACAAATTGAAAAAACAATGGTTTCGTGTACACTGAAACCGTGCAAGTGTGTCTAGTGTTCATTACCTTAAAATAGAAAAACAGCATCTAAAACCGACTCATCAATGGGTCCATATGAACCAAACAGCCGATAACAATACTGATATTCATGAAACAAACCTGACGACAAGAGATGACAACTACTCATTTACTTACAAACGGGTCGGATGTATTTTCATCTCAAAAAAGATTTACCTAAAAAGGTTCAAGCTGAGTTGAAAGTCAACTGAACCGGGCCTGACCCATTTCAGCCAGTACTAAACGACCCATTTCAACTCTAACCCGTTCCCAACCCATAAAATAAGATAAAATAAAATAAAAAAATCAAGTGGTTTTCATGGCATTTGAACAGATAAATAAGTAGCTTAAAGATCACTAGGATGTGAAAACCATTGTGATTACAATACCAAAAGAGCTTTGCTTGTGATCTCCAGACAAACCCCAAAAAGAGATCATTAAGCAATGGTCATATTTATACAATTCTTGTGTTTTTGGGTCTTACCTCTTGTGATGAAACCTCACTTTCAGCAGGAACTGCAGCTTAACCTGTTAAAAAATATTAATATATAATCTATAAATAAATATTACAACAGGTTATAGAAAAGAGTTATCAGATTTTGTATTTAAATGCTTCAACAATATATAATAATGTCCTTTATGGTCATTATATCTATTTGTGTAATAGACAATGTATAAAAGTGTGAAGAATAATGCAGCAGGTTAAGTGTTTTGTTTTGGTTAAATAATAGTAGTTAATGTTCGTTTTAAACGTTAGTTAAACTTTTCTTCTGTTATCTGGCGATGGTTCATAGTTCGAGGGTTGATGATCAATTCATTCGGTTAATGAAGTTGAGAGCTGATTTAGAAAAGCTGTCATGTTCATCTTGTAATCTTGTTCATTCTGTAATTGAATCATTTTCGATTTCGTTTTTTTCTTGATCGAATCTCTGGTGTTTCTACAACAAAATGAATATTTAAGAACTTACTTGATCAGTGTTGTAGACAATGTATTCATTATACATTAGTTCAGTAGCCTTAACATTTGACGGTACAGGTTTGCCACATGGCACAATGACATCATCCTTCCAGTTAAAGTGTTCAGACTCGTTAGGTATATTCTTGCCAAGCCCTTTAGTCGAGTGCTTCCCTTTTGGAGGTTTGTCGATATACTAAAATAACAAAAAAAGAAAATGCTCAAGGGCGATGAAAAAATACGCAATGACAAAGACAATTTTTTAAAGCAAAAATTTATAGGAAAAATGACCTTGGCCTTCTTTAGCTCGTACATCTCTCCTAAAGCAACTTCACTTAGCAGCATCAAACCCACCGGGTTTTTCTTATCAGTAAAACAATATTGAGCACTTTTACTCACCAAGTCAGCAAAATAAATCCCTTTGCCAAACTACACATCAAAAAATGATTATTACAAATGCACATTATTATATGCGTGCGTGTGTGTAGATAGATAGAGATATATAAAGAGAGAGAGAGAGAAATGGGGAGAGAGAGAGAGAGAGAGAGAGGGAGAACCATATAGCCCGTTGCAGGAGCTTCAGGAGGAGCTATTCGCAATCCTTGGCTTAAAATACCAACAAAGTTTGTCAACCGAGAACCTATCAAGGAAACAGTCAAAGTGGCTAAATTTAAAAAATGAATTTATGCTAAAAAGGAAACAACTCAAACAGTTTAAAATATGTACACCTGGCAAAATGGGCGGGTTGGGTCGGGCAGGGTGTCGGGTCAAAACGGGTTCAGGTTAGGATGGATTCGGGTCAGGATGGGCCAATTTAAAAAACAGGTTAGGATGGGTATGGGTCAAGATGGGTACGGGTCAAGATGGGTGCGGGTCAGAATGGGTCCGTATTAAACAAATGAGAAAAAAACAGTGGGTTACGTGAGGATACTCGTTTGTAGCCTTTGCGGTAGCCGGTAGGAGAAGGATGTGGACTATGGAGAAGACGGGTTTCGTGTATTTTTGAACATACGTAATAGCCCATCTTGACCCGTTTGATATTTTTTAAACCCATCTTGACCCATTAATTTTTTTTCTTCACTTATAAAGTTGCCCACCTTGACCCCTTGGTAATATTTGCTTAACCCAACTTAACCCATTATTTTGTATTTAATGTCCAAATCAACCCAAATATACATATTTGGGTCAAAATTGCCGGGTCTAAAAATATGGGACTATGGGTCAGGCAATTTGGTCACATGACAGCACGATTACTTCAAACTTACCATGCCAAAGGAGCATCTTGTTCTTGAGTTTATTTTTGTAAGGAGAAAACTTATCAAACTCCCCTTGTCTTTCAAGTGTGAAAACTTCTTCAAGCTCAAGTGACCAATCCTGCAAAAAAGAACAAATTTCCAGTTAACATGTTATTACGTGAAAAGATACAAAACCCCTTCAAATGTTTTGAGTCATTTGTAAGTTCATAAAGACAGAGTTAGACATACCGTATGTGTAGGGGCATGTGTTGTTTGGAGATATTTCTCAACTAGCCGATAATCTTCACAATCATGAGGGAGCGAGACCATTTCACATTGAAGTTTTCTATATTTATCGTCAAGTGAATCATCGTTGTCAACATCAAACCCTACAAGCCTTGAAGCTATTTCAATATCTTGAAGTGCTTCCAGCATTTTAACCTACAAATTAAAGAATTGATGCTAATGAGTTATATTAACATAACTCACTTATCCTACTGTTTTCTTGTTTTTGCTCTTATCAATGCTCCTCAACGAGAGGTCACAAACTCACAATTTTAACTCATTTAACTAAAAATGGGTCGATTTGGTTGATATTTTATCTCCATAGTGTATCGGAAAAACATAGCTAAAAATGACGCTAAGCAAAAGATGCAGAAGGTGTATTCAAATCCTTCAACCTCTAAAACTCTTTATCCAAAAACAATTTAAATATTATTTACCAGTACTGTTTTTGTGATCATAATTAATATAGGTCAAATGTCATAAAATAGTAATAAACTTTTGGCGGCGGCCCATTTTGGTCACACCCAACTCCATTTAATCTGCTAAATTATAAGTTAAATGGCCTACTTGGGCAATTAAATTTGCCATCTTTATCTGGTTATTAAATGTGTGTTTTCCCTAAGTGGTTGATATTTTTATTGTATTTTACGCTACAATTACCAAAGTGGCCTGTCAAGAAACTTGTAATGACCATCATGGAATGGAAAAAGTTATAATTACCAAAAATGACCACCGCCTCGCTTATTGCTATATGATGTCATTTTCCCTTACTAGCTTGTAAAGTTCAAGTAAGTGTTGGCAGGACAATCCAATCTAGCTTAAAAATTGATCATTTTGACTCAGATGGTGGTCATTTTGTGACCAATCACTCAAACCGCCTAACCAGCCCCTTTTGTTGACCTCTTAACATTGAGGCAATGATACAACCGTCACAAAACTTATTGCATTTTTTAAAATACTGTTAAAATTAATTAAACAAAATATTAATTGTTACCTTTGATTTAAAGTCATCTTCATCTTTGATTACATGTGGATGAACAGAAGGAATGACTGTAAAAAACCGGTTGCTGGCATCAACAATCATGCTTTCTTTGACCGCAGGGTTATCAGTTGACTTGTTCAATATATCCTGAAGCTCAGTCAATACCTCAAAACCTGAACAAAGACATTAAGAAAACAAAATTTTATAATAAGGAAAGGAGAATAATATTATGATAATTACTAGCAATTTTCAATTTTTCATTACCTTTCTGAATATTGCTTTTGCTAAGCTTCCCAAGGGGCATTTCCGCCATATTAATTTCAAACTCCATCATTGCAGCGCTGCAAAGGTTAGATATATAAAAGGATTTTCCTCCTTTAAGAATATAAAGTAAATAAATAAATTATAAACTGTATTTACCGGTATGTTTCCACATTAAACAACATCTTCATCAACTCTGCTAACGGGGGAGCAAGTTCACTTTTAGCATCTTTAATGTTGTTCTTCTGAATTGGATCTTTGCTCACACCATAATCCTGCAAGATCAAACCTTTGATGCATTAGAGGAAGCTAATGAAATGTGACTCAGAAAAGCAGTGATGGCAAGTTCGACCCCGTTTATCTAATATGGTATGATTTAGGTTATATTTATCTTCATCGGGTAAAATAGTTAAAGATTCAAAAACTTAGAAAAACTGATTCGTGCAAAGTGATAACTTTATTCTCGAAAACTAGATTGTTTTCACATTTAATACAGTGAATAATTACAAAATTCAAGAAAAAAGGACAAAACGGTGTTGTTGGGTCAACTGACTAGCCATATTAGAAAGCTACTTGTGCTGACCCAAACCTATTTTGACTAGTTACCCTACCCAACCCACCCGCATTGCCACTTCTATACGAAAGTGACTAGATAAAATAAGCAATACAATTTCTAGGGGATAGAATCGTCCAGGTTGTTTTTGAAGTTTCTTCTGTTCCCAAGCCTCCCATGAATTTCCAGTTTTTTCAAGAAATAACCGTTTGAATTCTTGAATTGCATCTGTTTTAGACATCTCTTCCAGCTTGTTTCCTCCAATTTTTTCATTGCCCACTCGACCCCACTTTCGGAACACATGGCAGTCTGAACCTTTATCATCTTCAATAATCTGAAGGACGTAATAACTTCATGCAAAAAAAACACTTAACACATATAAAAACAGAAGTGAAAAGCCAAATTAATACATTATGGACGCATACAACTCATAAATTGTACAATGCCCTATTTGTGTTTGTAGATTTAATATTGTAAAAACAAATAGAACTCTGTTATCATAGGCTTATGTTCCATCTCTAATGGGTCAAATAGGTAATAAAAATATAAAGCTTCAAAGAAATGGCTTAAAAATTAAAGACTATGCAATAAAATATATATTTTACAATCATATTTGGTACACTAATTATCCAGAAAAATCTTTGAAATTTTAAACAAAAGATAGTTCATTTCGGTCAACCCAAACAAAAGGTACCGAAAGGAATTACTGATGCTGACACATTACATAACCTACGCAACCAACTAATTTTGCCACTCGTATCCTATATTTTGATTCTACATGGATGTAGTTATCGGGCATCCCTAACAAAATTGTTACGGTAGTTCATAATCTGGTTGAAAGTACTGGATATGACATTGCTTAGGACATTATAAAATCACAAAGAATGTATGCTATTGAATTTTTCTCAACAAACCAATTGTTGGTAGAATAAAATATTTAAAATATTTGCAAGAACCACCTGTTAACACCAGTGGATAGATCAGATAAGCTCAAAGTTGTATTATAAATGCTTTTTCCATGCTCCAAAATATGGCCCGTATCTTGCAAACCAGATGCTTCATGCACAGCACTCCGCCCTTTGACTTTAACAGTAACCATACTTTTGTTAGCCTCTTCATTGGTTTCGATTTTATACAAATCAAAACGAAGTTTTTTCTTTCTTTCAAAGCAGTCAACCAGATAATCCTCCCTCACAACGGGTATTTTCATCCTCCTGTCAAGCACAAATATCAAGAATAACCACCCATAATTATAAAACACTCAAAACTGGAATGGGTTGGTTCAACAGGTTTATCAAAACACTCAAAACTAATTATTTCAACAGGTTTAAAAAGTGAGATACCTTGCCTTCTTCATCTCAGCATTCAGATTATCCGGCACTCCACTCACAACTAAGCAGTTAGTGTCTGCCATATTTTCATAAAAATTGTGTTACATTAACCATGCAACTTCAAAAACAAGCACAAAATATCTTTCCAGATTCTAGAGAAGGCAAGATCAGCGTGTGGGACGTTGAGTAATGGGTTGGTTCACAATCATTTATAGTACTGGTTGAAACAGGCCAGGTCGTGTTGGGTTGACCCACACACATATTTTTGTTCATTTTTTAAGTCTTCATATGAAAAAAGTAATTAATTAATTATGGTAACGAAAACAATAACAATCTAAATTTTGAATACCACAATTTATGAGGTTGTATGCACTGAAAAATTGTGTCAGCATAACCAAAATCGACCTATTCATAAGTATGTGGGCCGAAAATATCACATCACTACATCTGCTAGTTTCTAACTCACATCTTCAAGTGAAAGCAAAAGAATACAAACCTTTCTTGACTTTAGTATGAAATTGGGCTCCCACGCTCTCAATTTTGGTCTTCCAATCATTCTGTACAATAGCAAATATTAGAAAGATGTACACTTCAAGAAGGCCTGATAGACAAAATTTGTTGATGATGGTACCATAGTTTTAGATGGGAAACCGATAATTGACACTTTCAGATCTCCCAACAATTCACTGTAGGATGACTGAGTCGTTCCAGTACTAACTGATTTTCTTGGAGTACTAGTTGAAGGTGGAGGCATTATTCTAACGGGCTTTTTTGTCGATTGTGTCTTGAACCACTGAGGATTGTTAATCAAGAACATAATTAGAGATTGTGTGCCTCCAATTTATCATAGTAGAGGTCGAAATCTTAACCAATTTACTTATGAATGGGCTGATTGGCCCTTCTCTATCTCAAACAGGTCAAATTAAAAAAATAAATAAATAAATAAATAATTTGCCAGCATGGGAACATGTAAAATGGGTCGTATTGACCAAAGTCTATTTTTAACATACAATCACAGCCTACTAAATCGTTTTATTCAAAGATCTAGATTATTATTGTAAAACAGGTGTTTTTACAAATATGATTAACACACTAATTCTTTATAAACTTTTTTATGCACAAAAATGTTTGCGAGTCAACCAAACCTGAGCCCGCATGCTAAAAAATAGCCCGCTTTATCCCACTATCTGACCAAACTATCTTGCCAACTCTATAATGTAGCATGACTAGTTTACCGAACTACCTTTTTCAAATATTGGTTTTTAGTTTCTTCTGGAATTTTCCATTTTCCTTTTACACGATCAGGATCAGAAGTGGAAAATGCACACTTGCTCCATTCGGTTAGAAAGCCTTTGCATTTATAGGTACCGCCAGAATAGTGTAGATGCCCAGAGCAAAGTTCACAATTTTTAAGTGCTCCAAAAAGCATCCCATCAGCACTGATTCAAGAAAATTGGAAAACACACAAAAATCATCTTCATGACAGTGTATGAAAATACATACACTGAAAAAAAAAACATGAGGCTTTTTTTTTATAACTATAAAGAGTTGAAAGAAAAGAATTTACCAACGGTCACGTAGGTCTAGTTCTGATCCGGATGAATCTTGATTATTAGCTTCCAGCATTTCCTTTAACTCTGATGTTGATACATGTTTTTTAAGGTCATCTTTAAGAGCCCATAGTTCTTTTGTTTGGGCCTCTAATAGGCTATGCAACTTTGTTGGGTCCAATTCACATGTTTTTGCAGTGGAAGGAGAGTCTTCAATCTTAGCAATTTTTGACTTTTGGTCATGGTCAACTACTGCTTTACGCTTAGAGCTTCCTTTTTGAGTCACCTTTTCCTCCTTTACTTCGTCTTTCATGAAAGAACAAGCAAATATGGTCACATAAGTACATAACAAATCGCACATTATAAACGAACTAAAAGTATGTTGCTATTTACTACATTTGACACTACCTTTTTTGGTGGTTGAAACCTCTTTGATCATTGAGCCAACAGTTGACTTATCTAACTCCGACAGACTCTCCCATCCATCCAAAGTTTCAAGTTGAGTAGCTGGAGAAGATTCCATGAAACATTTTGCATGATGCCATGCTAAGCCTCTAGCACCTTGACCCTCGGGCTTAGTAGATATTCGAACCTACGCATAAATGGATTATTCGGCAACCATTTCAAACCTCTTACTTATAAATGGATTATTCGGTTTATGCTTTACTCTAATAGATTAAAAGTACACCATAGTGTGCTTATAATGCAAACAAACATCTAAAACATTTATAAAAAATATTATATTTTAAATAATATAATTATTATGATCAGATTTGGGACAGAAAGTGTAGTTTAACCCAACCCGTAACAAAACTTACCAGTTTTGACCCCTTACCCACCCGCACAATCTCTTGCCACATTTAAAAACAATCACACACCTCTCCGGTCAAAATCTTTTCACTGCAGGTCTTACAAGTAGCACGAGCTGTTTTCGAAACTTCAATTGCGCATTTATTAGCAGCAGAAGCAGGTGCACTTGAGGACCCGATTCCACCACCTTCAACATATTTTCTTATTTTCTCTTGATCTTCCCAGCGAAGCGTTTCAATGCCTTCTACATCATCACAACTAAAAACACAACAAAAGGTTATGAGAAATAAAGCCATTAAAAAAGAGATCATTAAAAAAAAACATGAAGACACCATACGATTTAATTTGTTTTGCCTTCTTCAGTATGCACTGAGCATGATGCCACATCTGTTCAAGAAAAATACATAATGAAGCATATTTGGTTAACCACTTATAAAAGATTAAATATGCATACAATACCATCTTGCAAAACCAATAAAAGAGATGAAAGAAACTCAGATACAACTTAAAAGAACCCTGCAAAACTCTGAAAGTAAACAAAATATATAACCATTATACTCTCAAATAGGCAAAACTAGATTTTAGTTTGTAAAATTGCACAAATATACCACTGATTATCTACCTGACCCATTTGGATTATGGAACTCACAATACTCACTCTGACACCACACATGCAAACAACTACTGAAACCAGTATAACTTCATACATCAGTGATCCCTCCATCCAATAAGTCCAACTTTGACTCTAGATGTCAAAAGGGTTACATCTTTACTTCAAAATAAACTGATATTTCATAGTCAACTTCACAACAAATGCGACTCACGAAACAATGTTGATGTCAATCAAATTGGGCTGATATTCGAAAAAACAAAAACCCTAATACGTTAAAACCAGCAGAAGACTATAACAACAAAAACTGACACAAACCCTTTTACCATTACACTAATCAAAACGATCAAAAATCAAGAAACCCAAATGGGATGATCAAATAACCTAAAAGGGTACCAAAGATTGAAGCAAGAAACATAATTTATAGAGCGGATTACAGGCATGAAACCGTCGAATTGGGTGGATTGAACCATCTTCCCAAGGCGTAATTTTTCTTTGTCGATAGGGCTCTTGCAGGTTCTACACGAAGATCTTCCCGATTTTGCATATTCAGCCTTCCATGGCTTCGGGGGTGTCGCCATTTTGCCTCTTTCAATCACAGTGTTTTGCTACTATCGTCTCGTTCGTTGATACGAGAAGTGGAGAACAGTGGTGATCGATAAATGTGTGTTTTTCCCCTGATTCTTGAATATTGTGTGATTGTGTAATATTATTATCATTATTATTTCCTCTGTGTTATATTTGGAATGGAAATATTGGGACATAAACGGTTAAATCGGAAATCAAAGTTTTACAAGTTGTTTATAATGATGAGTCAAAACATCCTAGAACCTTGTAAATGTTGTTACTCGGACAGTCCTACGGTTAGATTAAGTATTGTGACTTAAAAATCCGATTCTATAATTAAAGACTTTCGTCTTTTCTGTGTCTAATCCGCGTATATATCACACCCTCCCTTTATTTGCATGACTGCATATATCATATATCATAAGTATCATCATTTAAACGTGTGATTATGTTTATGATGAATTTGAATTGCAAGATATTGAGATGATTTAAATTGAAGAAAGATTGGTTTGGGATTTTTAGAGTTTGATTCATAGTTTGGTTTTACGGTTTAAAAGTTAAGCCGGCGGTTTTAAGCTTGAAACGAGACATATAAATCAAATGGATTTTGTAGCCTTTTTTTATGTACTTTTTTACTCGTTTGGGATGTCAAGTTATGTGTAGGTATTCACACTGATGACTTTAGTTACTTTATTTGTCTATATAATTTATATATTTGGATAAAAAGAATATAAGAAATTTGTTTAAACCGTTAAACTGTCAAACTTTACTATTGAAATCAGCTATTTCGAATGGTTTGGTTTAATGTTTTCCCGAAACATATTTAATGGTTTCGGGCTAGAACTTTGTTCAATTATTAGCATGTTTTGATTTTGATTGATAATTCAATTATTAATATGTTTTATTTGTATTTTCTAGGAATATAATGTTGTTGAGATGAGGTTGTTGAGTTGGGTTATTAGCAAAGTCAAAGGAAACTAAAGGGACTGAAATGGTAAATAGGAGAAAGTTGAAGGATGAGATTCAGTCTTTGTAGGTAATGCGGGTCTTAACATCCATATTACTTTAGTTTCTAGTTTCTGTATAGTATTTAAATCATTCTTTGTTCATTTCTGGTTATGATTATTGTAAACTTTGTTCCTATTGATTAATATCATAAGAGTATGTGAGTTTTTAACAATAATATTAAATTTTTATCATATATATAATTATGTTTATTCAATTCATTGTTAACTCGAGAAAGTTTTTTGTTTATAAAAATTTTACTTTTTAAAATTACAAATTTTTATAATAAAATTAAATAATATTATTAATAATTAATGCTGAATAGATAAGCAGGAAAAATTTGATGATGAGCAATTTAATGTTGTCACATGTCCCTTCTAATTATCTATACTACTATATAATAGAGAAACCATGGCTAGATTTATAATTTTACATCAATTTTAAAATGACATATGAAGAGTTACAAGATTTAATGTATAATGTTATAAAATTTATTCATATTATACCTCTTTTAAGATTTAAATACTTGTACTCTACCATTTCCTAATTAAATTTAAAATAGAACTATTATATTTAAGATTATCTTAATCTATATATATCTATACTACTATATAATACAACTTTTTGCACAATATTGTAATTTTAATTCATTTTTAAGACACTTAATAATAATTTTATTACATTTGTTACAAATGATTATGCATAAACAACTTGTTATTTATAAATTTGCTCATCTCTATAGTAATATAAATATGTTTGATATTACACATTAATTAAATAAAAAAGCAAAATGAGAATTAACACAATAAGGGAGAATTAGCTAAATACACAGTCCTAAAAATATTTATATCCCGCCGCACCGCGCGGGTTTCAACTTTCACCCACTAGTGTTTTTATTAAAGTAGAGAAATTACCTAGTTTTTAATAAAAAATTTAGAAAACGTTGCATAGCTATTATTTTAGAATGTCTTGTAAAATGAATGAAAGGAATTTTCAATTATAAAAATGAGTTATTACCAAACCTAACTTTTTTTTAAATAAAAAGCACTTTATAATAAGAATTTCAAAAATTATTAACTATTATTTAATAGGAGATGTAAAAACAAAATTTATAGAAATAATTAAAGAAAATTCGATAATTAATTGGAGATAGAAGAATAAAAGTCTAGAATATTTTGGTCAATATTCATAATCGTATTAAATGAGGAAAAAAATTCGAAATTTATCTCTACAGTTTTTTTAACTTCCTTGAAACTATTTAGTGATCAAAAAACACAGTCCGGCCCTCACCAAACTAATAACACCAACAAGGAGCTTGGCATGTTTGCTTTTAGAGTGAATTACATGATTGGTTCATGTGATATACTCATATTGTAATATTGTTTTCAACTTTTAAGAAATTACATTATTGTTTCCAACTGTTTGCCTAACCGTAACATGATCACTGGAGTGAATGATCGTTAGTTTTTAAATACCAACATAGCACAGGGACCAATCATGTAATTAATTCTTGCTTTAATTTAAAAACCAGTTTTAGTAAATTCGTGTATTACACGGGTTTAATAAATAAAATATTTAATAAAATAAAAAATTTATAAATTATAAAACGATATTCTAAGATAATATATGATTGAAATTACGTATGAGTAAAAACTGTAAGTATTAAAACAATGATATCAACTTTAAAACTTTTGTTCTTAATTTTTTTTCCCAAAAATAAATTAAACATGTTATTTTAAAACAAAACATTTTATAAAAAAATATATTTATAAAAGTTTATCTTTTTGAAAATTTTATTATTTTATAAATTTTATTTTTTTTAAATAATATTAATAAAAAGATCTCTTTCTTAATTTATTTACAAAACTTTTTTAGATCTAAAAACACCTAAATAATATTATTAATAATAATAATTAATATAAATATTTAATAGGAGATAGAAACAAAAAAATTTTGATCAGAAAAAAAATGATGTTTCCACGTATCCTCTATAATTACACTTTTATTAGTGTAGAAAATTCTTATCACAACTCAAATATTCTTGAAACCTTTATCGTTCTAAGGGGGTGAAGAAAAACCAAATCACGAATTTAAAGATCTTGAATTGTTGGCACTAACAACACCGGGATGAAGACTCTTGAAACTGCATTTTTAATGAGAGTATTTTTGTGCTGATAACGTGTTATAAGACTAGTCTAATAGCAAAACAATATAAGAAAGAGATATATATAGAGAAAGACATGTTTATATTATTAATTGGTATATTTGATAATAAGATACAATAGAGATATTTATAGAAGCTGGAAAACCTAAACGTTCCATAACTTTAATAGCCATTAAGATAGTATAATAATCTCTAATTCAAATATATATAATCTACCTATACAATTGTTGATAACAATAATATATAATATTTAACGTTCAACCATCGGTTTTATATTAACCAACATATTTGCCTCGTTTCTTCCTTAATTTTTGAAATATGTTACGTAATTATTGGATTAACATATATGGACTTGATGAAAATTTAAGATGTTACATAGTATGAAACATTGATGGTACGTGAATAATATATTCTAACTTCTATGGTATGTGAATAATATATTCTAACTTCTATCTGCAATGGCTTTTCTTATAATTCATCTAAAGAATATTTCTAAATGTTAAATACATGAAAATACATATTTCGCTTGATAAAAATTATATTGGTTTGTAGCGTACTAACTTCACTAAATAGAAACATACCAATACCGAATTGTTTAGAAAATGCAACTATTGGTATTGTTATTGTTAAAATCAATAACATGCCTAATGATTCAATACGTATCTCGTAAAGTCATGTCATGAGTTGGATCGGGTATGAGTAACAAGTTAAAACAAGTAAGCTTTTGGTACTTGTTAAAATTTTAAATGGTTCGGTTAGATTGTAACAAAAAGTTTATTCAAAAAGATTTATATAAACAATTAAGATGTCATATATATATATTAATAAATACTAGTTAAAAAGTTATGATTATAACAATAAACTATTTCTATAATAGATAACGTTTTTGGATAAAATATTCTAAAATACACATTGATTTTAGCATGGTTAACTTATCAAAATATTTTGAATTTTACCCTGACTGTAATTGTGTATGTGACACTTCAATTTTTAACTTCTTATGCGAAAGTAAACTAAAAATTTTTACCTTCTTATGCGAAAGTAAACTAAAAACAAAGAAATTACTTAAATTTGACACTTAACTTTAAACAAAATGACTCATTGTAATCATGTGTAACTAGATTTTAGTAATTTAAGAATACCTACACATACATGTTAGAACTTAGAATATAACGTATGCACAACAAACAAAATCTAAGAACATCATTTTGTTTAATTAATTTTCTTATACATTTTCCTTCGATATAAACAGCTTAACGACTTCTAACTTTTATTATTAAAAGGTAAAAAGACACATGTGAAGGCATCATAGGACTTATGGAGTCTCAAAATAATCATTAGTTTGAACATAAATAAGTGGCTCTATTGGTGAGGAAGGTCCACAGGTGACTTTTATGCAATCAATAGTAGATTTCAGAACCCTAAAGCTGCACAAGATAAAACACCATTTTTATATTGTTCTTCGTTATTCTAGTTTATATCAACTACTGCATTGATTGATTGTACTGTGCAACCATTGAAGCAAAGGTTGGACCTTTGAGCACCAACTAGTGGGGCGATCTGAAAAAATATAGATTTCACAGATCCACTTTGACATTATCTTTTTGTTTTCAAACAAATTGATTGAATCCTGACCATTTTGCTCTGTAATTCCACCAATTTCTTCAGCCAAAAAGGTGACCCCTCATGTGATGTGATATAATCTAATATTATTTGGAACCATTTTATATTTGTTATGCCAATGGTTTTTATAGTGTGAATTATATAAAGTTGAACCAGGAGTTAACAGATTCATATATGAAACAACTAGAAAAAAAATGATCCAGAAAAGGGCCAAACTTAAAACGACACACGTTATATTCAGATGAAATCACCTAATAGGCGACTCGCCCATCGATTTGAAGTCCAGATTTTAACTTTGACAGGTTTTCCTACTTATTTCAATTTGATTGTAATAAAAAGGGTGAGTCTTTAAATTTATCAATTCACGGGTATATATACGTGTCAAATTTAATGTAATGTTTACATTTGTTTAGAAATATTACAATTTTCTTTTAAAGAGTACTTTCTTTCTTTTTTTTTATTCTTTTGTGCTTTCGCTTTGTGTTAAAATTTCACCGTTTTCTTTTTAGCCAAAAAGGTGACCCTCATGGGATAATCTAATCTTACTTTGGGACCATTTGTCTATTTGTTACACCAACTCTAAAACCCTTCAAGAAACCATCATTCTCCATGCAAATTCATCTACTTTTTTGTTTAATCTCAAATCACATCTCTTTCAACTTTACTTTGTTCAATCAGAAGTATAAATCTTGATTAATCCACTGAAAATACAAGATTTTCCCACAAGCCTACTTATATGCTTCTAATAAGGGATACACAACACATCCAAATACTACATACTTTTTGGCCACACAACAATGGAATATTTCACTAAAGCTAGAAACTTTATCATCATTCTTCTTGTTCTTCTACTTCCATATGTTGTTTCTTCATCTCAAGAACATACAGAAAACGACAGCAAAATGATCAACGATCATCGGTTGTCATTGCAGATCATTATCCATGGGTTTCTCCTCTGGGCTTCAATGGGTTTCTTGATTCCCATTGGGATTCTGACCATCAGATTGTCAAACAAAGAAGTGCAGGGAAGAAGGCTCAGAATCATGTTTTTTACACATGCTGTTACTCAGGTTATATTGCTGCATTTTTTAATCATTTTTATCAACTCATTAATTTAGTTAATTAAATCATAATCCCACTTTTCTACTTTAATAACGAACAAAAGTTTTTTTATTGAGCAATTAGTGTTGCTTGTAATGATTGTGTAGATACTTTAAGGGAGAGAACAGGTATTTATATTGGTTTATATGTTTTGACACCAAATTTCTTGTATATTAAGAGTATTGTGTAACAGACTGAAGAATAAAAAATAAAATGCTTTTGATTTATTTATTGCAGATCATGTCTGTGATACTTGTAGCAGCAGGAGCAGTGCTTTCTGTAAAGAATTTCAGCAACAGTTTCAACAACATGCACAGGAGATTAGGGGTAGCCCTTTATGGACTTGTACTGGTGCAGGCGCTTAGCGGGCTTCTGCGTCCATCCAGGTGATACGCGTTTACATACATAAAACTTTCTTGAAGTTAAAGTTGGCAAAAAGGACAGGTCAAATGGGTTGGGTCGGGTAACGGGTCAAATGAGCTTGGGTCGTCCCTCCTGGTGATATACATTTGTGCACATATAAATGGGTTGGGTTGAGTTGGTTAATGGGTCAAATGAGTTTGGGTTGTCCATCCGGTGATACACATTAACGCACATAAAAATTTCTTGAAGTTAGAGTTTGTAAAATGGACGGGTCAAACATGTTAGGTTGGGTGACGAGTCAAATGAATTTGGATCGTCCATCTAGGTGATACTCATTTATGTACCTAGTGGTCTCTTGAAGTTAGAATTGGCATAAAAGGCGAGTCAAATGGGTTGGGATGGGTAACAGGTCAGATGAGTTTGGGTCGTCCATCTAGGTGACGCACATCTACGCACATAAAAATTTCTTGAAGTAAGTTGGAAAAAAGGACTAGTCAAATGGGTTGGGTTGAGTAACAAGTCAAATGAGTTTGGGTCAACTATCCAGGTGATACACATTTAGGCACATAATAATAATATCTTGAACTTGGAGTTGACTAAAAGGGCGAATCAAATGGGTTGGGTTGGGTAATGGTTCAAATGAGTTTGGGTCATGCATCCGGGTGATACACATTTACGAACATAATAAGTTCTTGAAGTTAGTGTTGGCAAAAAAAATGGCTCAAATGGGTTAGGTTGGGTAACGGGTCAAAACGGGTTGGGTTTGGTAACTACTTAGAATAGTTATGCAAATCAAACTATTTCTATTTAATGATTAGTGAATGCCATAAATCAAAATAGCAAAGTACTTTTGAAAGTCATTCGTTTTAGTAGAAATTGATCACATCTGAGCGTTTCCGCGGCCGAATCCACTAGATAAAAGATATAGAAAAGATTATTGTTTTCTACATGTTTGACCCATTTAGTCTGTTTCCTTTTAAGGTAAATCCTTAAGTTTAACCCGTTTGTCCTTTTAGAGATAAAACATAAGTTAAAAGACCGATATATAAGTAAATGGGTCTAAATTGACACCTCTACTTGCTGCAGAAGTGGTAAGAATCGAAGTATATGGTTCTTTGCACATTGGCTGCTAGGAACGACAATTTCTCTACTCGGGATCATCAACATATACACAGGGTTACATGCATACCAGAAGTTATCATCAAGGAGTATAACCCCTTGGGTTATTTTTTTCACAGCAGAAATTGTATGCATTGGGTTTTTATATCTGTTTCAAGAGAAGTGGGAGTATATACAAAAGCAAGGAGCGCTTCGAGCAAATGAACCTACAACTACCATACAACAAACGCATAATCGAGAGGTTTTGGCCAAACAAAACAAAGATTCATGTTAATTAAAATTTTCTGTGAGTGATTAAGTAGATGAAGCAATGTGGTTAGTATTCATATATATGATCATATCAAATATTCAAATTATTCATATTTGTTATGTCTAATGTTAGTTGCAAAACTGTGTGTAATATCTCATTTCTTTCCATATAAAGATTTGCTATAAAAGATCTGATTAATTAAGTTAAAGATGTACCAAAGGATCAAAAAGAAATCGACTTTAGTATTCAGTAGGGTCTTATATACTGCCTAATATGTTATCATGGTCACAAGAACCCGGCTGTTATAAAGTCATATGTTCATGATGCAACTCAGTCAGCATATGCAATCGGATATCAGCTTTATGTTTGCTTTAAAAGATTGAAAACATTACCAATGATCAAGTTAAGCCCACAGGCCACAACAGCATTGAAACATTAAGTATCCAGTGGCAGAAAAGCACAATGAAGTGAAACCATCATGGTGCCTCCTGCAAATGAGGTGCATGCATAAAGAGATGCTGCAGAAAACTGAGTAGATAGTAGATTAAGCCAGCTCAACAGCTCAAGTATCCATGGTGAAAAGTGTAATGTTCAAGTTAGTTATGTATTTATAGGAAAAACTTCAAGTATAAAAGTGTGGAGGATATATGAATACCGCTTGATGACGAAGTCCCGCTCTTTTTTTTTTTTATTTTTTTTTTTACAAATATTGCCCATGTAAGAATTTGGATTTCGTAATTAATGGTGTATCTCACCATCAGATTAAAGCATTTCGTGTGTATATACGAAATCAATAATCGGATAAGATAGAAAGTGTTTCAAGAAGAAGAATAAAATTTCTATATATTTGTGCTTTAAGTAGACCAAATGACTCTCTTTCTATAGACAACAAATCATCACAACAACCATCAACAACTCATCTTCTAAAAGACAATGAAATTTACTTACATTGTTAGAGATGCGAGAGGAATGTGTGTTTTTGTGTCAATCGGTTGTTACCAGTGGGCGTCCTGACATTGTCCCCAAACGAGTCTAACCATGCGTGATTGTAATAATTGTTAGAATAATCGTCTAATGTCCATTAAAAATAAATACAAAATAATAATTTTGTTTTGTAGGAATATTATAATAGTGTTAACGAATCATAGTACACTAAAATGTATAGAAGTACATACCACATAAGTTTAATAGATTTCAAAGCACATTCAATATGCTCAGAAAATAAAACAAGTCTGATTGAGGCTACGTGACAAGCACGGTTACTTTAAAACTGATTTGGTGATTATTTAAAATAGTCTCCCAAAGTAAAACTATAAAATCAGTAGTTTTACTATTTTAAAATAATCTCACAAGTACGAGATAGCACCGATTTTTTTTTCTTCTGTTATCCTCTCCATTCAAACTCCCATATAATTGTGTTTAACTTCAGTTAAAAGGTTAATAATATGTAATTAATTTGCCACTTTAATATGTATGGGTTTAAATTATGTAACCCCTTGGGTGTGAGTAAGGGGCTGTTTGGCAATATCTGAATGATTAAATGCTGAACCAATAAGAGGTCTGAACCATTAAGTGCTGAACCATTAAGAGGTCTGAACCATTAACAGCTAGTATATCGCTTAATTATTCAAAGGCAAATGTCTGACCAATTCAGATAAGAATTTTTAACCATCCAGCATTAGACCTCTTAACCATTCAGCATTACTATAATGCTTAACCATTTAGAGGCAAATGTCTGAACCATTCAGACATTTGCTCGCGAAACAAACAGTCTGAACCATTAAGTGCTAAATCATTCAGACATTTGAACCATTAAGAGGCTGATTAAGAGTCTGCCAAACAGCCTCTAAGATTGAGAGTAAAAAACCAAGGGAATAAGCTTACCAAACATCTTGCTTCCTTATATATAATTATAAATCAGTTTAACGTTTGTTCACCCACCCATATGTGGAGAACTTTTTCATTCATTTTCTTTTTCTTTTATTTTCAAACGCTTTAAACATTAATATTTCATTCATTATAGTTTTGTTTTAAACAGAAAACCATAAATTATTGAATGCATGTACTTTCATATGTGCTTATGATTATTATTGTCTTAAGTTAAGTGAAAGAAATGTTTTTTTCACTAATTTAATAACTATAACCAACTATAAGATGTTAGAGTGGTTCTCATATGATAATTTTCCTTTGAGGTCTACTTTTAATGCAAAGTATTGGTATACAACAATAGCACTTTTCTCAAACATGAGTATGTTTCATGATTATCAGTGAGAAGTTAGTTTCCAATGAAAAGAGATAGTGATATTGAGTCCATCGATTTGATGTGTCTTTAAGCTTGGAAGGAACATCCTGACACTAATCAGTGTACTCTATAACTAAAAAATTAAAAGTTTAAATAATGCAAGGTGCATGTTGTGATGAGTTCATTCTAAAAAATCTAAAAATTATTGTTTAAGAAAACAAATGATCTACTTGTATCGGGTCTAACAATATTAGGCTATAAATAGGTGTATCATTAATAACCAAATCAAATATAGCAAGGATTTTTGCAACAAAAATGTTCTAAGGATCTTTTATAGTTTGGCGTAAACAAATAAACATGATTGTATAATATAGTAGCATGTAGTGAATCATTCAGTAGTCAGTACTCTACTAATTACCTAGCACACTTAAGAACATGTTTATGAATTTCAAGTTATTTATTAAGAGCAGAAATCTAATTGTTAGAACTAGTTAGTTAATTAAGTCAATTTTGGCAAAATGTGCCCATAAAATTATAAATAAGCGGGTGAAAAAAATAAGAAAAATAAAATAATAGATATGACAATTAATAGTATTAGATATCAAGAAAATAAATCATACTTTTCTCTTTCCTTGAGTTATATCATTTTTATGATAAATAAGAGAAGCACTCAAGCACCATCATTTATCAATCGTTTACAACTATAACCTTTTTCTTTTATCTTTAACTGCAAATGTACAGATCTACATTTTTTATTAAACTTTTTTTCGTTATAATAACTGATTTTGCAAAATCGTTTTATAATATAATAAGAAAGTTAAAAGAGAAAGTTTTCTTGAGTAAAGTTTATAAAACCGGTTTATCATTACCAAAGAAATAAGAAACTAATATTTAAAACAAGAATATTTAATAAACTATTCTAAAGGAAATCCAAAAATGAATTTCTTGAGAAATTTCTGATATACAATCTGAAAATAAAAATCAAATAACCAAAAGAATGGTACACAAAGCCGAGAGTTGATATGCATCTCGAAATTTTAATATTTTAGATCAAGACGATTATTTGTCTTCTCTCCCCAAAGACATCAAACTTTTGATCATTTAAAAAGTCAGAAGTCTTTGAGGAAGAGAAGGTAAAAAACAATCTTGATGTCACCTCCAAGTACGTAGATCTCAATAGATCTTTTCTTAACAGTCTCGTCTTATGTATTTCAAAAATCATTATGACATGCTAACGCAAAACATTGCCATATAAGTATTGTACTCTACCCATTTGTTTTAGTTTAGCGAAAATGCAACCCTTATTTATACACACGAAAATTAGACACAACAAGTTGGTAGGACCTTAACCGATATAAGTAAATACGAAAGATCCTTATAGTACATAGAAATTGGCACCTAGATAACTCTAAGGATAGAGTCAACCCCAATTGGATGAAGAATAAAAGCATCCAATTCATCAAAGGCATCTAAATCCATATCATTTAAGACAACTTTGTGATTTTGTTTTGCCTGTTTGTCAATGATTCATAATTTCCACATCTCAATATAGCAAGCATCGAGCAGAAAGAACCTAATCCTAAATGCAAACCCAACAAACTTTTATTTTTTCTTCCAATATATGCATATTATGCACAATCATAAATTCGATCACGTTCTTTAGTTTTTCAGAATCATCCACGTGTCGTTGGCGCTACGATTTATATTATTCATACCCTAAAAGCCAGAGTCTTGTATATTAAGTTTTGCTTTTGATTGTTACGAAATTTCTGACACGTAGATGTAATTCAAGTATAAGTTCAAAATAATACTGAAACCATCCTGGATAAAGTTTCTAACCCGGTTAACATTTAGCACACAACTTTCTTTTACAAAGTATTTTTTTTCAAGTGTTAGAAGTATTTTATATTAAACATAGATGAAATTATAACTACTAGTATAACTATTATATATAATTGTTATTACTAAAGGGTTGGGTTATCCAAACACCCATTTTTATTATTGAAACATCCTATTGTTTCTATCTCCTGATATGTATACGTATATGTGTAGAGAAAGATAGAAAAATGAAGTTTTTATAATAATTGAGTGTATCTATAACAAGCCACTTACTAAAAGTTGGATTTTGTACCGATTGTTAGTTGTAATTATTGTCTTGTAATCATTGTTGAAATTACTATTATAAAATAATATGAATAAAAAAGAAGGAAAATGTATAAATTTTCTTTGATGAAAAATGGTACAATTTTTAATAGGATGATTGGTGTGACTAATAATATATCATTTAGCACACAATATGAGAGTGTAAAGCAGAGAAACAAAAAAATAATAATAGGTTACTATAGCATAAAATTAAAAAAACAGTTAAAAAATAGTAATAAAGATTAGGAATTAAGAAATATATTACAAGAACCAATATAAAACACAGATATATTAATTGCTAGCATATCTTTCTACTTTAATAAAACATTATCTATGGAGTACATATGTCAGCATCATATTGCTTCTCACTAAAATTTTCACGTCTCTCTCTCCTATTAAATAATTATCTTAATTATTAATAATATTATTTAATTTGTTAGATTAAAAATAATATTTTAATAAATAAAGAAATAGATCTTTTTATTAACATTATTTATAAATCAAAAAAATTTATAAAATAAGAGATTTTCTTAAAACATCAAACTTTTCTAAAAATATAAAATATTTTAAAATTAATGTTTTTAAAAAATAAATTTTTTATATACCTAAAAAATTAAAATTGAGAGTTATAATAATTTTTTTAAATGACATGTTTTTAATATGGTTTGTTTTGAAACAAAATGTTTAACTTTTTTTGGGGTAAAAATAGTTTAAAAACAAAATTTTAAAAATTTAATATTGTTGTTTTATTATTTATAGTTTTTACTCATACATAATTTCAATAATTTCTTATATTAAAATATTATTTTATAATTAATAAAATTTTATTATATTTAATATTGTATTTATTAACCCGTGTAATACACGTGTTTAATAAAACTAGTATTATATATACATTTACCCAAATAACTTAATTTTTTTTGTGGTATTACACATAAGAGCTAATCTAACTAGGACCAATGACTCGAATCCGCATGTGGATTGCTAAGAAAATGCAAAAAAAAGGAGCGAATAATGAAGTCCATAATTCCTAAAAAAAAAAAAAGTTAAATTTTTTTAGTAATTTGTTTTATATTAGAATGTTGGTTTTTATATCTTAACCAAATCTACTTATTTGAACCGAATTCAATATTTTAGTTACATTTTTTAAGACTAGAGTTAGCATGTTTGTTGCTTTGAATGAACTTATATAATTTCAATCTCTTTTGGTTAGTGTGTCATCTATAAACAAAAGCATATTCATAATGTTTGGACAAATTTTAATAAATGATAATAAACTTTTTTCCATCAATTTTTTACTTCTTGTTTGCTTGAATGTATCTAGCCTTTTTTTACTTCCTCTTTACATGGTATGTGACGGTTTGCAATTGTTAGGGAGAAAGATAAAAATTACATAAGGGGAAACAAAAGAAAGTTAGATTTGCTCTAACAAATGTTTAGATAAAACCATTTGAATTTTATTTTTATTTTTATCTGAACTCAATTATACCAATTGTTTCTTTTACATAAACTCACTTATTATAACCTCATACTTACAAAATTATTCATAAAAGCTCAGCACATAAAATCACCCCCCTTGTTCATTTACATTAACTCAAACATTCTATCATACAAGCGTGTATGATAATAATCTCATGCATAACTCATAATATCACAACATCGATCATATTTCACCTTAGCACCAATTAACTCACATGCAACCACGTAAAATAACATCACGATCAATGTAGCAAGGGTAACTGAATTCTCACATCTTTTAACACCATTTATCAATCATATTTTGCATGAACACCGTTAACTCATTCATGAAAACTTGTATCCTTAATGTCATTTAAAACAACCCTAAGAGCATTCACAGCCTGTTCCCCATATATATATGAGTGGGTACCCTATATTATAAGGGATGATTGTAAGTGATTGTGTCTGAAAGAGGTAGAATATTTATGTGGATTGTACCGTGTTTCCTCATATTTGGGAAACACGGTACAACCCCCATAATTTTTTTAATATTTTTAAAAGTGGTTGTGAGTGGATAAGAAAGAAAATGTAATGATAAGGGTATGAAAAAATAATATTTAATTAAAAAAAAAAGAGAAAATAATGATATTTAGTGTAATTATAAGAATATAGATGAAGAATGAATAGTGAATGCTATTAAAACTAACACCTTTTGGGTCCACCTCGTTGAACAGATGTTAAACGTTTGTTTACTTATAAAAACTTGCTTGCTATATATGTGAATCAGCCCAAAACACTATAAAACTTTTATAATCAAGAAAATAGGACATGTAGATCTCACCATGATTGTCAGGTTCAAATTACCCAAACCTAGTGGTGCAAATGAGCTGAGCCGAGCCCGCATAGCTTGGCTCGTTTTGGCTTAAGTGGGCTCGGGCTCGAACTCGGCTCGTTTCGAGTTTTATTTTTAAAACTTGAGCTCGGCTCGTCTAGTACTTTTCAACCTCGAGCTCAGCTTAGGCTAGGCTCGTTTATTATTTAGTTATTATTTTTAAAAATTTTATATATAACATTATACATATTATATAATTGTTTCTATCATAATTTTATATGTAATAAAAATTATTTATATGAATATATTTACTAAGTTAAATAAAAAATAATAAGTAAAAGACTCGTTTAAATGAATAAATGTTGAACCATTAATAGGTCTAAACCATTAAGTGCTGAACCAGTAAAAAATCTAAATCATTAAGAGCTAGTATATTTCTTAACTATTTAGAAATAAATGTCTGACCAATTCAGATAAAAGGTCTTACCCATTCAGACTTGGTACAATGCTTAACTATTCAGAGGCAAAAGTGTTGAATCATTCAGACATCTGCTCACGAAACAAACACTTTGAACCATTAAATGTTAAACCATTCAGACATTAAACTATTAAGAGGCTAAAACAAATAGCCCCGTATACTTAAACTTTGTTGGTCGCTTTTGATTAGCCACCTGACTTGGTAATTGAGGTGTAGTAAATTTATAAGCTAAACCAAATTGAGGAAATCAACCTTGTTTAATTCATTTAACCCAATTTAAACCCGATTAAAATGGTCAAAAGATGACATATTCATTAGATATTTTAGTATAAAGTAAAGTTCAATTATTTTGGATTCACAAAACCATATGGTTATTGGAGTTTTGAGGGTTCTCACTAGGATCCCATTCTTTTACTAAAGATCATCAATATATTCAATTTTATTTGTTTAACCAATAATATGTTTCCATAAAGGCATATAAAATGATGCTCTTGTAACCAATAAATCCAAATGTTATAAGTTATTTTACCAATTGCACGCCATCAATACAAATTCACTTTCATGACATAAGTTCTCACTTACTAAATAGCCTATCTTGAATTAAACAATAACCATATTAATAGTAATACTAGGGTAATTTTATTAGTGTTCATTAACGTATTTAATAAGCATATGATAATTATATATTTCCATGGTGAAATAGGTGGCCATATCTTATTTGGAAATAGGGTCTGGTGAGGTTAATTTTGCTTGCATCCAAATGAATGGAACATCAAACGAAATAAGATGCATGCAATAATTTTCTCTTTGAATATATATTTAATAATTAATGAAAAAGATATTTGAATTCATATCTCAATAAATATGTAAATAAAGAATTATTTTAGCATCATCACTTTTCATGCATAAGCTTTAAGTAAACAAATATTAAAAATTGATATTTTGAAGTTAATGGTTAAAATCATCCTTAGAGGCACATCAAATTGCCTATATAAAGCATTTGGTTTCTACATAAACATAAACAAGAAATCTTAAGGTTCTCTATTTCATATTTAGGGCTTACATAGGAAAGACATGAAGGTTATAATGGATCATTTATGACAGGCGCTCTCTTTCGCCCCAACCCTGAAAGACATGAGGGTGGCTCACGGCTACATGTTTATAAGTACCTATAGGTGCACCCATGGTTAAAGCGTGCATGCTAAAGGTCAACATGAGTCCCCGAGTCTTTTTGGATTGGGGTGAAGGGAGCTCTTGTCGTAAGTGTCTTTCGACTCCATTGATCTTGCTAGACTGTTTCTTTTCATCACTATTAGTATCTTTTGTGTTCTTTTTAATTATGACCATCACTAAAGTCTCTTTAAATTATTTTACCTTCTAAATTATTTAGTTTTCTTTATTTAAAATTTGATCATTTATGTATAAAACTTTAAAATGTTCAACTTTTGTATATAATTATCATTTCTTAGAGAAGTGGAAGCATTCAAAAAGTTACAAAACCAAGAGAGAAGTGTTTGTATGCAAAAAGTTACAACCTATTATAATTAATTTTGTTCTTATAATTGTAATTAACACATTAATGGCATGTTAAAAACTGTCACCTGACCCGCCATCTCTCACAAGTGAATTGCTGATTACAATCTTCAAAACTCCAGTAAAATGTATGTCATCTAGCATCCAATGGCAGAAGAAATACACAGCAAGGTGACACCATCATGCTGCCTCCTGCAATTGAGGTGCCTGCATAAAGAGGTACTGCAGAAAACAGCATAGTTTAAACCAATTACTCTATAACCGATACAATTTTCAGATAAATTGGGCAAAACTTTAATATTAAAGTACCTCAAATGATTTGCCAGATCGCTCAAAATCCAGCATGCTTAGAGCAACTTCACAGCTCTGTGAAACAATCGGCTCAGGATCATTGGAAAATTCCTCAAGTAGAGATATACATTGGTCATCTACAAAATCCGTTTATGATATCAGAAACATCAGTTTTGCATAACTATTCATTATTAACAAGCGCCTCGAGTCAGCACAGCCCAAACTGTTTAGACCCATGAAAATTGAAAACTAGTTTTTACTCAATGTCCAACCTACCTAATCCAGCACCTTGTATCACATTTAGATTATTATATACGCATACTAACAATTACAACATATGACATGAATCAATATAAACCATAGGTAAACAAACCTGCAATGGAACCCAAAGCCTCAGCAGCTTCATGTCTAACCATAGGATGTTCGTTCACATCTTTAAGTACTCTCGAAAGTGCATCTGAAGCTGATTTGTTTTGTAACTGCCCCAAGACATAGGCAACCTGAACCCACGAAAATTAGTTAGTTTGCACAAAGACGAATATGAGGTAACAAAAACTAGCCAAAAAAAAATGTATATTATGGACCTCATGTCGCAATAAAGCACTTTTTGCGTTTAATGATTCTATTATGGCAGCAACTGCTTCATCACCTCCATGATTTCGGAGTCCAAAAAGAGCCGCATATCTCTCGTACATGCCTTTTTCTTCATTTAATATAATTTCCCTGTATGAAATTAAAACCCACCAGATATATCATCAATGATCAAAGTCTATTTAATAATAATTTGAGGTGGCAAGATAACGAGTATAAGTTAAAGTGGATCAGTTTTATTGTAGTCCATTTTTTTAGAAATATTTTTATAAATGATGAATGCGTCGACTAGGATACCAAAAACAAAATTAATCATATTACAACAATAATCCAAATCTTAATAAAAAAAACCGCGTAAGAGGCATTTGTACTTTAAAAAGTGTGCCTAGGCATGATGCGCCGCATGCAGTGCCTCTGCACAACATAGTGCCATACCACCTCATGCGCGTGTTGTTTTCCTTTTTCATTAGATATCCATTTAACGGTAACACTTAGCTAAAGCAACCTAGAAGCACCAACGTAACTATTCTTAGTTCTCAGTAGTTGGTGTTTTGGAACATAAGAGCCCGTCCTCTATGCAAGAGCTACTTGTACAACAAAAGTAGATGATGCACAAAAAACTATTATTGATACATATGTTATGTTTTAGTATAAATCGATATAGATTTCTCATGTTTTGTGCTCTAACTAAACAAGTGTGCCTAGCATTTGTGATGCATTCGAACCTTCATCTCTCACCTCGGCTCCAAGGACCCTATTGACCGGAGAGCCTCTCAATTTTTAGAACGCATGGAGGTATGAATGACATACAACCTCTGGGTGACTTTCAAACCACTTCGCTTATACACCAATTCCTCTATGAGCTAATTTTATATTTGACCTGTTTGAGGTAAAACACAACCCAAATAGACCCATTCATCCATTCACAAAATATTGGGTCGATACTTCCCCCTCGAGTAAGGATTTATAATAAACTCAGAAACCAACCAAAAACTATCAGCTGCTTTAGGGATCAGACTATAATACTATATAATGACAGAGGTAAATGTTCTAATTATTGTTTAAGCACTTCTCAACAGAAAAATTAAAAAAAAAAGTATTTAAAAGATCTTTTTTTGTAGAAAACAGGGTCATGTTTTAATTTTAACACTTGATGGAAGATATTTAAGGGTGTCCAGAAACAAAAGAGTGACAAAAATGGTAGCAAGAGGGATAAATTCCTAATATACTATGGAACAAACCTTAGTTCATTTACAGAAGAGCAAGAGGCAGGTGCAGCTGGATCAACTGACAGAAATGGTGATGCCTCTATTGTGGTTGATTGATTATTTTTAGCAGCATTTTTCAGCTCCTGAATTCGAGAAAGAGCCAATTCACATGTCTCCCGAACCTCTTGTGCTGGATCAGAATCCAAACTGTCCTTTAGAAGAGGAATATTACTCTCTAAACCAATGGCACCAAGAGCTTCTGCAGCCTGTTCAATCGTACACAATAGGAGCAAAACATAAGTTTTTAAAGACATAAAGTTTTGCTGGTGAATTAAATTAGAGAAAGAATAGAACAAAAATGTGTGGGAGAAGCCAACCTCATGACGTACAATAGGATGCAAAGAAAGATCATTAAGAACAAGCTTCAAAGCAGGAATAGCATCAGCATCTTGCATTTGACCTAAAGCAAAAGCAGCCTCATGTGCCAACAGATTTGAAGGATCTTTTGTTGCTGCAATAAACAAAATCGCACATCTCAGAAAACCTAGTATGACATGAAAGAAGCACACTACCACAGATGAACACATAATCACATTCATTGACACATATCATTACATTTAATATGATCCACAATCCACACACAGTTCCAAATGAACAGAAAGACGATTGATAGGCTTCAAACATTCAAACCTAAATATAATAAGCTGATTAACAAAAAGGGAACATTTTTCTCCCCATATTTATGCTTTGCAACAATAAAAATAGTGGCATACCGGAATCTAAACAGGAAAACAAGTTTTAATGGCAAAAACACGCAAGATAGTGAACTTTGTGATGCCAAAACTACTTCGTTATAAAATTTGATTAAATCCCATGAAAAAGAGAACACAAAATCAACCTTGTAAGAGACATTCAAGTATTCACCTTCCTCCAAGCAAAACACGCCCCAATTGTTGAAGAAAAACTTAAAATAACACTAATACTATTCACAAAGTCGCAATTGTCAACGAGATTTTAGATTAAATCAGTCTTATGATTAGTTCTACTCTAATGAGACAAAGTTCATAATCACCTATAATTAACGACACATAGAGAGAGAGATAGAGAACAAACCGTGGATGAGAGCATTGCGAGGGGCAGGACCTCGAAGATTCCGGAGAGAAAAGAGGACTCTAAACCGCTCCGAAATGGGTTGCGATTGATCCAGCAATCGCTCGCATAGAAACTTCTCAGTCTCTGGAGTAACTTCGAACGAGTTTCCATCAACCGCCATTATCAACAGTAGCTTAAAGCTTGATGCGATTCACAAATGGAGGTCAAAGGGGAGCGATTGAAGCACCAAAACCCTAACGGAGATGCTGCCGGTGGTCCGTTGATCGAGGTACCAAAACCCTATGAATGATATTTTTTAGCTTAAGATTACAGCAGTTGCGTGTTTTATTATTTGGTCCTTTTACTTCTGAAGAATACTGTTTATGCCCAAAAAGTCTTCAAATTTCATTTCGGTGAGCATATATATATTTTTTTTAACCTCCTCCTTTTTTTTTATCCTTCTTCTCTAGATTTGACGACAGTTTAAAACGAATAACTTTGTTATAATCCATTGGCTGATATGAATCATGCATGCTTATATGGCGTATTTATTTGGAGATATAGCGATAAGATATGTACATGTCTTCGTTTATATAATACGAAGTCTGTTTTAATATATCGTGTATTGAAAAGTAATGTCATCGTCTTCTTGGTAAAAATCAACTACGAGTCAACTTTTTACGTTTGTGACATAAAGTTTATTGCTTTTGTTTTTGACATTGATGAAGTTGAGTTGATTGACCTGTCTCTGATACAAGTATAGGTTTTATTGTTATTTTAAGATACGATTCTTAAAATCTAAAAGGAATAAAACGTGATCAAATGATTTGTGTCTAGCTATCATTAATACGATACTCTTAAACATGCTATAAAACATGTTTGTGAACTTTAGATGATCATTTATTTTAACGCACTCTTTAACTCTCTTACTAGTACTGCTAGGACTTTGTTTCCGTTCCAATTCAACTTATAACAACATATTTCTAGAAAAAAATATTTTCGAAGAAGGATCTTAAAACGGTTATTAAGTTTGTTGTTTTGTGACTTAAAGGACATAACTTCAAAGTGATCTCAAAGTGATCCAATGCATACAAACTAGGTGTATGAATTTATGACACGACTCGAAGCACATGATACGAACCTAACATGAAAATTATTAAGTTTGGGTTTGTTATAAACGAATTCGTTGAACCTACGAACTCAATAGATTCACGGGTTGATTTGTTTAATCCAATTCTTTATTTATATTAATTTTTTATATGCCTTAAAATTATAGTGTTTTTTAAAAAATTTAAAACTAAAAATAAAATCCGACACAAGTCTTCAAAACAAAAATAGAATTGTTTTATATTGATTTATATTTTTTTTAAATAATAATTTCAAATATTAATATGTGAAAAAAATATAAAAATTTAAATACCCAGGTCAGACGGGTAGTGTTCCTCGACCTGTAAATTTTCGTGTTGTAATCTTGTTCGAGTTGACACCTCTGGCATAATTTTCGGGTACAGATTCTTGCAAAAATTCCGGATCTGTGTAGGGTTAGATCCGCCAACCCGAAAACCCGACCCGTTTAGCACCCCTTGCTGCAAACTCCCTTATATTTACACACAAACTCCCTTATATATACGCGAGTTTGTTGATCATGGGCGGAAATCCGAAACCGATGGCAATACGAGTAACCGTTGGAGCAAGAACCAAAGAACACTGCACACCATCCATTAATCTTCACTTCCAATCAAACCCTAAAGGTGCTCCAATCAAGATCCTCTGTTATTACATTCTTTTCGATTATCAAATATAATTAATCATAAACAATTTCCCCTTTTCTTTTTCTTTTTGTATGCATTTATAATCGTCAATTGATCTTGCAGAGTTTCTTTGAGAATGGGATTGAGTAAAACCGAAATCAATTTCAAAAGATTGCTAGCGGCTGCCCCACACCAACAAAATAAACTGAAACTTATGCATGTATGTGTTCTAAACATTGATAGTAATTGTTATATATTCATTGCTATTGGAAATTCATGATTTGTGAGATGAAAAATGGTTGCTCAAATTTATTAATTGTTTGAATTTGTGAATCCTTTTTTGACACTGAGACACCATTGTTAATTAGCTCCTCATTTTAATGACATAAAACATTGTGAATGGTAGAGCTAATGCATCAGTCATTTTGCAGTATGTTGCTACCTTAAGAGAACAGTTGGAACAAATCGCCCTAGAGCAAACTTCAGATGGATTTCCGAGGCTCGGTTTCTTTACTTTTTCGTTAGTTCATGTGTGTGTTCATGTGCGCATTGCTGTTATTGTTCATTTTCTCTGTTAGTTCCTTAAAATCGCTTAAAATCGTCCAAACACTCAAACATCTGATTATCATCAAGGAACTGGTTTATTACAATTGATTATCTGATTTCAGATTATTTAATATTACATAATCACATCCAAACACCCTGATAGGATAATAATCTTCCTCTTGTTCCCACAGAGTTTCAAAAGCTTTGGTGAGTGATTATTCGGAGAAGATTGAAGCAATTGCAGCAAAACTGGCTAGCCCTGTGGTACCTTTCTCTCTTCTTCTCTTTTTTTATTATTTTTTTATTTTTTATTTTTTATTTTTATTTTTTTGCGATATATAGCGCGTTTAAATAGGCTTTTCAGATAATGTAAAATCATATTTTTCTAAACATTTCTGGCAGTCGGATGCTGTAGCATTCCGCGAGCTCAGAGTTGATACATCTGTCAAGGAAAACATCAATAAGAAAGAAGAAGAAAGTATTAACCTTTCTCCAGGTTTAAGAAGAAGACTTGTGTAAGTATAAATTACATGTTTGTACTGATTTTAGCTTTTTTACGTTATCTTATGGTTTGGGTCGCTCCTCGTCATATTTTTGTGTGTTTGTTTTACAGACCCTCATCGTCGTTCAGAAGCCAAGATTCTTCCGAATCAACTGATTCATCTCCTGTCAAATTGGATGCTGCTGCACAAACTCATATAACAAAACACAGGTACTCAATGACTGAAAGCAGTTGCCAAATCAACCCGTTTACATACAAATGGGTCGATTCTGTTTATTTTATATCTCTAACGGGTCAAATCAGCAAAGTAAAATAATCTCAAAGGAACCAGGTCAATCTGACCTGACCCGCCCATTTTGCAGACTAACCTGGTAATGACTCGAACAGGAAGCTTCAAGAAGACTTGACGAATGAAATGGTCGTTTTGGCGCAACAACTTAAAGAAAACAGTCTTAAGATGAACAAATCCATACAAAATACTGAAAGAGTGAGTCTTTACAAGTCATACTCCAGTTTCAAATGTTTTATCTGTTTACTTTTCCAACTTTGGCAATAAAACTTGGTCGCAATTCGAGTGCAGATTCTTGATTCAACTGAAAAAGCAGTTGAGCATAGTTTAGCAACCACGGGACGAGCCAATACACAAGCTACGACTATATACTCAGCGGGTTTCAAGACTTCATGCTTCACATGGTTTGTGATGTTTGTGATGACATGCATCTTTGTCATGGTGGTTCTTCTAATTAAAGTGACTTGAAGCTCGTTGGTATGAACCCATAAAAGGTCGTATTTGGTTGGTCGATGGTTGGAACCGCGACTTGTTCTTGTTCCTTCCGAGTTCTTAAAACTGACCTGAACCAATCAACTTCAGTTGATCTGGTTGTCTTTCATTATTTCCATTGAAACATATAGATGTCCACTGCAGCCCATCAGTTACTGTGATCTTTTGTCATCATACACATTTGCAAGCATATAAATGATTCTACTTTCATATTTCAGATGCTATCTTCATTTTGTAGTTATTACAGAATATGTTTTACGTTCACTTTATGGTACTTGTTGAAATATAATATTATTTTATTTCTTTGTAAGATATAATATACAATATTTTTTTTGTATATGTTAAATATACTATGAGGAAATCATGTATTTAGACACCAACAGATGAGTTACTATGTTCGGGTTGACATGCGATATAATAAGCAATTCTCATATCACTTTGTCCATCATTAAACGTCATTAACGCGTTTTGATAACGTTGATAGATAAAATGCAACTTTAGGATAGATGACACTATTGGAAGTTTCCACTTGAGCATATAAAAACAAAGATGCGAGCTTCTTGCAAACAAAACGTACAATATTGGTTGGCAAGAGAGACTGAATATTACAAATGGTATTTTTAGTCACTTCTGTTTTGTTCGTGGTGATGGGACAAACTTTATCGGAGACGTCTGTTTTTACACCTTAAGCATATCACACATTGCTTTGCCCACAAAAGAGATTTGGACTAATTAAGAAATTCGTAGTTATTCATAGTTAAGTATGTTTTTGTGCGAGTAATTTTAGCATTGGTTTCCTCTTAGGAAAGTCTTCACTCAAGCAACAAAACCAAAGCTGTAAACTTTTTGTCGATAGAGCACTGAATATTAGTTGATATGAGAAATTTGATGTTACATGATATGTCTTTGGGTTTTAAAAGTAGAATACACATAACGTATATGCACAACGTGCTAAACCGTTTAGGACCCGATCAACCCATATTCAACTTCAAAACATTCATGTTTACAAACCAAGAATATATTATCTATAAGGGTGGACGGTATCGTGTCCGAGAAGATGTGGGGAAGTCCTGGCTTTGGATAGGGAACACCACCCCAAGTCATGGCTTCAATTTTAACTCCCCGACCTGGTAAATATTCACCGGGTTCCATCGATTGCTTCTGTGTATTGGGAGTTGTACTGTACAACATCTACAGCACACTAGGAACATGCATGGAAAAATAGGACGACACACTATAAAACAAGAAAAAACTAAGAAAACTGAAAACATCTGATGTGACAACCCGCACAAACCAGAGAACCTGAAACGACTTCCTCTCCCCAAGCGTAACTTGTTCTAAATATGTCTATGCTTTTTTTGAACGGTCAACGAATGCTTGTTTAAGCCCGGTTACCCGGGTAAACACATTCGCGAAACGTCACCCGCTCCCATTAACAAATACAGCGTTGGTGACCCGACCCGACAATTATTTCATGAAAAACTCACCACCAAAGGAATTGTGGTAAATATGTATATGCTAACACCCCTAATAAGTAAACAAAACTCATGTAAACCCTTATTATATGGTAAGATTTCGTTCATAAACCGTAGATCTCTTCAACCCCACAATCACAAAGCACAACGTAAGCAACACACAACTTCGATTTCGATTTTAAACTGTTTACATCTTCTACCTGATTCTGTTTCTGTTAAATGTGCCTAATAGATCTTGAAATTCATCGTTTCTTGCATCCAGATTGATTAATTTGATCTGATTTGTCATGTGATCATCTAAAATTAAACCCTAATTCGATCATTGAGATTGCAGATTCAACTAATTGAATGATCTTCCACAGAATCATCAACAACAACAGCTTCTTTCTACAATTTTGATACCCACAGCCATGAATACTCGTATGCTTTCTTTCCTTTTACTATACTGATTCAGTTGTTGAATTTCATTGATTCGTATGTTCACCATTTCTCTTTGATCTGTTCAAAAACTTATCTTTAGTAGATTTTAGCCCTATAGGTATTAATTTGTTCGTAAATCGATTGCTGCTAGTGTGGCTGTTTGTTTATACTTTATAGATCCAATTATTGAATACATACACCAGTTAAATATGGTTGAAATTGAATCTCACAAATTGAAGAATTTGGGTATTTTTTTAGTTGAATTTTGCATTTGACATTCTTAGGGTTTAGAGACACGCGTGGAAGCAGCAGGTCTGTTCTTCTTAATGACATTGAAGATGGTGGTATTAGGCCCTCTTCTTCTTACTCATCCCATGAGATTAACGAACATGAGAACGATAGAGCAATCGATGGGTTGCAAGATAGGGTTCTTATGCTGAAAAGGGTATTCTTTTTCATTGTTTGTTGATCGCGTCTGCAACTAGTTTTTTGGTGGTTTGTTTGGATCACTTGTTTTTACTTTCTCCACAAAGTGTTCATGCCATTGAAACATTGTAAACAAGTTATGATTTTGTTTATCAACAGTTGACTGGTGATATCCATGAAGAAGTGAAGGGTCATAACCGAATGCTAGACAGAATGGTGCGCGTTATTCTGCAACTGTAAGATCTGAATCTGACTAACATCAATAGTAGGTAGTGATCTTTTTTTCTTTTTTGTCATTAGGGGAATGATATGGATTCATCAAGAGGCATCCTTTCTGGAACAATGGATAAATTCAAGATGGTAAGTGTATATATAATAATCTCTTTGTTTCCCAATTATCTAATTATGATCCCGAGTAGAGCTGTCAAAATGGGCGGTCGAACTAGTTAGGTAACAGGTGCTATGGGTTGGAACAGTTCGGGTTGAGTTGACCTGCAAACACTTCTCGTTTTTAAAATTGTATTCCATCAATAATTCTTGTGTTGAATATCATTACAATAACTAGATATTTACAATAAGGATGTAATTTATTGTATTAAAAAGATTTATGAGGTTTCATGCATTTCAAATATACTTTAGGTGAATTTCAACCCATTTGACATTGTCTTCATTTTAGGCTTTTAGCCAAGTTTCTATAGGTTTAATCATTTGATCTAATAAGAGAAAACTTTAACACATGTATTCATTAACCTATTAGGGTTGAAATTGCCACCTTTCTGGCAACTCATTATGATCTTCTTTTGAACATTTGCTTTTCTTATATTGTGCATAGTTATCAAAAGTTTGTTACTAAAATTTTCAGGTTTTTGAGACTAAATCAAGCCGGAAGATGTGTACATATGTGGCTTCTTTTGTGGTGATTTTCCTCATCATATATTATCTGACTAGGTAATTTTGTTTGTTTCTGATTAACTCCAAACATCATTTATATATTTTAAAGTGGGAACAACACCCTTTAAAGTTCTCTCACTTTGTTCAAAGTTGGATTAGTTGAAACTTGCTTGCAAGATGATTATACATGAGGTGAGTTTATGTAATCAGAATCAAATAGTATATGAGTATGCAACATCTCATTTTCGAGCCTTCTATGACCTGTTTTGGGGCGGTGTTGACTTTCTGGTAGAAGTGGCAATTTGACCCGTTTACTTATGATGTGCTGATTTAAGGTTTGGTTTAGTTTGAACGGGTCAAACACACAAAATCAGAATAGCTACTGAAAAGAGAAATGGATGAAACGGTTTGAATGTCACTTGAAGTGTATTTTGTATGCATAAAACAACCTAGAATCATATTTGAGTCACTAAGTATTTATGAAAAAATAAAAAGTTCGAGGAAAAACTAACCTAGTTTTTTAACATGTACGAAAGATTACCCATTCCCGACTCACACAATTTTGATACCTATGTTTTCTAGCATGGTTTAGCCTTGTCTAGATTAGTTGAAGGCATCATGCGATCGAGATTTGATGTATTGTGGTTATTTGGGCATTATTTAAAGTTACAACATTGTGCGGTTTGATATATTTTGAGGCTTAAAAGCAAAATCTTACATACAACCGAGAAAGAACAATGTTCCTCCATCAAAGTTAGACATCTTCTGATCCTAAATCTAGTATTTCGTGGTGGGTTGTAAGCAAAAAATCAACGACTTTAAGACAAGAAGACACGCATATATGACAACAATTTTATGACAAGGGCAGAACCTTAAACTTTGTTAACGCTCTCTGTGGTCAAACCACATATTGCATATTTGGTCCTTAGACTTTAAAAATTATAAAATTAATCCAGGCTTTTGTGTAGTCATTGTAAGTTTGGTTTCTTAATTTTTAAAAATTACAAAAATTAGTCCAAACTTTATGTGACGTTGCATTTTGGTCCCTAAAATTAGATTTAAAAGTTAGTTGAAACTTTATAAAATACATAAAAACTTAATGATTTTAATGTCAGGAACCAAATGTGCAATAAGTACTCAAAAAGTTTGGACTAACTTTGCAATTTTATAGTTTGAGGACAAAAAATGTAATCTGATTAAACCATAGAAACGATCTATGCAACTTTCTATTGTTTCTCTCTTACCATATATATTACTAGTTAAATATGTTGGTACTGAATAGTTATTTGAAATTCTTAAAAGCGCAGTAAATTCGAGGCTTATTAGTTATTTGAAATTCTTAAAACACTTAGGGGCTGTTTGATTACACTGACTCAGTAAGATCTGACCGAGTCAGAAGCTGACCCAGTTAGAAGTTCTGACTGTGTATGCATCTGACTGAAACTTGACTGTTTGATTCAGTATCTGACTGAGTCAAAAACCGTATATTTTCTAATCAACTAGAATTATTAACAATCTTAATCAACTACTAAAATCAAAATCGGAACCACCACACCACCACCACAACCACCACCATCTTCTTCACCTCCAACAATAACAACCAATCTCCCACCCAAAAACCTACTGCAATAAACCACACCATTTCTGATCAATCGAAGCTCCATAGATCCCCCTCCATCATCCACCGTCTCAAATCCTCCAGGAGAGTTTGGATGAGGGAGCGCCGGACGGCAGCGACGGCGACTGCCTGCGGGTCGCGAGGGGGCGGCTGCCTGCGGGTCGCGAGGAGGTCGCCGACTGGTGGGGTTTGGCGGAGGAGGGGGTGGGGAGACCGTCGACGGATGAGGGTTTGGCGGAGGAGCCGGTGTGCAGGGGTGAAGGCCGGTCGCCCCTTTTCTTGGTCTTGGTCAGCATGTTTCAAATCTAGGTCCGGGTCAGTCCGGTCAGACCGGGTCAGATCTGATTTCAAGCATATCAAACAGGTCAGCCGGGTCAGACCCAAACAAACAGCCCCTTAGTAAATTCAAGACTATAAGTAGGAGTTTTGCTTGTCGTTTAGATTTACTTTGGCTATTATTTTGAACTCCATAAGCAACACGATGTTTGTCAAATTATGTGATGATAATTAATAACTCAAAGTTGTACGTTTTTTTTTTTTTTGGATTTAAAAACCATCATATAAACATCTGGTTTCTTGATCACACACAGCAAACCGGTGATGAATTATAAGTTAGAAGTCATGGAAACCAACTCGAAATTGTAATCCCACATATGATATCCACAACATGGGTGAATTTAATTCTAACACAATTCTTGGTGGCAATTATAAAGCCAATGCAAGGCACATGAATAGATAATAATCACTTGGTTGTATCATTAATATACAATATTCATCATCTAATTTCACGTGACTACATGTATTTAATAATAAGCCTAAGAACAATCTGCCCTATAGATCGAGGTCAAATCTATTTACTAACTTCAACTCGTACACACTTTAAATCATACTAGTGGAAATGCTCGCGCGTTGTGGCGGTATGGCAGTTGTGTGATTTTTTGGGAATTCGATTTTAGTCAGTATCGGCTTGGTGCGTTATATAAATTAAAAAAATCAAAATATAATTATTTAAAAAATTGAATGAAAGTAAACAATTACGTATATTACAAAAGTGTTTAAGACAATTATATTATCCCAACAAGATTAGTGAAAGCATGGGTGGTATTTGTAGTCGGAAATCACTTATTACCAAGATTTTAGGGGTTTCGTTTTATTAATATAGGTTAGAGTTTTATGATCATGTGGAGGCAACTTTCGGTGGTGATTTGCATAGACCGGAGAAAGTTAATGGAGAAATTATCACAACAAATTACCATCTTTATTGTTATTGAGCTTTTAACAACCGACAATGAAAAGTGAAAGACGGATTATCGGTCAATCGTAGTGGATAAACGGAATTGAAAGTAAAATGACGGTTTTGTTTGGTCACGTGTATATGCTTTAGTATTTGTATTATAAGCATCATATATTATATTTTATTGTAAGGGTATAAATAAAATAAAATGGTTAATTTTTTGAAATTTAAGCATGACTTTTTATATGAGTGTCTTAATTCATATGTAAAATTATCATTCAATCCTGTTTTCACTTTTATTATAAAAGATATAGATAAATATTAAAATTATTAAACTCACAATATGCCTCTAGAAATATATTAGTCTTATAGTTACTATAAACATGAAGATATATATATATATATATATATATATAAGTTATATACTTAAATATTTAAATAAAATAATACTTAATTTAAATAATATTTAGTTATAAAAATATAATTAGTAAATATAAATTTAAATGTCAATTTATAGTATCATAAATAAAATAAAATTTAATGAAGTGAATTAAATAATATCATATTATTAAATAATGTATCAATAATGTTTATTAAATACATGAAAGAGACAAGGGTAAAAATACGAAGGTATATAAAATTTAATTGATAAATTTATCATATTGTCCGTAAAGTATCTTAAAATCTTAATCAATTCTCTATTCTACCCCTCTTAAATATCTTACACTACTTTGTACATATTGATTCAAAACTTTTATGTTTGGTAAAATTACATCTCTATCTAGAGAGACTTATTATAAAATAGTATAGATATAAGTATTTAAATAAAATAATACTTAATTTAAATAGTATTTAGTTAAAAAAGTATGCTCAATGATTATAAATTTAAATATGAATTTATATTATTATAAATAAAATAAAACTTTAGTTTTAAAAGTATGATTGGTAATTATAAATTTAAATGTCAATTTATATTATTATAAATAAAATAAAACTTAATGAAGTGAATCAAATAATATCATATTATTTAAATAATGTATTAATAATGTGTATAAAATAAAAACAATAATTAGAAGAAGTTAATTAAATGGGGTAAAAGTGGAATTGTTGCATAAATCACTTGTACTCTATGCTTAAAATGTTGTATAGGTGTCTTAAATTTTAAATAAAATTACCATCTTATCCTTCTAATATGTATTATATAGTAGTATAGAAGTAGTATAGATATAGATAATATGTATTATATAGTAGTATAGATAATACTTAATTTTAATAATATATAGTTTTAAATATATAAATAGTAAATGTATTTTTAATTATTATTTTAAAAGCATTATTAATAAGATAATACTTAATTTGGTGAATTAAATAATGCATTAATTAGAAGAAGTATATTTAATAAGGGCAATTTAGAAACTATTGCATGACACACTTGTATATTGTGCTTAAAAAATTATCTTAGGTGTCTTACAATTTGAATAAAATTACAATTCTATCCTCCCTATATGCTTTATATAGTAATATAGATAATTTAAACATGACCTATGTGACTCATTAATTTAAATGAGTCAAACAGATTAACAGGTTGTAAATGACTACATGTTAATCTTATGAATAATGTATTATTTATTTATAGCTATATTATATTTTCAAATGGGTTGGCAGATCAACCTGTTTAATGAAATGGTTAAACATGCACTTAATGCAAACAAAATGTGGTTATTAATTACGTTAGACGTGTGATTATTTTTGTGTCATGTTTGGTTGTGTTTTGGACCGTAACAAGAATTGTTGGCCCTAGTTTTTCTGTCATGTTTAACTTTAATACTCACATTAAGAAATCTTAATTATGGGGAAAACTACCTAAACCGTTACAAAAGAAAAAAACAACGAAATGATGATAGAATTTGTTATCTTCACACTGTTTTCTTGCGTTGATTGCTAGATTCTGATTAGGGTTTCAATCCATTTATAAGCATGTGCTTTAAGTAGCTACTTACCTACTTCTGTTGTTAATTAAACCTTTATTTAAGGCAAATTGGATTTTAATAATCCAAACTATTAACTATTGACCGATAATAATCCATACTATTAATTTGGCGTAACACCCCAAACTTTCACTTATATTACCAATAACAGTCCCAAGGATATAATTTTTAATTTTTATGTTTGATTTGGACTCAATTCTAGTCGCAATAGTTTATGAACGAAATAAAAAAACATACAAGTTAAATTGAGCTCAAAATAAATACAAATCGAACGTAAAAATTTGAAAAATATGTTACTAGGACTGTTGTTGGTAACAAAAGTGAAAGTTAAGAGTGTTACTGACCAAATTAATAGTATAAATTATTATCGGCCAATAGGTAATAGTTTGGTTTATTAAAATCCAAATTGCCTTTATTTAAAACTTTGAGAAAATTTATTCAAGCACATGATGTTCACTACTAGAAAACCAGGTATTTGCGACAATATGAATATATGTATGTTCATAAAGGGATGACATCTCCAACTTTGATGGAACACAACACATATTTCTACTATACCTCAAAAACATCATAATTACCGTACCTTCAAGAAACCCTAAGTTTCCTTAGCCAAAATCATCCCAAAAAGACATTCTGGGAGCTTGAAAACAGTGTTTTGCCATCACTAGTGTGAAGTTTAAATGGATCATGTCCAAGCCGAAGCTCCAAATCAAGCTCATCGTCATCACTTCCTGCGCGAATATTTCTTGTTGCTGATGCTCTATGATCATCTTCTCCATCATGTGACCAACCAAACTCTAATAAACTCATCATCTTTTCATCTCTTGAAGTACTTTTGATAAGTCCACAACAATCATTATTGTTTTCATGGTCTACTAGTTCTGCAGCACTTGATATCGATGAAGAACATGTTGTGTATCGCGCGTTTCCCTCTTGATTATTATGTGTTTTGGAGATATATGGTTGTGGGCAGCTGCTTGTGTAAACTTGATGGTGGAATATAGGTGTTGCATATGAACTATGATCTTGTTTATTTGAGTTGTAATTACCACCCATATAATTAGGCCTACTACCCTTGGCTCTATCTTTCCTGTGGATGTTCATGTGTCCACCCAACGCTTGCGCTGTGGTGAACCCGCGCCTGCAAAACATGCACTCGTATGATCTAGCCACTGGCCCGTCATCCGGCTCTTGTGGATCATCTTCTTCAATTGAGTTTGTGAGGTGGTCTTCATGATTAGCCATGGTTATGGATTTCATTGATGTCAAAAAGGAAGGCTTCTAGTTAAGTTTACATGTATTTTCTGATTAAGAAAGGAGTAGATGATGCTTTATAGAAATGGTAAGTTGTTTTGGAGGGGAAGAAAACAAAATGACACATAGACTTGGTCTTATTGTTAACAAGATGTATTCTTTTACTTGGTTTTTATATAAAAGACGTACATTTGCATTTTTATAACATCACAAAACATATGTAATTTGAACAATAATTCCTGAATTTTCTAGTATTATGTAAGATTTAGACCTTTAATTTTTTGATTGTGTGATACACCACTTAACTAATAGTATGGATTCTTTCAAACTTGTCACACAGGTTTATTGCGTTGTATACATATATTCTAAATCTACGAATCATGTTCTCTAATTAAGTTACAAACATTATGTATATATATATATGTATTTTGTTTTTTATATGTTTTATGAGAGAAAAACATTGGTATAAGAATTACGGCCGGAGATGATTTATACACAATTAAATGTGAATGTATTTTAAAAAACTAATGTTACAATATATTATTAAGTTGGTTAATTGATTTAATTCATTTTTATTGAATATCACATCTTAATCTTACAAAACCGACATAATATACTTGGAGTCGATATGTATTAACGTAGGCTGTTATATCTGAAATGTGAGTATTTTTTTAATTTATACTTCATTTTAGGTTTTGTTAACGAACATATATCATTCTACTATACTCTTAAACTATACAAATTCTTAATCTATTACATCTTATTAGGAAATGAAATTGGCATTCATTTTAGATTTTAATTACATTATTTTACATTCTAATTAGATTCATAAGAAAAAAGAAAGATTTATCCTTTTGTAACTAGTGTTTGTCTTTAATCATACAAAGAAATGCTATTTGACTCATTACAAAATCATTAATTATTCGTTTCTATTAATAACATAGATTAAATACTCATTTATCACATTGCACTTGTATCATATATTCTTAATTAAAAGAAAAAATCTATAGATTTAAATAATATAGGCGACGGCAAAAGAAAGCACATAAATGATAAACCCAATTGCGAACCAACACTTTTAATTTAGTTCTGACGAATGCGTCAATATTGAATTTCTCAAGTCCTTAATTAACATAATCCAACTGCAGAATTCACTTTGAGTTATCATATGCTTTTATATATTAATTAATATAAAGTAAATATAAGAAAGCAGAAGAATTATGATGTCATATATGAATAGCTATTACTAATTTTTTTGATATTAAGAATGAGAGATTATATATGAAGGATTTGTATGAAAAACTTATCTAGCTAGTCTATAACGAGAAATAGAGTTATATGAATTTAAATTACATATTGATGATTGAAAATTTTAAATTCAGCTCAACTTTTTTAATTATTTCTATCTATACTTTAAGAAAATTTGTGCTAAGGATGAGTATTTTTTGTTAAGTACTACTACATACCAAACTGATACCGACCGATCTCATCCCTAGCAATGTACAATATGATGTTGCTTAGGTGTTGGCTTAAAGGGTTTACAAATGGTAAATGATCAATATCATGTTTTTGTATGCATGTACATTTGTATCTGCAGGCGTGGAATAATTTCTAAACTTACAAATTTTTCATTTTCTATTATTAGAGCATCCTTTATATCATATCTATTTTATACAGTTTTCTTTAATAATGTAAGTAACGATACATATATTTGTAGACTGAGTTAACACTAAGGTGGAGAGACAAGATGAAGAACATGGTTTATTATTATTAGGCCAATACAAATGTTTATGGGCATAGACTCTCTCGGACAGAGTGAAATGTTTTTTTGCGGTTAATTATCAATGACGCTTACGTAATAGATTAATAATAAAAGGTCCAGCTTAAGTTTTTAAAATTCAAAAAAAAAAGTTTATGAAAAGAACATTGGATTAGAGTGTGTATATATGTACAAACTAAGGAACCTACTTCCTTGTTTTTATCTTTTTGTATTTTACATAGTTTTTTCTTGACTTTTTGGTTGATCAAATTTATAAAATTAGTTAAAAAGTGGGGAGACAAAGCCAGATTTCGTTTAAATCTATATAAATTAATTATCGCAGTAGATTTGATTTCCTTTTTTTATGGATCTTATAAGCAACTATGAAGAAACTATAGCATGCAAAACAAACTTTCTAAGAGGATGATAGGGCTTAACTTGTTTTTAAGTTTGGTTCTATGGTCTTGTTTTCTTCTCTTCTTTATTGTAAAATTATGCTATAAGAGACAGTATTTAATGTAATATGATATACAAAACATATAAAATCAGAAATCGTTAGCTATGGTAAAAAAACTCAAACTTGAAACAAGTTAATTGAGATGTGTATTCGGGTATGAAACCAGATATGAGATTAACTTTACAAATTTCCCAAAGTTTGAACATGCATGGGATTCGATGATATCTTTCCAACTATCCTAACTTCTTTGACTTCTTAATATTAAACAAAAAAAAAATCTTTTTTGGATGAAATAACAAATATGACAAAACCACATGGGACAAAAACGTTATCACTCTATTACTAATTTTCTAAAATATATAATAAATAGCATCTTAATATGATTAAAATTTAAAAATTGTTAAAACTATAGATTTATCATAAATTTAGTTTTAACAGTCAATATTTCAAGTAAAATGTTATGATGAGTTTAAGATCGAGTTTCAGATTAAAAGTTTTTTTATAAATAAATTAACCAAATAGAATCATAAACAGTATACTTGATATTTGTTAGTATAACAGCGTACTCATTATATAATGAGTATCAAGGCTAGAATTACCGATAGCAACTCATGTCCGAGTCATTACCTTTTCTATAAATGAAATCTCTAACTTAAATTCGTGAAACATACACGATGAGTAAAAAGTAAAACCTACCTGAAACACAATTTATTAATCAAATATAAAACTAAAAGTACAAATAACAACTCATATTCGTGTCGATCACCGTTCCTATAAATGAAATCTCTAACTCGTAAAGTTAGCATTTCCTAGATTTGATTGCTTAATTAATGAATTAATGCTTCCTCAAGATTTTGACCTATTCAAACGTGTCATTTAAGTATTTGCACGATAACAAATATGGTGGTTAAATTTATAGTAATAATATGTCCTCTTATGCTTTATCTTTTCGTTTTTAAGTATATATTTCCCTATTGATCATGTCAAAAGAGATTGAACTTTTATCACTCTTCCATTAAATCAGTGGTGTATTAGCAATGGATTTGTTCTCTGTGTCAGAAATTTGTCATCTATATTATATACTATGCTCATTGGTCTATGTATATTTATATTATACTTTATTATGATATATAATACAAGTCAATAAAATATAGGACAAATATATGACATAAAAGTAGGACAATAATTCTCAACTTATACAATTTGTGTCATATGCATCAACTAAAAACAATATTGAGCAATTTGTAAGTATATGCACATGGTTATCCGTTTTTCATTCTTTCTTACATCAAGAGTCGGATTTTCTTGTTGTAACACTAAAAATTACGAGAATACAATAATAAATCCCAACCCCAAGCATGTTCGTATGCATGTATATGATTGTTTTCCCAGTTGTGGGTTTCCTCTTGAAAGGGTTAGGAGTGTGGTCCCGGCTAGAAAACAGATAGGTGAACCGATTAAGATAACATTTATCCTTCGAAACAGGGTCGTAAATTTTCCGTTAAAAAAAATGTACTATATTGTTTTTCAACAATTCCCTTAAAGGGTATCATGACTTTGACCACTTGATGTATTAATGGACATATGACTTTCACTTACTACATGATATATCACATGAAACGATTTCTGTTGCTATACATTGAATTTTAATTCGTGTGGTACCACATGCATGCATGCATATTGCTTCTCGTTAGAAAATTTATGGCATGATTCTCTATATCATGCGAAATAGATGACATATCTAATATATGCCACCAAGTCGTCAAAATATGCATAAGTTATATGGTAAATCACAACCCGAAAATGATGTAAAATATGCACAAGTTAGATGGTAACTCGCAATCCTAGAAGGTAAACATGGCTTTAGGAGCTATATCTAAAGGTGGTTAGAATCCGTACAAGAGATTAATTATAACATGAAAAAGATTGATTAAAGAGCTACAAGGAAACGTTTTAACACTACAAAATTGGCAATACTATATATCGAAGGTGTGAGGATGAAAGTTAAAAACCTATGGCCTACAAAGATGGGCTACAAAAACTAAATATTAACTTTGCAAGGGTTACCTTTAATAGTTAGAACGTGACGCTAAGGAACCAAAATCGGAGCTTTCACGAAGAGGGGGTGGAGGCTCAATATCTGATATACTGATCATATCCATTGATCTAGTGAGTTCATCTGTGGAGAATGGTATGCTGCATCACAACAAATTAGTGCAACTTTTAAGTTATATGATTTTCATTTGACTAAAATAGCCCTACTAATTATGGGTTTAAATCACGAAAGAAGAAAAAGATAAACCCAAAATGAGTTGCTTTAGGTCGTCATAGGTCAAATGAGTAATAGAAAACACTAGCTAAAAATGAAACAAGTCAAATGGGTTGAGAATTGTCCAAAGTGTAGTTTTAACGCCCTCCTTAAATCATTTTGTTTAAAGAAGACTAATTGCTAAGAAGTTAGATTAATGAAGTCATATAGTTTTGTAATCATATTTGTAGATTATATATTTATGATTCTTTTAAAATTGGAAAAGTTGTTTGCCGTTAACCCAGCTTGATTCATTATCAACCGAGACAAAATGGTTTATGTTTTGACCCGTTACCAGCGTGCCCATTTTGCCACATGCAGCTTACGTAAGGGTAAATTGGGAAAAATTCTTGGTTGACAATCAGAATTTGGAAGGGAGCTATCTTTTGAAAATCATGGTTATAGAGAGTAATTTAAAGATCTGATTCTACGAAAAAAATGTCTTAAGAACAATATAAAAAATATTCAGATGTATAAATCCAACCTTGAATCATCATCGAGCAAGAAAGAGTTGTTACTGACAACATTAGTTGAATCTTGGGTCATTAGGATCCTCATGTTGGAAATTACCTGTCAATTGAAAAGTGCTTTTACAGTTCGGTAATCTTGGTCCTCTTGGGCCTTGCTTGAGCCCAATGGCCCTGGTTCGGTCTTTATATTCTAGTTAAACGCCCTGTACAGCTGATCACAAGACTGGTGCTGGAAAGGCCCACTAGACCCGTTGTCTGTTTTCCAAGCTACGCTTGGTATTTGGTAAAGATATATTTATTTATACTACCATTTAAATTTTTTTCCAATTTTCATGTAATTACCTTACATATTTTTATCTGTTGGAAATACTTCTGGAGATAATGTTTTAAAAATTGTATAATAGTTAATTTTTTCAAATACTAAAAAAGTAGAATTTTTAAATCTTTTATTTTGGTTTAAAAGTTGACACTTTCAAACTCTTTTATATTACTATACAACTATTAACTAAAATATAGAAGCCCAACAAAAAAACTTAAAAATGTTGAAATAAATAGGAATAGGAGGGATCCCGAGGCCCAAAAGGCCCATTTTCAAGCTTGAGAATGGGCTTAACTGGGGCCGAGCCTTGCCAGCATAGTTAGGATCAGGCCCAGACTCTGTGCACCTCTAAGCTCTAACTACTAAGAAAAACTATTCGAACTGCGGGTGAATTAAAAATAAATGTACATAAACACAAATATATCTATATAATTATGCACAATCAAATCAAAAGACTTACTTCTGGAGATAGGCTATGTGCGCCATGCTTGTCTTCCCAATACATTGTACTAATTCTGTATAGTTGTTGTCTACTAAGCATCTGCATGCTATCAATTGTTATACCAACAGTTGAATATGTATAGTTTATATAATTATTAATCTACAAAATCTTGGATATTCAAACTTACAGGGCATAAATCATGACTTATTTCAATCAGCTTAAGCTTTGGCTTTTGATGAGCAACCTAACACCAAGATATGGAACCTGGATTAGTAATAAGAGGATGGTCAAAAGTAGCAGATGTTTTTCACTCTTTATTTGACTCTATGTTTCACCAACTTAAGTTAGTTACTAAAAATAAGATAACATTTTTAAAAAAATAAAAAGATGCTATAAATAATTAAAGATTAAAGCGCAATACCAGGAAGGCAACAGCTTGTCTAATGTGCTTGAGCTCATCCCAAGCTGATCCTGCATACTGAGATTTGACTTCTTTGAAGTCAATAGAAAGAATAAAAAAAGGAACAGATTAGAGGTGGCAGGTTAGGTAACGGGGTCAAACAAGTAAGTTTTTTTAGATTTTGTTGTCCAATTTTCTTACAAATATTTAGTTTGTTAAATATGAGTACAAAAGCTATATGAACACGTACTACTCTAAAATTTTCAAATAAAAAAGATTTAAGAGGTCGTATCATGTATGCATTAAGAGTATACTTCAGCCCGCTTTGTCCCCGTTTCCTTCTAAGAAATAACTTTTCTTTACATATTGGTCAAAATTGCCACCTCTAAAATAAATAGATAAACATACAGCATGTACCACGGATAACAACAAGGTTACCTCCTCGGTTGCTTTGTGGCACCACCGTTCCAATATAGCCAACCCTGACCTGACGTATTCTCCATTACTGTAAGAGCAGCATTCTCGTCTCAGTAGAAGGCTGAAAGATAAATAAACATTAAAAACCAAAAATAAATTTAAAAACAAAAAAACAAGCTTCGTATCAGGAAATAATCAGCAGGATGCAGTTTTGCTATCAGATTGTCATGAAACCTGTTGAATAATTGGACATTGATGAAAGCGAAAATCTGTGTGAACACTTGGCGGATCAAGAATGACGGCACCTACAAAGATGTGATATTTGATGCAAATTAGCAGAGTTTTTAGCACTTGGGTTATCGTATTTAGGAAATTAAATTTATCATACATAATTAGCCTTCAATGTGTTTAACAAGCATCCAATTTTGGTAACAATCCCTTGCCATTGTGCAAGCAAAAGCTCATGAGATGCCACATTTGCAAGTGCACGAGCCGCCACTTTTGGTAAATTTGCTTTGGAAATTTTTGGTGCCTAGTTTAAACAACAAAAAGGAAAAACAAATATTCAGTGAAGTACTGAATTGATACTATTTTAAGCGAACTCATTAATGGATGAATCCGGGTTTTGTTTTATCTCTAACGGACATAAAAAAGATTAAAAAGAAACGAACTGGTCAAAGTTACCCAAATTGTATTTTGATGCATAAAAAATCCTAATTATTTTTATTCTGAAAACAAGGTTCTGACAAAATTCAATAAACTTTTTGAACAAAAACATTTTAGTGTCAAGACAACATGATCCACCCGTACCAAAAGTACTTATTTTGACCTCAATCCCTTACCCAACCACCCGACTAGCCTAGTTTGCCACATATAATAAAAGCACCTGAATGCACAACCCAAGCAATGGAGATATTTCTCTTTTTAGGTTATCACGTATCAATCCATATATTTTTTCAATATATGCTGTTAATTGCTGCTTAAAAAGCGAAGCCGGGTATTTGGGTTCAAATGGGTGAAAGGAGTCAGATCCACTCATTGCATCACCATCCATTGAAGAAACAGTTATACCATGAGGACTTCCTCGAAAGCTCTGTGAAATAAATACAAATTTCATGTCTAGAAGCTGTTAAGACTTGAGATAGATAATTCTAGTTACATGTCACAAGACGAGCAGGGTGGGTAACAGCTCAGAATGGGTTCAGGTGGAAACAAGTCATTTTTGTAAGCGTCAAAACATGCCATGTGGGTTTTGTTGGACCGACCCGCAAACACCTTTTTGTTTTTAAGCCTTTTTCCATGATGTTAACAGAGTAAGTGACTGGAGCCTAGGCATGCAAATCAAGATTTTAAATTGGAAAGACTCATTCTTGTCATCTTTGCTATTGATTTTTTTGGTTCTAGATTCAAGTTGTGTAATTGGAGTAAGAAAAAAAAAAAAAAAAAAAAGAGTTAGCAATTTCAACCTGCTTATTAATCCATTTGGTTTGTCTTCGGTTTCAAACATGTCAAAAGGTCAAATAAAAAAAATTAATAAAGGAACTAAATAAACGGGTTGAACAGGTCATACAAGCTGAAAGTCACTCAAATTTATTTTTAACGCATACAACCTCGTAGATACTTTTTTTAAATGGTATTACTGTTGCAATAATATTACTCAAAACTCACTAATTAATTTATATATAAAATAAAAAACAGGGGAAAAGTGCTTGTGGGTCAACACTTAAAAATGGCCTATTTCATACCGAACATGTTTCAAACCCAACCAGCCCAACCCGGCCCATTTTCATATACCAGTGTCCTCTTCCCTGATCTTGATCGACGGTGATGTGAATCTCCAGCAGGGCCACTAGCTTTCAGTGTACGTTGTAACAACAACAGCAATGTTGAAGCATTGGATAACCAATACGCTAAAATATCACTGTTGTCTTGTGTCTTTATTCCAAAAAAAAAAAAAGCTTAGTTTCGAATACTAGAGTATACTGGTGCGATCATTAAAATTAGATACTCATAATTTGTACCTCAATAGCTCGGCCTATAGCTTGGGTTATACAATCAAAAATGCTGGTTTTCTCGACTTCAAATGATCGCCATTTCCTTAAACATTTGTATATAATGCAAGCAGCAACTGGTCTGCCTCTAGAAAACCCTAGGTGTTGTGCAATACATCGAGTGAGCAAATCTTGATATTCAGGTTTCTCATCAAGTGGTTTCTTTAATCTCTCATCTGAATCTGAGGCATCTCTTGAACGTGGTGAAGAACTATGAATATCCTAATACAATTTTACAATGGCATAAATGAGTAATAATTTATAAACTTACCAAAAAAAACTCACTGAACAAAAATAAAAAAGAACTAAAAAAGGGTACATGAATTCAATTTTCATGATTACCTTAAAAGACCTTGAGTGGCCTTCCTCAAATTTGTTCTTTTGAAGCTTTGATAAACCAGGCTGGCGAAGAACTTGATTTTGTGATTCTATGTCAGCCAGCTTGTCTTCTAGCCTAATTTCATAAAGAGAATTAGTCAACTGTCAGAATTACAGTTGATTAATTACAACTGAGAAAAACCATTCATAAAAATATCAAAACCAAACAGTGTTTATAATCATATTATTTCACCAGCATAACTGGTTTATGGGACTACTGACAATGTCACCTATTTTGATCATGCTATCTATCCTCTTTGTAAGATTATATCACCTTAAGTACTTAAGCATACATTCTAGATTATACCAACAGGAGAACTAGGGTTGAACCTATGTTTTATATAAGATTTTTGTTCTATTGCAGTAAATTAAATCAATATTAGAACTCGCCTTATATTCCTTATCTGAAGTCTTCAGTCTAATTAGAAAATGTAAATCAGTTTGCAGCAATGATACCTATCCAAAGATTCCTGAAGTTGAAACACTCTTCTTTCAGTTTCTTCCAATTTCAGCCGTTTATTTTCACTAGATTCCAGAGCTTCACTGAACTTCTTTTCAGATTCATCTGCCCGTTGTCTTTCCCATTCAGATAAAACCTGCACGTGAATAAGTACATGAGGAAGATTATTTTGTATGCAGTGGCAATGATACACAAACACGTATTTCCTATGTATATGTGAGAGAGAAAAAATAACAATTCTTGATGCCCTTGCATCAGTCTAAAGAAGCTACAAGATATTAAACAACTTCTTCGATAAAACTATCAGCAACAGTGGTGGCAAATATAGGTTGGGTGACCGATCAAAAAACAGGTTCAGGTTGAAACTTTTAGTTTTAGTCTTGGTCAAAAGAAGCAAAGTAGTTTGGGTTCACCCACAAACATTTTGTCCCTTTTTTGTTGATAGTGCATTAAATGTGGTTACAAAACTATGTTACTCTGTGTTACAGTAACATTCTGGACACTTTAAACAATCCAGAATGCTGAAAGCATCAGAACACACTTCGGGTAACTTCAAAATTTTCCCCTTGGAAAAATTTTTTAATTGGTCCATCTGGCCTTTTAGTATAAAGTACAACCCAAATCAAACCGATCATTAGCGAACAGGTTGAAATTTCCACCTCCAGTCACCAACAATACCTTCAAGTTTTTCACTTCTGTAGTTAAACTAGCGATCTTTTCTGTATCCTCCACACGGACTGGAATTTCTTTGACTATTGATGCTTCTGCAATTGCTTTCTGTGAAGACTCACGCTCCTTGATAAGTAAGGCATTTGTTTCATCTAATTTACTCTGTGTCTCTCGCAGGGAGGTCTGCAATTTCTGAATTTCCTGATCTTTTACTTCTTTTGCATCTTCGATTGCTTTCTGTAGAGACTCGCTTTCCTTGAGAAGCAAGGCATTTGTTTCAGAAACTTTACTCTGCATGGTTTCCAGGGAGCTCCGTAACTTCTGAATTTCAAAATCTTTTGTTTTATTTGCTTCTTCAATTGCTTTCTGTGCAGAATGACGTTCCTTGCTAAGCAAGTCATTTGTTTCATTGACTTTATTCTGCAATTTGAGGATTTCCTGATCTTTTGCTTCTTTGACCTCTTCGATTGCTTTCTGTGCGGAATCACGTTCCTTGGAAAGCACTTCGTTTGTTTCATCATATTTATTCTGCATGACTTGCAAGGAATCCTGCAATTTCAGTATTTCCTGATTTTTTGCTTCTTTTGCTTCTTCAATTGCTTTTTGAGCAGAATCACTTTCCTTGAGAAACAATTCATTTGCTTTATCAACTTTATTCTGCAAGGCTTGCAGATAATTCTGCAATTTCAGAATTTCCCGATCTTTCGATTCTTTTAATTTTACAATTTCTTTCTCTGCAGATTCATGTTCCTTAACAAGCAAGGTGTTTAGTTCATCAACTTTTTTCTTCAATTTCTGAATTTCCTTGTCTTTTGATTCTTTTAAATCTTTAATCTCTTTCTCTGCGGATTCCTGTTCCTTGACACGTAAGTTATTTGTCTCATCAATATTACTCTGCATGGCTTTCAAAGAATTCCGCAATTCCAGAATCTGATGATCTTTTGCTTCTATTGCTTTCTGTGCAGACTTCTGTTCCTTGACGTGCAAGGTATTTGATTCATCAACTTTCCTCTGCATGGCTTGCAGGGATTTCTGAGCTTTCTCAATTTCCTGGTCCTTTGTTTCTTCCAACTCAGACTGCATCACATAGTAATATAATTTGTCATCAAGTAATATAACTTTTTAACATACAATGCATCACAAATACATCCCACACTAAATATTTCGTGTAAAAACACATAACCAACAGATTTTAGTCATATTAATAGATTAATATTACCCTCAAGCGTTTTTCCAACTCTAAACGCAACACAAGATCTTCCACTTGTTTTTCAAGATTATCCTTAGCTTGTTGGAGTACAGTTGCTTCCCTTGCAGCCTGTAATTGAAGATTTGAAAGAAAAATAAATCAATAATATGGATATTATTTCATCAACAAGAGACAGTAAAATGGTCATGCAGTGTCTATGCACACTTACAATTAATTAGAACAAAAATTCCTTTACATGAGGCATGTTATTACAATACATGTGCAGAAAATAATTGTCATTTCATGGTTTCTAAAAAAAAAAATCCCCACAATTGGATACAATCAGCAAAACTGAGCTATTATTTAATCATGCATAAGAGAGACAAAACAAACCATTTTTAATTTTTGAAGCTCTTTCCTAGCAATTCTTCTTTTCCATCTACATTGTGTTATTACTGCTGCTCGTATCATTTTCTTATAATTTGAATAATCTCTATGACCACGCCAATGGGCCTACAGTCAAAAACTCGTATTAGAATCAAGCATAAAGGTTTAGAATCATGAGTAATACGTAGAGGTGGCAATTTCAACGCAGTTACTTATTCAACGAGTCAAATATGCCTCTTTAGGTTATGTTTTATCTCTAACAGATCAAACATGTAAATCAAAATAGCTTAGAATGAAATCAGTCAAATCGGCCAAATGGGTTGAAAGTCCCCAGAGAGTATTTTACTATTTTTCACTGTATAAAACCTCCCAAATCACTTTATTAATTTTATTCCTGACAAAATATAATTTGGTTAATCAAATCTGAAACACTATTTATTTTATAGAAAAATTAAAATTTCAGGACATATTTCATCTTGGGTCAACACAACCTTGACCCAACCAGTCAACGAACCTGCCCAAGATATATTTTTAGAAATTATAACTCCCAACAAGTTTTCAAAAATAAGTTTATTATCAAAATAATATCATTATTAATCACATTTGACATAATAAATAATTGTCAAAAAGTTAAATATTGGAGAAAAGAATTTCGCTCAAAAAAACCTGACACCTACCCGTTACCCAAGCTGTTCAAAAAGTAATTTTAGTGCATAAGAGCATTCACAACCCATTCCTCATCTTTATCCATAAAATTACACTAAAAATCACTACTTTTTCTCTCTCCTCCACTCACAACCACTTAAAATATATTAAAAACGTTGTAGGGTTTTGAACAGTGTTTCCCAAAAATACAGATTGAACAGTAAATTTCCCATATCCTTTACTCACAACTACTTATAACCATACCATATAATATAGGGAATACACTCACATAAATTTAGGGAACGGGCTGTGAATGCTCTAAAACCTCTTAAATCATTTTATTTCAAAAGATAAGTTACTAACAAAATAAATTAATGTTAACATATATGACGCGCTCATTATTTATCAAACAATCAAAATTTTGGACAGAAAGTGACTTGGGCCAACAAACCCTGACCAGAACCATTACCCAACATGTCATCCCACCCATTTTGCCACCTATAGCAGTATGCAAAGAGAAGGTTCTGACTTGTAAAAGAACTGCAGCCTTATTTTGTTGTCTGGTTCGGAATTTTTTACCAGCAACCATTGAACGAAGACGAGCCTGGAAGACTACTACTGACAGCTTCAGTTTGTTATATATTTTCCTTGATATATGTCGCCTATAATTTGTTTGTATTTTTAATGAAGCGGCATTTCTTCGCATGTGTTGGTACAACTTACAAGCAAGCTTTCCTAATGGACATGACAACACAAAGAGAGTTAGTGATCGAAGTCAAGGTTTACAGAACCGGACCAAACAGCAAACCGGTCGTCCTACCGGTCCACTGGTCAGATTGGTCGAAACGTTCGAACCGAATGATGTCATAGATAATTAAAAAATTAAATTCATTTATAAATAATTAATTTAAAAAAATATGAAAATACTACATGTTTTGCATGGATATGTAATTTCAATAAAATATGAAGACTTACATAACTTAAATATAGAATATGGAATACTGAATTAATCAAAAAATATGATTTTTATGAAAAAAGATGACAAACTTAAAAAACTTAAAATCCAGTCACCCGTTCAGGTTCACCGGTTCGACCAGTAACCAGCCGGTTCAAATTGAAACGGTGTCCAAATAGGGACAACTGGACCAGTTCCCGGCCGAGGGCGGTCCAATTTTGAAAGAATAGATCGAATTGAAATTATATAAAATATATATGAATAGGATGAACAAAGGCAACTTAGAGCGAACATTATTCATTTAGTATGAAGACAGAAATGGAATAAAATTATAAACGACACCATGTTTTTATGGAAGAAACAAATATGCTTTTAGAAAGTGTATTAAGTAGCATAAGAAACACACTTTATATTTTGGAATGGAAATTTTGGCTCACTTAGGAATGATCAGTTTGGGTCGTGTTTTATCTCAAATTGGTCAAATGGGTTAAAAGTAGCTTAAAATCTATCTTTAATGCATAAAACCTACTAAAATTGTTTCATTCAAAGATGTATATATATATATATATATAGCTTTTTTAAATATGACTAACACAGTAATTATTAATAAAGAAACTTCAAAAATAAACAAAGAGTGTTTGTGGGTCAACCCAATCTCACCCATACCATACTAAAAGTAACCTCTTACATCTAGAACCAATTTGATTTGTTACCCAACTGACCAGACCCACCTACCTTGCCAATTACCACCTCTAATGTGTATTGTGTAACAGTGGTAGAGAATTTTGACTCACTTACTTGCAAAATGGGTGGATTTCATTAGTGTTTTATCTCAAATGGGTTTTAAAAAAACTTATCTTAATGGGGAAGGTGTCAAATGGGTTGAAAGTAGCCCAAACTTTATATTTAATGCATAAAATTTCCAACAATACTTTACTCAAGGATTTAGATTACTATTTACTATTGTAATAATAATGTATTTTAATCATAGTATTATTAATTTATAAAAAACTAAATGTAGAAATAAAGTGTTTGTGGGTCAACCATACACAACCTAACCCGTACTATAATGAACTCTTTCAACCCAAACTCGTTTTGACTTGTCATCTAGCGCACCCAACCCATCCATCTCGCCAGCTCTAATGTGTAACAAAGCAAACATTTCATGTGAATAAATCTTCTTTAAAGTCAACCTCTGCAGAAAGATTGCCAGACTATAGCAGATTTCCTCAGAGCAAGAAAACGTTTCCTGGCAATGTAGGTTCTTATCTTTCTTTGAACAGTTTTGGCTGTATTGCTAAGTTTTTGTGCTTTTCGTGCATCCAATTCAGCCATCTGACCGGCTCTAAGAAAAACTTTGGTTTTTCCAATCTGTCAATATTATACAATCAATTTATTTTGTGCATAAATTGATACGCTGACTGCAAGCTATAAGTTACACCATCAAAAAAATTTTTATGTAGAATAAACATATTATTATATACATGTTACAAAAAGAACAAATATAAAAGAGTCAAAAAGAAAACTTTTGATACCTGAGACCCCTGAAGCCCCACCTTGTCCAGGATCTTTTTACATGCATCTTTTGCATCGAGACTATGGAATTCGATATTAAAATTAGAGCAAAACATCATTTATAATTTTGTTTAAAAGCATTGCATGAAAAAGGTATCAAATTGAACCAAACCAGCCAATAGTAGTCCAGGGGGTCCAAGTAGTTATTATAATTAAAAAGTGGTTGAGAGTCATTTCCATGTGTCAAAGGGAGAAATTACTAGCTTCCATAAATGAGTCAGGTTCCTTTATATTAGTTTTCTTAATTTCTTGTTCATCAATTTTCTTGATAATTAACTTAAGAGAATATATATAAATAAGGATAAGTGGGTAGAGATCTACACATAGAGAAAAATCAAGCCCGTCAATTTTGAGAGAGCATACATCTAGAATTGCAGGAACTATCTTGTACTTTCCTTTTTTTCGTGTTTCGCTAATACGAAATCAAATTTGGTTCATAATTTGGTTCATATCACAAACATTGGTCATGTTTCTATTTTGGATAATGCACTTTGTTTTCCCCTAAATAAAGGCTCATTACATTTGGGGTAATCTTGTAAGTTAACCATTTTACGTGCCAGATTGAGTCAGAAAAAACTACAACATGGTCAAAGTTATAAGCATGACAGCTGCCATGTCATCTTTTTGACAGGGTCAGATACCCATAATGAAATATTTCAGAAGTTTGAGCTTAATTTTCAAGACTGTTGAAAGTTAGGCCTTTTACGGGTAGAATAAAGGGGTTACCCAAAATAGAAATCAGATCAACGTTTATTACCTATTCATACAATAAATTTCAACAAGATATTAAAAAGTATTCTACTTACTTTCCTTTATTAACCTCTGGAGCAAGAATGCTAAATCGGTTAACAAAATCAGAAAAACTCTTGCGAGTAGGATAGCCAGCACAGCTTATGCGAATTGCTTCTAGAACCCCCTTTGGAGTAGATAGAGTAGAATAAGTTTATTGAAATATTATAAAAATAACTTATGTTCAATAATATTATTTGCAAAGTACTCACCCCACATCGCAATTGTTGCATAATGTTGACATTTTCAAAAATACCAGGCTTAAGAAAATTGTTTGGCTTCACACATCTAATATAGTGTGGTTCTGTGCAATTTAAAGTTTCCATCAACTGCTGAAGTTGTAACTGCGTGCATTGAAATCAAGATCAAATCAAAATAACATATACAGATTTGTTAGTTACAAATGCCACATTATTTTCCCTATATTCTCCAAGAGACAAGCTGTATGTACCATAACTTGTGATTATCATTAATTTGGAGACACTTATGATCTGTTTTCTTTAAATCTATTTTTTTATCATACCTGTTTGACTAATGAGAGAGAACATAACCCAAATCATCCCCTTGAAAAGTAAATAGGTAGATATTGCCACCCCTAGTTATGACCAACATTACATTAAGGAAATTTTTCAAGAAAAAAATTACCTTAAAGCAAGATCCAATTGATGAGAATTTAGAAGATTTGTTTGAAGATTTAGTTGCCTCGTCAGGCAATGGAGGGAAAAGACCAGATACAAAAAAACATTTGGAAGCAGTCAACATATCTTGATGTTCAGGAACAACATAATCTTTGTTTTTGTCTAGAAATTGCTCAGATTGATATTGAACCTGAGCAATAAAAAAAACACAAAGTTGTAACATCTGCAGACATAAGAAGCTTTCTAATGTAAAGAAAACTAAATATAACTATTACAATTACCTCTCCTGCATAATGAGCAATAGTGAAACCAGTGCGAGACAATTTTGGTTTGAAGAATCTTTGGTGAGATCTAAATGTCTGATAAAGCTTGTGTGAGAATGTTTCATGGGTCGACTTTGGAAACATACTGGAAACAGAATAAGTATGTCACATATGAAACAATGCAAAATGCAGATAAAAAGTATTGTAAAAGGAAATACCAGGCTTCATCAAGTAGAGCAATTATCCCACCAGGTTTCTGCAATCGTAATTTAAACATTAAACCAATGTTAGTCATCATGTTGTAATTCAATTACCATAAAGTTGGATAGGTTTTATAAAAGCACACAAATATTTACAGTTTAACACTACATGTACAATACCAGAAGATGGTTTTACTTTACTACAGAGAGTTAAGGGGGCGCTTGGATGTGTGCTTTTAAAGTGATTACGTGATAATGGAAAATCATAATCAAATAATCAGTTCTGTCGAAACGGGCAGTGGGAAATAGTGTTTGTATATGAATGGCAATTTCTGATTATTTAAGAATTCTGTTAGTTAAATGACCAATACATATTTGGGAAAAATGAAATGGTTAGTGAATAGTACTAAAGAAAGAAAAATCTTGGATAATGTTAAAATATGTTAAATTAGTAATTTCATTTTCCCCTAAAAGCTAAGGGTTTTGTGGCTGCTGATATGAAAGTTATTATCAAAAAGAAAAAAACTGGTTTTTGACCAATATTCTAATAATCAGATGCAGCATCTGTTTATCCAAACATTAAAACCTGATTGTTGCAACTTAATCAGATAATCGGTTTGAAAACACAAATCCAAACACCCTCTGACCTCGACCAATTGACCAAAAGTCAGACCATGACAGTACCCTCTAGCAAACCACTATAAACAAACATTACATAAAATACCTTTTCAATAAGATCTAGGACATCCTTATTATCTATAAACTCTATGTAACTCCAATCAATTTCTTCTCGGCTATATTCCTCCTGTTCCGTCTTAAAAACATGCTGTATACAAGTACAAACAAAAATGATGGGAAAAATCAATTATGTGTTCAGGAAAATTCTCAATGACTATGTCAGAAACACCAAAAGTCACACCTGGTTGAAATGTTGCTGCAGCTTCTCATTGGTGTAGTTAATACAAAATTGTTCAAAACTGCAACAATACATACATAATTACAAATGTATCACCACAACCAAGTAGGGGTGGCCATTTCGATTTATGAAGGTGTCAATTTAGATTATATTTAACAAATCAAACAGGCAAAATAAGAAATAGCTTAAAAAGAACACTCAAATGGGTTGCACGAGTCAAACAGATCGAAAGTGGCCAAATTGTCTTCTTAATACATAAAACCTCCTAAATCATTTATTCAAATATTATATTAATATTGAAATAAAACAATTTGAGACGCAAAATCGCAAATTAACCATGTATATAAAATAATTTTTTTGGGTCAAAGTCACCAAGCAAGCAGTTACATTGATGGTTTTCAGGACATAAAACTTACCTGTTGGCTTTAAAGCAAATAATTTTTTTGGGTCGAAGTCACCAAGCAAGCAGTTACATTGATGATTTTCAGGACATAAAACTTACCTGTTGGCTTTAAAGCTTTCGAAACCATAGATGTCAAGGACCCCAATCAAATATGTTGAATCATGATCTTGACCAATAGACACGTTAATTTTTTCCACCAACCTGCATATATGAATAATCTATTAATCGAATATATGTTACACATATTTCGGTGGTTATACTCTTCATCAATGCATATTTGTATAGCTGTCATAGTTAATATTCTATTGTATTATTTCCTAATTTAGTTCCTTAGAATTAGGCCTGATTGCTTGCTATCATCCTGTATATATTTGTTGGTTGTCTATGAATGAATTGATTGAGTTTTACCAATTCACATAATCATGCACGTTTAAACGGCTATAGTATCTATTTCTAGTTATCAGGTGTCATATTGTATTTAGGACCCGGAATTTGCAAATATATACTACTTTTATGACAAGATGCGCCATCTAATAGATGCATACACATAAATTCATCATATCCATATCCTAAGGATCCACATGATTGATTGTGGATTCAACACACATAGAAAGAAATTAGTTTCACTTTAGGAAAAATAGGTTTTAAAATCTTCATTGTTTAACTCCATTTCAAACTATATAGATTTGCCATTTGTGCAAGTTTTGATACTAAATGCAAGTGGCATTCTCAACCCATTTACTTATAAATGGGTTGATTTAGCAGCTCAAATGAGTGAAAAGTAAAAGAAAAACTAACAAGAAAAAAGTTCAAATGGATTGAAAAAATGACCTAGACTAACATGTAATGTACAGAACCTCTTAAAAACTTTACTCAAAGTATTAGATTATTAATATAGTAATACATTCTAAGTGTTCCTATTAAATATTCATAAAAATTATACAAACAATCAACTAACGTACCTAGCAAAAAATCTAAATTGTCATAAAAAATTAAAGAACTTGGTAAAAAAAGGTTCATGAGTAAAACCCTACCTACCTAATTTAACCACTACTTGAACAGTCCATGTTACCATATCTAGTAAACAAATCCTCAAATTACCAGTCAAATAGGCGTGAATATAAGGTCTTAGCCAAACCATCCCTGCTAACAGATGCACCCTCAGGATCAAGACTTCTTTTGATAACTTCTTCAGGAGTGACCATCACACGTTTTAGTAGCGCATCTTCCAATTCTTGAAGATCACACCTAAAAATCATAAAAAGGAATTCAGAAATGTGCACACATATATATGTGAGAAAAATGGTCTTAAGAGGTGGCAATTTCAACCAATTCAGGCCATCTTTCGTCTCTAACGGTCAAACGGGTTGTAAGATGCTGAACTCATATTTTTAATGCATAAAACATTATAAAATTTACTACTTTTGCAAAAATCTATTGGGTCAACCCCACGACCTGACCCAATACCCCACCCATCCAGACCCATCCATTTTCCCAACTATAGAAATAAGATGGAGCAAAGATATCAAAGCTTTGAACACACAATAGCAACTCAGCTGTCGTCTGAAGATGGAATTTGGATTTGTCATCTTTCAGGACTGATGAATCAACTTCTTTCCCTTTGGAAAATTCAATATTACCAAGATGGAGAACGGAAGCCAGAACTCTGAAAATTGCATCCTGGAACAAGTGAGCATGTTATTGTAGTTATGTTACACATTAATTATCATCAAGCAAATTAATATGAAGATACTATAACCTGTTCCTTTTCATTCATTCCAACAACACCCATGGCTCTCCTAGTGGCAAGATAATCATGAGAATCGCTTACACCATCAAGCTCAAAGCATTTTGATTGGTTGAGATATCGAAATGATCTAGGATCTCCCAACTTATATTTCTTAATTTCCTGAATATGTTGAAAAATAGTCAAGATTTCATAAATAGCCAAAGCCTTGGTCATGGAATGTGTGATTCATGTCAAATAGAACTAGTAATTTTGACCAATTTACTTATCAAATAGGTCAAATAATTATTTATCAGCCAAATGGGGTAAGGGTCAAATGGGTTGAAAGTCACCAAATATCTTTTTTTCAGTGGAACATATTGATTATATGTATTTATTTTGAATGGACAAAAAGGGTGCATATGGGTTAAATGACCCATTTCAACCCAACCCGTTTTGATCCATTACCCACCAACCCGTCTTGCCACCTTTAATGTAAAACAACCTCTGGAGGTGCTGCACAGAGAAGATAAAAACAATGATAGTTGCGCTCAGGATCTGATATTTGGCAAACACGAGATCTCTCAAGAAGGTATGTGCGGATGGCTGCTCCAGATATTCGTGTATGTTTATCAAACTGAATCTCAACAAATTTACCAAAACGGCTGCAATCAACAAAATAAATGTAATGAATTGCAGCAAATGTGTTTAAGTTTACTATATTGTTAACAATGTTGCACCTGGAGTTGTCATTTCTAACAGTTTTTGCATTGCCAAAGGCTTCCAGAACTGGATTTGACTGCATTCATACATAAGGCAAAGAGCATACTATTTCAACAACCTTTAAGAATTATTTTCTAAACTGGGATATTTCTAGCAGAGATCAATTAGAATGTAACAAGTTACTTTGAAATCTTACTTCCAGAATTTGTTGTTCAACAGTTCGTCCTTCAGTCACTTTACGACCACCCAAAAAGGCAAGATATCGCATAAGCATTTTAGTAGTCTCAGTTTTACCGGCCCCACTTTCACCACTGACTAAAATCGAGTTGCTTCTTTTTTCATTAACCATTGCCCTGATATATGAAAAAATTAAGAATCTTAATCCTCTGCATAAACATATTAGAGGTGGCAAAAAAGAACAGGTCATACAGGTTGGGTAACGGTGTGAAATGGGTCAGACCAAAATGTAACTTTATGTGTGGACCTATCAAGCAAGATTTGGCCAGCCGCCAACACTTTCTTGTCCATTTTAAAATTTTGTAATAGCTAATGCATTAAAGTATTAATTATTCAATATGATTACGAAAACTACAACAAGTTTTCTATAGTGACCTGTGGGTACATGTTAAGAGTAGTGAAAGATCTCCTAATTCTTTTCACAATACTAAATTTGGCCTTCTTTAACTTATTTCTTAGAAACGATTTTTCTCCAAATATAGCAAGGATAATATTGGTAGATCAAATAAATTAAGAGATTATTAATATCAACTAACATTTATAAATGGAAAACTCAAGCTATATTACTAAAAAAAGTTATATTTCTTTTAAATAAATTGATTTCGGAAATTGTAAGCAATTGAATAAAATATTTGACCCACTTCCCCCATTTGACGTCTATTTCATTATCAGCTGATTTCGTAATTTACCCACTTGACCCATGACCAATAAAACAAACCCCAAATTGACCTTTTTCAATACAAATCGGTTTATATTTCCACCTCTAATGTAAACAATGCAAAAGAAACAGGAGAATAACCTAAAAGCAGCATCTGCAATTGCAAAAACATGAGGATCTAGCTCTCCAATTGCTGCTCCTTTGTACCGCTCCATCATTTTAGCATCATACAAGTGCGGCAATTTTTTAAATGGGTTAACAGCAATTAGGATATTGCCAGTATAAGTCTGTCATATGTCAGAATACGATATAATATTATGACACAGCTGCCCATAGCTGCAGTAGTTCATGGTTTTCTCTCACCAAATTGAAATGAAATAAAGAAATTAGTTCACAACAGTTAGATATCTTCTTACATATATTTCATTGCGTTGATATCTGGTAGATAAATTTTGCAACACTCCAGGTTCATGCAAATAAGAAAGCTTGGTCATATCATCAACTCCACCAGGAGGAGCTTCCACATCTTTAGAATATACTTTTGATAAGCTTGTAACAACCTTCGATTGTTTAAGAGAAAGGATGCAAAGTAAAAGTAAATGTTAAGCATATATTTTAATTATATAAAAAAATATTTTTGACAGAATACAATATCAACTTACTTTTTTCCCATCAGTAGTTTGGATCTCTGCTTCTTCTCCATTAATCTTTGAAACTTCTCCATCTATCCAAGCAACTGATGGGTCTTCAACCCACACCTGGGAACCTACGATGATATTTGTCATAGCATCCTGCAAATAAATTCAAAATTCCACAAGTTACCAGAAGTTTATGTCAATGAATAAATCACAATTATGAGTGTATTAGTAGAATCATATATCAGCAAAAGAATGAAATATACAGACTAGGTTCTGTAATGGTCCTGGTGTCCAATATAATAGCGACCCAAACCCTGATTTGAGCTACTTGGGTATGTGTACACTTTTGACCACAAAACAAATTTTGTGATCATGATGATTCTTCTAGTGTCCTATATCTGCACTTCCCGTTTAGACAGGATTTACTAGATTTGCACCTCTCTAAAAACATGTTCCAGGATAGGAGTTCGTGGAGGCGTATGATTAAGGTTAACAACTTTTAGGGGAGGGTGCAAGTGTATCTTAGCTTTGTCTTAGGGGCTCAGATTTCCCTACAATTTAAGTGGACTTTGCATGCTAGTCTTCTTGTATTTTTGACCATGTTATTTTATCATATTATATTTATTGCTACTTATCCTTTTAGTTTTACGTATTATTTAGTTATTGGTAGCTTTCTATTTCTATATGTTTAATAGTGTTTTTTTGTTTGTTCTTTGTATTGGAGCCAGAGGTGTCTCTAGAAGCAGTTGTCTTTCCCCACGAATATAGGAAGGTTTGCCTACATCCCACCCTCCCTAGACACTACTAATAGTTTTGCTATGGTGGGATTTACTGGGTACGGTTGGGGGGTTGTTGTTGTTGTAGTGTCCTACTTTTCAAGTTCTCTTTTGGGAATGTCAGGAATTGATAAAAAATAATATATCAAAATCTGTAACATTACTAAGGCTTTGGTTGAGACAAGTTCCTTTTCCTTGGCATTTTCCACCAAACTATGTTACGTTTTATCAGCCATAAGAATGATGGACCATATGATATTGACTATGTTATAAAAGGTGTTTTTTGAGCTAGGGGTTTCGATGGGTGCCGCCTCTCCATCTCCTACAATAGAGGAAAGGTTTGCCCTTCTCTCAAACGCCCAAACCAGGCTATTGAGTGGGATTCTACTAGGTATGTTTCTATATGTGTGTATGTCATGAGACGTGATGAATGGGGTAGCAAAATTTCAGTGGCAGGGCAACTGAATGGATATTAAGTTTAAGCACAGGACCACGGTTAGCTTCCATACATGTTTCTAAACTGAATAACTGCAGTCCCATAAAACCTCAAACCCATCCCCAATCATCCACAGGTGTAATCATAAATGTGATTACTGCAATAACAATTGAGACTAATGTTTATTTTTCTTGTAACATATTGAATTTGCAAAAGCATGTTTCGTAATAAAACCTTCTGGTATAAAAATAAGATAAATAACAACAAATTGCCAATTTACTATGTTGCAGTTGTTAAATGGTTGAATCCAATGCAATCAATAACTACTAACAGAAAATTGTTTGACCTAAACTAAATAACATGAATTCCTAAGTACCGTAAGCACGTATTTTCATGTTAATCTTCAAAAGTATATCAGAAGCATACATACCAGTCGAATATCAAAAACCAAGCTCCATTACTTCAAGCTCCTCCATCGAGTTTCCATCAAACGCCTTAGATTGGAATCCTTCACTGTAATAAACCGAGTGCAGTAACTCATTCATAGAGTTACCAAAACCCTAACAACGTCAAACCAACAGATTAAACCGTTCCAACGACGTTCGAGAAGCAGAAACACGATCTGAACCCCAAAAATCATCGACGAACGGCTTCAGATTCCTACAATTCCTCCAGAATGTTTCACATTACGAACAATTATGAACAATCGGTGTTTTGTCGCTGTATTTGACCTGAACGTCGGAAACGAAACAATGAAAAGGATACAGCGTGTGTGGTAAACGACGGTGCGCCACGTCGACGACGATGATGAGTGGATGAGTGAGCCGTTGATCGGAGATTGATTGAATCGGTTTGATTTGTGATCCATTGTTGTAAGAAGACGCTACAGATTCGGAGCCGCTTGAATTCTTGTGGAAATTGACGGATTTGTGGGAGGTGCTTGTGGTTGTGGCTTTCTCAAACGTTATTTATATTCAATGTATTGGCTATTGACAATTGAGGTCCCTCGACTCTCTTGTCTGAACATAACATGTCCTTAAACTAATAAACTAACGTTGTGTTCCCGAGTCTCATTTAACAAGAGAAATGAAAAGAAATAAGTGGAAAGTGAAAAATAATTGTGTTCCTGAGTTTTTTTATGGAGGGAAATGAAAGGAAATAAAAAAACTTTATGTTCCCGAGTTTTTTAAAGGAAGGAAATGAAAAGAAATGAAAGGAAAATTTTCAAGGATTTTCCTTTCTAACTTTCCTTCCAAAATAGAAGGAAATGGAAAGAAAAAAAATATAACACATAAAATTCTAACTTTCTTTTTATTTCCTTTGAACTCTGGAACACGAGAATTTAATATTCTTTCCCTTTCTCTTCATTTCTTTTCTCTCTTTTATTTCCTTTCTCTTCATTTCTTTTCTCTCGCTAATTTCATTTCCGTTGTTCTCTTTTCTTTTCTTTCGTTTATATAACACATAAAATTCTAAGGGGCTGTTTGACAATATCTGAATGATTAAATGTTGAACCAATAAGAGGTCTGAACCATTAAGTGCTGAACCATTAAGAGCTAATATATCGCTTAACTATTCAAAGGCAAATGTCTGACCAATTCAGCATTAGACCTTTTAACCATTCAACATTAGTATAATACTTAACCATTCAGAGGCAAATGTCTGAACCATTCAGACATTTGCTCGCGAAACAAACAGTTTGAACCATTAAGTGTTGAACCATTAAGAGGTTGATTAAAAGGCTGCCAAACAACCCCTAAGAATGTTTATTTTTGATTTGTTATTCTCTAAGTTTCGTTTAGGGATATGACATATGAATTTGGTTAGTTCTTTTATTACGACATGTTTCTATGGTTTTGGTGTTTCATTTGTCACTATTCTTTCTAATTTTTGTGTGTTTTCTGAATTTTAGATTTTCACGTTCAACTGATAACCTAATTAATGAAACAATGTTAATGTGGTGTTCTGTTGGATAATGATGCATTAGATTTTCGTAATGAAAGAGTCAATTTGTTGCTAGTAGATGAAACAAGAGACTGTCTTGTCAAGACAATATTAGTTGAATGTCGTGAAATGGTAGAAATCTTCATATGTGTTGTCATTGTTCTTGTTTTGTGTGTGTATAACGTTTTAATGCTCACCTAAGTTTTCTAGTTTATAGTTAAGCAATTATAATTGTAGATTTGGCTAGTTTTCTTGACCAATTTATAAGTTTGATATTCAGCTCCTGATATTGTTCAAAATATTACAGTAGAAAATACATGTGAAGTTAACTTCTAAGGCATTATCATTTATAGTATACATAAAAGTTATACGCATTCAAAAGTGATTATTGTTCAAGGAGAATTGTAACATAAACTATAACCACATGATATATGCATTAACATCTTCATCAAAAGCGTTTTATGTAATATTATGAAACTTGATCAGGTTTTATCGATTATCACAGTATTGATGTATTTACCTTAAAGGACATGTTTAACAGAATGTCAGCAAAGCCATGGGTACAAATCTGCTTATGTGCACTTGGCTAATGTCGATTTATCGTTTATTGCTAGTTTGTCTTGTGTATTATGTGTGTGCGTAATGCATGCTTATGTAATGTTAGTTTTTTTTATTGCTTAACAACTTTTTATAGTTTGTGGTGCATCATATATTCATATACACACCCTGAATATTAATTGCAAAATAGATTCTATGATTCACAAGGTTTTATGCATCATATTATTGTGTTTTGCTAAGGACCAAAAACATACATTTGTATTGGGCTTCTCCAATCATTGAATTCGGTCAAACCGTCTTATCATTCAGGCTACCACATGATCTAATCATCATACTATTTCCCATGACAATTTTTCACATAACAAGATGATTCGAACCTTTGTGGTATGAAACCACTTGAATGACGTTGCTCTGGAACATCAACATATACACAAGCCATGAGTCTCTTAGATCATTATTTACTCTAGATCAAAATACACGATCAATACCATGCGGACCATATCTCATATGACCTAGTTGACGTACTATAGTATAGTATCTAAGATATTAAAGTTCTATAAGAATCACCCCTAGGTAATGAATGATAAGTCCAACATAATATAACAGGTACTGCATCATACTAGAATAAGGGTCTCGTAGATGATATCCCTATTTGGGCCTAGTCTACTAGGCTTAAGCCAACCCTTATTAGACCCATTAGGGTTTGGCCTCTCGTATTTTATAAAAAGAAGTTTTAATTACTTTGGTAGTTATCAGTTCAGTTCAGCTCAACTTATTGGAAACCATAAAGGCGAATACTGATATCAATTCTGATAAAACCAATGGCGAAAACGATGATGTTCACTTATAACTTGTTTGGTTTATCACGGTACCGCAACGATGACTGCAAACACTGTAGCTTAGCATACTAAACAATACTCGATTTTATATACAACTATGTTTTCAAAAGAAGGTTATATCGACACGTTGGCGAATATTGAAGTTGGTATCGATAATACTAATGCGCCAAAATTTCCCCTCTTAATCGGTTCGATTCATCATGGTACTGTAACGGTAACTACACTCGATATAGCTTACGATGGCAAAATAAATAAATTTTTAATACAACTACGTTTTCAAAAGAAAATTATATCGAAGCATTGACAAAGAAAATAAAACCACCCGAGTATTCCGTGTCTAAAAAAAAGTCTGTGGTCGAAAGTTATTACCAATAAGCGAAATTATTAGAAAATAAAACGGGTTTAAATCCTAAATTATATATAATAAAAAAGGAGAGACTGAAATTAAAAAAAAAACTAACCCATTTAACTTTTATAACAAATTCATAAGAAACTAATGTTTTGAGGCCAAAGTCGGAAGTTATTAAACTAAATCTTGAGGGGTCAAAAAAGCAACTCCAACAAACCTTTGTGGCCAAATAAGAAAACTAATAAGTCAACTGTAGCAATCATGTTGTTAATTAATATAGTGTATAATGGGACTTGTGTCACGCACCGCTTATATTTCAAGCCACAATGGTCGGGATTCCGGAATTCTCTAGCAAGTTCTCGAGACTTCAAAGATTTATGTTTATACCAAAAATATCTCAAGAAAGATCTTTGATTAGTATAAGATTAGCCTTGAAATTTTCTTGTAAATATCTTTGTAAAATATCTTAGATATTTACATACAAATATCTAAGATATTTAGTATTAAGATAATTCTAGATTAGGAATAATCTAGATCTTTAGTACAAGTATAAATAGGTGGTGTTAGGTCATTCCAAACAACCACATAAGTGTTGTAATCAAACTTCCTTGTATCCAAGTTTCTTAAGCAATACAAGCGTTCTTTCTTTCAAGCTTTCTTGTGATCCTTCTTGTAATCTTTAGAAGTCGTTGAATCGCTGCTAAATTGGTGATCTAATCGAGATCAAGGCTGACTTAGTACGGTGACTAAGTGCCGCACGAGAGTTTGGGAATCACTCCGTGACACTTGGCTCCCTAACATTCTAACTTTTTTTAATAGTCTCTAAGGGTTGTTTGATAACTTCTAAATGGGTAAGTACTAAACCATTAAGGGGCCGTTTGGTTCGCAGAATGTTTTGCAAAGGAATTGGAATTGGAAATGGAATTGGAATTGGAATCTTGTTAAAATTGATAACGTGTTTGGTTGGTCAATTCTGAGTGAAATTAAAATGTTAATTTTGAACATTTCATTGGATTGTTAAACATTTCATTGGTAAGTGAATGGAATGTGAATTCCAATGAATGAGGAAAAATTTTCCAATTCCAGTTCCATCCATTGACCAACCAAACATGATTTTGGATGAAAAATTTTCCAATTCCAATTCCAATTCCTGATAATTATGTGAACCAAACGGGACCTAAGAATTTTGAATTATTAAGTGCTGAAGCAGTAAGAGTTCTGAATCATTAATAGCTAGTATATTGCTTAATTATTTAAAGGCAAATGTGTGACCAATTCTAGATAAAAGCTCTTAACCATTCAAACTCAGTATAATGTTTAACCATTCAAAGGCAAAAGTGCTAAACCATTCTGACATTTGATCACAAAACAAACATTCTGAACCACTAAATGCCGAACCATCAGACATCTAAACTATTAAGAGGCTGAAACAAACAGTCCCTGACCTTCCAACAAGCTGTTCATAAAATTATGGCCTCATCCATGTTTAGAAAAGACGAGAGCGACACAACACCAAGATTGTTCCGAATTGGAGACTTGTCACCATAGATATCGTGTTAGCAACTTGGATTTTTGTCGTAACATGAAACAAAGCTGTGTAATGTACACAATTTGTCAAGTTAAAGGCATAATCTTAATACTGTATTTTTTTGTTGTTGGTGATTTAAATATGCTCCTATATTTTCATGTAGGGAATTTCTATGGTGATTATTATGAGTCGCATTTCATCAACATTAAATTTTGTTTAAATTGAAGTAGAATTTCATCAACATTAAATTTTGTTTAAATTGAAGTAGAATTATATGTAATGATATCATTGTTGAATCAATTGTTCTTTTTATCTTGCCAATATCATGTGTACCATAAGAAAGTAAAAGAAAATATATATATTATTAGACTTTTAGTTTTTTAGTTATTTTCTTTTTAGAGGAAAGTCATTGATATTTTCTTTCTGTAAAATTTTATGCTTAAACTCTGTGATAACTTATTAAATCTTGCTTACTATATTAGTGCACATGAGTAAATGCTAGTGACAACAAAACACTCATAAAACACATTTGATATGTATTCACATTCTCATAAACTGTCTTATTATAACACGAACAAGGTAGAGCTTGTACGACACATTAAAAAGTCAACGAATGTCAAAACAACCCTCGAAAGTCGACCAAGGTTAAAACTTACTGTCCTAACCAAGCTAAGTCTCCGCTCTATTGAGTTTCCCTTTCTTTTGTGGGTGGCTGCCTTCAATACCTTCAGCAGAACTTGTACTTATATTCTCTTTAGATACTGACCACCTTATTGGTCCACTAATGCCCCCAGAGCCATCCCCAAAGACCGGTGAGGCTAGTCCAGACACTTCACCGTCTAGATTGGCCCCACTGGTTCCGGTTGGCACAATGCCAATTTGGCTCTGTAAGGCATGATGGGACACCGTAAAGGGAGACCGTTGAGCGACACCTAGTGATTGCGCCATCATATGGGCCTGTGGGACCATGTGTTGGGATTGCATTTGCATTTGTTGTTGCTGCATAGAGTTCATATACGGCTGCATCATCGTTTTTAGCGTGTTACGATCATACTATAAATAAAGTAAAAATAATATTGTTTGTATCATCACGTTAGACTATTACCTGAAGACGAATAGGCGATTGCTTTGGCTGACAATCAGCTATTGCAGCCAAGTACATGAGATTGTGCTGCAACCTAGTTTGGTTTCTGAAAAATATAGCACAATTTCCACAATCTTTATACCTTAGTATCCTTTAATTCGGTCAAACTAGCAGGCCATGTCGGTTGGGTGACAAGTCAAAAGAGGTTAGATTTGACCCACAAACACTTTCTCTATCTGCTTATTTAGTTTTATGATAATCATTGCAATTAATATGACTATAAAAACTATATTATAAATGATCTAAAGATGTAGTAACGTATTTTTAAAGGTATAAAAACTTCAAAATTATTATAACTAAAAAGTATGATCCAAAACACAAAAGTTTTATGCTCGCATCACGCGCTACTTTTCATAAAACGATAAAAGTTACCGGACAAGAAGAGTTTATGGTCAACCTGACTTATACCAAAGATATAGTAATAACGTGTTAACCCGACCCGCACCATCAATATTGTCAGTTTGTCACATCTAAGATCAATCACAACCCCAATTTACCCATTTACTAGTAAAAAGATTAATGGTTATTTCCAGATTTAACTGTTGGTAATATATAGAAATGACAAGGTACACTCACTCTGCACATTCACTGAACTTCCCAGTACTCTGGTTCTCCAGAATGTTCAAGATCAGTGCCTTGTTTTCATCCAAATACTACACAAATAATTGGTTACAAACTCAGCAGCTAAAAAAGATAAACTTTTTTTCTGATTCAAACAGATCTTGATGCGATACAGTGCATCAAGATCAAAAGGTGTTTGGGATTAAGTAAAAACTGTTTACCTGCTTATTTTAAAAGAAATAAAATAAGCAGTACAGTAATAATCCCAAACACCGTTAAGAGAAAAGAAAGATTAAGACCTGTTGGATGTGATCAGTAGTGACACTAGTGTTGTTGAAGGCACCTGTGTGTTGCTGCATCTGGTGCATGAGTTGTTGCTGCATGTTTGTATCAGTGATCTGAACTATCTTCTGCTCTACTGCTACAAACTTATTTAAAACCTTTATCAAAGTACAGTACAGACTACAGAAGCTTATTGTTATTCACCTGATAGATGTCAATGGCCCCTTTTATTGATGTCTTATTGCTGGTTGTAAGGCTTTTGAGTGCTATAAAAGTGTGTCAAGTTGTAGCATCTTGTGATTTTCTTTAAAGGTGTCATTTATTTTAGTTGTTATTAACAATTATACCTTATCTTGGGATTCTCCCTCACTCTATTCTATGTCACAACTCTATCTTTACATTTTTGACATGATCTGCATGTATCATTGTATCTATACTCACCACATTTCATGATCATTTACTCATAACATCATATGTGGTGTTTGGCATTTTGTTTCATATAATCAAGATCATATATATTTGAAATCGATTATTTGATCTTTAATAGATTAAATAATAAAATTCTGCTTTCATGCACTTGTAGCATATTTTTACTGCTACAAAAACGATCATTCCAAGTAGCCATTTTTACGACTTATATCTTTTTCTGTTGCTAATCCAGCCGATATCCTTTTAGGTCGCGATTTTGATCGCTTTACCTTTTTTAAATTACCATATTATTTGGTTATACCCCAATGAAATTTTAGAATATAAACGTATTTAAAAACATCCTGATGATTAAACGTTATTTCTCAGATTAAAAGTTTAAGTCCTATAACATCTATACAATATTATTCTAGAAAAACTGGAGTTGGTGGTAAGAAAGTCTAACAATATTTAAAAACTTAGCCATATATTTTTACAAGTTGTTAGGATATGTTTTTTTGGGGGACTATTATTATTATTATTATTATTATTATAGGTTATAATTCAAAAGAGAATAATTGAAGATTTGAAGGTGGGACCAAGAATATAAAGAAAGAAGAAGTATCACGTGAACGCATTGCATGTGTAATGGTGTGAGATACGAGGGTTCTTCACCTCGTAACACGCACTTGCTACGTATGCATTTATAAAGCGACATATCATTAACGTATTCATTATTTTGTCGCCAATAAATCATTAGTGTCTACGAGTATGTTTGTTCGTCGCTCCTAAATGACGATGCTTAAAATTTTGTATATTTAATTGGATGGTTAAACTAATTATAAAAGAAAAGAAAACCCTAATATAGACTGCATAGTACCAACTAGAGGTGGCAAAATGAGTGGGTTGGATTGGGTTAGTTATCTGGTCAGGATGGATTTGGGTCAAGATAAGTTTGGGTTGGAATGGGTTATTGAAAAAAATGGGTCAGGATGGGTTCGGGTTAGAACGGGTCGGTTTTAAAATTTACCCTAAACTTTAAGAGAGAATCTTCATAACATCTAGAATAATTTAACAATTAAGCAGCAAAACCAAAACGGGCAATGAAAGTAATCAAAATAACACTAACAATTATATTTATGACAAAAATCGAAAGTCATGAACATAAATCAGATGAACTTAAAACAAGAGGGAGACAACCAAATGCAAGTTATGAAGAGGGAGACAGGCGACGAGTGGATCCGGTTTTTCTTTAATCTTATTGTGATCACAAGGCTATCAAGAATATTAGCAAATCCAAATTGTTGAAACCGACGAATAAAATTAAAGATAAATATAGACCACGAAATCGATGACTGGTTTGGCCGGTTTCATGATTTTAAACCGAACCGTGAACACCTCGAGTCGAAGTCGGCGATCACATCATTAGATGAGAACACCAAACGACAAAGCTTGCGAACAATGAAATTTTTCATGTTTTTTATTATTACAAACATGGGTCTAAAGTTCATATTATGAAGTAGAGGTGCACAAACCGCGTTTAGAATCCAAACCATGTTGGGTTAAACCCAGTTCTGGTCGTGGTCAACAAATTCCAGACCGGGTTTGATCGGGGTCGTCTAACCCGGGTTCATATTATGTAATTTTAAATAATATGATGGATTCATAGTGGGTTGAACTGGGTCGGGTCGTGAAAAATCCCCCCGGTAGAAACCGAGTTGGTGAACGGATGAGGAACCCGGTTTGAAACGTCGGGTTATACTGGGTCGGAACCGGTATGAACCCGAGTTGGTTTCAGGTCACATCCTAAACCCGGTTTATTGTGCACCTTTATTATGAAGTTTAAAGTTTGAAAAAAAAACAAACAAAGTGTTAGGCTATTAATAGTTGGACAACTTACTATCCATTTCAACCATATTAGTTTCAAACATAAAACCCATCCTGGCCCATATTCTGAAATTTTTTGTTATTGATTCAACCCATCCTGACTTATTTTGAAATTTTCATATGTCCAAAATGACCTAGCATGTCATTAGAAACACCCATACGAACCCAAATTTAAGTTTATGGGTTGGGTTTGCCAGGCCTAGTACCAACGGTCGACATTGTTGTTGAAGTAACGTCTGCGAAACAAATTGAGATGTGATATCAGTCGCTCGTTAGGCTAAATTTTGCTTAGTCGTATTATGTTTTCCCGACTAATGAGTAATACTTGGTCGGGCTAAAAGAGGTGCATATATATATGACATGATATCACGTTATTTGTATATAGCTAAGGTGTTCCGTTAAGAGCAATTTACAATGGGGTCTGTTGAATTCTACAAACATCAACGTGAAGGGGGGGGGGGGGGGAGTGAGATGTGGGCCGAAGAGTGGGAAAGGTCCTTGGTCACCGTCTATGGTGGAGTAGGGTTGTTTCTGTGAGAGGGAAGGAGAGGTCAAAGTGTGCGGTCCTTGGGGTTTGGGGCGCACCTTGTGTTGCGGTTGGTTTTACTGTGAGTAACTGTAGTTTTTTTTTTAAACAGTGATAGAAATAGAACCTCTCAAGGTTTAGACACAAAATATTTACTTTATGTACAATAAAAAAACATGTTTTTTTTCCCTTAATAGTATTTAAATTATCTTCCTAAAATAGCCGAAATTAAAAATGTTAAGTATAGTGTGTAAAATTTCATATTTTCATCCAAAAATCATGTTTTCTTCTATTAAAATATACCTTAAAAAGAAGAATTTCTAAGTATTCTATGCAATAGATGATAACAAGACGGTACAGCTTTTTTTTCTTCAAGAGAAAACATATTTAAATGTAAATATTTTAGATTGGTCCAGTATTATGTATTTGGGAAAAAATTCGGTTTTATGACCAAGTCTTGGTTTACCGTATATTCTAATTTCTAAATAACGGAATCGGTCTCGTTTGTTGATTTACACCTTGCACAAAGTCACAAACAAAACAGTAAAGTAAACTTTTTGACCAATGTATAGTAATCAAATTTTGACTTCATGGTGAGGAAGAATGATGAAATATTAGTTCAACTGTGATTCACATTTCTTATCTTATATTTATTATATACATATATATACACACTCTCTGATGTATTATGAGTGTATATAATACATATTTAAATAGTATTTTAATATCTTATATTGTTAAGTATTTTAATATCTTAAATGCAAAATAATATTAAATATACTTGATGTGTGTATTTGTTTTGACTAAGTTATAAACCCAGTACATGGGTTAAATTACATTTTACAAAGTCATAAAAAATATAATTTATTTAAAAAAAATTTATTACCTTTAATGTTATTGTTATATAATATCTAAATTTATTGTTTATTGCCATTAATTAATATTATAACTTTTAATAGCATCGTTTAATGAGAGAAAAATACAAAAAAAAAATAATGAAGACGCATCAGATATTGAGTATTGACATGCATTCTCATTTGTTATTTTTTAGAGTTAATTTTAATTTTGTTCCCTAAAATTTAACAAAATTAACCATTTTCCTCCAAAAGTTTTAAAACATCAATTTCAGTCCAAAAGTTTATATATTTTGGTACTAGGTTATGTCTTAAATGTTTATATATTTGGGTACTAGGTTAGTACCCCGTGTATTACATGGTTTAAATAAATAAAATACTAAATAATTAGTAATAAAAATTTATAAATTATAAAACCATGTTTGAAAATAAATTATGATTATAATTGCATGTGAATAGCTACTTTATGTAAATAAACAATAATATATTTTTCTTAAACTTTTATTTTATAAAAAATATGGATTTTAAATCTTTTGTTTAAAGAAAAATGATTTTTTTTTGAAAAAAAGGTTTGTTTTATTCTGTATTTTATAAAATTTTTATTTTTAAAAAGTATGTTTTTAATTAAAAAAATAGGTTTTAATTTATTAAATTATATAATTTATAATTTGAAAATGACATGAGTAATATTGTTAGTATTCAATGTTATTAATAATAATATGAAGAAATGAGAAAGTTACTATGATATAACTTACAATTGTGTCAAGTCTTATTTAGTTTTTATATGTTATAGATAGATAGATATATAGATAAATAGATAGGCTAGAAACTCATTTATTAAATGGATTATAGTTAATAATAAACACGAAAAGTTACAATACGATATTTTAATATAAGATAGAATTAAAATTATATATACGTGATAATTCAAGAAATTAAATAATCATACTATTTTTTTAACTTTCTTATCTAAATAGTTTTATTTTTAAATATTTATTTTAATATTTTTTTATAAAAGAATTATTGTTTATAAAAAACCTGTTTATTAAAAACTCTGGTTTCTAATTATTCTGGTTTGTTTTAATTAAATTGTTTTTAAAAAAATTCATATTTTTTATAATATTTTTAACAAAGGATAGATTTAAAATATTTTGTTTCAAAAAGGTTTAGTGTTTTAGAAAATTTCATATTATATAATTTTTTTAATTATTTATATTTTAATTAAAAAGATATGATTTTTAATTTCCTTAATAAAATTTATTTTTAAAAACACATCTTGATTTTAAAAAATCTAGATGAGAGAGAAAGAAATGTATCAATTTTTAAAATTGATTTTTATTAAGAGAGATCAATTACTTTGAGTGTTTAAATTATTATAATACACTTTTAAAGGGACAATAAAGTGAATATGTTTAGGAGAATGATAAATGTTAAAAAGATGATTTAAGATAATGACAAGTGGCAAAGAAATCTTTTTTATTATATATTATAGATTATTATTATTATTATAACCATGTAAATATTTAGTGATTATATGCTTGAGTATTTAAATAAAATAATACTTAAATCAAAGATTATAAAGTTATATAAATATAAATAATAAATGTATATATTATAATATTAATTTAAAATATTATAAATAATATAATACTTAAAATAAATATATATTAAATAATATATTAATTGGGAAATTTTTATTAAATATAGGCAGTTTAGAAACTTTTGTATTTTAAGTAAAATTACAAGTATATCCTCGTTAAATGTTTAATGTAATAGTACTGGTAATATAGATATAGATTATTATCATCATTATTTTTATAAAAGGTATTTAGTAATTATAAAGTAAAGTATTTAAATAAGACAAAAATTATTTAAAAATTTAATAATAATTATTATAATTATATAATAAAAGTATTTAGTAATTATATAGTTAAGTATTCAAATAAAATAATACTTAATAATAAATTTAAATGTTAATTTAAAGAATTATCTATACTGTTATATAATAGAGAAACTATGGCTAGATTTATAATTTTACATTAATTTTAAGATGACATATGAATAGTTGCAAGCTTTAATGTGTAATGTCATAAAATTTATTCATATTATACCTTTTAAGCTTTAAATACTTGTATTCTATTATTTTCTAATTAAATTGAAAGTATAACTATTGTATTTAAAGTTATCTTAGCCTATCTATATATATACTACTATATAATACAACTTTTTGGATAATATTGTAATTTTAATTCATTTTTAAGACACTTAATAGCAATTTTATTACATGTGGTACAAATGATTATGCATAAACAATTTGTTATTTACAAATTTACTCATCACTATAATAATATAGATATGTTTGATATTTCACATTAATCAAATGTAAAAGCAAAATGAGAGTTAGCACAATAATAGAGAATTAGCTAAATACACATTTATAAAAATATTTATACCCCCGTCGCAGCGCGCGACTTTCACCCACTAGTAAATAATATAATATGTAATGTAGTGAACTAAATAATGTCACATGATTAAACCATATTAATAATATGTATTAATTGATGTATTAATTAGAAGAAGTTATTAAATGATGCAAAATAGAAACGATTGTATAAAACAACTGTAACTAATGTTTATACTTGATTATCTGTACTATATATTACATGTCTTTATGACCTTTTATAAAAATATATGTTTTGGTCTTCAGAACCGAGTCATTCTAACTCCATATGCTATATTTAATATGCTTAATCACGTTGAGTCACTGTCGCAACGCGTGTAATAACGTCTGTAAATGTACAACATCGCACATGTTTTATTTCTAGTCGTTCATATAACACGAAATCTATCTTACTTTCACCCCAAAACTGTACCCTACATAATTACACTCGTTCGTCTGTAATAGGTATTGCAAAAAAAAAAAAAAAATTTCCTCTGGTGGCGAATAAGATTTGTCAGTTTGTGAAGATCACTTGGAGTCCGCAAACCATCTTCTCAAATCAATACTCTATTGCAAGACTTGTTTGAACAAAACTCTAATCTTGGTATAGGTACAACCTCACTTAAGTGAAAAATGTTCTATAATTGCTCCAAATCGCTATCAATATTAATGGTGATAAATTGTCTAAAAATGTTATTTTGATGACGTGGCACATTTAGATTTGAAGGAATGATCGTATGTTTAAGGACGATAATCATGGTGCGAAAGTGATATTTGAAGATATTTGGATGTTATAATTTATCTGGATTAAAAATAGAGGAAAAATCATTTGTTTAGATTAAAGTTATTGACGCAATTTTAATTTTTTATATTTCTTTTTGTAATGTACTTTGCTAGATAGGTTCTTTATTTTTTCTACATAACTAGGTGAAATCCAGTACGCGCGTTGCGCGAAATTTGATTACGGCTTTACTTGTGCGTACATACGACCCGATTACATACAAAGGTTTTAGTTCATCGGCTACCAACTTTGTGATCATGCTGTGTTTTATACAAAAGTTACTTCCTGGCCATTTTTACGGTGGCACGATCTGACAGATTGTTGACTACAAAAGACGGTTTTGTCTGCAAAAAGATAGTTTTGTCTTCAAAAGGTAGTGTTGTTTGTGCAGGCTGTTGATATGTTCAAGTTGCCATAGGTTTACAAAAGGTAGCACGGATATATACAGACAACTTCAAAAGGTTTTTAATGATCCTTTTTACTCATCATTCGGTTTCTTTCTGGTTGTTGCGCCTGTTTTTTTAGAAAAGAAGGCAGTTAGGAAGTAGTTATTTAAGGTGTATTTCTGTATGCATTTATTTTGGTTGTTTTCTTACTTTCTTCGCAGAAGAGTGCTCATTTTTTTGATTGGCTTGGTTCACGCCTCTGCGTTGCCTAAGATGTCGATGGAGTTGTTGGCACCAGTGTGGTTGTTGATGATGTATACTGCATGTTTACCTCCATGTGCTTAACTATACAACGCAACATTCCTGTTCTACTGTTTTTCTGTACTTGAATATGGAACACAGCTTCTTTGTTTATAATAGAACGCAAGGTTGCATCTGGGTCTAGCGTAACTTTGTTATTCAGCTGTAACGGGTAGCCTTGAAGTATAGTTGGCACCAATATCGACCTGTTTAAACGACTAACTTCAAAACTATACAATGTTATTCAGCTGTAACGGGTCGTATTGAAGTAAACTCGCTGTGATTTTCGATCCACTTAAATGACTGATATTAAAATTTTACTTTATTTGCATCTCTTTTTTCAACCTGTAAAAACCACTAATTTTAAAAGTATACCTCACTATTAAGTTGTTATGTGTTTTATTGAAGTACACTTGGTGCCAATTTCGACCCATTCAAACGACTAAATTTAAAAGTATACCATATTTGGTTTTTGGTTCTAAAGTCTAGTGCACTCTGTCTATCTATAGTTTGAAATGGAACGGGTCAAAAGGATCAAATGGGTCAAAGTTGATCAAAATGGGTTTTCACTCTCTAAATGACTAAATCTATTTTAAAGTAACAGCCTAAAGTTTTCAACTCCCAACTACTTATTTAAGAGCCATTTAAGCAATTAAAAGTGTTTTTGAAGGAACAAAAATCAGTTGAAAATCCTATCAACTAACAACCGAAAATTACCTGATAAATTTGAAACAGCAGTCTGTACGCTGCCAATCCTCTCACTTGTGCTCAAACCTATCATAATTTACATATGTTTGAGAACCCAGCATAAGCACAAATCTGATAAAGATAAAGAAATTATCACATGTTTTTTTTGCATTTGTGGTCGGTTTTTATCACTTTAAATAACAATAACTCCAAACAAAATTAATTTTTTGACATAAATTTTTTTTTTACCTTATGTCTACTTCTTAAACTGCTTTCATTTTGTCTTCTTTGTCACAGATTTTCCTCAGGTACACTTAAACTCTTTTTGTCAAACAAATAAAGTCAATATTCATGACATCAATAAATTTTTTGATGCATCTATATTGAGTAATGAAGATGATCGGGTTACGTACTCGAGTAGCGGACATGATTGGGTGGGCTAGGGACCCGTCAGTGATACAATTAACTGTTAAAAAATCTATATTGATGCATAGGTTATCACCCAAAATGACACAAATCACTGTCTTAAAAAATTTAATGCACTGAATGCATTTGTCTGCTGCATCCAAGTTGTTGCTGCATGTTTGTACCTGTGATCTCCATTATGCAATTATTTACTACTCTTCTACTACAAAATTATTTAGAACTATTATAAAGTAAAAAAACTGATATATGACTCTGATGTTCTAACACTAAAAAAGGCTTATAATATATGAAACCAACAAATTTTAAAGGCTAAAAATCTTTTTGGAAAAGAAAAAAAAAGAATCCATAAAAAACTAATGCAAAAAGTGAAATCATGGAAAAAAATGAAAACATATCAAAAGTGAATATGACATCAAATAGACTGAACTTCAACCAAAGAAAACAAATTCACTTATACCTTGATTTCTGAAACCTGGCTTTTCTTATTTTTTTTTATAAGGTTCCAATCATCGCCTATTAATATGACTGGAATTGCCAACCTTCAACGTCTCTGCAAAGTATTAGACGAAACAAACTGATCATGTATAAGAGCTAATATGCGAAAACTAAATAAATTAAAATGTACCTGTTAAATGCAAAAGTTCTTCCAAGAGCCCAAACATACAATCTTTAGCTTATTAGCAAAATCAGCCTTCCTTAATTCTTTTTCCAATTGTGATATCTAGAAATGAGTTTCATGCGTCGACTACAACTCTCATTATTCTAGTCTTGTCTACATCAAATAGCCAATGCAAAGTGCAACAAACAATATCTGTCCTTACAACTGAATTAATTAAAAACGGCACAACCCCAAACACTTGCAAAATCAAAAATAAGAAACAAAGAAGGATCGACGATGGAAGAGATACACAATCAAACATTAAAAGCGACGGTGGAGCAAATACAACGCTAAATATCAGAATACAAAAACCTTTTGCAGCCAAGACCCTATATATGAATAACAATATGTTAGTGTTTGTGTTGAATAACTCAATTGGCCAACCTGTGGCTCACCAAGCAGGCTATCGATTAACACCCTGTAATACATGAGATTTGTATGGTTACAGAGGCTACAATTGAATCTTCCACTACCTTGAATCAACTATGACTGAAAGCAAAATCATAAACTATAAATTTCTACCAAATTTTGGGTGAAAATAAGAAGTAGACTTATACATGATGAATTATTGATAAATGATGGGGAAGGAAGAAAATTCAGTCACCTGTGCATAGGCGCTTTTGTGAATTGTGATACCAACCATTCAGGATTGATGCTTTTATCATAGACATAGGAGATTGGTTCAGTTTCTCTGGTCGGTAGCGATGATACACACAACCACCGCCATAACTCGGGTCACGGAAAGGGGAATACCAACCGACCACCCTTCGATTTGGGTAAACAAACCCCAACCACCACCATGCAGACACACTGGCGGCAGGGCCGTCACCGATAGACACCGGACGGTACACCGGTAGTTCCTTCCATGACGGCGGCTAGGGTTCCCCTTCCTCAAAGATTCCCTAACCACCACCGTGCACATACCGTAGTGACGGTAGGACAGCAAGCAAACGGAGGCCAGTTGGCACACCGACAATTCTTGCAACGGCCAACGGCGACGGAGGCAGCAACGATTCCCCTCTCTCTCCATAAGAGCCCCAAACCTCTCTCTCATCGGTAAGAGAAAGAGCTACCGGATGATCGGCGTTCATCGCAGCGAAACATACGCCACCTAAGGTGGCATGTACCACCGGCGGCGTCATCGCCTCTACCAGCAACAGTCGGGACACACCGCCCAGCACCAACACAAATACCCCTTCTCTCTAAGGAGACACCCATTTAAAAAAAAAAGGGGTAAAATGCAAAATTTAGAAATTCTGATGGCCAAACAACCAACTCAAAAAATCAACTGCTTCTCAAATTTTTTTTTTCTTATATAGGATAATTTTTACGGTTCAAAAAAAAAAATAATAATAATAATTACACTTGTTAATGTTTAAAACTTAAACCTCCCAAACCCTAATTCCTTCATCGGCCATCGCAAATTCTTCCTTCAAGTTCGCACTCTCTTCACTACAGGGTCGTTCGAATCAGGTTTTTCTTTTGATTTATAGTTAGGGTTTCTTAATTTTGTTCGACATTAGGGCATAATTTTGTGCTCTCTTACCCGTTAAATTACGATATCACCGTCATCAATTTTCACGTGAATCAACGATGAGTTAGTTGCATGTTGTTGATGATTCTTTCATATGTTTTTCACCGGATTTTAGTGATGGTTTTTTTTGCCATTGTTCGATCCCAAAAATCTAGTCAAAATGCTTCTTGATTTTGATAAAAATGCAATTTTGTTCCCGCCCAACTTAATTATCAAATTTGATATGTACAGAAAGAAAAGCAAATTAAGATTGTACTAGTTCTTTTTGTTAAATTTACTTATATTCTTAACTCTGATTTTGAATTTGTATCAATTAACAAAGAGTACCAAATCTGATGCATTTTGCAATTCTGAATTTGGTTTATAATAGATACTTGTTTCAGGAAAATTGTTCTAAATCTGAATTTGTAATGGACAGCCCTGTTCCATTGTTGTATAGTGATATGAAGGCTTGTGTTAAGATTCTTATTTTAAGGTGTCATTGTTGTTTTTATTGGTGTTATTATTCATTAGATATGTCACTTTGTGTTCATGTGCCATGTTGTTCTTCACTCATTATTGAGATTATCATGTTCGTGTAAAAATGTTGGCTTATGTTTTTGGTATGATGATTTTAATATGTTTGCTGTTATATGAACTCGATATCTAGTTGACTAGTTGTACATCTTTTATAATAGAGTGTATATAGGAGCCATAAAAATGTCGGGTAACACTGAGTTTGAGGATGTAGTTAGTTCATTTACTTCAAGTAGAACCCATTCTATAGTTTGAAATTATTTTGATAAATTATCGGTGACAAGACAAGGCAAAGAATACGAGCTGTACTGCATGTGGAAATATGTATAGTGCTAACAAGGGAACATGTAACATGAAAGGTCATATCCCTAAGTGTTTCAACCTTGATGAATCCTACTAACCAAAAAAATGTGTTTCTTTAGATCAAGTAGTGTATAGGGAAAAATTAGCATATTCTATCATTAAGACGGATCTCTTAAAAATATATATGATAGAGGATAGACAAATCTTAAGGAGAAGTTACAAAAAATAATTAGTAGAATATGCTTGACTACTGATTTATGGAGTTCTATCACGACAGACGAATATATGACATTGATGGCTCATTATATCGATGAGAATTGAGTTCTAAAAATAACGTGTTAAACTTTAAAGTTATACCACCCTTCACACAATGGTAAACTTTTAGTAGAGTACTTGATTAATTTTCTAGCAGATTGGGGTGTAGACAAAACATGAAAGAAAAACGTTTTCACGATCACATTAGATAATGCTAAATTTTTTTTACGATCACACTAGATAATGCTAATTATAATGATGCTTTAGTAGATTGTTTAAGCGGTCACTTGTGTTTGAATAATGTTTTAGTTTGTGATGGACATTTTAGTCATGTGTTGTGCACATGTGTTAAATCTTATTGTTCAAGGGGGATTGAAGGTAATTAAAGAAGCCATTAAGAAGGTTCAGGAGTCGATGAAGTTTGTTAGAGGAAGCACTGCTAGAAAGCATAAGTTTGCAGAATGTTTACACCATCTTTCATTACAATGCAGGAAACATGTGTTACAAATCATTAAAACTACGATTTTATTAACGACTTTAAGTTAAATATGAATAATTGAGGTTATCCTTTATTCCTTTAGGTTCTTAGTAGAAAGATACTTAACATAGCGGCAAATGATTATCTCTAGTTCTCTATTTTACAAGTACAGTCCATTTTGCACAAAGATTAAAATATCTTTTTTGTCCCATAAAAAGTACGTAAACCCTAAACCCTCATGTATGCTACACATGTTAGAAAAATAAATGTCAACAAAAACACCATATGAACCTATGAGAAAACAACTAATTATATAATAAAAGCCCTAAATACTACATAAGTAGAGAAAACAATAAAATATAAACAACACACATTATCATTTAAATCAATCTATATTTTAAACAACACATAATAACTACTTAATCATCCTCCGAATTAAACTAATCTCATGCCTTATCAGTAACGTTATAATAATTAACTCTTAAAATCTTTACCAATCACATAGAAGTTACAATGATTTTCTATAATTTTCTAGAAAACAAATAGAGACAGTTTAACACTCATAACAAATCTTCTTCAAAGCAAAAAACTATCAAACTACATCACACTTTTTCACGATTTTAACCAAAACAAAAGCATATTCCAATTAACTAAAGTTGAAATGAAAAAAACTAACGAAATAACACAAGATGATTACCGATTGAAGAACGAAACATAAATGTATGAAGTTATGTTGAATTTTTGCGGTAGGAGTGTGAGTCGCTTTTAGTGTTTGAAGAATAATAACTAAAATAAAAGGAGAAGTGTAAAAACAAGCAGCTGGAAGAGTTATTTATAAAGCATTGTTTGGAGAGGGAAAACAGGGAATTGGTGTGAGAATAGGCAGAAAAAACAAAATTCTTATGATAAATTTACAAAAATGATAGTGAGACTATTGTTTGATTTACGTTTTCAGTTTTTAAAGTTTGTAGTCTTTGGTTTTTGGGTTGAAAAATTATAACTAAAAACAATTATATACCATATCATGTTGCTCTTGAATTCCTTCGTGATTAATGAAGACATGATAATGCTTTTAACATTGAAAAATAAAATTGATCTCTAGGGTTTTAGTTCTTTCTTGGTGATCAATATTTATTTTGCAATCTTAAAATAATTATCATGTCTTTATTAATCAAGGAAAAATTCAAGCAATAACATAATGTGGAAAAACATTGTTTGTAGTTCTTTGTTCTTCAACCCAAAAACAAAGACTACAAACTTTAAGGATTGAAAATGTACATCAAACAATAGTCCAAACACCATTTTGTAAATTTATCACAAGAATTCTATGTATTTTCTAACCATTCTCCTACCAATTCTATCATTTTCCCTCTCCAAACATTGCCTTATAGATATCTCTTTTTCTCTACTTGTTTTCACAATTTTCTTTTAACCTATTTCGTCTTCATCAAACACTGAAAACGACTCACACTTCTATTGCAAATATTCAACATATTTTCGTACATTTCACGCCTTCTTCGATTGGTAATCAACTTTAGTTACCTCATTTAATTTATTCATTTCAGTTTTAGTTAATTGCAGTATGCTTTTGTTTTGGTTAGAATCGTGAAGAAATGTGATGCAGTTTGATTTTTTTTTGCTTTGTAGAGGATTTTTGATAAGTGCTAGTGTTTGTGTTTGTTTATTTTGGAAATAATAGGGAATCGATGTGACTTTTGTGTGATTGGTGAGGATTTTAAGTGTTGATTATAATAATGTTGTTGATAAGGCTTGACATTAGTTTTATTTGGAGGATGATTGAGTGGTTATTTTGTGTGTTTGTAGTATAGAACTATAGATCAATTTTGTTTATAATGTGTGTTGTCTATGTTCTATTGTTTTATCCACTTTTGTAGTTTTTAGGGCTTTTACTACATAATTAGTTGTCTTCTCATAAGTCATCAGATTTTTGTTTACATTTTCTCTTTCTAACATGTGTAGCATATGCTTCCTTCTAATAGTTTAATAATTTCTTTTTGGATTATATGGGAACTTTCCAGGTTGGAAGTTATGTATATTTACTAACCTTTACTCTAGAAAATACATTTGGATAGTAGTTAGGATCCATAAAATTCTTTATTTGTTTCCATTGTTCTGCATTTTGTATATTAATTGATAATTAATGAACTTTATATATCAAAATTTACCATTTTTGAGGTTGGAGGAATTCGTATGCAAGATATGGGAACTTCAGGTTACTATTTTCTACTACATGTTTTTGCACAATTTGTTCCATAATAGAGTCCAATTTTGATAGATTTTGAATATGTATGTTTATGTGAGTGGCACTTGAGGGTTGAGGTACTCTCTGTGAGGAAAAACACGTATTTCAAACTTTGTGCGAGATGGACTGCAGTTGTAAAATAGATAGAGAATAAGGGATAATCCTGTCTGCTTTGTTATGTATCTTTTTACTAAGAACCTAGAAGTTCATCTTGATTATTCATATTTAACTTAAATCGTTAATAATTTTCCCAATTCACTGTTAATATTGTCAATGATTGATGTTAAGTCTATATCAGGCTTATAATCTATTCATGGTGGGCGAAACTCTTTCGGGCTCATGTAATGGTGCTGTCATTGTACCTTCTAATCCTCAGAGGACTTATCAAGTTGTTGTTGCTGCCACGCGTGCTATGGGTATTGGTAAAGATGGGAAGCTGCCTTGGAAGTTACCTTCTGACCTTAAGTTTTTCAAGGATGTCACCATGACTACAACAGATCCAGCAAAGAAGAATGCTATCATAATGGGAAGAAAAACATGGGAAAGCATACCTCTAGAGCATCGGCCACTAACTGGTCGCCTTAGTGTTGTTTTAACTCGTTCAGGAAGTTTTGACATTGCAACTGCAGAGAATGTTTTAATTTGTGGTAGCATGATTTCTGCTTTGGAACTGTTAGCATCATCTCCCTATTGCCTATCTATCGAAAGGGTGTTTGTTATAGGTGGCGGCGAGATCCTAAGGTCTGTACAAACAATGCTGTATTCATATGTTGAGGTTTCTTGATGTTTATACCTGACTACTAGCTTTATTGCAGGGAGTCCCTCAACGGTCCTGGATGTGACGCCATCCATATTACTGAAATTGAAACTGACATTGAATGTGACACTTTCATCCCTGCTATTGATGCTTCACAATTCCAGCCATGGTACTCGTCATTCCCACTAGTGGAGAACAGAATTCGCCATTGTTTTACTACATATGTTCGTGTGAGGGACTCTGCAGTTGAAGGATCTGTTATGACTAACGGCTTCTTGTCTGATAGTAGCTCAGACTCAACAAAGTTTGATTCGAGGATGTACTCTTTCCTGCCCAAAAAGATATTTGAGAATCATGAGGAGTACCTTTACTTGAGGCTGGTGGAAAACATCATTTCTAATGGTGCTTTAAAGGGCGACCGTACTGGTACTGGTACTTTGTCAAAATTTGGTTGCCAGGTACTTTGAAGTTTATTTTCTGCAAACGGAAATGAACTTATACCTAGAAAGGATTACTTAAGTTCTCTTTGTGATACATGTAATTGTTTTCTTTAATTTGAACAGATGCGGTTTAATCTAAGGAGGACTTTTCCTTTGCTTACCACCAAGGCATGCACTTTTCTTTAATCATATTTCTGCATTATAGTTGAAGAATTCTGGTTGCTTGCTTGTCTTGGGGATACTTATGACGTCATTCTGCTATATTATCTGACATATATATGTATCTACTTTTTTATAGAGAGTGTTTTGGCGCGGAGTTGTGGAAGAACTCTTGTGGTTCATCAGTGGATCAACAAGTGCCAAGGTAATTTGTTTTCCAATAAACATTGTTCTACCTATTTCACCTGTCAATTACAAGGTAACTGCTCCCCTCGTCACACGAATGGTGGAGTGCTAACATATTTTTGAAAACAAACAACAGAAGGATTGATCCTTATTTATATGCTGTTTACAATTTGTAAGTATGAAGTAGTTCCTGCATCTATGACTAAAGTTAAGTTTCGAATTTCTTATCACATATTCACATTTGCATATGGATATTTTTAGGAATCCGTAAAGGTAGTTTTTTTTGGTCTCTTGTTGTCTTCTGTGAATGGTTCGTGTCTGTGTTCAAAATAAACTATACACATGTCGATTTATATCGGCATAAAGTTCCAGCACACATGCGGTGTCTGTTTTGTATGTAAACCAAAGTAGAATATCCTTCAGTTTTTGGCTGGAGATAATAAAATTTTGAAAGCCATCATTCTATGTATAGACACAGGTTGTGTTTGCATCTACAACTGTTGGATTCATTTTATTTTTAATGTCTCACTTATATGGTTATCAGGTCTTACAAGATAAGGGCATTCATATATGGGATGGTAATGCATCCAGAAACTACCTGGACAGGCAAGCCCACACCCTTACTTCTATTGGCGTGTTTGCCTTTTTATCTATTTTTTTTTTAAATTTAATTAATTAATTTTTTTTTTAATTTTATATCCGTTTTGTTATGTTTTGGTTTGGTTTTCAGTATCGGGTTGGTTGACAGAGAAGAAGGTGATCTAGGACCAGTATACGGGTTTCAGTGGAGACACTTTGGTGCCAGGTTGGAACATTAAGATAACACACATTTTTCACATAGAAAGTAATAAATACTTGTAGTAAAGAATTCTTATTTACAGGTATACTGACATGCATGCCGACTACACTGGCCAGGGATTTGACCAGTTGTTGGATGTTATTGAGAAGATAAAAAATAATCCAGATGACCGTCGGATGATTCTTTCAGCGTGGAACCCTTCTGATCTTAAGCAGATGGCTCTTCCACCTTGTCATATGTGTGCACAGGTATGCATATTAATCGTTTGGTGATGGTTCTTTGTCTCTAAGTAACTGATTGCTGTTCTTCTTTGCAGTTCTATGTTAATCAAGGAGAGCTATCTTGTCAAATGTATCAGCGATCTGCAGATATGGGTCTGGGTGTTCCGTTTAACATAGCGTCATATGCCTTATTGACATGCATGATCGCCCATGTTTGTGGTATGCATATATATTTTAAAATCTTACTAGTTTGGTGTTCTTGATATGTAACTACTGATTTAGAGACAATTGTAGAATATTTACAGCTTTAATTCTGAGTTTTTATTTTTATTTTTTTTTAAATACTGCAATCTGAATTCTGTGATTTCAAGGAGCCATTTGTGGTTATACAATATATATTTGTTTAACATATATCTTACCATTGCTCATGTACAGATCTTGTTCCTGGTGATTTTGTTCATGTTCTTGGTGATGCTCATGTCTATAACACTCATGTCAGGCCTCTGCAGGACCAGCTTAAGAAGCTACCTAAACCTTTTCCTGTAAGCATAACGTGCAGCTTAGTTATGTTATGCTATTTACGGTTTTTTTTTCTTTTAGAGGTGGCCGTTTTCTACTCATTTATGAATGGGTCGATTTTGGTTGTGCTTTGTCTCAAAGGGGTTTTAGAAAAGTAGCTAAAAGAGCAATGGGCAAATGGTTTAAACAATCTGAAGTTTTGTGAAGTCCATTTTTAATGGGCAAATGGTTTAAGATCAAGATTTCTATTGTAACAATATTGTTTTCCTAAACATAACAACCCATAAATAACTTGTAACAAGTTTAAATAAATGGACAAAAAGTATTTGCAACCCGACCTGGTCTAACTGTGTAGTAATGCACTACAAATGGCCTGTTTCAACCTGAACCTGTTTGACCTGTTATTCAACATTTCAACCTCCATGGTCCATCTATCTTGCCACTTTTAATCTTGATTAATTCATTATTAATGTCAATGAGTAAGTATAGGAAGTGCAGGACATGGTTGTAGTTCCCGCATTCGATTCAGTTTCCATTTTTTAATGTTTGACTGCAGACTTTGAAGATCAATCCTGAGAAGAAGGATATAGAAGCTTTTGTGGCTGATGATTTTGAACTCACAGGCTACAATCCCCACCAGAAAATAGAAATGAAAATGGCAGTGTAGAGGTACCTTCTATCTTCCGATTTTGGTAAGGACAAATATGAACCGTAGCTCTTATCCAATCAAAGTATGTATCAGTGTCTTACATGTCTTTATATGATTATCTTCTTTCTCGAACATGTCTTTTACTAGAGGTCGCAAAATGAGTGGGTTGGGTAACGGGTCAAAATAGGTGGGTGGGTTAACGGGTCAAAATGGGTACTTTTTAGTAACTGTCAAACGGGTACGGTTGTGTTAGGTCTACCAACAACCACAACCTTTTATTTTATTTAGTTCTATAAATAATTAGTATACTAAATGTGTTTAAAAAATAACATATTACAATGATAAACTATATTGTAATAATGAGATTTAGTAGGTTTTATGCATACTGAATGCACTTTGGATAACTTTCCACTTGTTTGACCCGTTTGGTTTCCGTTTCTGTCAACTATGTCTGAGAGTGTTTTACATGCAGGCACAATTATGTGTGGACTCTTAACGTCTAGTTTTTACGTAAGGACGTGGAAATGCCAATCTTATTACTTACATAGCAACCGGAAATCCTTTAACTTCTGCATATTGTTTAGGGGTTTAAGGTGTTTTCGTATGTTTTCTAATGACTTGGCTCAAATAACAAGTGCATTGTCATGCTTGTTGGCAAGAACTTGTATTTAACAGCCTGTTACAACATGTTATGACTTGTAACTGTTTGGTTATCCTGTGAGAATGAAATGAATCATTATTTTGTAGTGTTTGGTAGTTAGGAAAAAACGAAAGAATGAAATACAGTGGAGATGTTGGTGGTTGGGTTTACAAATTAGAACAGTTTACAAATTTGAAATTGCACCACTTTGACCATTAAGCTTCTGTAGGTTTGTCTTTTTCTTTAGCTGTATAAAACTTTCACCTTGATCTCATCAATCGTCTTACGAATAGAGATTTTGATAGTTGGAAATAACCTGACAATAGAGTGGTGGATTCATAAATTTCTTAAGGGGGGTTGAAAGTATTTGTAGATTGGTTGACTATAGCTAAGTATCAACTTTTTTGGGTTTGATTTAGATTGGGTCATACAATAAAAAGAAAATAAGAACATAGTAAAAGTACTCTCATTTGGAACGCACAAGTTAAATACAAGATTCTTGCAATTTTTCTCTATGGGTTTTCTTCATTTACGCAAATTGGAATTTACATGCTTTGTTACTGAAAGACATTTTGTAACACTTGATGTTATAGTGTTATACCATCCTCGTGCTTGGACAAACAGGCTTATGATTTAGTGACTAGATGAAATACGAATAAGTGGAGAGTTGCTGCGTTGGATCATTCTCACACCTTTGTTTTATGCATATTTATTTGAGAGATTAAATGATGTTGACTAAATTGATGATAAGACGAACCAACTATATCATTCACCGTGAGGTGTTGATATGATAAATATATAACTTTATATATCAAAATATGAAGCTTGTATAACAAAAAACATAAAAAAAAATACATAAACAAACTAAGGGGCTGTTTGGCAATATCTGAGTGATTAAATGGTGAACCAATAAGAGGTTTGAACCATTAAGTGCTGAACCATTAAGAGGTCTGAACCATTAAGAGTTAGTATATCGTTTAACTATTCAAAGGCAAATGTCTGACCAATTCAGATAAGAGTTCTTAACCATTTAGCATTAGACCTCTTAACCATTCAGCATTAGTATAATGCTTAACCATTCAGAGGCAAATGGTTCTTAACTATTCAGATATTTGCTCGCGAAACAAATAGTTTGAACCATTAAGTACTGAATCATTCAGACATCTGAATCATTAAAAGGCTGCCAAACAACCCCTAAGTTGACCCAAAAGTCGTCCGAGGTTAAAACTTATTGTCCTAACCAAGTTAAGTCCCCGCTCTATTGAGTTTTCCTTTCTTTTGCAGGTGATTGCCTTTAATACCCTCAGTAAAACTTGTGATTATGTTCTTTTTAGGTATTGACCACCTTATTGGTCCACTAATGCCTCCTGAGCCATCCCCATAGACTAGGGAGGCTAGTCCAGACCCTTCACCGTCTAGACTGCCCCATTGGTTCTAGTTAGCATGATGCTAATTTGGTTGTGTAAGGGATGCCAGTGCACCATAAAGGGCGACTGCGAAGCAAACCATATGCGTGATTATTTTAATTAGTCCATTCACATATCAACCAATAGCTAAAGTTTCAAAACCTAATCGTTAGAGGCAAAACACAACCCAAATCTGTCTAATTTTCTAGTGATTACCGTCCAATCTTACCTATTTGATGCTCTTATTTAAACTTCTCATTTGATCCTCTCAACTACCTTCTAATTCAAGATATATTTATTTTAAATTTACTAGTTTGACTCGTTAGAAACAAATTATATCATAATTGGCCTTGTTTACATTACTAGTCAAAATTGCATTTAAACGAAATATCATATGTTTTCTTGACCATTTTACATGTGAATTTTAGATTGACCAAATATTATGTATATGGGCAAAAACATAGGTTTTATGACCCGGTCTTAGTATACCATATATTCTAAAATCTAAATCACCGAATTGGTCTCGATTTACACCTAGCACAAAGTCATAAACAAACACATAAAGTATACATTTGACCGACGTAACAAAATTTTGACTACATGGGTGAGCGACAAACGATGAAATATTAGTTTGAAGACTACATTACTATTTTCAGTCTTTTGGTTTGCTTAAAATAATTATTTTCATTCAAAAGTTTAAAAATAACCATTTAGTTCATAGTTTCAATTAAGTAACGATTTTCATCCACTCATTTAACCTCATTCATGGATTCCGTAAAAGTCTCTTATGTGCCTCTCACATGATAAACATTTTAGTCAATTTAACTTGAAAAAAAAAAAACCCTTTTTGAATCCCACTTCCTAGACTCGACACTTACAATTGATTAACTTCACAACCTTCAATCATATGTCGATTGGCTTCACAAGCTGTGACTCTTCATCGATCGACTTCACAACCTACAACTCCTCTATCGATTAGTTTCACAAGCCGTGGACTCCTGATCGATCGGCTTCACAGACCTGCAACTCCTCTATTGATCCTTCAAAGAATTCGGTGTCATGGTTGTTTCGCTATGGGTACGTTTAAAAACAAGATTATGGGTTCGATTCTTACTAGGTTTATGATGCGTTTGTATTACTTTTTTTTTTCAAATTCCTGTTCATTGCCTTGGTAGTTCTATCTTATGGTTGTTTGATTTTAATTAGGGCATACTATATCTTTTTATCATGGAGACTTCTTCATGATATTTTTTTGTTGCATTTGGGTTTATTGGTTAAAATGGCAGCAACAAACATCCCATATAGAGAAAAGTTTTTTTTTTAAAATTAAACAGACTAAAATGCCACTCATGTGAGGGGTATATGAGGAATTTTTAATGGAATCCATTGATGACTAAAATGCCCTCACATCTTCTCTTCTATTTCTTTCTTTAACACAAAAATATCTGAATATAACTCGATTTGATAATTTAATGATTCAATTTAGACATAATATGCATCAATGATCTAATTAAAATATTTTTAAAACTTAATTAGTATTCTATGACATTTTCCCTTACATGTTTTTACCTAACATAAGTTTTAATCACATATATCTCAATTCTAAATTTAATCAATTATATACATACCAACCCTAACATTTTAATTACATGTAACCCTTACTTAAACATAAATATTACATATTTATCATTTTAAAATTATTCTATTAAAATAACTTATAAAATTATTATTTTACTCTTGTTTTTTTTTTTTTTTTTTGCTATAAAATTACATGTTTGCTAATTTTTTTAACTAGTTGTTTTTTCTTTTTAACTAACCGTAGGGTTTTAATAATTTGTTTACATTTCAGTACTAACTTTGTTTGTGTTTTTAATCTATTTGAGTAGCTTGAAACGCACATGGAACTACTCAAAGCAAACTCGTAAATATAATTGTGTGTTCAGATAATTTTGAATAAAGAAAGAGTGGGAGGCAACGTCTTAATATGCTTTGGTAACATTTTCTAAATGTTTCATATTAAGTTAGCTTTTAAATGACACCTACTCAATTGATTTCAGATAAATGTCACCCCTCAACTTACATCGATATAAATTAGTCACAATTTTCATCTCTATCTAAGCCACATAATATTTTTCCTAAATTTAAATAGTATGATTTATAAATCATTTTCAATTAAGATAAAATCATGATACTTTTCACAATTTTGTTGATTATATCAAATGTTTAATGCATTTTCAAACATGACTTACGGAAAACTTGCTCATCAATATTCAAGAGAAGACTACTACTTCAAGTCTTGAGTCGTTACTTATCCAAAAGGGAATTAGTAGCCCATCAATCAATGTCGTGTTGATCCTTGACCAACAATCCGGATGGTCGATAATAGTTTAAAAGTTCTTTTTAATTAAGTTCATCTAAAAGTTAAACAACTTTACAAATCATTTAAAAATTTGTTTGGTTTGCTTATGTTGATTTTATAAAGACTTCATGGATCATGATAAAATGCCCTTAAACATACATTTCTTGTTGCAATTAGGAAAAAAAAAACATACTTTTATTATTTATACAAACTCTAGATGAGACACATAAGCTTTAATTAGAAAACGCGGGATTGCTTTACACTTTTCTTTTTGCTAAAGAAGATTAAGTTTGTGACGCGTGAGGTATTAAGTTTTCGCACTACCCATGGTTAAGCATTGTAGGTTTTCTTTGCTTCATAATTATCAGATCATTTTTCCAGAAACTTAGAGTTGCTCGCACGGGAACATAGTAGTTGGAATTTTTTTTTGTAGGAAAATAGCCAGAACTTGATTGGAGATTAATATTGAACTTTATTTATACTGTTGGAAATTGGCAGAAAAGATATTTAATTTTGTCAGAATTGGTTGGGAAAATCTTACGACATGCATTTTTCTAACAAAATTATATTTGTTGAAAATTGCTATTTACCACACATTTTCTAATGACATACAATGTGCCAGTTTTCCGGTGTAATAATGTAATCACATGAATTTTTCATGATTTTGGAGTTGCTCTAGAACATAGTACACTACAAGAATTTTACCTTATAAAGGCGTCTTTTATAGCGATGACACAGGTCTGCGCTATAGATCAATCTATAGCGTCATCGCGCTATAGATCTTTATAGAAATTTAAATAGTCAGACCTTATACCAACAACATGTCGCAGCTACAAAGAAGGGTAGATTGGAGGGAACTAAGGCGCCAGACCCAAAAGTTATTCCGAAGACTTGTCGTCAGTATAGGTAAATTAGTAATATATATATATATTTTCCTTTTTTATATAATGTTGAAAAACCAAAAAAGAAACAGCACCTTTCAACCCACCTTATAACGTCGATATGTAGTGAGTGCCTACGAAATTTTCTTTTTTAGTTATTTTTATTATTTAAATGACCATCGTCAGATTAATGGGTTGATCTTAGGCTTTTTTTAATTACAAGAATCTGAAAACAGATTAATGAATCGTTAAACCTAGCAAATTAATTAGTTCACATCACCTAATTAATTAGTACCGTTTATACCAAGTCAATATATAGAAACAAATTTCTTTACATTTTTTTAAACGCCGTGTATGTTAACAAAATAACTGTGGGCTTTCTACATTTGAGACCCATTCAATTTGAAAAAACAAAAGTTTTATTTCGTCAAAGTGATGCAAATTTCTTTTTTCTTCAGTGACCGAATTCATTTTCAATAATAATTATTGCTTGAAAATCTACCAATATATGTTTTAACTAAAAAGTTATTACATTATAACACAGATTAAATCGGATGTTGCATTAAAGAAAGAAGTTAATATTTTGATAATTACGCTCGTTGGTTTTGTGGTCATCTTCCTCAATTGCTAAAGAAAACAAGATATTTCATACATACAAGTCTACAATTAATATATACATGCATCATATGTGTAAGCTTATAATATCATAAATATGAACACTCATAAACAAGAAACCAGCTGGTTATTGTGAAAACATTAAAAAGTAAATGTAGAAGTAGTTATGTTCCTTGCAATTAATTATGTAGTTTTTTATTTTTATTTTTTTTAATATTACAATAATTATTTTAACATAGAAATTTAGACACCCTTTAAAACAAGTTGAATAAGAATATCTTGTTATCAAACAAAGCTATAAAATGCACCGCGACATTTCAAATTAAAAATCTTTTTTTAATATTCTTGTATATATATATTTTTTACATATTTAGGAAAACCCAAAATACAGTCAAATCTCTTATGATACATTCCAAATTAAAAAAAAATAAAAAAAATAAAGTCAAAGTCAAAGCATATGCCCATTGAATTTGCTTATAAATAACTTAATAAGTTTCTCTGTAATATTATCCACCAAACCCTAACAAGTTCATCCTTTTTCTCCTTAAACCAAACTCATTCACCCTCAACAATCAAAACCCTAATCTTGTAATATATACAACAGATTACACTATCAAAGTTTTCCTCCTTAGATCAAACTGAAGTTCAACAAGAAACATGAAGCACCAATACTTCCTTTCTATAGTTATAACAACAGCAATTGGTATATTATTATTGACTTGCAGACCAACTGGAGCATGCAGGCTATTAGATGGAGATTTTGAAGAACCATGGATGAAAAGAGGATATCTTTTGTTGTCATCCTTACAACAAAGAAGGCCGGTCCGATCACCAGGAAACGGTTGTAACTGGACCGGCAACGGAGGCAACCCTTGTGTTGGCTCCAAAAAGACCGCCAGTCGCCATGGTTCCGCCGCTGTCCCGCCACCACCTCCCCATGAGTTCAATCAATGGTTCAAGTAGGAGATGCTATTAGTTAGCCACCGGCCATGCATGCATGGTGTAATTAAAAAACATTATTTTAACTAGTTTTTTATTCAATGGTTAAATAAAGATTGATAAAGTCGTAAATCAAACTCTTGACTCTTGACCACAGTGGTCAAATTATTATATTTTTATGGGCCATTGTATTTTGGCTATATGCAATTATGCATATCATGTTATAATTAAATAAATGTGTTTAATGTTAAAGTTTACTTACTTTATTCCCTCTTAAATATACATCAAACATTTTATTACATTTTGCATAGACATATAAAGACACCAAAACATAATAACAAAAATAAAAAACTAGCTAGCATATTCATTTGCAAGTTTTGAATTACGACTTCAGCAGCTCCCCTTAACTAAAACAACTTTAATACCAAGTTTTCTTTAATTGGAAAGCTAATTAAACTTTTATCATTTGGGTGTACGTCTCAACCGTATCAAATTGGTATTGATAGTTTGCCGTTTTATTACTTCTCTCTATACAAGGCTTTCGTATATAAGTGTCATGGGCTCTTTGGAAAAGATAAGACGTAACTTTTTCAATCGGGGATCAATTTGTTTATACAATAAGTACCAATGATTTTAAAACCGGACCGGACAGTGAACAGGACGTCTTACCGGTCCGCTGGTTGGACCGGTTCAACCAGTCGGACCGGATATAAGAACCGGATAAAATTATAATTATTTTTTATAAATATATTTAAAAATTACAAAAAAAATAAAAAAAATATATAAAAAAACCGGTTCAACCGGTCCGACCCCCGGTTCAACCGGTCCGGTTCCCGGTCCGACCGCCGGTTCGACTGGTTCAACCGGTCTGACCGCCGGTTCGACGTTAAAACGGTTTTAAGCACCGAACCGGACCGGATTGGAGTCCGGTTCCCGGTCCAACCGGTCGGACCGGCCGGTCCGGTCCGGTTTTCAAAACCATGACAATAACTATAAAATCTGATGGATGACCTGGGATTGGGTCATAAAACCTAAGGAGAAGAAAGGGCTAGGCATTGGACTTTGATGATTGTCGTTAAGTAATGCTAAAATTTAAATAACTTAAATAGCTAGGGTAAGTAGAATATTATATCTACGAAAAGCATATGGTCAGTGTTATATTTGATTTGTGAAATAAAATGAAAAAAAAAAATAAAAAATTGAAGATTGTTGTAAATAATAAACTATAACAAGCAAGAAACAAAAGAAAAACACAAGAACACAATGTTCAATTGAAAATAAGATAAACAGAAGATCACATTCGTTTTCAATATCATCACTGACCTAGAGCATAAACTATATATTTACACACCAAACATCCTTACCTTAACTAAACTAACTAGAGGGTATTGGGCACGATCGGTATTCGTATGATAACTTGTTTATTGAATTAACGCGAAACCAAACACACATAAAAAGTTACTCGTGTTCATGTGTTAATACTTACAAGTGTTGTAAAACTCGGCCTAAACGGCCGAATACTCAGCGCCTACTCGGAACTCGGCAAGCCAACGGAGCGATATCGTCCTAATCGGCCAAATAAATTCGGACTCATTCTAAGCGGTCCTACTTGGGTGTACTCGGTCTATGCGGTTCTACTCGGTCTAGGCTATCCAACTCAGTCTAGGCGGTCTCAGTCCAACTTGAATAAGTAAGATTTTCACTGTTTTTTAGCTGTTTTCGTTATTTTTTAACCAATTTTCATTGTTTTTAACCAATTTTTGTTGGATTTTAATAATTTTTCATTGAGACAGCTTGAAATATGAGAATTAAATGATTATTATATCTATAATATTAAAAAAATAATTATCAATTTTTGAATCTCATTAGTGTTTTAACAATTATAATAATATTTCTGTTCACGCACTTTCTTATAAATATTAGTAAACTCGTGATATTTGACATATATATAATTTACCAAAAATAATTTTCCTTTTATAATTTAATATGTTCAAGTACTCCCCGCCTAGGCCGAGTACTTGCAACTTTTCAATCGACCGGGCTGGTGGCGCTTAGCGACTTCTGCAACCATGATGCTTACAACTATTCACATGCTTGAACATAATATCATCTAATAAAATTGTGCTACCTCTTGTTAACTCGATAACAATGGAAATATACAATTTGATACATTTGACACAACATAAATACACAAGCATAAACATGAATCCGCACACTGCAATTCAAAATCACATCAAATGTTGAATATAACCATCTATCAAAGTTAGACAATATCATTAAGCAAATCATAATCCAGGTTGTGATCAGGCCATCAGGGGGTATTACACATGGAGTGATAGGAGGCAAGCATGATGTTAAGAAATTCTTCAACAATTTTGGATTGTGAATAAATGTCATCATTACTTGTACAAATCCTCAACCTCTTGCTCTCATATGCAATCCACATTTGTTTCTTGATGTTTCCATATGTTAGTATTAAGGATGAGGTTTCTAGGTGTTTCAAAGACTCTCAAAGCCGTTTTTGCCTAATAAAGACCTAAAACCAACCTTTTAAGCAGTTTAGCGAGGTGTGTCAACATCATTATCTTATTCTTTCCACCTTCAACTAGAACAACTTGCACGTCATAATCTTTGTCTTCATTCTTTCACTTGGCTTTTTCAACAAATACCTTATCTCTATTTGTTATAATCCTTTTGTTGTCTAGATTGTATAATTTGTAAGTCTTATCTTAAGAGCAACACCCAACAAGGATACATTTGTTTGGCTTTGGTCTAACTTATTGTTACTTAAGTTTTCAATCAATAAAATATGTAACAAAAAAGCTATAAATTAATGACCTACAACGGATTCTTATTGTACCAAGGTTCTTTTATTTTTTTTTTTAAATTTTTTTAAGTTTTTATTATAAGGTGTTCTACCAAGTATTACTTCATGAAAGGGCCTTTATTTATTTTTGAATTCAATGGTGACGATGATTTTAGGTTTGATTTTTGTGGTTCATATTTTATTTACCATAGTTTTGGGTTTTGTGAAATTGTCTTTTAAATGTTTCATTGTCTTTTAGATGTTTCATTGTTTTTTCTATATGATATTCTTTTACGATCATTTACGTTTGCATGTGTGTTTGTTGTTTTTAGAAGTAGCACGGATTGTTATATCATTTAATGGGTTTTTTCGTTGTATCGCGCAATGTAAAATTCATTCATTTACTCTTTTAGTAAACTGCTAGTGGGTACGCATTGCGTTTCGCGATGGATTATTTTTTAATAGAATCTGTATAGAAACACAAATAGATATAAACATAAATATGTATGGTTCCGTGAAAGTAGCGTTTAAGATAAACGAAATCTATTTTAGAAACCTATGAGAACGGTATGTTATATAGTCTAAAATAAATTAATCTTCAAGAATGAAATAATAGAAAAACTTAATTTAAAAGAAAACTTCAAAAACTATTAGGTTTTGTTAAAAAAAAACTATGAAAATAATAAATGTTACTTTGGACACGATGAATCTAATAATATATCTAAACTTTACATATTAACATATTAATTGTGCTATTTAATTCTTAAATAGAAAATCATGTCTCTCCATAAAAAAATAGTAATAATCAAATATATTATATAGTTATCTAAAATATTAAAAAGCTAAAAAAATTGAATGATGAAAGTATTGTCTTTATTCTTAATAATTAATTTCTTCATGTATAGTGTGAAATATGAAGCTAATTATGTATTTTTAGGACTAAAACTAGAGAGGGGTTTAACATGCCATATGATCAACTGTTATCATTAAAAAAATATTAGAAGACGTTGTGTCCTTGTGTGAATCTCTAATTGAAATGTAAGGACAAATGTTGGATGTATTCAAATTCAGCTTAATTACATTATTTTTTGTGTTTAATCTACTTAAAGACCGTCTATATATCTGGTGCAAGCTGTATTAATTTACTTATTTTCACGTTTTACTTGTAATTATTAATTTAAACATAAAATTTGATGATGTTTCTCTTAAACTATTGGTGTTTTAAATACATTGAAAAAAATGATATTTTATTCGCTAGATATTATATTTATTAAAACTATTTTAAAATGAACATTTAATGTATGTGAAAATTTAAACTAAAGTGGATTGGAGTACTAAAATTATACTAAGAAATGTCCGTTCAATGTGTTCAACTTACCTCCTCAAGTAGTTGATCATGTGAAACTTCTTGCTAGAAAAATTAAGTATTACCAACTACCACTATCCATTAGTAATTACTGATAAAACACATTACAACAATGCATCAATCAACCTGTAATGTTGAATACACCATTACACACGTTTGACCCACCGCTATTAACTTGTTCGTCAAAATCAACTACCACTTTTTAGCAACCTAATAATGTTTGACACATATTGTTCTAAAGGTATGGATGAATCCTTGTGTATGTTTGACAAGCTTCTATAAAGTCATGCGTCAAAAACAATTACAATGTTACAATATCCTTGCAATGTTTGACACTTGTTTTAAACATTTAGATGTGTCTTTAGAATTAACATCACCACCCATTAAGCCACCAAGGGATAATGTTTTTAGAACCGGACCAGACAGTAAACTGGACGCTTTAGCGGTTGGCTGGTCGAACCGAATATAAGAACCCTATAAAATTATAATTATTTAAATAAATATATGTAAAAAAATGTTGAAAAATTATAAAATACATATAAAAAACCGATTCAACTGGTCTGGTCCTTTGTCCGACCGCTAGTTTAACCGGTCCGACTGCCAGTTCAACCGGTCCGACTACCGGTTCAATGTCAAAACGTTTTAAGCACTAAACTAGACCGGATTGGAGTCCGATTCCCAAAATACATAGTTTTTTTTAGCGGTGGGAATAAAATTATGCATGTGGTTGTAATATTTAAAATTATTAGACCATCCCAAAAAACAAAACTTTTTTTCTTCAAAGTAACAACTTATATATATGACAAGACTAGCATCAATATGTTTGTAGTCTAATGGCATCCACATGCCTATATAGTCATGTCCCTTCCTATGAGCTCGAAGGTTCCAGTTTCATGATTGGCATAAGTGTAAACTTAATTGCAGGAATAATAATATGTGTTTGCTGTTTTAAAAAAGACAAAACGCGTATCAGGTATTGCTTAAAAAACAAAGTTAAAGATACGTGGGATTAAAAAATCAATGAAAAACATTTCCGAAATCAAAGCACCAAATTATTTGCTGGAAATTTTATATTAACATCTCTATACTAATAAATTAAAATAAATCCGTACACTTGTCATCATTCTAGGCTATCTAATAATTGATTTTTCCGCTTCTCTCTACTTTTTATTATGAATGCTATAATAGCTATTTATTAATTAATAAATATCCATAATTATAATTTCAAATATGTTAACTTCAAATTTTTAAATATGTAATACATGAGTTTATTCAATCCGTATAATACACAATATTAAAGACATAACTTTTTATATTATTAATCATGTAACAATAAATTTATTTAGCACGTATATTACATGAGATTGTAACCTAGTGTGATATATATTGTTTGGTCTCGTCATCATAAAATAATATATATGCTTAATTAGTTAATGTTACAGTTGCGATATAGTCACTCCACTAAACACAAAGAAAAACATATATACTTTTGGCTAGCCAAAAAAAAAAAAACACAAACACTATATGTGTCACCCTTTTTGTGTTGTCTTTTAATTCGACAATTAAAATGTTTTAGGAAATAGGAATTGTTTATTTGTTTAAATATTTGTTAGATAAAAGTCAACTTTAGTAATTCAAAAATTTAATAAAACACGCGATTATCGTTGAACGCTGGCCAACGTTCGGACCCAAGGGAATGAAGAAGTAAGAATTCTTCAAAGTCAAACAATTTATGTTCCACCCACCGCCAATACGTTCAACAAAACAGGTTAAGGTTAAACACACGTGTTGAATCAACATTTTTCAATTTGATTTGCTTTGTTATTTTTTTATATTTGTATTGGGCTAGAGTTTATTATTATTTAAAAGGAGCTGTTATTAGGCTATAAGGAAAGCTAGGGCTTAAGTTGTGAATTACTATTTAGAAGGATATATTTGACCCGAAACAGTCGTTATGCATACCCGGAGAGTTTCAAGACTGAAAACCCTAGCCCCTTCTGTTCTGCTTTGATCATCAAAGTTCCAGAGGATATCATGATGATTTAGATGCTGGTTGATCAGTTTGATGATCGAACATACACATCTTTTGGAATCGTTTCCACCTCTTGATCGTCTTCGTCTCTCTTAAACCATCATCATTTATGTCTATATTATCTCCATCCTTTGAGTCTTGAGTGATGATAAATCGTCTTCATTATAGTTTAAGAGAGTTTATGTTAAGTCCATGTGAGTTTATCTTTCGTTCTAGGTTAATCATGATGTTTTTGTCTATGGTTTGCTTATTTCTTGGTTCTTAGTGTAATCGATGATGTTGAGTTGGTAATAATATTGAGATTCTTACTTTGTGATAGTTTAACAAAAGCCATCATACATTTTTCATTCTTACAATTTATTACACCGACAAACGAATCCGTTAAAATAAAACGGTAAAAGTGGGTCCAATTGATAATCCCTTGTAAAACAAGGCACGAGTAATGCAATTATTGACATGTTACTGACAGAAAGTACCATTGACAAACTAACGACAACTACATAAGCGTTGCAAAACTGACACGTTTGGTTGATGGAATTTTTACCAACGTATTATGGAAAAGCCTGTGCTGTATTTTATTCGAAGTCTTATCCTTAGTGTTAAACCGGCGGATTACCTAGGGATTTTTTGTTGGAAAAAATTTACCATGGACAACGGCTTAATATAGATTTACTAGTATTGGTGGGTATGTCGGTGATGATCTTAACTTCTTGGTTAGGGTGATCGTTGTTAATTACCTACATTTTTTTATTTCTTTGAGTTTTTTGTAAGATCCGAAACTGATTTTTCAGTAATTACTAATGGATAGCGTTAGTTGGTAATACCTAATTTTTGTAGGAAGAAGTTTCAAATGATCAACTACTTGAGGAGGTCAGTTGAACACATTGAACAGACTTTTCTTGGTATAATTTTAGTACTCCAACTTAGTTTAAATTTTCACATACATTAAATGTTCATTTTAAAATAGTTTTAATAAATATAATATCAAGCTAATAAAATATCATTTTAATCAATGTATTTAAAACACCAATAGTTTAAGAAGAACATCATCAAATTTTATGTTTAAATTAACAATTACAAGTAAAACATGAAAATAAGTAAATTAATACAGCTTGCGCTAGATATATAGACGGTCTTTAAGTAGATTAAACATAAAAAAAGTTATGCAATTAAGCTGAATTAGAATACATCCAACATTTATTCTTACATTTCAATTAGAAATACACCAGTACACAACATCTTCTAATATTTTTTTAATAATAACAGTTGATCATCTGGCATGTTAAACCCCTGTCTAAATTTTAGCCCTAAAGAATACATAATTAGCTTCATATTTCACACTATACATAAAGAAATTAATTAATAAGAATAAAGACAATACTAATAACATGCATCAACTAACTCACTTGAGAATCAATGAACTAGATATTATTTAGTTCGTAATATGTCTCAAGCTCCATAAGGCACCATCATCAGTTTCCGGTTTGTGGCGGTTCCAACGGAAACCGCAAACGATGGTGGTGAAGGAGAAGACGTTGTAGCAGTGGTCCGATAGCGGCCCGCGAAGGCCTTTTCATTAACAGGCGGTCTGCAAGGGTTTCCACCGTTACCAGTTTCATTACAACCATTTCCAGGAGTGGGGGTAGGGGTGTGGCCAAGAGCCTGTAAGAGCGCGAGCCGAAGGCTAGGTTGGTCCACGTTTATGGTTATATGGCTCGCGCCACATGGCTCCACCGCGGTCAACAATACAAGCAATGATGCAAATATTAATGTTGCCACTTCAAGAACACTAATGCTTTGCTTTTGCATGGTTAAATTGTTTCTTGTTCACCAAGGTTCTTGCATGCAACACTCGATCTGATCTCTCTCTTTTATTTTATGTTCCTTTTTTGATGAAGATGAGGGTGAACGAGAAGTACTATTTATAAGGTTTAGGGTCCGATGATAGAGGTTACGTGCAACTGAAGTCAAAGGGTTGAAGTTTGAATGTAGACCGGTGGAATGCGGTTTAGTAGGTAGAGATGTAATTTTTTTTAATTTAATTTCTCTTTTTAGTAAAACTAGCTTTTTATGCTTGTGCGTTGCGCCGGCTCGAATACAACTCATATCGAAAATTTGTAACATACGTGGAAATTAACACATCGTTACAGGATATTTGAAATATAGAAAACAATTACGATCTTTTGAAAAGAACTAAAAATATATTATACTTGGAGTCTTGGACCACGGGTTTTGGCCGCACGCTACGGAGCATCACAAATCAAAATAATTAGCTTTTAGTTTACATGTATGCAAGTTAACAATTTTTGAACAACTATTAATTAAAAAAGTAGCTGCGTGTGTATATATCGATGTTTAAGAGGGGAGGGGGTATCAAGATTATAAATAATAAAAAGGTAAATAATTTATTTACATTATTTTTAATAAAAATAATTTTTATTATGATCATGTTTTTTTAAGTTATATTATAAAATTAAATAATTTTATTAATTATCTTTTATTTAAGAGTATATTACAAGATTTATTAAAAAAAAACTTTCTATTTAAAATTGTATACACATGTAATATGACGTGTGATATACACAGGGGCGGACTTACCATTAGTGGGGAGGGTCATCCGACCTCGCAGAAATTTTTTTTATATGTAACGTGTTTTGACGTTATTCAATTGACTACGTATATTTTTCAACTTCGACCCCTACGAAAAAATTTTACGACCCGTATGAAAAAATTTTACGACCCTTAAACTCAAAAAAAATTTTCAGAATATTAAGCCTACTAAATATAACTAATAGCTTGTTTTAGTTTAAAAAAAAAAGCACAAATATAATCACTAATAGGTTAATTTGTTATTGAATCTGCTAAGCCCATTTATTTAATTAAAAAGCCCAATCTATATTTCAACACGGTGCTTGATATGCAAATCCAAGAGCTTGACGACCGCTTTAACGAGGTAACCTTCGAATTGCTTACGTGTATGGGTTCTTCAAGTCTGCTTGATAATTTTTCACAATTTGATCAATCAAAGATATTAAGGTTGGCCAAGATGTATCCAAGTGATTTTGATTATAATGTTATGAATAAATCCCCTTCTACATTGATAATGGTAGAGCGAATACAAGATTTTCCAAGTTAAATGGTATACCTAATCTTGTAAAGTTGATGGTGGAAACCCAAATGCATTTTGCGTGTCCGTTAGTCTATTGCTTATTAAAGTTGTCATTAGTTTTACCGGTTACAACGGCAAGTGTTGAAAGATGTTTTTCTTCAATAAAGCATGTGAAGAATGAACTACGTAATCAAATGAGTGATGAACATATGAATGATGCTTGTATTTGTTACATTGAGAAAGAGTTTTTCAAAAAGGTTTCGATTGATGATGTAATGGCTTGTTTTCAGAAGATGAAGACCGGTAGACAACAACTATAAATGTAATGTTTTTTTTTATTTTCTAATGACGTTGTATTTTTGTTAATTGTCTTATAATATTATTGTTTTTTATTTATATGACCTGACCCGACCCGAAAATTCCTACAAACATACATGACTACTTGAGAACGAAAAAACTGACCCCGGATAAAATATTTTGTAGGTCCGCCACTGGATATACACACACATGTTACATAATTGTAACTAGTTGTACTTCCCGTTCTTTGTGAAGAGTAAATTGCGGTTAGGCTTCACCTGTGCAACGGAGTGGGAGTTTATTATTGATTCGGCTCTTCAAAAATCATAAAATAGAACACCGATGTCGGTTCTAATTATACCAAAAATTAATGTCACTCGCTCTAGCGTATGAACCTAAACAATAGCTTCATAAGTAGTATGTACCTCAACAATAAAAACATCACTCACAAGCGGTTGGGTGTGCAACTGTACCTTAACAATAACGTCACTCGCTATAGCGTACGATACAAAAATATATTTGATTTTGAATACATCCATTATTAAAACCTAATTAAAATTTTGGATTGTGTAAAGATATAAAAATTAGCAAAATGAATCATAACTAGGTAGGTGAAAATTTTAAACTTAAAAAATTTAAATAGTCAATTTTAAAAGACAAAAATTAAATGGTCAATTTTAAAAGATAAAAAGTTTCTGTAGCAACACAAGTTGCCAAGTTGGTGTTTAATATATGTGACTATGTGTAATCCATAATTATAATTTATACACAAGAAATAATAACTTCTGTGTAATTAGATACACATGTTGCATAATTACAATACCGATTATATACACACATAAACATTCGATTTCATTTGTGGTATTATATGTATATGTTGAGTAATAATATGGTATATATTATATAGATGCATATAACTTGCCTCAGGAGGAAAACTTTTTTTATTTTACATAAAACAATCCTCTATATGTAATATATAGTATAATATGATCGACATGAAAGAATAGATGCATAAGGATTAAGGAACTCTTTTATGCCATTTAATTAAAAATATAAGTATAAAATCATTATTTAGTATTTGATTGAAAGTTATATAATGTTTGAGATGTGCATATATAAACGCATAATTTTCTTTATGCATATCCATTTTTGACTTCTGAAAATGAAACTACACCAGATCTGAATTGACATGTAAAAGTTGACTGCTTTGCTTTCAAATATTGACGATACACATGTTTACAGTGCCTGAATATATTATATTTCTGTTTCTGCTTCTATAGTTCAATTACATGCAAAATATATTATATTTCTATTACTTGCAAAATGCAATCTACCATTAACATTAATTATGTATTATTTTAATATTATGATTAAGTTCACATATTTGGGTTTTCTCTAATAAATTGTAAGATATAACGTTTTAAAAAAATCCCAAATAAACCACTGTGATGTGTTTAATTTTTTTTTTTGTTTTATGTTTCGATATAAAATTGATTTAAAAAAAACGTGATGTGTTTTATGTTTCACATATAATATATTTATAATTTTTTTCAAAGCATCGTAATATTTTTTAGAATTCCGGATATACCATTGCGATATGATTACTTCTACTTACGTTTGAATACATATTTTATTCAAAACCGAACTCTCGCTACACAAGGCCAAAACAAACGGTTTAAATATAATATATGTTTAGATTTTTTCACAACAACATACTTCTCTCTTCTAAATTTTTATAATTAAAGAGGAGAGACAAGATTCGTTTCAAGAGATGTGTGTACGTAGAACAAGAATCCTAAAAGTTGCATATAATTTGACTCCTTTTAGTATTGTTTTTAACACATTATAATTTTTTGGACAGATATTTTATTTACAAAATAATTGTTCTAAAAACAATTTTAGAATCTATCTATTATAATAAAAAAAGGTTTAAAGATAACACTTGGCACAATTCTAGACCATATAATTTTAATTTTTCTGTTTATCTCTTCTATTAAATAATTACCTTAAATACTAATGATGTTATTTAATATTTTTAAGATTAAAAATAGCTTTTTAATAAATCAAGAGAGAGATGTTTTTATAAAGTAACTTCTAAAGAAACAAAAATTTTAAAAATGAATTTTTTTTCTAAAACAAAACATTTGAAAATTACGAAATAATTTAAAATCGGACTTTTTCAAAAATATTTTTTTATAAAACAAAATAATTAAATTTTAGAGTTAAAGTAAGAAAACTTTTAAAATGGTTTGTCTTAGAACAAATTGTTTAATTTTTTCTAAAAAGAAAAATAAAAAATATTTAAAAATACAAGTTTAAAAAAATAATATTATTGTTTTATTAATTATATCCTTACTCATATGTAATTTTAATTGTATCTTATTTCAAAATATCGTTTATAATTAATAAATATTCATAACTAATTATTTAATATTTTATTTATTCAACCCGTATAATACACGGGATAATAGCCTAGTAGAACAATATACCATAAACGTTAAAAGTTATTCAGAATCCATCTACAAATGAATTAAACACAAAAAAAGAAAGAATATAAATATAAAGCATTATTTATTAAATAAAACCATTTCTAACGAATACTAAATTTAGTTTATCTTTATCTCTCGTTATTTGATTGATCTCATAGCTCTAATAAATATAGGTATTAATGAAATTAAATAAGCATTGTAATGTTTTCTTTACGTTTGAAATTGACTTTTAGTGTTCAAGAGATAGCTAACTTTGTGTTTAGAATGCTTCAATGTCTTAGAATTTTTTATAGTTTGACTAACTAATTTATAACTTATATAATATTTAATATAAAATATTTTTTAATGATAAAAAATAATACAAATTTTCATAACATATTTATCACATTATATTTTTTTTGAACGGTTAACTAATTAAAGCCCGGCTACCCGAGGTACCTAATGGCGAAAAGGCACCCCATATGCTCGTAAGCATAGACAGCGCTGGGTAGACCAAGCCCACCAACCACCAATTCCGGGGAAAACCCGCACCCGAAGGCCTACTGCGGTAAAACACGGCCCACCAACAACATTTTGCTACTAGTAGGACTCGAACTCACAACCTCCCTTAAAGGCTACCTCACAACCCGGCCCATCACACTATTTACTTATTAGAAAAAACAAGAATATAGGATAATAAGTGTATCTTGCGAACCCCAGTTGTTAGACCTTACTACCATGGCAGGCCCTGAGGAGGGGCGGGATGGAGTCCCGTCCAGGGCACACTCGCTCAGGAGGCACAAAATTTTTAAATTTTTTTTATATACTATATATAATTATAAAAAAAATAATTATAAGGTATACTACAATTAAAAACTTAACCCAATTATGTTTTAAACCAATTATAATTTTTTTTGAGTCCATTTTATTAACCCAATTACTAAACTAATAGCCCACTAAAATATTTAAATATTGTAATTAAAGTCCACAAAATAATTTATAGGGTAGCCCATAAATTTTGTTTTATTCAAAGTTGTTCCCACAGTCCCACATGCTTTGTGAAGACTAAATGGTTGCTGTTGCCTGCGTGCGAACTGCTTGCTACGTGTTGTTGCCGACGAAGGATAAGAACTACCGTCCACGGTCCACCGAATCGGTTATTATAATACTATGATATTGCTATGTTTATTGTTAAAACGTTTGTTTTTATTTAAAAAAATTAGGTTATATAATTTAAGTCGTTAGGGCCCATGGCCCTTTTTTTCCCGGCTCGTCCACGGCATTAAAATCCTGAGGACCGGCCCTGCTTACTACGATAACATGTTGTCACTATAACCTTCATAATGTAGTCGATACAACGCTTTATCATTGCAGTGTATAAAGATCTATATGATTACAAACAAGCTTAAAAATGTTATGATTTAATTAACTATTTATAAGTTGTTATTTGAACATTTTTACTATCTAAAAGTTGTATGTCTAATGTATCATGATATGACATTAGAAACAAATAAAGAAATATTTATAAGTTGCAAAATTATTTTTAAAAGATATTTATAAATAAATGCATAGTTTTTAATTTCTTTTAAAAGCTCTGTACATGATTATTCTTAAAAACTATTTTGAAATTCAGTTTATTTTTACAAACATTTTTTTTATAAATAGATCGTGATCATCCAAAAACTACCTATTTTTAACTAAAATCGTAATTATAAACAATACAAAAACTTAATATCAAGAAATCAAAAACGAATACATACTAAGATGAAGACGAATCAATTAATAATAGATCTAAAGTGAATAATACAACCCAAATACAAATATTCCCAAATCAAATGAAGAAGACCAAGACCAGGTCTACTACAGCCCACACAAAAGCAACATACAGCCCACGCACACATAGCCCGAATCAGCTACAAGCTTAGCCCACACAAAAGCAACATACAGCCCATTTACACATAGCCCGAATCAGCTACAAGCTTAGCCCACACAAAAGCAAAGTACAGCCCAAGTACACATAGCCCGATTCAGCTAAATGCTCAGAAACAACAAAGCCCTTATCAACTAAACAGTAGCCCAAACAGTAGTCCATTGAAGAGTAATTATGAATGAAAAGATAAGTTTATAGTTATTGTTGTGTTTTATTATTAACTAGGAAGCTGTCAAATAAAAAATACCATGATTTGTGAAATCTGAATTCTTTATTATTAGTTGTGGATGAGAGAAGAAATTTATAGTTAAGCATGCTGATGCGTCAATAATTACCTTAAATTATTGAAACATTTAACAAATTTAGTTTTATTTTCTTTTTACCCGGTTGGTGATATATATTTCCATTTCTAGTACCGATTCGCTATGAGGTTTTGTCGAACCTTCAGGCATATGTGCCTCCAAATTCGAACTTTTCTATAATTTATTCATTATTTTGTTATTTTTTTTTTACTTTGTTTACCTTTTATGTAATTCTCATAAAACCAGTGATTTTCATCAAATTAATAATCGGCACCCTATGTCATGAAGTTAATTTTCTGTTATTTAAACTTTTACTATAACTGAACTTCCTAAAGATAGATCTATACAAGAAAGAAACCAACCTTTATTCTCTTACTTTGCAACAAATAATCAATACATAATTCCTAGAGAGTACATAAGTAGCATCACACTTGGCCATAAAGAAATTAATATGAATAAGATACTAATAGAATGCATGAACTTAAGAAATATGCAAGAATTGTCATTAGGTTTTGATCTCAAGCTCCATAAGACATCATCATCAATTTTCGGTTTATGGTGGTTCCAAGAGCAGAAGGTGTCGTAGTGGTGGCCCAATGTTGGCTCGCGAATGGCTTTCCCTTAGCAGGCGGTTTGCAATGGTTTCCACCATGACCAGGTTCAGTACTACAACCATTTCCGGGAGGAGGGGTACGGTTGTGGCCAAGAGTTTGTAAAAGTGTGAACCTAAGGCTAGGTTGGTTCATGCTCATGGTCCCGTGGCTTGCACTGCATCTCCCCGTCATGGTTAACAATACAACCAGTGATACCAGTATTGTTGTCTTGATATGAACAGTAATGTTTTGCTTTTGCATGGTTACCAAATTTATTTTTTTGCATGTAACACTCTAATGTATTTGCTTTGTTTTGTGACTTTGAATGAAGATGAGGGTGGAAGAGAAGTTATATTTATAAGGTGCATGGTACGATGTTAGTGGTTACTTGAAATTGAAGTCATAGTTTGAAGTTTGAATGTAGACGTGTGGAATGTGGTTTTAGTCGTAAGAGATGTATTTTTTCATTGATAATAATTACAACATATTTATATTCATACTATTTAATTATATTATAAACTTAAGAAAATCTATAAAATTATAAGCAAGCTTAGAAAATGTCATGCTTAATTAACTGTTTTTATTTTGATATTTGTTTGAAAGTATTATCTAAAAGTAGTTGTATGTGGATTGTTTGATATGACACAAAAAGCAAATGAATGAATATTTTTATAAGATGCATGTATATTGTGAAAAGATATTAATTAAATGGGTACGCAGTTTTTAATTTCTTTCAAAAGCTTTATAATTAGGGAAGGGTTTAATAATTTTTTTAATTAAAAAAATATAAGAAGTAATCTCAATTATCAATATTTTTAATGAATGGTTGAGATCAAATTATAAGAAATAAGTTTGTTATAAGGTATTTTAGGCATAGTCATTTTTGTTAAAAATTTTTTTTATGTTTTATCATTTCTTTTAAACCTTCATAATTTTTATATAGAATATTTTCTTAATAAAAATTACACCATAAAAATGAGTGCTTTTTATATTTAAAACGACTATGTATTGTTATGTAAAAAGATCATAGTTTTTTACGTTTTTAAGATCATATGATTTCTGCTTGTTATTATGTCTTTTTGTTAGTTATTGTGTTTTTCTGAATAGTATTGTGTTGCTCTAAATGATGAATTATAAAAAACATAATGACGGAATAACATCTTTGTGTATTTCTAGTATGTAAAACACAACAATAAATTAACAACTGATTACTCTAATACGTTAAAAACATTAACAAAATAACACAATGTCTCATTGTTTTTTTTATTGTTATTGTGTTATCTTTAACGCTATGAGTTTTGAAAAATACATTAGTGAAATAACATCATTGTATAATTGTGTACTTTTAATTGTAAAACAAAATGATAGATAACAATAATTTTTATAAACTTTTAAGAACAATGATAAAAATATAACACATTGTGTTATCTTTATCATTATGAGTTTTAAAAAATACATTGGTGAAAATATATCATTATGTATTTTTATTTGTAAAACACAATGATAGATAACAAATTTATATAACCTATAAAAACAATAAAAGAAATAACACAAAATGATTTGAAATGTAAAACATAATGATAAACACATATAATATATGATGTAAAATATATGACATAATAAATTGATATTTAACGCAATAAATAATATTTAACACAATAAACTTAATTATAAGACACAATGAACTAACATATATGACATAATGACTAAAATGTTATTTTGTAAAACAATAAGACACGTGTCAAGACTACCATCTTTATTAGACTTTTTATATTAAATACTTTTTTTACTATAATCATACCCTTATAATTAATCTTGGAAATTATTTTAACTTGTTATGTCTTAAAACGTATTTTTTTTAAATAAATTGTGATCATAAAGAAACCTATATGTAATGAAAGCTTATTTAAAAGCAATAAAAAAAACTTAAGCTCACTTATATTACATGTCAAAAATATATTACTTAAGTACTTGAAAATTTGAAGGAGATGTGCATAAAACCGTCACGTAAGTTTTGCATATAAGTATAACTTCTAAAATAGAATATGAAATCATGCATGGAAAATAATTAATTAAGGTTCATGAATTGACGAGGAAAAGGCTGACTGTTTCACTTTCACATTTTGGAAAGATATATTTTTTTTGAAGTGTTGGACTGTTTATTTTCATATAATATATTATTTCTATTCCTCGTTATTGTTTTTCTATTGTGTTGAATGGAAAATTCTCGTAAGATTACTTACTTATTTTAGGATTTGCTTTCATCTGAACATATTTAATTATATGAAGTTTTTTCTCTTATTTATAACCATTGTTTAAAACATGTTTGTAAACTTTGAGACGAAACATTTGTTACAACCACTAAAATATATAATAATTAAGTATCTCTTACATGAACAAAACAACAAAATGATATGATATTTGCCCAATGTGTCACAAACCCGATCACATGGGACCATCATATCATCTCCGATTTGCCAAATTAATCATAAACAAAACATGATAGTAATGGCGGTGATACAATCTGTAACATATTTCATGTCTATCATATCAACCAATTTTATCCCTATAACCTATGAGGAGCTCATAAATTTATTCTTATTTGTCAAAATAAAAACTTTTTTAGAACGTCACGCATCCTAGGACTAGTGATCCCATGATAAAGTGATGTTTCTTTGAAATAATATTAGGTTTTTCGTGCGGTATTTGTCGGGTAGGTGTAAAGTTGCGAAGCTTGATCCATCAGTGATCCAACTCAACTTTTAAAGAAAAGATCTTAGAAGTGGTTTCCTTATTTAAAGGATGCAAAGTTGTCGGGTGATATCTATTTCCGATATATCCATCAAACATGTTTGTTTATATAGAAATCTCAATATGTTTTCCAGTTTCAGGTACATTTAATGTTCTCTTTCAAGTGGTAATATTATTGTAATGTTGTTAATATCACGTAAAGCTTATTGGTACCGATGGTCTTAAAACTAAAGCTTGTCAAATTAATTGGCACACTATCTTATGAGGTTCGTTTTCTGTTAAGTTGCTTTAACTTTTACTATAATTTAATTAACTAATATATATATAGATCTATACTAGAAAGAATTAAACATTTATTCTCTTACTTTTCAGCAAATAATCAAAACATAAATCCTAAAGAGTACATAATTAGCATCACATCTTGACCTATGTAAAATAATTAAATTAATATGAATAAAATACTAATAGAATGCATAAATTTGAGAAATATGCATGAATTCTTATTTTCCTGTTTTTGATCTCAAAGGTTTTTTTATCTCAAGCTCCATGAGACATCATCATCAATTTTCGGTTTATGGTGGTTCCAACAGAAGCAGGAGATGACGGTGTTGGAGGAGAAGGTGCCGTAGAGGCGGCCCAATGTTGGCTTGCGAAGTCCTTTCCTTTAGCAGGCGGTTTGCAAGGGTTTCCACCGTGACCGGGCTCAGTACTACAACCATTTCCGGGAGGGGAGGTAGGGGTGTGGCCAAGAGTCTGTAAGAGCGTGAACCTATGGCTAGGTTGGTTCACGTTTATTGTCTCGTGGCTTGCACCGCATCGCCCCACCATGGTTAACAATACAACTAGCGATACCAATATTGTTGTCGCGTTATGAACAATAATGCTTTGTTTTTGCATGGTTACTTTGTTTCTTGCTCACCAAGTTTTTTTTTTGCATGTAACACTCTAATGCTTTTGTTTAATTTTGTATTTTTTTGAATGAAGATGATGGTGAAAGAGAATTATATTTATAGGGTACATGATACGATGTTAGTGGTTATTTCAAATTGAAGTCATGGCTTGAAGTTTGAATGTAGACGTGTGGAATGTGGATTTAGTCGTAGGAGATGTAATTTTTCAATAATTATAATTACATCAATTTTATATACACACTTTTTGGGAGATATAATTTTTCAATAACTATAATTACATCAATCTTCAGAGACCCTATAGCGATAACATGTCGTTGCGGTCCCCAAAAAGTAGTCGTTATAGCACTTTATCCTTATAATCTATATATAAAGATTTATAAAATTACAAACAAGCTTATAATGTCATAATTTACTTAACTGTTTTTAAGTTGTATTTAGAAAAAAGTATTATTATCTAAAAGTCGTTATATATATGTCGAATGTATCATTTTATGACATAAGAAACCAATAAAGAAATATTTATAAGATGAAAATTGATATTAATTATATGTTCTTTCATGGGTCACGTAATTTATGCATATATTAAGTATAACTTCTTGGATGGAACACCAAATTATGCATTGAAAATAAGGTTCACGAATTGACAAGGAAAAGGTTGATCTTCACTTCCAAATTTTGGTAAAACATACGTGTTTTGAAGTGTTTGACTATGTTTTGATTTTCGTATAATATATTATCTTTTTTCTATTCTTCGCTATTACTTGTTAAAGACTATATATGCTCGGACAACTCGTACCATCTTACTACTCATATACATATTTGTTTTTGATTGTGTGAGTCGAAACTTTCATATACAGATTTGGTTTTGATTAATGTGTGAGTGGAAACTTTTAAGTAGGTCATTAATTTTAAGATTCTTCTCATCCAAACATATTTAACTGCGAAGGTTTTCTGTTATCCACATCCATTACAACAGTTTGTAATCTTTGAGTGGTTTATTATGACAAAGTATCTTTTATATGAACAAAACAAAACCTAACGTTGTGATGTTTGACTAAGGCGTCACAAGCACCCAAACTTGGGACCATCATATTATCCTATTGTCCAACTATCATAAACAAAACATAACCACAGTGACTATGATACAACTTGTAACATACATGCCTCTCATATCAACCAATACTGTCTCTTTTATCTATACGAAACTCAAGAATTTATTTTTAGTTGTCCGACTAAAAACTTTTTAGTAGGCCACACATCCAAGGATTGGTGAAATCCTAAAGATAAAGTTGTGGGTTTTTAAAATGATATGGGGTTTCTAGATCGGCATTTGTCGGGTAAGTGTATAGTTGCGACTCTTGATCAGTTAATGATATCTCACAAAATTTGAAGAAAAGGACATAGAAATTAGTATAGTAATTAAGTATATGCAAAGTTGTTGAGTGAGATATCTATTTCTGACATGTATCAGTTGACGTATCCATAAAATTTTTTTAATAGTATAGTATTCTAAATATGATTTTCACGTACATTCAGTGTTCTTGATTTCTCTCTAGTGGTAATATTGTTGTAGTGTTGTTAATATCATGTAATACTTATATTTGGTACAGATGGTCTCAAAACTAAAGCTTGCTAAATGTGATGTTGAAATCTTTATTTGTACAGAGGAAACTTCCACAATATGTGACCCATCATTTATAAAATATGAATTATTTATTATTAACTTTGTTTTGAGCGTAATTGTTGTAAATGAGACAAGAAGTTTAAAGTTAAGCATGTTCAGGTGAGTTAATAATGTCTTTAAATATCTAACAATTTTACAAACGTAGTTTTTCTATAGTTATTGATTATTTTTTATATACTTTAGTTATTTTCCTTTTATGTAATTCTCATGAAACCAATGATTTTAATCAAATTAATTGGCGCATTATCTTAATTGGAAGTTATAACTAACCCTACTAAAAATAGATATACTAGAAAGATTCCAATATTTATTCCCTTACTTGTCAACAAATAATCTAACCTAATAATCCTTTACATGTGATATCACATGGCATTATCACAAGCCTTGTCATCTTAATTTTTCCGCCCAAACTATTTATTACATTTTAAAAAATCAAATAAATAATTCTTAATTTTTTCTCTTTCTCTTTCTATATTATAAATCCATATATTTTTTTAATCATTAACTTCTTAAAAAATATTTTTTTATTAAATAAAAACTAAGTATTTTGATTAAAAATATATTTTTTTAAATTCAAAATTGTCTAAAACTATGATTTTTTTCTGAAACAATGAAACATTTTTAAATTATGAAATATTTTAAAATCAATCTTTTTAAAAAATAAAAGTTTTACATAAAAATATTTTTTACAAAACAAGCCCATAATTTTTAAAAATTGAGATATTGATAAACACAACGAAATTTTTTCAAAGCAATAACTTTTTAAAACGAAAGTTTTAAGAATATTAAAAGTGTTTTATCAGCTAATTAAAGTAACTTTATATTTGACCCGTGTAATACATGGGGTTATAACCTAGTTAATACATATTTCCTAAAGAATACATGATCATTAGCATCGCACTTGACCTAGTAATGGGGAATGTAGTATATATGTTTTTCGATTCCCTACCATTAGGAGGTTTAGTCGAACCTTAAGGCATATGTGCCTCCAAATTTAACGTTTGTGTTATTTATTAACTATTTTGTCTTTAAACTTTTACTATAATTGACCCTACTAAAAGTAGATCTACACCAGAAAGAATCCAACATAATCAATGCATAATTCCTAAAGGATACATAATTAGAATCACACTTGACCTATGTAGAATAAATAAATTAAGATGAACAAAATACTAATAGAATGTTTTCACATGAGAAATATTATATATGCATGTCATCAGGTTTTTTTATCTCAAGCTCCAAGAGACATCATCATCAACTTCCGGTTAATGGTGGTTCCAACAGAAGCAGGAGACGATGGTGACGGAGGAGAAGGTGTCGTAGAGGCGGCCCAATGTTGGCTCGCGAAGGCCTTTCCGTTAGCGGGCGGTTTGCAGTGGTTTCCACCATGACCGGGTTCAGTACTACAACCATTTCCAGGAGGAGAGGTACGGTCGTGGCCAAGAGTTTGTAAGAGCATGAACCTAAGGCTAGGTTGGTTCATGCTCATGGTCCCGTGGCTTGCACCGCATCGCCCCACCATGGTTAACAATACTGCCAGTGATACCAATATTGTTGTCGCTTTACGAACAGTAATGCTTTGCTTTTTCATGGTTTGTTTCTTAATTGTTAACCAAGTTTTTTGCATGCAACAATCTAATGCTTTTTGTATAAATTTGTGTTTTTTGAAGGAAGATGAGGGTGAAAGAGAAGCTATATGCCTATATTTATAGTGTGCTTAGTGTTGTGTTGGAGGTTAACTTGAAATTAAAGTCAATAATTTGAAGTATGAATGTAGTTTTACTAGAAAGAGAGGTGAACTTTCCAAGTAATTTCTTTTGAGTTAATTACACAATTGGTCCCTGTGGTTTGTTTATATTGCAATATTAGTTTTAACTTTTGAGAAATTATAGATTTGATTCCAACTGTTTGACAATTTGTAGCAAGATTGATTCATGACACTAACTTCTGTTAAGTTTTCTAATTAAATAGTTATGAAAAGATCATGTTACCCCCAAGCTAAAAAATATTATTAACTAATGTAAAACCCTTTTTCTTTAATATATATATATACACACACACACACACCAAAAATGTCAACACTTAACATCACCATCATCGAATCCCAACATCCACGGGCCACTGAATCTCTCCCGATCGCAACCGTCCACCGCCGAACCTCCACCGGCACACCACTTGCCTTGCTTACCGCCACAAATCTGGCGACACCACCACCACGTTCACAGCCGTTATCAACTCACCATCGCTATCATCACCATCATCGTAGCCATCGTCGTGTTACGAAACCTTGACCGAATAAACTTAACAAAAGTTAATGCAATGGACTAATCGTATTACGAGTTGGCAACAGTTAGAACCAAATTTGTAATTTTCTTAAAAGTTGAAACTAATATTACAATATGAGCAAACCCATGGACCAATCGTGTAATTAACTCATTTCTTTTTAAGAGAACTTAGCTTATAATAGTTACCCGTTGTGCATGTATATAATTTTCGAGTAACTATAATTATAAAAGTAGTTGTATCACTTGTATGTGAAATATATAATTTGATATGATTATAGTTTTATCACATTCATGTAATAAGATATTTGGGAGTCTGACAACGCGTTTCAACTTTTTATCCTAATAATTTACCCAATTTAATCTCAAATATTTTTAATTAATCTCCGTGCTTTATTAACACGCTTATTTGTCACCTATAGGCTATATTATTAAGTTAAATATTTTATTTATATAGATGTTTATAAAGTAAACGCAAATCTAATTTTTGAGTAATTCTGACTTGCAAAGACACCTAAAATAAGTTTGAATTAAAGAATTACGTATCAAAGATCTTCAACGCTTCATTTTTAAAGTGTAGTATACAAGTTAGAAACTTTAAGAACTTGACATTAAAGAACCCTTCAATAAATATGAAACAATAATACATATCTAAAAAATTATGTAATTTGAATTGAGTTATTTGTGTAAAAGTTAAAGAAACAAACTTTAAGTAGAAATAAAAGCTTAATGTAATGAAATTTCTAAACTGGATAAGGGTATGAAACCCTAATTTTCTCCGTTTGGCTTCTTGTTCATTTGGTTAGTCTATAGAGAAATGAGAACGATGCCAAAAACTTGAATGTTTAGAAATGCTTGATTTTATAATTCTTTAGCCAAAATATAGTACGCATGTAGTTTAGGATTTGATTTTGGAATCAAATTTATTACAGTAAATTCATTAGAGGGTGAGATGGTTGTTGTTTGCCTCGCGTTTTCAATTTCAATTTCTATATTATAATAAAATAGTAATTAGGAACGACATTTAGCATTACCGTATTTTTTTCTTATCAAATTTTTTTCGTTATTCTCTCTTATTATATAATCACATTAATTACTATTAATATTATTTATATTTTAATTAAAATAATGTTTAATATTTTAAAAAAGATAATCAAATAATAATTAAAATTAGGAGTTATAAGAAGAAAATTTTAAAAATTATATTTTATTAAAAGGTTTGTTTTGAAACAAAATTTTCATACTATTTATAAGGAATATTTTAATCATATATTATCTTAAAATATCATTTTATAATTAATAAATTTTTATTATATTTAATATTTTTATACTCAACCCATTTAATACAAAGGTCGAATAAAGCTTGTTATATAATTAAAGAGTTAATTACACGATTGGTTCCTGTGCTTTGCCTATATTATAATATTGGTCCCAACTTTTAAAAAATTACAGGTTTGGTCTTTACTGTTTACTAAATCGTAACATAATTGATCCCTGACACTAACTTTTGCTAATTTTCTAAGTTAAGTGAATATGAAAAGACTAAAATATCTCTTATTATTAAAATATATAAAAAAACTCTATATATTAATTCATGTAGGGCCCACTTTTTAAATTAATTATATTATATTATATATATATATACACACACATACATACATCATCATCTTCAACATTGATCGACGACACCACCATCGACGGCGCATCACCACCGCCGGCGCAGCACCACCGCGACACACACAAACCAGAGCACCACCATGGCACCATCCCGATCACCATCACCACCGGCAACCCACACCACCACCACCGGCAACCGACCGACAACCAACCGACAACCAACCACCAGGTGTTTTGAACAACAACAACGTGGTCTCCTCTCTCGTAATCTCACCGACGAATCACGATAGCTTTCTGGTGACGTCTCAGGTGTTTTGGGGGTTGGGTTGATTCTGAGAACGACGTCGTTTATGATTCTATTTCAGTTCACTAGTTTCGTTTATGATTCTATTTCAGTTCCCTCGTTCTCTTGATTTGATCTGATTCTTAGATCGCGTCAACGAGAGCCCTGAACCCTTGCTTGTCTCCGACGTACTACTACACGCCGGCGATTTCACCTGAGAACAAACATTATCATTACCGTCTCCATCACCTGAACGATGGTTACAGTGGTGGTGGTGGAGGTTGTTGGAGATGGTGGTCTGGCAATGTTGGTAATGGTTACAGTGTTGGTAATGGAGATTGTTGAAGAAGATGACAGGGTGGGGTGGGGTGGAGTACAAGAAGTGAGACCCATGTTAGAGCATCTCCAGTAGGGCGTTTTTAGCTCTTAAAAACGTCACATCATCCGTTTTTTAGACCAAAAACCATTGGGGGGGTTTGTTTTTGAAGGTATAAGTTCATGGAGATGAACATCAAAAAACATTTAACATTTTCGGAGGTGGGCCAGGGTTGGGTTTTACTATTAAAAAAAATAATAATATACTTATATTAATAAAATATTTAGTTTTTCAATATTAATTTAAGTGTTGGGCGTTTCAAGTCAACCTCATGCGCCTGAACAATGCCCAAGTGCCTGAACAGTGCGCCGGAACAGTGCTCATGCCCCTGAACAGTGCGCCTGAACAGTGCTTATGTGCCTGAACAGTAAATTTAATTTTTAAAATTTTAATTTTTAATTTTTTACAATAAATTATTATTTATTAAATTTAAAGTTTAAATTTCAAATTTTAAAATTTTAAAATTTTCCTCTAAAAAGTATTTAACTTTTATATTTTAAAATTTTAAATTTTTAAAATTTCCATCCAACAAAAGACATATAAATATTTTATTTATATTTTATATTAATATATAAGATTGATATTAAAAAATAAATGTAAAAGGTGATAATGATTTGGCAATGTTTTTAGGTGTTTTTAAGTTTTACCATTGGAGAGGTTTTTTGGGTTTTTGAAGAATGAGTGATTTTTTGATGTGGCTGCTGACTAGGCATGTTTTTGGGTGTTTTTTAATTTCACCATTGGTGATGGTCTTATATTGGAAAGTTATTATTTTCTAGATATAAAGGGTATTTTAATTCAGGGGTATTTTAGATTTTTCACCTTGACTTAACTGAGAAAGTTAACAGAAGTTAGTGTTGGGGACCAATCGTATAACGGTTTGGTAAACAGTAAGGACCAAACCTGTAAATTTTTAAAAGTTGGAACCAATATTGCAATATGAGCAAAGCACATGAACCAATAGTGTAATTAACTCATAATTAAATGAGTAGAGTCGTATGGCAATGGGGGAAAACTTTCGGTGAGACTGTACTTTTTGACATTTAATTCTTTATTGATATAAATCAAACTAGCAAAATAAGTCCGCGCTTCGCCGCCGGGATCACACTTTGCGCCAAATGAACGTTAAATAAAATCTATTTGAAACGTGGATAGTAACCCTGTTGTGAAATTGAAATTTAAAACAAAAGGAACAAAAGATTTACCATCCTTAATACTAAATTCGAAATTTAATAAAACATAAAAAAGGTAAAGAATTTAAGTAAAATAAATTATACTACCTTATATATATATAGCAGATCACACTCATAACACAAACGAACATATAAAAATAAAATAAGTTTAAATTTAACAAAACGTTAAAAAGTGAATAAAAGGAAGGAAAAAAATGAATACCCTGCATTAAAAGAAGGGTAAAAAAATTATCCATGTATCTTAAATTCTCACACACTGTATCAATGTTTATTTATTTTTTGTTTCCTTTAGTGTTAAATTTTTTTCTATTAATTAAATATCCACAACATTTATCAATTTGCAAACCAAACCTATATATATAATATAATCTGATTTTATACTTTTAAACCGAAAGGAAGGAAAAAAAATTGATATAGTGTATGCATACTTAAACAATAAAATAAGAGTGAAATCTAGTAAAAAAGATTCATAAAGAAAACAAAATAAAACACACACTTGTTTGAATTCTAATTTACAACTACATCCATGAAAAGTATTAATAGTCATATATTGATACTTTGAGAACGATTATGCAATTTGAACTATTTTAGTGGCAAAATTAAAAAGCAGTCTAACTTTCTTGTAGAAACCGACCAACCAAAATTATAGATATATAATAACTAATGTTAGTATGTTGGGAATAAAATAACTAATGTTAGTATGTTAGGAATCAAATAGGTGATTGAATGAAAAATGGATCTAAAAACAAACACAGATCTATATCTACGTATTCTACACGGATCTATATCTATATGTTTTAACAAAAAAATTTAAAAAGTTGATATTATTGTTTTATTACTTATAGAAATTACCTATACGTAATTTTAATTATATCTTATGTTAGAATATCGTTATATAATTAATAAAGTTTTATTATATTTAATAGTTTACTTACTCAACTCGTGTAATACAAGATATTACAATAAGTATTAGGACCATTATCTTGGTTACATATTTTACCCATAGTGAGAACCTCACAGCATTCTACATTCTCTTAGATGGGAATGAGTATTTATACAATAAATATTCGACCTAGTAATTAATGTCACTAAATCTGGAGATTCTGATTTGAGTCTTTCCTTATTAGCAATCATCCAGATCTTTTGTTATAAGATATTTATCTCCTTCAAATCCTTCATGTGTCTATCAAACATTTGTCAAATTTCAAAATTACTATCCTTCTACTTTGACTAGTAATTTGGTCATCGGCTCGCATTAGAACCCGGATCATATCCTTCAATCTCCTCTTTGACTTGATCGTACATAACTTGATCGTACATAGGCTACGCCATTGTAGAAGGCATTGCTCTGGTTAATTGACAAATGGTTAGTTTGAAAGAGTTTGGCATTATAGAAGTGAAATCTTAGATTTCATGGTGTTAATGTGGCGTTCGATGTTCTAACTAATAGCATCGCTACCTTGTGTGCCATGTTGTTTGTATGGGTTATCTCCATTTTGCAAAGTTCATAATAATTTACTCGTACTCGGTTTAAGAAGGTCGACACATCATAGAAAATCTTGAGATGGATGCAAGGCTGATACATAATAATCTTGAAATGAATACATAAATAATGAAGGCTCACACATTGCTGAAAACCTTGAGATGTATACATTAGTTATTCATATACATTTTAGGTATAATTTAAATTCTAATTTGATTTAAATAATTGCACTAATAGGATGGTAAAATTCTTAAAAGAAGTTAGTAGAGCCAATTTCATGTATCCTCACAAATTGGGACATGAGTTATTGGTTGCACCTTGGTAACATGTTTCAAAGGTCATCTAAATCCTATAGAACAATTAATGTTTTGGGAATGGTGCCTTGCGACTTAAAATAACATCATATGGACACAAATGTATAAATCACAAGATTTTCACTTTAGGTAGCTATGAATCATGTCTAGTGTCACACCCTCAATTTTCACAAACGGCGTACTATCATTAGGCGCGTGACATACCAGGATCTCAGCCACTAGTTACACCAAACGACACAGTAATTACAAAACATAGGTGTTCCTTATTATCAGAAATTCCTAAAAACATAATTAATAATAAACTCATGAAAACATATGCGGAAGCGTAAACATTCACAAATTAAACAGCGCAAAACACGCGCAACCCAAAGAAATATAATTTGTAAAAATATTGTTTAACCGTTTAAAATACTCAAAATGTATGCAATAGTGAAATGCTCCTAGTTGTGCGCACCTTAAGGACCTGAAAGAAATATGCTAAAGTGTTAACACAGGGTTGGTGAGTTCACAGGTTTTAGCAAACAGTAATGAAATCAGTAAACAGATCCAGTAAACAAAATATATCAAGTAGATAGCTAGTCTACATAGCAAGTTACATAGTGTATGAAGTTCGCAACCGAAGCTGACAAGTAATGAATGCCTCGGCCGTGGTTACCAGACCACAGCAACAGAAATTAGGTCAATTAAACACCCGTTTGACGTGCAGTCATGCTAGCGCGACTAGCCCGGGTGGGGTTTGTCAAACCCAGTAGATCTACTCAGAATTACCTCGCTAAAGTACATAAATTAACGGTTCGAAAGTGAGGACTTAAATTGGCACAACACTAGTAAACAGGTGATAATACAGTAATACTGATCTAACGGAAGAACTCTTAAAAAGAACATGTTTCTTTTCCCCAAAAACAGTACAATAAAGGAGGGGTTGTAAACTCACCTTAAATGCACAGATCGGTAATGTAACGAACGATTAATTGATTTTCCAACCACCTGAGTTTACAATTAATATTTAATTAATATTAAATATGAACAATGAAACCATGCAGTTTCGCGTTCCCCGATTAGGTTACTATGCAAGCTATCGATATCTCCCCCCATTCACAAACAAGCACATTCACACAATCCATGAAAGCATTTAACCCAATTATTCACGCGTATACATGATTATACATATAGGCACCCTTTATACACTTTATATATATATATATATATATATATATATATATATATATAATCATAATTCATAATGCATAATGGTTCACACGTAACCCGCTCATGGTAACATACATATACGAGTTTAATCATCACACAAAAAGCATTATTATTATTCTTATTATTTTTAATTCACACACACAATATATATATAATTTAACACACTTTCATGCTAAAGCCATAATACACGTTATCTATAAATATATATATATGATATAACACACACAATATATATGATTTTTCCATGCACATGGGTTTCATAACCCACCCAAACCATTATTCATGCTGAAACAATTCGAGATCCACATGCAGACCCACAACCTAACCATACATACCATACATGAATCATACAAACATGCATACATAATATCTTCCCAACCATTATCCAAAACCCACGCCACCAGCCACCTTTCACATCCATGGAACTATCCAAGTCACACACAGAGTATATGTCCACGATTATCCCTCCCAACCGAACCCATTTTTCAAGCCGAACACATACACAACCATACATGAATCAATTAAATAGACTGCCCAAAGCATATACATATATATATAAGCATACACCAATACCATAAAAACGCGCGCACACACAAGAACAACTAGACCGCGCAACTGCCTCGTAACTGAAACCGAAATCGAAACCGAGCATGCAAGACGAGCCAAAAGACGTACCGTACGGGGCTGACGAAGGGCTGCGGTTGATGACAAGACGTTGCCGGAGATAGAACAACCCGTCGGTTGTCTTTGGTTGCCTAGAGAGAGCGAGAAAGAGAGAGCCGAGAGAGAGATGGGGTTAGCGTGAGGGTTACGAATGGAGTGGGGAAGGGAGACAACCGATAGGAAGGGGGTGGCCGTAGATAGAGGGAAGTCGGTTAGGGGGGGGGGGTTTGGATAATACGAAATTTGGACTTTATGATTTATATATTAGTTTATTAGTTTGAATGTTGAAAGGGTTTGATAATTAATTTAGTTTGTTTAAAAAATAATAATAATAATAATAATAATAATCATATCATTGTAATCTAGTTAAACAATAAGCAAAAGAAGACGTTTAGATAATAGAAATCAAGATTTTGACGTTAACCTGAGAGTACTGGGTGTCACATCTAGATGTTGTGAGAGACTAATTAGACCTATTGAACCTTAATGAGTCAAATTCGTCACACCATGAACATATATCTCATATTATTTAGTTACTATCTTGTCGTTTAGTATTTTGGACTCATTGCATATAGGTATTGGACAAAGTTGGAATACATTATAAGTTGCATATAGTGTTTTCACCTGAATGTCGCTATGTCTAGTTGGGAGAAGAGGAGTTACGGAACTTTTTTATAGATAACGTTCGCAATGTGTTACATCTCATGAGATTTTTTCTTTGACAATGATATGATGCAATAGTTTCTATATATATTGGTCATGACCATAGCTATATATTTTTGTGCATGGTCAATGATATGTCATATGTGATCTTTCATGATTTCATGTGTGGCATGCTAATTTAATAAGTTAGATAAAAAGATTTATCTATATTATCGCACATGATATCTATGAAACATGGATCAACGTAGCATACTTATCTATAAATTTCTTTTTTCTATATTATATACATACAATAGTCTCTTTTGGTCACATAAAAGAATTTTTTAATTTTTTATATTATAAGGTATTGATGTAATGATACATTCAACAGTCTCTTTTGTTTGTAAATTTTATTTTCTAAATTTTTTTCTCTACGGTTGAAATCAACTTCTTTGGTGTTCAAAGTTTGGCTTAGTTTACCAGTGTTTATAATGGTTTAGAAATTTTAGTAGTTTTGACTAAATGATACCTATTTTAAAAAGAAAAAGATAATAATTATTAACCGGTTGTGTAAACCAATCAACCATCCATCGATTATGTATATTCTTTATATTTATAAACTTTCTTTATCATTTTTTAAAAATGGGGCATTTACATATTTGTTCTTCCTAAAATTATTAGTTACATATTTACCCAAATCAAAAAATTAATTACATATTTTCCCTTACTAAAACATACATATTATATATTTATCCATTATATTAAAATTATTTATTGAATGATTATATTACTTTTATTTACACTAAATTATTTTTACGCATTTCACTTCCAACTACTATCAATTACATATAGTTCAAGTATTTTATGTAAATAGAAACAACAAAATTTAATCTCCTTTAAAAATTTATTTCAAAACAATAACAACCGATAATCAAAGTTATATCTTCAAATACAAAACATAATTATTAAAAGTTTTAAATAATTATAATAATAAAACATTAATATAAAAATCTCTTAGTAAAAACAAAGTAGAATAGTTATTTAATATATAAAATTTAATGAAAAAGATAAATATGTAATATATATGATTTAGAAAGAGAAAATATGTAATTAATTTTTTTAGCTTAGGAAAATATGTAGTTTATGATTCTAGTAAAAAGAAATATGTAAAATTCCCTTTAAAAATTAATACAAAATTCAGCCCTCAACACGAAATCATCAAAACGGGTCAAACCAGCAAGCCCGACCAACGGTCTAGCTAGTCGACTTTAAAATAGTAGTTAGTTGTTTGACACAAAATACTCGACAAAACAACCAAACAACAATATAACACCCTTATAATAATTCTCATATAAATCTTTGCAGCTTTTTTATAGATCACTCCACCTCAATTCAAATCTACCAAAACAGACAATATGAAAGTTACCAAAACCGCTAGTATCCAACAATTGCTATAGATATTTCTTGAACAGAAAGAACATAATGATCTATATAACAACTAATCAAATCCTATAAAACATATGTTTTTTTTCTTTAAAAAACAATACCCACATCAAGATTTAGCAAGATTTAATGATTTATCTTACAAACATGTTTTAACATCCAAAATCAATCCGAAAACGCTGAATCGAGCTTCTCCTTCAACTGTTCTGCAGCACCATCACCAAGAGCTTGAAACAGAAATGTATGTATCACTTTCCCATTTTCTGTAGTTGAAACATTTGTGTCACTAATCACCATTTCATGTTCCTTAAACGTCTTTAAAACGCGTGCAACAGGATGATCGTCTAACGGGCAACTAACTCTTATAACAGCATCATCTTTTCGAGCCATTAAGTCAACATCGGGTTGACAGTTGACCTCCTTTTCAGCCTCCAAGATTCTGATCTTTGACTGGAGATCGGTTATGTATGAGATCGCGTCACCAAGAAGTGATGCTTTGTCCATTTTTGAAATGTTTGGGACCACGGCTCGTAAGGCGTAGAACCGTTGGTTCAGTTTCTCGCGTCTTTGTCTCTCGGCTTCTACATGGTTCAGCGGTTCTTCTCTCCCGTTTGCAGGCTTTCTACCGCGTTTTCTTGGTTTTCGGTCCATCAAGGTTGCATCTTGATTGGCATGATCAATGCCTGATATTATCGGTTGGATCATTGGTTGTGAATTCAATACTCCTCCAATCACATGATTCATCCCCGGATCGACTCTATGCCCGTTTGATGAGTTACCCGAAAAAACATGGTTTGATTGCACCCCGTATGACTCACCCCCGAAATCCAAATCATCTTCTACTTTTGGTGAGAAGTTGATGCTGATCGGACCCGCTTTTGCACCACCACCACCAAGAGTTAGTTCTTGACCGAAGATTTTAGGTAATACTTTCGGGTGGCACTCGTTAAATACAGTTTTGACAAATGTAATAAAACTCTGATCTTCGGGGATTGACTTGAAAGAACCGATCTCCAAAACTCCTCTTTTAACAGGAACAAGAACGAGGGTTTGAAACCGCGATAGTTTTGCTAAAAATGATCTTGATTGGTAATGTTCTTCACAGCTTTTGGCATCAGAAACCCAAACGGACCGACTAGTGTTAAACGACTGAGACGGGCTAGACGACTTATCAAACGGGAACAAGTAAAACATCGAGGTGAGATAAAACATTTCCAAATCTGAAACTAAATCCGTCTTTAACTGAAAGCTTCCTTCCTCGGGCCCCTTAAACCACGAGTGTATCTTCTGAAGAACCATTCTTTTTCTAATGTTTTCGCCCTGTTTGTCATGAACTTCACTTTCCTTTGATTCTTTGTAATGCCCGTCGCCCCAAATCAAAGCCGATTTCCCGGATTTTGAATTTGAAACTTGCCAGAAAATGGCGTAGTTCCAATCGGACCCCTCGAGAATCTTGTGTAGACCATCTTGAACCCCTAAATCACTACTTTTTGGTCTAAATTCATCAGGAACCTTGTTTGAAGCTGACCACATCAAGAAATTGAAAGCTTCATGACCCAATACACTCTCTAACATACCTTTGTCTTCTTCATCTAACCGAAATTTGTCTCCCATATCTGGTGAAAATTAATATTCCAAAGATTTTAGCTACCAAAATTAGAATGTTTGAACTTTTAACAACTTATTTCTATTAATGATTATTCTGTATAATTACTTAGAGCAATAATCAGTTTCATAAGAGCTGCAACTAAACCTATTATCAAAAGGTAGAGCTAAAGTAATTACAAAACCTTATATTGAATCTTGATAATGGATTCTCTCTTGAATTCACTTAACTAAAGTAGTTAATACGTTATGATTCATGAAATTAGCTACAATTTATCATAACAAAAGCCTTATATCTTGAAAGTTAACTGATTTCGATGACACTTTGTGCGAAAAACAGCAAGAAAATAAAGGGCTTAGCTACCAAAACTAGAGTGTTTGAATAACCTTGGTGAAAATGAAGTTTCCATAGGTTCAGCTACCAAAATAGGAGTGTTCAAACAACCTATTTCTGTTAATGATTATATGAATATTTACAGTAATAATCAGTTCCATAGTAGCTGAAACTAAACCAATTAGACAAAGGGTAGAGCTAAATTAGTAATTACTTACATAACCTTATATTAATCTTGTTTTAATCTATTACTTCCATAAAAATCAAAATCCATAAACAGTCAACAACATCAAGAAAACAAGTCAACACACAACAAAATTCATAATCATTCAACATTTAGCAAGAGTTTTCAACAATAAGTTAACAAAGATACAAAATTACTCAAAATTAATAACCTTTTCCCACAAGGGTTTTCTTTCTGCAAGAACAGAGCACACAAAATTCTTTAATTTCTTTTAAAACCCTTTAAAATTCAAAGCTTTTAAGAGCTAGGGCAACTTAAACCACAGAAGATCAAGAAAATTATGAATCTTGACACATGGGTTCTCTCACAAACCCAGTTAATTAATAAGCTAATTACGCTATAATCCATTAAATTAACTGCAATTTATCAAAACAAAAGCCCTAGATCTTGAAAATGAACCGATTTCGATGATCTTTGATGCAAAAACAGCAAGAAAATCAAGGGTTTTGCTGATAATTAAAGAAAGATTAGAATCAAACCTGGAGAACAGTGAAAGATTGTATGGATGATCGATTAAACGAACAAGAAAAGCAGGAAGCAAAGAAGGAAAAGACTTGTGTTGATGCTCGTGTACCATGTGACTGAAACAAAGGCGGTTTGGCATGCCTTAGATCTGAAGGTCTTTAATTTAACGTGTGGACAGAAATATAGAATACAATAAACATGGGTAGAATTATATTATAGAAAATTTTCAAAATGTCTATTTTAACTTAAAAGTTTTTCTTAAACTACCCTGTTAACTTTTTTTTTTTTTTTTGATATGAGATATCCTGTTAGGCATAGGTAGTGACGTCTATGTAATACGGTTGACCTTACAACGAACGATTTTATATTAGAGGATGTAGAAAAATAAAGGTGGTTGATTGTATGATAAAAACATTAACGTTTAATGTTCTTTGAGTGGTGCCCAAAAGAAGCCAAATGACACCGGCCAATGAGGGACGGCCACCTCATTTTAACTAAATTCGTGAAAAAGTATTGAAATTAGTAAGGCCCTAATGGATAAGTACCAAATTGGTTGGACAACGTTCACGTTTCATTTCCATCAAGTTCTACCACTTTGAATCCAGTAGCTAAAACCACTAATAGAACTGCGGGCGGTGGTCTTGTTGAAGTACCTGAAGGCTCAAACCGATGGTGCACCGAATCTTTCTACTCTAATAAAAAAATAATTATGATGGACACTTGACATCATCACCTTTCATCTCACCAAAAATTTTAACGGTTCTCTCTCCTATTAATATCACATTAATTACTAATACTAAATTAAGAAACATATCTTTGTATTAATATTGTTTTTAAATAAATAAATATTTATAAATAAGAAATTTTTCTAAAACATCAAACTTTTTTAAAAATTTTAAATATTCTAAAATTGATGTTTTTAAGTAAAATTTTTATATTAAGTAAAATTTTTATAAACAAAAATTAATTAAAATTAAGAGTTATAATAAAAATGTTTTAAAAAATTATATTTTTTAAAATGTTTGTTTTGAAACAAAATTTTTAATTTTATATGAAAAAATAGAAAAAAGTTTAAAATAGAAGATTAAAAAATTGATATCATTGCTTTATTATTTATATTCCTTACTTATACATAATTTTAACCAAAATTTATCTTATAATATCGTTTTATAAACTATTAAATTTTTATTATATTTAATATTTTATTTATTCAACCCGTGTAATACACAGGTTTACTAAAGCTAGTATCCTTATGATAAAGGGAATATTTTACGATTACAAAAATTAAAAGGAACAAGATAAAAAAGCTTGATGGTCAAAGAGATATTTTGAGAATTTTTTTTATAGTGTTTTTAATCCCTTGAGTAAAATTCTAGGTGTTACTACTTTAGTTATCGTATGTTATACGGTTGGTTTAAACAAAAACACCTCATTAAATAATTGATAAGACAATTAAATGATATTGAAATTGTTTATTTTACTTATGACTAGTAATATCAGCTCTGTTTATATCAGTGATTTCGAGACTGGATCGGACCGGCCGGTCGAACCGGTGCGACCAGAAATTAGAGGGTGAGCCGAACCGGTTCAGGGCAGTTTGTTTTTGAGTGGTTGGACCGGTCGGTTCGTTCCGAACAGGTGGTCGGACCGGATTTTGACTTTTCTTTTCGGATTTTAATAGGTAAAAATGAGGGGTTGAACAATAAATTAGTATGTTGAACATAAGATTATTGTTAAGTTTTATATATAACTATAAAATACACACATAAATTACTTATATTGAATTATATGTATAACTATATATATAATATACTATATATATAATTATGACGTCATCGGGTTCTTAAATCCGGTCCGACCTGTCCGACCACCAAACCAGTAAGGCGTCCGGTTTGACGTCCAATTCGGTTTTGAAAACATTGGTTTATATAAGTTTAACTATTTTATAAAATGTCTAGATTAAACAATAACTAATAAGCAATCCTAAACGTCAATTAAATTTGATTTTTAGATTTGTGTTATGTTTATCTATTCCATTATAAATGCTTTGAATTAGGGTTGTAATTTTTTACTCGGACCTGTTAAAACAACACGACATGACATTAAGTTAACAGATTTCGTGCCATTAACAGGTAGACACGCTTAGGACATGATAAAAATTATGTCTTAATAGGTTAACAGTTAACAAGTTAAGGTACATGTTTAAGTATTATCTATTATTTAAGATTTTATGAACTTTTTTTCAAATACATCAAGGATTATCATGTTAAGCATTATGTATTATTTAAGATTTTTGTGCACTTTTGGCAACTTTTTTTCACAAAATATGCGATTTTTATCGTGTCTCTTAACAGGTTTTTATCGTGTAACCTGTGTCTGAACAGGCTAGTGTTAGTATTTGAAAAAAATGACACGATTAGTTATCGTGTCGTATTCAAGTCTTATCATGTCGTATTCATGTTTTATCATGTCGTGTCTGAACCGTTATGCCAGCCTTATTAAAATTGTGTGAAATTTGAGTTTGGAGTTTTAAAATTGCATCGAGATCGTAATATGTTAATATTCACTTGAATTAATTTGAATTTGGTTAGATTTACCTTTCGTGTATGATTGAATTACATGTGATGCAATATTATAAGCGTCTAGGTTGTTACATATCAATTTGATGTGCTTGTACATTTTATCAATCCGAACAATTAATTTCAACTCTAAGACATATTTCGAATTACAAAAGCAAGTAGCATTGTCTCTAGATTAGCAACTCTTATAGAACAACGAATTTTATATTTAATTTTTCTTTTTAGTGTTATGTTTATAGAATATAAACTGCTAGTATGATGTTTTATATGAGTTTCTTACCTGTCAAGTGGTTGTCTCTCAAGCCACAACCACTCTACAACATCTCCCTCGTGGTCATTTGTTGAAAATAAGAGCATGTCAACAAATCAAATTCTAGATGTTTTGTTTTTTTATTCTATTTTTTTCTTGATGCTTACAAGTTCATCTATGTTATTAGTGTATGTATTTATGTATCCCATTTTAGCAACTCATTTCGGCTATCAATTACGATAAATTCTAGATCCGTCACTAATTGTTCACTCTCATTTGTTGCCATGTATGCACTCCGCCCAACCCCCCAGGTGTTTCACAAACACTTGCATATATTGAGGTGAAAAGATAGTATGGTTGTATGTATATACATGTGTATGTATGCATAATGCATGCATGTGTATACATGTGTATATGGCGAGAAAAATACAAAAGATGTTAGATATATGCTATTATACTCTTAGTATCTCATGTGCCTTATGAAGTTAAAAGATAAATAAGCATGTTATGAAGGACATCCAATCATTTATTGATCAACACAATAATAATTCTCCCTAAAGCATTATAAGCACAATAAAATAATTTATCTTTAGAGCATCATGAATAGAAGAGCTAGAGACATCGTAGGGTTGGCAATTTCTGACACGAACATGTTAACACGACACGACACGAAGTTAACAGGTTTCGTGTTTGGGCATAACAGGTTTCGTGTCATTAACAGGTCGACACGTTAAAAACACGATAAAAATCGTGTCTTAACAGATCAAACACCTGTTAACCTGTTAACACACATGTTAAGACCTGCTATATTTTTAGCTTATTAAAATAGTTAATATATACATATTTATGATATATCTTATTATTTTTCATGTTTAATTTAAAAACCTTATCTCTTACACAACCGCTTCAATCGAATACGACCATCACAGTACCGCCAACCGAGTCCCCGGCCTACGCCTGAGCCCTCTTCGTACTCCATATATTACCTTATTAAACTATGTTATCGGTTAAAATAGACTTTTATATTGACTTTTGTTTCAAAAATGTCAAGAATTAGCATACTAAAGATTATGGTATATTCAGAATTTTGATGTATTTCAATCAATTTTTGTTTCACTAAACGTGTGATTTTTATCGTGTCTCTTAACAGGTTTTATCGTGTAACCTGTTTCTAAACAGGTTCGTGTTCGTGTCTGGAAAAAATGACACGATTAGTTATCGTGTCGTGTTCGTGTTAGCACTTATCGTGTTCGTGTCTTATCGTGTTCGCGTCTTATCATGTCGTGTCTGATTTGTTATGCCAGCCCTAGAGACATGTGACTATGTGAGAGAGAGAAGGGAGGAGAGTGATGGGGACACAAAGAATAGGAAAATAAGTGTTAAACCTTCTTTTCAACTACACATTTTAAAATCTTTTATTAGGAAACGTTTTTTAAACAAATATAAAGTTTTAAACTTCTAAATTTTTATGAACTTGTAGTTTTTATAAATTCTTAGTTGAAAATTTCTATAAACCCAGTATCTAGTTTTTACAACCTTCATAAATATTTGTGATGCTATTTTAATATACCTAAGGTGAAAAAAGGCATTACATGATAACTTAATATAAAACTGTAAAGTATTAATTATAGAAACTAAAATCTGTAAAGTGTTAATTATAGACACTAAAATCTAAGTGATCACGATACTGAAAGAAGCAAATGTAGTACAATTTTCTACTCAACTGGTTGACGAAATGTAATACCCTTGGCTAGTATTGATGCTTTATTACAAAAAAATTGTAAACTATGTGGGGAGAGAGAGAGAGAGAGAGAGAGAGGAGTCCATTGTGCATACCTTCATAGCTTGTCATGTTGCTAATCTTGTTTGGATGCAGATAAGAGAATGGTGTAAAATTTCATTTATTTATGCTTTCACGCATACAAATTTGTTGGAGTACCATAAGACGATCTTGCATGATTGATGTAAACAAAAGGTAATTTATGCTATAAAACTTATCTCATGTTGGTGTATTTGAAAAGTAAGAAATAAGATGATTTTTAACCAAACGAAAACATTCTTACAAAATAGCTGAAGATATTATAGTTCTATGTCCGATGTGGGGTAAAGACCAGAATGAAGAATAATGCAAGGAAGTGGACACTTAGGAGTCTTTATGTTGTAGAATCAGTATTGTTTAGTGGTTGATGTGTTTATGTATTTTTATTTGAGTAAATTACAAATTTTGTCCTTTAAGTATTACTAAAATTACGAATTTTATCATTAAACTTTAATAAGTACATTGAGTGTTCTTTAATTGAAAATTTGTTACGTTCTATGGCATTTTCACTAACTAAAGTTAACTTTCTCTATTAAATTTTTAGAAGATAATCTTTTTGCTCTTACTCTTAAGATAACAGAACATATAACTTATATTAATTTTATTATTTTTTCTTTATTTTAATTTATTTAATTTACTTTTCTTTATTATCTTTTTCTCACCACTTTTATCTTACAAACTTATCTTTAATACTGTTAATTAATTCTTTAATATAATTTTATATATATATATTTATTTTGTTATAATATTTTATTTGTTCAATTTAGTTATTTGCTTTTCTAATAAAACCAATAAAAATAAGGGAAATCATAATATTTTTATACTAAATATATAATTTACATAAACTAAATATAAAAAGAAGATAAATTACTAAAATATAATTAATTTAAACATAAACATAAATACTCATTAATCATTAAATAAAAAATAAGTAGTTCTAACGTTATTGCTTTATGTATATAAAATGCGACCTCGACTCGGACATAGATAAAGCTATATTTGTATATAAAGATTATATTTTTATTTTAAATTACGCTAATTAATCAAAACACGTATAAATAAAGCTATATTTTACAAAGATTAACTTCATTATCTAATAATATTTAAAATTAAGTTTATAAAACAAAGTGGTGAAAAAAATAAAGTAAATAAAGTAAAATAAATAAAAGAAACAAAAAGAAAACAAAAGTTTGATTAAATTTACATATTTAGTCCTTTGAATTATAAAAGGGCAAAATTGTTATCTGTATAAAACTAATTGAAAAAAATTAACTATGTTAATAGAAATGACAAAAAATATGATAAATTTTCAAATAAAAGACATTTAATGTGTGCTTATCAAAGTTTAAGGATAGTATACGTAATTTTTGCTATACTTAAAGGACAATATTTATAATTTACTTTTTTTATTAACAAATATATGTATATATAATTCATTTATATAAAATATAAAGTAAATAAGTGTATTATATGTACATATATAAAATGATATGTATAATTTAAATTCGAATTCAAATCGAATAGAAAATCACAAATTCGAATTCGATAAAAAAAAACTTAAAATCGAATCAAATTCAAATTTGAAAATTCAAATCAAATTTTGAATAGGTGACTTCCTGATCGAATCAAATTTCGAGTTTTCGAACCCAATTCAAATTCTAAACACCCCTATGCTAGACTTTAATATTTCTGGTTCTTGGTTTGTGAAAACAAATAAAAAATTATACATATAAGCTATAAGTAGTTAACAAGTTATTTTAATGTTTAATATTTATGTTATTTGCTCATCTTTAAACTTTTAAACAAAATAAAATATGTTTTATAACTCATCAATTTAATTTTAATAATTTAATTAGAACTTCAAAGAAAATTTGAGGCTTTAGATATTATAAAACCCTAATCCATATCAGTAAAGACTCATCATCTTCTTCCACTTTTCAACAAAGATTTCAGGGGCAGTGAGAACAATTCAAAGCTCTCAACTTCAGACACCTGCCAATTCATCCGAAAGTAGCAATCTTTATGCTCAATTCATCCATTTTATGATTTTATCTCACAAACAAACGAATAATCAGCACCATTCTAATCATCATCATCTGTAATCCCTCACTCCAATCCCACCATTAATGCATCAGCAAACCTTAACCCTCAATCCCCACACTCCCACACCCACTTATGGATTCCAATTCTTTCACCCATTCGTCATTCAAAACCCTAGATTAAGAATCCCCCACCTCAAATCCAATAATCACGTTGTTAGGGGTAATCATATTGCGATTAATTGCAGAAGTAATGGAATTGAGGTTTCTGTTGCCGATAATCTGCGTCATTATGCATTCAATTTACCCAGAGAGAAAGAATTTGATGTGGCTACCCTTGGAAACCTGTGTGTTGATGTTGTTCTTAGTGTTCCCAATTTGCCCCCTTCTTCGTTCGATGAACGAAAATGTTATACGGAACAGCTTGCTAAATCACCTCCTGATAAGGTCTGTTATATTCTTGAAATTTTGTACTTTGTGCAAAAGTAATTATTTTGCTTTCAATTCTGTTACCATCATTACTTGATTAAACATAAGTGTAAATTGCAATTTTCAAACAATTTGTCTAATTATAATCATCAGATTCTGTACAATATTTATGCCAACAATAAACACAAGTGTTAGTGTGTTACAATCCAACTGAATGTTTAGAAAATCTTAGGTTCTTGACTGCACATCAAGTACATGATGTTCTCTGTATGAATTCTAATGTTAACAAAGAATGCATTTGTGGTGCTTATCAAACTCAATGAATATTGTTGAACCTTCACGGCTATAACACTTTAAACATATAAATTGAAGTGAAGTCGAATATCATTGCTGCTCATGGCCAGAACCCTTATTCCTAGAATATTTTTGTGGGCCTAGAATGAGAGTGTTTTTTTTATTTATAAAATATTAGAGATGCCCTTGATATGTTCATATGGATTTCATACACTGGAAATTTCAAGGGTTGTTTGGATGTGGTACTACGGGGCTATTTGGTAGCCTCTTAATGATTCCATTAAGAGGCTACCTTTGAATTGATCGGCATTCAGAGTGTTTGGATTACTAGAATAAAGCCTCTTAACGATTCAGTAAGCCTCTTTATCATTCAGAGGTTCAACCAAACACCACTTATTGTTTCAGCAGCACTTACTGGCTCATACTCTCTTAACCAATTAGACCTTTTACTGGTTCAGTATTTACTGATGCAGAGATTGTCAAACAGCCCCTAAGATGGTGTTTGGATGTTCATCTGCAAGCCTCTAGCAGTAATTATCACTTTTTTGTGTTATATTTTGTTTGGAAGATTGTAATTATTTTAGGAAGACGGTGTCTAATAGAAGTATGAAAGTTATTTTACTCTACCTTTTTGATTTTTGTTTCATTGCAGCTAGTTTTAGAAATGTTATTTAAAATTGAATGTTTGATCCTAAATACTTTGATAATTATACAAGACTGATTATTTTTTTTCTACCCTTTTGATAAATTTTTTTCTTACTTTAGGATTTCAATTGTTTTGTTTTGCTTATAGAAATACTGGGAAGCTGGTGGTAACTGCAACATGGCTATAGCAGCAGCAAGATTAGGACTTCGTTGTAATGCAATTGGTCATATTGGGAACGAAATATATGGAAAGTTTCTATTGGATGTGCTTCATGATGAGGGGATTAATGTGATAGCAATGAGAGAAGAGGATGATATAATCAACACATCATCAAGTAGTGAATATGAGACACTTTTATGTTGGGTCTTGGTGGATCCAATGCAAAGACACGGGTTTTGCAGGTACAAGTGATTAATTAAAGGTTCGTTCAAGTTTAAGTTGGCTTATATGCGAAAGTATGAACTTTTGGATTGCAATTTAATCTGTATATGGTAGATTTGGTATATTATGACGTATTTAGTAATTAATGGGTTGATTTTGGTTAAAAGTCTATTTTTTAGTAATACAATTTTGGAGGCAATATGCAGTAAAAATAGATTTTTGACTTGTTGGACCATTTTGTATATTTTCTTCAGAAATCACCAATGCTACCCCAAGCAAAGCACTGTCATATGAAATTGTATATTTTTATTCTTACCCTATCCCTTAGTATGATTTCCATAGCTAAGTACTGTTTGAACTTTTGCCCATCTTGCAATCTCTAGTATTTGACCATGATTTGTTTATTAGTCGAGCAGATTTTAGCAAGGAGCCTGCATTCGCTTGGATGAAAACATTATCTGATGAAGTAAAGTCAAGCATCCAAAAGTCAAAAGTTCTTTTTTGTAACGGGTATGGGTTTGATGAGCTTCCCCCTGGTCTGATTTCTTCTGCACTGGAGTATGCTGTTGAAGTTAACACGTCTATCTTTTTTGACCCTGGACCAAAGGGGAAGTCTCTTGCTGTTGGAACGCCTGAAGAACAAGATGCACTTGGGAAATTGCTGAGATTTAGTGATGTTCTTCTTTTAACTTCAGAGGAGGTTTGCATTATAACCTTTATAAATAAAAAATCATTTAGTTGTAATAGTAGTTGTTAATATCACCTTTGTGGATGCATTTCTTCAGTTCCCGAATCCTGGCTTTTGCACAGTTTGCCTGGTTCTTTTTTCATACTCACTTTAACCTACTTGTTTTGTTACCAGGCTGAATCAATAACGGGCTTGCGGAACCCTATAGCAGCTGGAAAGGAGTTGCTTAGTAAAGGAATTCGCACAAAATGGGTGATAATTAAAATGGGATCAAAGGGCTCTGTTTTAATCACCAGATCGGGCATTTCTTGTGCACCTTCGTTCAAGGTAACATTTATGGCTTTTTGTTGTTTTAACTCTTATGGAACATGCCTTTCATTAAGGTTTCCGTGATATTCTAATCTTCACATTTGACTTAGTGAGGGTGTTTGGATTTACATTTCTGAAAATCATTATCTTATTATCATTAATGTTTAGGTAAGCAGATAATAATCAGCTTAGGATGATCAGTATCATACCAGTTGCGACAAACTAATTATCATAGAGTAAAAGAAACTTATTTTGTATGTCCACCATGAGAGGGGATATCAATTCATTTATGGTATATTAAAACTTAGTAATTGCTAAATGATGTTTTGTTACTTAATTTGCCAGTTAAGCTAATGTTTTTGTGTTGATTGTATATGCATACACACATAAAGCCATATAGGGGAAAGATGATTATTGTAATCCACAAGGATGATAGCAAGCCACTTGGGTAAAAAATCATTCATAAATGGCCAATTTTAAAATTCTGATGTAAAGGAAAAGGATCAAATGGGTGAAAAGCCGCCTAAAGTGTAATGATATACTTATAACCTCCGAAATCATTTAAACGTGAAAAGTTTTCATAATCTTAATTAATAAGTTTGTTGTATAGAAGAAGTTAAAAAGTGAACATAAAACTTGATGTGTCAGGCAACCCTCCCGCCCAGCCCATTTTAATGGTGAACTGGTTCTACAACGTACTAATAATTTGTAAAAGAGTTAAATTCGATTTTGCTCCTTGAGGTTTGATGAAAATAATTATTTTCCTCCAAAAGATTAAAAATATCAATTTACCTCCAAAGGTTTCATAAGTTGTTTCAATTCAATCCAAAAGTTTCATAAGTTGTTTCAACTTGAATACAAAAAATGAAACTTTTGGACTGAAATTGATACAAATGATGAAACTTTTGGCCTGAAATTAATGTTTTGAAACTTTTGGAGGAAAATGGTTACTTTTGTCAAACCTTAGGGAGCGAAATTGAAATTAACTCTTTGTAAAAAAAATTCAGAATGAGCCCAACCCGTACCAATATCACCAATTCTAATAGAAGTACACGACTGATTCTTTTTAACAGGTAAATGTCATGGATACAGTTGGATGTGGGGACAGTTTTGTGGCTGCAATTGCATACGGGTACATACACAATATGCCGTTGGTTCATACATTAACCATAGCCAATGCAGTTGGTGCAGCAACCGCAACAGGTTGTGGGGCCGGTAGAAATGTCGCACAATTTCGAGAAGTTATGAGACTTTTGAAGGAATCAAATCTTCATGAAGATGACAACTTTTGGAACAAATTACTCGATGAAAATTCAAGCAAAGAAGACATCACAATTCTCTCAAAAACAACAGTAAATGGTATCAAGAACCGATTTTTTAACCATGTAAACCTCCAAAAGGTGGTTAGTGAGGTTTTACATGAACTTGAGGTTTCATTGGCAGATGGGATGTTGTCTTCTTGAATAATAGAAACTGAGATTTGATGTGGGTCTTTAATTTGTGTATTTTATATTGTTTTAGAGCAGCAAATGAAAAGGTTAGAAACTGAGATTTGATGTGATTAATTGGTTATGGTGTTTGGTTGATATGCAGTGAAGTTATTGCTTCTTGCTGCTCTATTGATGAAAACTAGTTGATGATCAAGTGTAAGTTTTGGTTAGTTTGTGGAGGCAATTTTCTTAAATTTTATGCTAGATGTTGTATGTTCTTCACTTGTTTTGCATTCAGTTTATATTGAGGTTTATTTTTAAAACGTAATTATGCGGAATCATGTTGTATAGTATTTATAATGAGTTAAAAACTTAAACAATTAAAATATCAAACTAGCTCTGAAGAAATCATAAAAAGATTTAAATAACTGTTACTATTATTTATACTTAGTAATTTCATATTTAATGTGTCCTGCGTATATACAATAGCCATGTTTTTTTTTCTCAAATGCGATCCTTACAGAGACCTTTAAATGTTTAATCCTCACATGAATTACTAAAAGTCCAATAAGTCCAACATTTATTCCTTTAGATGTGTCCAGAGGGACAAATACACACATAGTGACTAGGATGAATATCTAATATTCAAAAAGTAGCAATTTGTACTGTTTTAGTGTGAAGAAACAGGAAATAAAGAGGTTATGATAGCTGAAATATACAAACCTAAAATCACAATGCTTCAGGTTAATAAAACAAAAACAAAAAACAAAAAACAAAGAACAAAAAGAAAACAAAAAGATAAAAAAAACTAAAGATAGCACCTTGGGTTCATTTTCTTCTTTACTGTTTTGCAGCATGATAGGTGAGTTTTCCTTCGCAATGCACCTACCAATCAACATTAGGTGAGTTTTCCTATCAATTTGACCCGTTTTCAGTTATAACCACATTCCAAATTTTTACTGTTTGACTCGTCGAAGATAAAAATACAAATACAATTCCACCGATTTACCATCTCTACAAAACATGGTGCGCAAGAAGATAGAGCAATTATTTTACTGCATTTCAATGAATAAATGTGAGCGCTTCAGAACACCTTTAGCAAGGAGATTTTTACTACCGAAAACCATGTCAAATCACGTGCGACGTGCACCTGACATGGTTCATTTACAGCTTACATATCACGAAAAGAAAACAATGTATACAATGAAATTGTCCGTATAAATGAATTGTGTATTGTTACATTGAGTGTATCAATATGTATACAAGTATATGACAAATTGATCGGCAACAGAATTTTGCCCATTGCATATGGTTTTCTAGGTTTTTGTAAAAAGAATTAAATGATAAATTAAATGGAAGAATTATAATCAGCCGCAATAAGATCACCATGATCAAAAACCTCGTTGGGAGCTAATACTTAAGCCGGAAAGCGGATCATTTTGACTTCAAAAGTCAACCTGTATCATCTTCTCAAAGCAATATGCCAAAATCTCACCCATATTGGATAAATCTTCAAAAGGAGAAAACTGCAAAAATCAGCAAAATTTAGGCAAACGAGAAACAGTTTTGCTTTTTTATCATAAGGCACAGAAGAAATGCAAAGAAGAATTAAATGCTCTAAGAAATCGTATGTCATTGTTCCAAGAAAAAGATACAGTTTTAACTTTTAAGGTCAACTCTATGACTTTTCGAATTCAAAAGGACTTCTTGATTAATTTAAAAACTACCAACAACAATATTCTTTATGTAGCATTTGTATTAGTGTTCAATGTAATTATCTACTAACTGAAGTAGAACATCAAGGTAAATCTACGAAACATCTTGTGACACTAAGGGGAGCTAAGTAAAGCACCAGATACGCCCTTTATACATAATTCATGTGTGTATAAACCGGACCACTAAATATTCCCCTATAATCCACACAAGCAATTAAGAGAGCTATTGCGTCCACCAGCTATATGATACTTTTTAGGACATTGTGTAGCATATAAATTAAAAGAACCAAAAAGGTCAAATTATAAAAAAAAAAAATAAGAATTTCTCACCTAGCCTGCTTGAATATTGAAAAAGCTTGAAATCCACTTTAACTGAATCTTGAAAAAGCTTGCTGCTGCTCCAAATATTTTGCTGATAATCAGCATAAGAAAATTTCCACAATAAAGTTTCCCACAAACATATCTGTGAAAAAAAAATATATACTTGTTAGGGCTATACTTTAGTCATTTGTTTCGGTGATATGGATTTCCAATCCATTTTGGTAGTTACAACATTTTTCTAACTATAATTACCAAAGTAGGTTGGTGCACAAGTGTTAATTGCCAAAATGAACCACCCGCTAATGTATATAGCTTCCATGGCATTTGCAGATCATTAATTCACAAAATTATATTACTATTTATATATACAAGTTTTGTAAGCCATATTTCACACATCAAATATAACTTAGACAAAGTGTTATGGATCAACCCAATCATACCCGTTAAAAGTTACCAATTTAGGCATGTTTCCCACCCGACCATTGTGCATGCCACCACTAGATACAGGTGGAAGGGTATAAAAACCTGTTGGATGTGCAGCCTGACATGGATGATAGGCCAGCTTACAACTTCCAAAATCAAACTATAGCAAGACACCGATTATGACAGTTTTCCTGCCATATCTTTGCTCTTCTTTTTCTTGTGAAGAAGAATCATCCTCTTTACAAAATTCAAGATATATGATCAAAGTTGTTGCTTGTTAGCCTACTTCAAGAAACGTTAAAAGCATATCCAAATACTTCTTATGTCTCTCATCTTTGGATAACAAATCTACCATCAAAGAGACCGTGGATGCATCTGGGGTGACTTTATTTTCCACCATTTTCTTAACTAACTCAATCACTTTGGGTGCCACATTTGAATCTTTTCTCATGAATGCATTAAAAGTGACCACATTTGGAGCACACCCGTTCTCAATCATTTCAAAAAACAAATTATCCGCCACTTTTAACTGACCCATTTTGCAAAACCCATGTATCATGATCGTATACGTCACCACAGTTGGTTTTAAGCCTTTTGATGACAGCTTTGTGTATACATCCCAAGCAGTTTCCATTCGTCCACTTTTACACAATCCATCAATCACAGAGTTATAAACTTTAATCCCCAATTCAACCCTATTACTTTCTAGAGTCTGAAGCAAGTCTAAAGCCTCCAAAACATGGTCGTTTTTACAAGTTCCGCTTAATAAGATGTTATATGTACAAGAACTTGGAGTGAGATCATAAAGCGGCATTTCATCAAATAATTTCTGTGCAGCCAAAACATCACCTTTTTGAAGAACACCCGTCAATAAGGTGTTATAGGTAACAACATTTGGCCTAATTTTTCCACGAATCATTTGTTTAAAGATCCGTATAGCTTCTTCTACTCTCCTAATCTTGATATACCCATTAATAAGCACATTGTGAATTTGAACATCTGGTTCAACACCCTTAGCCACCATTGAAATGTACAATTCCTTTGCCTCCTCTACCTTCCCCTCCAAACAATATCCGTGCATTAACGTGTTATATGACAAAGAATCAAGTTGTTCTCCTTTTTGAATCATTAACTCAAATAATCCACTTGCTTCACTAACCCGCCCTTCTTTGCAAAGCACGTTTACTAAAAGATTAAACGTGGTTACACTTGGGCGAACCCCTACATCTATCATCTCAATAAACAAATGTTTAGCCTCCTGTAAATCTTGAAAAGCCAAACCACGAATCAAAGAAGTAAACGCAACAACATCCGGTGAGATTCTTCTACCTTTCATCTCCATAAAAAGCTCCCTAGCCTTGCTTACGGATCCAATTTTACAGAGATTATCAATCAACATGCTATAACACACAACATTCGGCTTACAAACGAACCCTAAACCCAATCTCCCACTCATAACATCTTCATGAAACCTAAGCGCAGTCTCGATTTTGCCAGCCCTACACAACCCATTGATCAAAGTCCCATAAGTCATACCATGAGGCCTAACACCCTGCAAAATCATCCTCTTAAACAACCTAACACCCTCAACAATCTCATTCTTCTTAAACAACCCTTTAATCAACGATGTATAAGTAACATTATCAGGAGTAAAACCCCTCTTCAGAATCAACCCCAAAATCCCAAAAGCAAGATCGACTTCATTCAAATCACAATAACAATTCAGAACAATGTTTAGGGTAATCAAATTGGGGGAAATTCGGACATGGGTTTTGTTCATCTTCCGATAAAGAATGATTGCAAGCTTGTTCTTGGATACAGAATCAAGCAACTGATTGAATGAAGAAATTGGGGGAAGGGGTTGCAGGAGAATCATGTAATCGAAGTATTGTGATGCATTAGTGAGATTTACGTTGGATGGTTTGTAATTGAGAGAAAGAAACGATTCAAATTGGGTTTTTTGGCGGATTGAAAGGGGGGTGTTTTGTTTATTGATTGATTGTTGTAGTAAAGATGAAAGTTTACCTGAATATGAAGCATTTTTGGTTGCAGAAGTTGCAGCAGATGGAGTGAAAGAATGTGGGGTTCTTCTGAAGCTCATGGAGCCAGAAGGCTTAACGTTGGGGACGAGGATCTAAAGGGTGAGTGATGTGAGTTTTTATTTTGGGTTTTCATTTTTGTGTTCTTTTAATGGAAAGTCGACAGCTTGGGTGCGGCTCGTAGGCATTGTTTTCGCGACCGGATCGGACCGGCCGGTCCGACCGGTTCGACCGGGATTCGGCTGGTCCACCGGTCCGATCCCCCCCAAATCGTTTTCAGCAAGTTGAACCGGGCGGTTCGAACCGGTTCGGCGGTTGAACCGGGAACCGGACCGGTTCGGACCGGTTTTCGTATTTTTTTTTTATTTTTTTTTTATTTTTTTGATTTTAATGGGTAAAAACGAGGTGTTGAACCATATATTAGTGTGTTGGATATAAAAATATAGTTAAGTTTTATATATAACTATAAAATACATGTATAAATTACTTATATTTAATTATATATATAACTATATATATAATATAGTATATATATAATTATGACGTCATCCGGTTCTTAAATCCGGTCCGACCGGTCCGACCACCAAACCAGTAAGGCGTCCGGTTCGACGTCCGATCCGGTTCTGAAAACATTGCTCGTAGGTTAAACAAGAAGGTTCTTTAGCTGCTTGTTTAAGGTCTAAGAGTTTTATCTCTTGTTAAAGTAAATTTATGTTATTCTAGGTTTGGGTAGATGCTTCACGGGTATTGGATATTAAAAATGGTATTTGTGTGGTTTGGGCCTATGGATGTAAGGTATTTGAAAGCCCGGACCCGAGAACCGTAGGATCGGATCAATCCATGACAAAACGGATCAGGTGCACCTGTCATGCATCCATGGCATAACAGTTATCATCAATCTAGACTGTTGATATATCACACCCTCGTTGGCTAGAGTCATCAGGGCCCACTTACGTAACAAACTCTTTGGAACAACTTCAAATCACCATGCATGATCATCATCCATACATTATCAAGCATTATTAACACGAGTAAAGGAGATTGAGTTTCATGCACAAATACTCTTCCTCTCGCTCTCTCTAAACTAAGTTTTATCTTTAAAACTAATACTTACTCTTACGCCAGTGAATTGTTATAGAGATATTTATCTTTCTGTGACGTCTTAACCGTGTTGTTTAAATATGTGTAGGTTAAGAATCAAAGGATCTGGTCTGTAAAATCGGAGTTCAGGAGGAATCATCTCAACTCGTTGTACGCTTGTGTTTACAGGGCCCATCATGATGGAGTGGTATAGCCTCGGTTCACCTTTCCTCATAGTTTTAAAATTGTTAAATGAACAAATAATCCTTTTTGAGTTATTTTTCTAATTTGCCGAAGTTTCTAATCCAACTTCCAAAGTAAGTACTTTCTCATCATTTCAAACACTTTATATTAATACGAATTACTTAATTTTAAAGAGGATCACGTAATGAAACAAGTTTAATTTTATTCATGTAATAAAGGTCTTAAGTTTCAATATAACTTCCATTGATTTTTAACTCAACCCCTTGAATACGATTTATCAAACAGTTTTTGCTTGATCTCTTACCCTTTGAGTTTTCTGGTGACGAGTTTTTAAAGATTATGATAAAACCAACATCTTATAAAGAATGACAATGAACTTGATTGGATCATCACTTCTTGGAATTAAAGATTAAATCTTTTTTAAAATTTATAAAACCAAAGTATATAATTCTTACAAACTTCCTTGATTCCATGAAAACATACACTTAACACCCCTCCTAATCAACTTCCAATCCCCTTCCCTCTCCATCTCTCTCGCAATCCATTTGATTAATTCATTACAGCAACCATTTCAGATCTCAACTTTCTTCTTCATTCAAACATTCATCTCAAAACTTCACAAAAATCACCAAACAATCTGATCTAAAAGCCATGCCAGAAGGTAAAATCCTCCAACATTCACCTCAAATCACAACAAATCCATATCAAAAACATGTTTTTTGCAGATTCTGACGATGCCAGCAGCGAAAAATCGACGTACAAACACATCATTGTAGCATCTTCAATCGGGCTAGTTCTCGCTGCCACCATGCATTTTGGGTTCAGAAGAAGAAGATATCAAATCATCCCAAGGATCATATGTGATTCAGACACGGGTCAACCGTTGAAACTCGAGGGATTCCCTCAGTATGTAGGTAAGATCAAGCAAGATTCATGATATCAGATGGTGCATTGTGTTTTGATATGTAAAAGGACATGTGTGTGTGTGTGAAATGGTGTATAAAGTGTGTGTTTTCATGCAGCTAGACAAATGGGCTTTTCTGACAGAAAACAGTGTCCACATTTGTTGAAATTTGCTGCTGATTATATATTGAAAGCTGAAGGATGTGAGGAAGAAATGTATATGTTTTTTGCTGATGAACCAGAAGCAGATTCATTGTTTATAAAGCTTGTTGAGGAGTTTGAGAGATGTATTCTTAGTTATTTCGCATTTCATTGGAGTAATGCTCATTTCATGATCAGTCAGGTGATTATCCATGTGTTGATCTAATGAAATTGAGTTTTCGTGGTGTGTGGATGTGAGTTTTGAAAGTGATTAACAACTTAACAAGCGGTTTGAGAGTGTTTTGATTTGTGTTTTGAAACCGTTTTAGAAAACTAATTATGTAAAGGCTAAAGATAAGTTAAAACTAACTAGTTTAATTTTTTTTAATCTCAATCAAAACTTTCTTTCTTTTCTCAACATAATGTGAGAGATATTGGGCTCATAAGGAATTCTTGACTTTAAATACCACCAATGTGTTTTGGGCGTATTAGCTGTGAACTTCAAAGTAAACTTGCTTGGTTGAGACTAATTCTAGGCAAAACCTAAAAGTCTCCACTTGAGCAAACAAAAACAAAGTTGTGAGCTTTATACGAGCGAAATGAGTAATATTGGTTGGTATGAGGGTTCGAATGTTATATTTACGATTGATACACGGATCTAACAAAAATGACTGTGCTCTACAATTTTAGGCATTGGCTGGTTCTGATGCAGAAGAGCCAAAAAAGAAGCTAAAGGACATAGTCATGCAAGCCACCAGGTTAGTTATGGTGCTTGGATACAAGTAAAGACATAAAAGAAAGGTTTTAATATGTTAGAGGTGGCAAAAAAGAAAATAGGTTAGACGGGTTGGGTAACAGGTCATATTTGGTTTATTTACTAGTCATAGCATTAAGGTTGTCATGTAACCTAAAGGTCATGAGTTCAAGTCATGGAAACAGACACTTGTAGAATCATAATTACTTGAGACCCGGACCCATTTTGACTAAATGATCATGTGGCTTTGTGGGTTAAAAAGCAACTCTTTAGGCATTTTTTGACCCGTTTCCTTTGTACCTAATCTGAATTTATCTGCTAGAGATAAATTGGGCCGTCCATAAGTAAGCTTGTCATCTCTCTGCTACATATGTCATATTGGATAGATCAAAAGAAGGTTTTTGCAAATGGATTTTTCCATCTAAGTGATGTAAAAGCTTTCATTTGCAGGGAACAAAGATTTGAGAGGGTGACAAAAAACCTAAAGGTGGCCCGAGTGTTTACAACTTTGGTGGAGGAAATGAAAGCAATCGGGCTCGTGTCCGTAGATGATTCGCAGTGTACTGATGTTATGGTCCCAATGGCCCATAAAGATCGAAGCCCGGTTCTCCTCTTCATGGGTGGTGGTATGGGAGCTGGAAAGAGCACAGCTCTCAAGGACATTCTTCAAGAGTAAGTTATAAAATATTCTTGAAGATTGATGGGACGAATAACAAGTCAAAATGGAGCATACACGTATTTAAGTATTATAATGTTACTTTGAAATGTACACAGGCCATTTTGGGCAGGAGCATCAGCAAATGCAGTTGTAATAGAGGCAGATGCCTTCAAAGAGTCTGATGTTATCTACAGAGCTCTTAGTTCTAGAGGACATCATGACATGCTTCAAACAGCTGAACTGGTATAGCATACATATATATATATATGCATATATATATATATATACATGTACATGTAAACATACGTGTACATGTACATATACATGATTCTTATTAAGGCTATATTATGTATAACATATTATTGGCCTTAACAATCAAATAATATAATCTTAAGAAGAATCTTTTCATCCTAACATAAAAAACTAATAATATTATCAATCTAAAACCTTATGAATTATGATCACAGGTGCATCAATCGTCTACGGATGCAGCATCATCACTCCTTGTAACAGCACTAAATGAAGGGAGAGATGTGATTATGGATGGAACACTCTCATGGGTGCCATTTGTTTTACAAACAATAACAATGGCAAGAAATGTGCATCGTAAACGTTACCGCATGGGACCGGGGTATAAGGTGAATGAAGATGGGAGTGTTACGGAGAATTATTGGGAGCAACTTGAAGAAGAAAGTGAACCATTAGATGGTCATACAAAAAGAAGACCATACAGAATAGAATTAGTTGGGGTTGTTTGTGATGCGTATTTAGCTGTTATAAGAGGCATAAGGTAATAAAAAGAAAAGGGAAAACCTTTTATAAATTTTTATAAAGACATAAGCTAGAGGTTGCAAAATGGTGGGTATAGCAGGTCGGTCAGGTAACAGGTCAAAAGAGTAATTTTGGTAGGAAGTCTAAATGGGTCACTTTTTGTTCGTTGTTTTATAAATACTTTATCTTTCAAATATGATTACAAAATTTGTATTTTTACGATAAGAAATCTGACTTCGTAAATAAGAATGTTTTTTTGCATTGAAATAAACTATAGGTCACTTTCAACTCATCCAAACAAGTAAGGGTCAAAATGGGTGATTTTCTTATACATTCAAACGGGTTGGTTTTAGGCTGACCCGAACACTATTTGTTGAAATGTAAATATATTATAGAGATTTAGTGTATCAAATATGATAAAAACTAAGACTAATATTATATAGAAAACGATCTTGAAATTTGTAAAAATAAAACTTTTGGGAGTTTTAACCATTAAAAATACATTTTGGGCTACTTTCAACATGTTTGACTTGTTTTCTTTTTAGCTATATTTTTATTTTATTAGTTTGACATGTTATAAAGAAAGCATATATAACCTAATCCCCTTAAACCAAGCTTGGATTGTTAACAGGAGAGCAATAATGTGTAGAAGAGCAGTGAGAGTGAGATCACAGTTGACATCACACAAGAGATTTGCAAAGGCATTTGTGACATATTGCCAAATTGTAGATAGTGCAAGGCTTTATCTAACCAATGATCTAGATGGACCACCAAAGGTACATCCAACTTAGTGCTTTCTTGCTTTTCTAACATAGGCGTAAACAACCTCAACATGTGAAGCTCGAGCTCAAGCTAAAACTCATTAATCAATTGAACTTTAATTTGGCTTGAGTCGTTTAAGTTTGGCTCAATCTAAGCTTTTAACAAATTTGTCTCGAGTAATTCATGAGTGGCCTGGCTCATTTACACCACTCTTTTTAAGCATTACTTTATGATTCATGGTTATGTTAATTTTAATAAAAATGTAAACTATGTCTATAAAGTTGATAGGATGGAAAGAGAAAGAAAAGACATTGTTGGTTGATCCTGATGAGATATCATGCTTACAAATGCTGAAAAACTTAAATGAGAAAGCTGACTCAATATATGAACTTTACAATGACTCGAACCCGGCCCATGAAGACGGGTCGGTTTGGCATGATATTGTTATGTCACCTTCAAGAGTGAGTATTCAGAAAGAGCTAAAGTATTTCATTCAGAAAATTGAAAGCAAGAAAGAATGATCAAGTACCGAAAGGATCGTGTGGTGCAACAAATTCTAGTTGTGGGAGAACTTTGTTGTTCTATAGGCCACACTATAATTTGAGACAACATTCTTCATCTTCTATTCATCTCAAAGGTTGTAATATGTGTTAGTAAATTGGTTGAAGATGAATGTTATATACATTGCAAAAGCACACTTCTTGTTGCCCACACTAATTGTAGTTTACAATAGCTTAGAGTCTTATTAGCTAGGAGGTGTATCATAAGGCCCCACGAGTGACTTGTTACTAGTCACATAATGTTTATAGCGGCATGTTCAACCTTGATAGATAATATTGTAAATAAGCCAAATAGGAGAATGAGTCCAAGGCTAGAACCTAAGGGGGTGTTCGGTTCACGAAATTCATAGGAATTAGAATTGGTATTGAAATTGTGTGATTGTCAACCAAATTTGTGTTTGGGTGAACAATGAGAGGGAATGTTTTACCTCAAATTCCTTTGATTGTGGGATTTCAATATTCCTTCCACCTAGAGAAGGATTTTAAACCCTACAATCAAAGGAATTTTGAGATAAGACATTCCCTCTCATTGTTCACCCAATCACAATTTTAATTGACAAATCACACAATTTCAATACCAATTTCAATTCACATGAATTAAAATAAACCTATCAACATACTAGGCTACCACCGGAATCATCGTCGGTGGAGATGGAAGCGGCCTCAGGGGGCGGCCGACTGTGAAGGTGGATGCGACGACAGGGCTAGCCTGGTCTACGCGGCTGGAGGTTGGCGACGGGGTTGTTGCGACCGTGAATTTATGCGACGAGGAGGGCCGCGACGGCTGCGAGCGGTGGCGGGTGGGCCGGCGGTAGCTACTGGAGTTTGTTTTGGTGAGGGGAAGGAGGGTAGAATGAAAAGAGATTAGAAGACATATGAAATCAATGGTTCATGTCTGTCTAATACAGATCTCAAGAAAATCTTTTTTAATAAAAAGTTTTCTGGAAATCAAATAGTCTGCCCTCTCAAAACGTTTTTCCGCATTTGCGTGCACGCAGATAAAATGATGGGGAAGAGTTTTTTGAAAAAAACAAACACCCCCTTAGTAATTTAATTTTTTATTATATCTCTCTACTACCTCTTATTAACTCTTTTTGTTTTTAAAAATATATCTATTTTGATCATTTTATTATATTTTAATTTATACGTTATTCCAATTACATTTTTAAAAACTTCTTTTTGAAAAATCATAAATTAATAAGTAATTGTCATTTGGCTTGGAGATGAGCAAAAGGCTGTTTGATATGTCTTACCCAGTCAGAAGGTGATGATCGGGTAAGAGCTTGTTCCAAAACTGACCAGGTAAGTGAAAAAATAGGCATGAGTCAGTGATGCCGGACCGGATCAGACGCAAAAAAGTGCAAATCAAACACGCTGACTTGCCAAAATATCTGACCGGGCCCGTGGGTCAGACATTTTAACCGGTTCAGAAGTAAATCAAACAGTCCCTAAATATTTTCACACTACTACTCATGTGTAGTGGCTCTATGAGAGAGGAGAGGAGAGGAGGCATGTATGAACGCTATCCCTTTGCTTGTTTTGAAACCATCATACTATCCTCACATCCACTTACACTTACATGACACCATTTCATTACCCCTAACAAACATTCGCTCTATGCAATTACAATTACAAATACAAATATGCAATTGCAGATATGAAACAAGCAAATATCAACACAAAAGATTGAAATCTAAAATCTATTGATTACTAATTCAATTGAACAACACTAATCAACCACCATCAATTTGATGCAACATCTTTCTAACAATCAACTATCTAATCCAAACATAACATGCAATTCTCTATAAATCCCCATGGGTATAATAATGATGATGATGATGATGATGATGATGATGATAAAGAATCCAACAATCCAACTATACAACTCAATCCCTACAAACAAACATACAGATTTCATAATCCATACCTCTGTATCTAATCTCACTTCTTCGTTTTCCTTGTAGTAGCTCCACCCCTCTTCGTCGCCGGAGCCGCCTTCTTCACCGGAGCTCTCTTCGCCGGAGCTTTCTTCGCCGGTGCCGCCTTCTTCACCGGAGATTTCTTCCCCGGTGATGTTCTACTTGAAGTCCTTGCAACCTTAGCCACTGGTTTAGTCTTTCCAGCCGGCTTTCTCTTCGCCGGAGCCGCCGCCGGCTTAGCCTTTGCAGCGGGTTTAGCCTTAGCCGCCGGCTTAGCTTTTGCAGCGGGTTTACTCTTAGCTTTTGCAGCAGGTTTAGCCTTGGATTTGGCTGGAGCCTTGGCTTTCGGCTTCGGCTTGGCTGCTGCTTTAGATTTCGAACTAGCGGCTGCCGGCTTCTTCGCCGGAGCTTTCTTCGTCGCTGGCTTTGGCTTCGCCGCCGGCTTCTTCTTCGCCGGAGCCGATGCAGGTCTCGCCGACGGCAACTTATAAGAAGCCTTCACCTTAACAAGCTTACCTCCGGCGACGGACTTCTTCAATTGAGTCGACAGCATCTTTCTAAAATTCGCCGGAATATTCTTCTCCTTCTCTTCAATAAACTTCGCAATAGCGCGTTGACTCGAACCATTTCTCTCCTTCAACGTAACAATAGCATCAGTAATCATCTGCACATTCAATCAAACAACATCATATCAATCATCAAATCAATAATTCAATCAATTATACAATCGATTACATCAATAACAATCGAAATGATGTACTGATCGAATACCTCGAGGTACGGAGGATGTTGAGCTGGTTTTCTCGGCTTTCTCGGAGCTGATGCTTTCTTCGTCTTCTTCGCTTTCGTTTCCACCGGCGGTTGCTCCGTCGCCGTCGCACCGGCTGCCTCCGCCGCCGCGGCGGCGGTCTCCGTCGCCACCACAGGTTCCTCCGTCGCCATTGTTAGGGTTTTGATTCTAGATCGAAAGTTGCAGGTGTGATACAATGATGATGACGATGAAGATTATTATATAAAGTGAATTTATTGAGGGTAAATGAAGATGACGAAATCTGATTGGTGGATAGACGTACACACGGATTGGTGTCAGTTTGAATAATGTCCGTTGGATTGGTTGTGATCAACGGTTGAGAATCAAGATGGGTAAGTAAGTCATTGGGTGAGGATTGTAATGAAGGTTTTGGATGAATGTTAGGGATGGTGTGTTTTTATGGTTGATTCATTTTGTTATAACTTGAGCTACACTTGATGGATTTTGATGAGATTTTGTTGGTTGTGTGGGAAATTAAGTTAGCTTTCTAACCAATATTCACATTGTTGTTGATGATAAACCGTTTAGGAGATAATTGGATTCAAATCAATGATGGTCAAAATTATTGTTTTTTAGTCATAAGTTACAATTTTAAGAGATTAAAGTAACATTTTAAGGTTATTACGCAATCTTATTAGCTTATCTTATGCTATCTTGATTTGGCAACAAATAGATACAAGAAGTTTTAAAAACAACCAAAAATTAAGTAAGATAAACATGTTATAAAGAGATAAAAGATGAACACCTTAAAATAGCATAGATAGCATATATTGTTGTATGTAATACCATTTACATTAAGGAGATAATTAAACCACTCACATTGTTAATGATTCTAGTTCTTATACAAGTTCTTGTTATAAATTTTATTTTACATGAGTAATGTGTTTGAAATATTTTTTAATTACAATAATTATACAACCCTATAAAACATACTATAGGTTATCGTATATTTTATCACAAAGATGATTGTCCTTTTAAACGTAATTGGTCAACCAAGCAATATGATGACAAAAGGTAAAGAAACGATTGTGGATTCATATGATTTATCTCATGTGAATTCTAGTTTTGTCCTCAAAACCCACCTAAGGTGGTTTGGTAGCGTATGGCGATACCATAAAGCTAAAAAGTCGGTCATGTTTTAGGACAGTTGCCAGCTTTGAAAAAGTAAGGATATAAAGTAAATGTTTAAAGAAAATGATAGATACATAGTAGAATCAAAAGGACAATATATCATACTCGGCCCCTAACTTAGGCCATCGGCTTCGGTTATATCAACTATTAAAACATAAATAAACTTCTGTATGAAAGTAAAACTAGGAGTTCATGCCAAATGTGCGGTTGTATATTAGAGAAACCGAATCGATTCCACCATTTTCAACAAATGTAAACCTCAAAATTTCATGTCAGCAAATAAACACTAATTGGACATGCAGAGGATGTTGATGTTGTATGTGATTGGCTTCACATCATGTTGTAAATGAGTGTTTTATAAAAATAAGATATTTAAAAGGAGTTTGAATTTTTTTTGATAGTGATAGGAAAAAAAAGAAGAAAATCATATCTCAATTTCAAGTTGTCAAATAGGACTGATAACCATCGAAAATGTGACAACCTTGGGCTACATGGTTGGTAATTCAAATGGGATGAAAACATCCTTGTTTCCAACATGCAACTCCACTAACCTATTCATAAAAACAAGATTACAAATAATGATAAATCGATCCACATAAGTTATAACAAAGATACATACACATAATGACTACTAATAATATATTATCTGGTCATGGTAGTTTGGAGTAGACTAACGATAATGAGTTTATCAACATGTGTTGATCCATGCTCTTCATCTCTGATCTCATGGGATGGCACAACCAATTTTTTTGTAAAACAAATAACAAAAGCCGATGATATGTCACGAATACGAATTCATATTATCAAAATGACAGTTTTTCATTTAATAAACTTGTCATAATAAAATTTTTGGGAATTCCCTTCTAGCGCAACACATCCTTTTCAAGAGAAACTTTAAGGAATTGATATTGCTACTATAGGATGCATAAAGTATTATGATGGTAAGATTTCTAATGTTGCAAATTAAGGGGATCAATAAAATAACAGGATCACCTAAATTTTTATCCTTCAAAAACTTTTTTGTTACATCTCCATCAAAAGAGATACATGGTGCTTACTTGACCCTTTACTAAGATTAGGTTGATGATCACTCGATAATACCTCACACTTCAACCCTGAAACAAAGATTTAAAAAAAAAAAAAAAAATCATATCGTCATTATCTAAAATCTTACATTAGACCAAGGGTTTCACTCATATAGTCATATTAGTGGATAGAAGTCAGGGGGTGGAGGGAGTTTTTTATAAACTAATGTAATAAGTGGACTAGTGAATGGGTAGGGGGCGGGGGTAGTCTATTAACTATCAGTTGGAGAACGAAAACCATCAAATTTTGATAAACCATCTAGTTTAAACATCCATGACGGAAAGTTAGAGGTGGTTTTTGTTTGATCTGATAGTCAGGATCACTTTTACGATTACACTCATCACAATCTATATCTATATCTTCCTATTCTAACAAAAACTGTAAGGGCTGTTTGATTTGCTTCTGACCCGGTCAAAATGTCTGACCCACTGACCCAGTCAGACATTTTGGCCGGTTAGCTTGTTTGATTTCCACTTTTACGTGTCTGACCCGATCTGACACCACTGACCCATGCATATTTTTCCCCTTACCCGGTCAGTTTTGAAACAATCTTTTACCCGATCAGCACCTTTTGACCGAGTAAGTGAAATCAAACAGGGCCTAACCAGGAAGGACACATGATAACACCGGCACACCGCATTCTTCCTCACTAAAATTTTCTCGTTTCTCTCTCCTATTAAATAATCACCTTAATTACTAATAATGTTATTTAACATTTTTCTAGATTAAAGATATTTTTTTAATATATTAAAAAAGAGATCTTTTTATTAATATTATTTGTAAAGAAAATAAATTTTTATAAAATAAGAATTTTTTCTAAAATATCAAACTTTTTTTAAAATATAAAATATTTTTAAAATTAGTATTTTAAAAAGCAAATTTTTTTATAAACAAAAAATAATTAAAACTAGGAGTTATAATTAGAAAAATTTTAGAAATGACATTTTTAAGTGATTTGTTTTAAAACAAAATGTTTATTTATTTTATGAAAAAAGTTTTAAAAACAAAAATTTAAAAAGTTGATATCATTGTTTTATTACTTATTTTTATTTATTTTATTTGAAATGAAACTATACATAAGCGAGATTTGAAATTTTTTTACAAAAGCGAGATTGTTTCTGAAATCTCGCTTAGATGGCATATTGACTAGATTTTTTTAATTTGGAAAAGATGACAAAATTTTAGGATAAAATCTCGCTTAGTTGACGACATTCTGTTATATTTTGTATATTTTTTGTATTGTAAGAAATTCTCACCCACAAGACGATATCAATAGTTTCAAGATGAAACGAACTACCACTGTAAAAAAATTAGTATATTTTCCTCTATAACATCACATGTTGTACATAAGTATATATTTTAAGATTTATGATTAATAAATGTGAATTAATTTTCATTATTATATGTAACATGTAAATTTTTTCATTAGAAAAATGTATATATATGCACATTTAAAATATGTATACATATGCACATTTATTAATCGAAAGCTTAAATTAACATATGAGACAATACAATTACATATGAAAGCTTAAAATAACTTTAAAGAAAAGGAACAATGGCAATTACATAAGAAAGCTTAAAATAACTTAAAAGAAAAGAAACAATGGCAGTTACATAAGAAAGCTTAAAATAACTTAAAAGAAAAGATTAGACATGGTGTTATTAAGTAGTAAATACGAAATTGTAGATATTCGGATCTTTAATCATCGTTTTTCTGGAAGGAAGGATCTTCAAACTTGATCACTTATGCTGGCTAAACTAACATAAACTCAAGAAAAGTGGAAGTATGAGATATTTGTGGTGGTAGCCTTCTTGAATATATTCATCTAATTCAACCTTTATAGATGTCTGTAAGACCGCAACCATGACCAAACAACCACATAGTTATGTGCCCTTTCGAGGACATAACAATGTCCTTTAAAAGACACATAATTCTAAACAATAGTAAATGAATGTACATATTTGTGACAAGAGAATGTAATCATGTATAAGTATGTTACCATGAGGATCGCACCGTTATATGATATTTTGAGGACTTAACTATGTTTCATATTTTTTGATATTCTCCTTTAAATCAGCTCTCATTCCTTTTGACATTTAGCGGAGATAAATGCATGCGATTCAAATAGGAAGCAATTAAATAACCAATTTAACATTTTCATCAGTAAAAACATCATAAACACAATATTATCTTTAAGTAAAGCATGCATATTCTTAAGCATATGAGTTCATTTTCTACTTCCTACTTTTCTTAGATTCAATTTATCGCGGTGAGCTTGAAGCCATTAAATCTTAAAGAATATGAAAGAGACTCCTTATTCATGAGAATCCTTCCTTTTAGTAATGTTGCAATCAATGGTGCTTGAAGATTCTTTGCACCCTCACATTGGCATACATGCCTAAGTTCTCATCAACAACATTAAAATATAGTATGAAGATATTAACCAATTAAGTATGTATACTTCTGTTCAAAAAGAAAAAAGTATGAATACAAATGTATTCACTAAAAACTATGCTAAAATATGAGGATACCATCTTATAAAATATGTATAATCCTAGGTCATGATACCTATTTCCTATCTTTAGTTGTTCAACAACTCATTATATTCATCCTTTGTATTATTCCTCTTAATATATCCAACTAATCATCACACTAAAGTTATGTTCCTTGTGTCATCCCAATTAGAAGTGCTTTCATCATTTCCCTCCAAACAATGAAATTATAACACTTTATAGACACAAACACAAAGGAAATGCATTTTACACACCATTTTCAAAGCGCGAAAACCAAAAGAACTAAAAGGCATATACATTTCCCTTGAAATAACCATCATTTTAGGCTTTCATCCCAGCAAAAGGGGTTCCTTTTAGCCAATCAAAGACTCAATGTACCAGAACAACATCAAAAACACGAAAAACTCTACTCTAAGTTCATAACTTGACCAAAAACCAACCATCCCATATGAAAATGTGATCCAACCCACCATATATTTCCCTAAAATCGCACAAAAACATGTACGGGACCAACCCAAATGCGATCAAGAAAAGAGTTAAACATTTAAACAGACAACAAACAACATAGATCTTGAGCTTTCTTCTATCAAAAGATTCTTTTTTTTTCATGCGTTTGCTGATTGAGAAGGTACCCTTGTATGGTTGTGATCTCCTTCATATGTGACAATAAGCATTGCTGAGTCATCCAAACACCTCTCCACATGCTTCCTTGCGGGACAACCCCTCATACTGCTGCATTTATAGTAACCCCTGTTCATCATCAACCAAAAAAACATTATTAAGTTGAATGAAAATAAACATATTAAGGTTTTGATTAATGTAAATACATGTAAAATTTAAACATTGAGTTATCATCATGTGAAGTATACTAGTTAAATGTGACAATTTAATGCCATTTACCTAGAAATAGGTCCATTTGAGTTGTGGGTTGGTTTATATCTCATGTGGGTTAAATGAAAAATTAGATTAAAGGGGATGTGACATTCGGGTTGTCTTTTTTACTACATACAACCTCCTTAAGTCATTTTATTCAAAGAATATGATTATTAATGTAAGAGTGTTGCATCAAACTAAAAATATTTAGGTTTATTAATGTAAATACATGTAAATTCAACATAAAGACTTCATTATGTTGCAAGTATACCGGTTAAAGGTGACATTTTTTACATCTCTACATGTAATGGGGTCAATTTGTGCTCTAGGTTTCTATTAATGGGTTAAGAAGAAAAAAAACAGCTACAAGAGACATGAGTCAAACACAGATGATAGATGCTTAAAGCCTACTTTTAGCGCATACAACCTCCTAAATCATATTTATTCAACGATTAAGGTTAATATTGTATACATAATTGAAAGAGAAAATTGCATAAATGGTCCCTGTGATTTAACCATAACATCCAAATATCATGCACATGTGTTAATGTAAAATAATTGTCGAAGATGAATGCTAGTGTGTGATCATACTGCATATAGCATTGATTACTTTAATCACCAAATTAAATCACAAGTATCTGAGTCTTTAAAAGGTACCTGGGATGAGGAGAACCCTTGATAGGTTTCTGTCCATATTTTCTCCAAGAATACTCATCAGGGGGGATATCAGCAAGCTTGTTACTAACAGCTGGTACTTTAATTGACCTCTTAACCCTGTGTTTCCTGATAAACAAAACAGAAAAAAATATAAATAAATAAATAAAGAATTTAGTTATGCTAATACAGGTAGGGTGTCTAGACGGCTTTAAAAGTAATTATGAGATACTGGATAATCACAATCAGACAATCAGTTGTAAAACCACATTTTGCAGGAGATAGTATTTGGATATGCTTTGACTGTTTGAATATGTAATAATCACCTTTGAAGCCATTGAGTGTTTTGACAAATATTAAGTGCTAAAGAAAAAAAGATGAACAGAGTAGATAAACCTTGAAAGAAAGGGAAAAACATCCAAAAACAATGATAATTTTGGGGTGTTTGGACATGATTTTTGAAAGTGATTATCTGATATTGAATAATCAAAATCAGATAATTGGCTATAAAAACCCTTGTCAAAAGAGCCTTCAAAAGTGTTTGTAAAGTTGTGATTATCACTATTAGCAAACTGTGATTATTTAAAGAAGTACTAGATAAGATGGCCATAAAGATGGAGAAGAGTGTCTCAAATTTGGGCAAACAGATCAAAGCACTTTCCCCAACCAATCTTGTTGCATCGCGTATCAAATTTGTTATTTAACTATAACATGACACATACTCAAAAGCATAATCTGTTAATCGAACCACTAAAACCGACTAGTTGATTACTATGACTTCAGGTCGCGATTATCTAAAAATTACTTCCAAAGCGAACATCCAAACACTCCCATAACATCATTTATAGACAAAATATTGAAATGGATAATCAGTAATAAAGAAAAAGATAGTAACCTCTTTTTGCAGTGGCATCTACCCGAACTCCCACATTTCATGTTCCCATCGTCTCCCCTGCCCGTACACCTCGGTTTGTGTTGGTGTGTAGCTTGATCGGTTGACCGAGTCGACCCAACCAAATGGAAAGAACTCCCATCTAAAGTAGTCACACTTCCTTCCATACTCAACGACGACATAAAAGACCTATTTGACGAAATAGTAGGGGTACAACCAGCATTATCAAAATTCAAATTTATCCCACTATTGCTGCGGCGATACATCATCTCAGTCTGCTGTTTGAGCTGTAACTGTGCAGTCTGCTGCTGGTGATTGTGTTGCAGAAACTGGTAATTAGAATTAGGGTTTGGGATTTGTTGTGAACTCCCAATTTGAATTGGGTTCTTCCCAATTGAGCTCAATTCGAGCAACGGTTTATGATTCGATAAAGAAAAGGTGTTCTTGACACCATTTGGGACAGTTTCTTGAACAGGATGAGTCTGATTTGGAGGTGTAAGCTGCAATTGAAGGGCTTTTGGTGGTTCTTGAATTGTGGGGGCATCAAGAAGTATATTTTGGGGAATCAAGTTTTGAACTTTGTTGAACTTTCTCACTCTGGAATGACTTAAACTATCATCAAGAAGAGATACAACTTTCTTGAATCTAACAACAGCTTCCTCTGTTTGTACCAAAAGGTGCTTTGATTGTACATGATCTTTGGGCTGACCTAATAGATTAAGAATTCTATGACAGCTTTCAACAGCTGCTTTATTAGCTGCTTCCACCTCCTCCATGAATCCCCAAAATCAATCCCCTAAAAAAACCCTAACCCCCAAAACACAATCCAATCATAAAATTACTCAAAAACCCAACAAAATATTCCAAATTCATCATATTAAAAGTCATAAAAAGATTAAAATACTGAAATAAAAGACACCCAAATGGAATTTCATATGTTCATATCAATAACAAAAGATTCAAGCTCCAATCTTTTTTAAAATATAACAGCGATTTACAGAAATCAGAAGCGAAATCAACGAAAACAGAGGAAACCCACCCAGATCGAGATAACGATTAAAAGCAGCTTGATTGAAGAAAACAAGTGAAAAAACGATGAATCGATCAAAGAACACACACCTGTTTTCATGAGGTTTGCAAGAAGTCTGTAACAAGATTCTTTAAATCTTCTTCTTCATATGGGGTAGCGATTGTGTGAAAGAGGAGACTATTTCAGTTGATTCACGCAGAGAATTAACAATCCCATGTTTGATCAAAGTAAAATTATTATTGGAATTGAAATTAAAAATTGGGTCATTTTGTATAGAGAGAGAGAGAGAGAGGTGTAGTATTAGTATTGTTATTTTATAATTTATAGTAAAGAAGAAGCAGAGAGGTGGTCAGAAGAAAAAACTGCCGTCTCTGCCCCAGATTTCAAAGGTGGGTCCCACTAGTTGAACTTGGTTTTTACATTTTCAACTTTTTATTTTGTTTTCTAGTGTATGATATAAAAGAGAATATGTGTAATTAATAAGTTTCTTATTCTATTAATGATCTTCTAAATCATAGATGTAAATTTTAAAATAGTAATTAATTTTTAAAATTATTTGAATTATATCATTTAATTTAAAATGTGTTTTAATTAAGTTACTTGGTTTTTATATTTTATTTAAATTATAAGTTTTAATATGTTTTTAGTATGTTTTTTGTTTCAATTAAAAAAATATTCTCTTTAATTTTATGTTGAAGTAGAGTGATGACATAGATTTTAGGCTTTTTTTTAAATTTTAATATGATTACATTCTTTAACTTTTTCAATATAAATACAATATTAAAAATCTCGACTTACGCATCTTCTGCTTCATTTCTTTATTTATACAAAAAAATCTATATATCTTCATACTATAATAAAAAGGGTAATTAGGGTTAACACGTGTCAACATCATATTTATTTTCATCAAAATTTTCCCACTTCTATATTCTATTAAATAACTATATTAATTACTAATAATATTATTTAATTTATTTTTAGATCAATAATAGTTTTTTTAATAAATTAAGAAATAAATTTTTTTATTAATGTTAATTTTAAAGAAACAAACTTTTACAAAAAATTTTTTTCTAAAATATCAAACTTTTTTTAAAAATACAAAATACTTTAAAATTAGTTTTTTTAAAAAGTAAAACTTTTATAAACAAAAGATAATTAAAATTGGGAAGTATAGTAAAGAAATTTTTAAAAATAATATTTTTTTAAATGATTTGTTTTTATAAAATGTTTAATTTATTTTTAAAAAATACACAAAAAAAGTTTACAAAATTAATATTATAGTTTTATTACTTATAGTTATTATTTATACGTAATTTTAATCATATTTATCTTATAATATGTTTTTAATTAATAAATATTTATTATATTTAATATTTTATTTATTCAACCCGTATAATACACGGGTTTACTAAAGCTATTTCATAAATACTTGAGGGGTCCTTATTAGCGTCTGCACTCAATAAAAATATTGCTGCGTTTTTAGTAAAAGATGTTTTTATACATGTGTTGAATATATACTTGGTAAATTTGATTAGTACTAACACAATTTCGATTTGAATCGTTTTAATTATAGTACCAATTTAATAGCAAACTGAGTTGTAATGTCTATCTTTAAATTTTTATACACTTATATAAATATTAATTAAAATATTTTGATTTTAATGCTAAAGATACTTTCATTAAAGTAAACATTTGAACTAGATTATTAGTGATATTAAATTTAAAATTTAAAATTATGACTTTAGGGTTTTACCACTAGGGATAATTTTAGGACAACTATAACTCATTAACTATCGTTGCTAATCCAATCATAAAAAATTTAATATAATTCAAATATTATTTATTGTTATTAGTAACTAGACAATTATAAAGATAATGAAATTTATATATACAAACTTTAGTTGTATAATATAGTGTTAAAATAATAGTCAGCAAGATATTACATGACAAAAAGTTTTCGAACTATAACAATAGCCACCGCTACAATTTGTTTATTTAATTTTACAAAGGCGAGGCCATTGGGAGCCTAACGCGTCAATTGCTCTTCATCAGTGCCATGTGACGTCAAATGAAAAACACATGATCACACCCTCTTCGAAACAACCTGTTAGCTCAACCCCTTTCAGGTGACAAAAAACATGTGTCAACTAATGTATCTCAATCAATATGTCAGTCTATCCTCCATAAAATTGAAATATTTGATCTTAGTTTTATAATACATACTCTAATTACTTGTAAAAGTATTGGAACAACATTATTTATATAAATTTTATATATTAAGAATGTAAAAAATATTTCATAAAACTGTGCGTGTAAAAACACCAGCAACATGTGATATTATGTATCACGTCCAAATAATAAATAATGGCAAATAGTTAACTTTTAGAAAAATAGAATAAATTGCTACTTTTAGTTATTCCTAAAATCATATCTGCATATGACTTTAGACCTAATTTGTTAGATTCTTCTTGAAACAATTCAAATTATTATATTTCTAAATTACATATTGTAACATTATTAAAAAGATAAGTAAACGTAAAAATTAAAAAAGTGAATAATCGTTTCTTGTTTTTATGTCAGAGGTTTTGTTTGTTATTATCAAATTGATGGTTTTATATTTTAACATAGACAAAATATAGGCACGGCATAAAAGCAAAAGCAAATAGATTAAAATATAAACAGCTCGTAATTGTATTATATTATTATTATGGTGAAAAAAATATATAAACAGCTAAGATTCGTTTAATAGATAAATCAGATATAATCATGTTACCGTAATCTCAATTAGGTAGGTATTGAAAAAGAGCAGTTAAATATAAATAGATATGAAGGCAATAATAAGAATGAGTGTACAATTAATGTTACATTTTAAGCTATTAAATAGATAAGTAAATATAAAACTAAAGTAAAAACTATATGACTTGAATTTTATATAAAGATAAATAAGTTAAAACAAATCAATATGTAAAGTTCTAAACCTCATTATTACCTAGTAAAAAAAACTTTGGTGCCGTTACCAAAAAAGAAAAGGTAAAACACTAGGTGTGCATATTTTAAGTATCAAAAGTAAAAAAATCGTAGTTATAGTTATTTATTCGCTCAACATTTTGTACTTTTCTAGCACTTTATGGTATGAATATATCCCTACTTTTCGGCATGTGTCTCAACGCTAATCATGTTTTTTCATCCTACAGATAACCACAAACCTTGTTTTTAACACTACATTTAAAATTAACTTAAACCAATCTTAAAATTAACCCATTTTTGTCCACGTCTTTGACTTCATACCTATGATGGGCTTTTGGTATACCCTCTCCTTTGTTTTGACATAATGAATCTAGTTTTATCTTATATTTTGCTTGCTACTTAGCTTAGGCTTGGTTTTTCCTTCTTGTTGTAAGACGATTTTTCTCAGCGTACTATTATCATCATCATCAACAACAACAAACTGCTTTGGTGTCCTTTATGGTTATTACTCTGGTTTGAACGCTAAGAAAATTTTACCGGGGCTACATGTGCTAACTAGATAATAATATGTAATATGTTAATCGTATATAGCATAGTGAAATTATACTAGTTTATTGGTTTTGAGTTTCTTGTGTTTTATGTATTTTGTTTGTAGTTATTATGCTAAGGGATTTATTGTTTGGAGGCTTTAGACTTTAATTCTCTGTCTTCATAAATTTGATATGTACTATAGTTGTATTGTGTGATATGAGTGACGCAATATAGATTACTTTTACTATATAGTTTAAGTGCAATTATACATATGAATTTAGGTTTATTAAGCTTTCTATTACTTCTTTTTCTTTGTTATAGTTTTCTTTAACAAAAAAAATATCTATGTCCGTTATTACTTTTGTTTATCCTAAAATAAAATATTAATTCTGAAAATTTAGTCAAATTTCTCACTTTTTATTTAGTCATTACCTCAGGAAAAGAGAGATGTATGTTTGATTTAGTCGGTGTATAGGTTTCTATTAAAATAAATATCTTAGGTTTTTATGATTATTAAAATATACGTTTATAATATCATCGTATTTTCAGAAAAGCTAAGAAGTGATACAAAATTATTAATACAAAACTTGAAATGAAAAATTATATAAAAATATGTCTTGGTCTATAGATTGAACAAATTTTTGATTGGTAATATTTATATTCATCTGTCAAACTACATTCATAAATGTTAAATATTTTAATATGAACAAAGCTAATCCTAATATTGTTTAATCATAAGAAATTAAAAGAAAATTCTTTATCATCTCCTGTCCAAAAAATAAAAAATACAAAATACAAAACTACTTACGCTAAAAGTAACATGATTTAATGTATTTTAAGCGTTAAAGTTTCTTGCTAGCTATACATGATAGGTATATCATTTCTTTAAAGTCATGGCGTTATACATTTCATATGTACTTCGAGAAGATATTGAAACGAGGTAAAACAAATATTTTGATATCATTGAGGTGTGATGATATGAGTTTTATTTATTTCACTAACACATCAAAAGGGTTTATATCATTTTACAGATGCAAGTAATATAACACAACCTCGTCGTGTATCATTTGTTATCTGTTTAAAAGACGATGCAACTTTCCTTGAAAACCAACAATGATCATTTAAATTACATATACTAAAATAAAGAGAAGTATTATATATGTTGCATTATTTTTCTCTTCATCAAGTTTTGTTCGTGATTTTTAGTAAGGATTTTAACGAGTCAAAAGAACCGATCTAAAATTTTCAAAGCAAGAAGATACGTGCAACACTAGTTTTCCCTCAGGTTTGATTTATTTTCACTAGGTTTTTTTGACAAAGTACCTAACAAGATATCATCTTCAAGCGTATTAAGTTAATAACTAAAAAAGAGTATTATAAATATAATTCAATAAGATTAAAGTATCCTTTTGTATAACTACACAGGTAAGCCATGTCCTATTATATAATTTCTTTTGAACAATTGGAAGGATGAAAGGACTCAAAGGGGTACCTTGATTTCTCGGGTCGTTAAGTTGGATGTTTCCCATTGTGAACCAAATTGTTTCTTACTTTCCAAATGCTCCATACTGTGGTCTACCCAAAAGCAAGTTGATTCTCCATTTCCAATATTGGCATTCATTGAAGTGTTTACATCTATATTGTAGGAAAGGAGCTTAGTTCTGGAGTTAATAATTGCTTTTTAAATACCAGTCAAGTCCCGAAATTAATAACTGTTTTTTAGGTGTAAAAGATTGTTAATACAAACTAATTCTTCTGATTCCCCACCGCCAGCCGTTAAAACGGAAGCCGGAGATGTGTGGGCGGTCGGCGGCCAAACATGTGGAAAAACCACAACCGCAGATTTATAAACAAACGGCTCAGATAGTGAAGGCACTGTTCATTCCCTTCGTTTATTAAAAAGAATTCAGTTGTCATCGGCAATCACAATTTACTTTTACATATTTTATTTTTCTCATCAATCTTTCCTTTTTATCGATTTTATTTACATGTTCTTTATCGTCTTGTTATTACGCTAATTACTTTTTTCGGACGTTCTATATTTTTCTACTCTAATAAAAAGGTATTTATGGGAACATTTGGCATTATCACATTCATTTTTATAAAAAAATTTCCCGCTTCTCTCTCCTATTAAATATTTATATTAATTACTAATAATATTATTTAATTGATTTAGATCTAAATTAGTTCTATAAGTAAATTAAGAAATAGATCTTTTTATTAGTGTTATTACTAAGGAAATAAATTTTATAAAATAAGAAACTTTTCAAAAACATCATACTTTTTTAAATATTTTTTTATAACGCTTTGTTTTGAAACAAAATGTTTAATTTATTTTTGGAAAAAAAACAAATAAAGGTTTTAAAATAAAAGTTTAAAAAGTTAATATAATTTTTTTATTACTTATAGTTCTTAATCATATCTTATATTAAAATATAGTTTTTATAATTAATAAATTTTTATTTTATAAAATATTTTATTTGATCAACCCGTGTAATACACGGGTTTACTAAAGCTACTATTTAAATATTACACCAACCAACAAAATCAATAAAAAACTTATTAAAACAAATAAACTAAAAGCTTATACTTGCTATTAAATTTTCCTTCATTGCAAACTTTGACCTCTTCTCTTTCGTTATACTCAAGTTTTTATGTTTTTCTCTGCAAATAAAAACACATACTATCCCAAATAAAATATAAAAAGCTGGTATACTATTCAACCAGAAAGTCAAAAAAATAAATCCAATAAAATCCTCAAATCAAATGAATCCCTAAAAAGCATTCATGTCTGACAAAGTAAAGATGATGTGATTTTCATTAAACAAAAAACAAAAGCACATAAATGAAAAATTAAATAGTTGAAGGACTAAACTTGTAATTTACCACACCTTTTTCTTAAGTAACGGCGTAAGTGGGTCATGATGAAGCAGTAATCGGAATCTTTATAGCCGTTATGATCCGACGAATAAGGAACCGCCACGTGTCATTAGATAGTGTAGTTGTCATGGCGCGTGGGTTACAAGAGACAATGTGCGAGTGGTCTTTTTTTGCCGGTGGGACCCACAAAGACTAATATTATTCGGTGGGTCAATATCGTTTTAATTTTGACTAGACGAAAAGTCGTAGCAGGTCCACTTATTGATCATCTTGAAGTTGATCAAAAGGTCCAAATAAAAGGTTTAATAAAACGCAAGTGTATAATTACAAATTGATAAGTCAATTATTAGGTCAATAAATAATAAAATATTCAATTTTTAATAGCTATTTACGATGTTTTAAAATAAGACTCATTCTCTATTTTATTGATGTATTGGCTTACACATTAGATGTGAATACTATTCTAAAATTTTATAAATGGAATTTATTGTTAAAACTTCTTCATCCACTGGAAAACGAGATCATGAGCCCAATAATATTGGTAATGGATGGATGATTCTGGTTATGCATCACATCGTTTCTAGGTTTCATAAACTCCAAATGATAATGAAAACAATAATTTCAATTAGTTTCTTCTTCTCTTTACCATTAACTATCTATTCCAAAATCCTCATCAAGTATTTGAATGAAAAAACTAAAGATGGGATCTTAATCCAATAACTAATAACACTCCGTGTGTGGTTTGCATAAAAACATGATGTAAATCCATGATCAAGCAATTTTATTAATAAAGCTATAAAAATTTATGAGTTTAAATCAAAAGGTTGTGAGTTTAAATCATGCAAAGTGTAGGTGTGATGAAATTAAAAATAAAGTAGGTAAACTAGAGCAAGTAGTATAAGAAGTATATAAAGTTAATAAAGCTATTAATGTATTTAGGAGTCTTTTAATCTATTATCACCTTTCAAGATCTCATACTCTTTTCTTTGGAGTCTTTTGCTTTTGATACTAGCGGGTCGAGATAGACCCTACCGCTGCTTCGGTCGGCAATTTTGTGAATAGGAAGCAGGCTTTCACCATGAGCACGTGGGTCATGAATAACTCCTTTGTTGCCTCGACCGACGAATCCACAAGCAAGAGAGCTCTAGCCATTTGACAACCAAAAGCTCTGATATCACTTGATAAAGTTTTGAAAACGATCAAATGGCTCAATAGATCAATCAAAGACTACAATCAAACCAGTGGTTCAAGAAATCAAGTTCTTACAAACTCTAGCTCAGTAATCCCCTAAACAAGTTAAGACCTATATAAAGAGACAGAAGAGATCAAATCAAACCAAACGAGATAAATACTAACAAATAGTTAAGAAGTATATATTATCAAATAACAGACTAACATTGACTTGTAGTGATCAAATTAGCTATTAAAAATAATAATAATAATAATAATAATAATAATAATAAACTAATAAAAACTCATAAAGAGATAAATGTAAAATCTTTTCTAACTTCAAATGCATGATAGTTGAACAAACTTGGACTCTTTAACTCCAAGCCGACTTCACCTTGTATTTTTCAAAAGATAAGGAAATCAGAAATTAAGCTAAATTTAAATATATTTTATCGAATGTTAATTAGATAAGATGCACATGATTAATTATCATCTGAAATTTATAACATATGATTAGTATTTAAGTGATAAACGGATTCTGTTAGTTTTTTGAGTTTTGAACGGAGATATATATAACAAACACGTCAATCTCTCTCGTGACTATACTTATAAATATATGTATTTGGTACAGCTTCCTCGCCATAAGCATATACTCTCACCATTTATCGTCTACCTCAAACCCTAAACTGTCAAAGGTACACATTCTATTTAATTTATCTTTTTCTTCATAACTTTTTTTTCAATTCTAATTATTTATTTTATTGTTCTTTCATTTTTCTGGATCAATGCATGTATATGAATTCATATGCGTGCATTTGGTATACATATGTTCGTGTGCATATACATACATACACGAAAAAATGTGTACCATTGGACTATATAATCTTTGGTCAGTGATTAATTTCATGATAAGTTGCATTATTTCTGATCAAGAGGTGATTGGTTAAAATCTTAGGCCTCGTTTGGTTTATCCAATTCTATGAAATTTTCATTAAATTTTTTATATTTAAAATCCTGTTTAGTTGGTTAGCAGATGTAATTGGAATTGAAATTTTTTTCTATATTCAGGTTCTAATCTGCCACCTTTCTTGTGAATCAGAATTCATTTTTCTTCCTTTTACCCATAAAATGTTTAATGCTCTAATGGAATGTTTAAAATTTATCATTCTAATTCTACTTAAACTTTATTAACTAAACACCTTATTCATCTCAATTCTAATTTCAACTTCTTCGTTGAAATATTCAGCGAACCAAACAATCCCTTATAGTGTTTATGTAAGGTGGTAATTAGGAGTAGATTAAAAGTTTCTCTAAAAAAACTTAAATATCTTGCTAGATCTGAAATTTGTTAGTTTATCATATATATAATTAAGATTTGAGTGATGATTGTACGTAATTATGAACTTTAAAAACAAAATTTATATGATATTTTTACAAAACTTCAGTTTTATGACTTAAATTTGTTACTTTTAAGTTCATGCAACTTAAGATAACAAGTTCGAGTCATAAGAACAGTCTCTTATAAAAAAAAATACAAGACAAAGATGCGTAAATAATTGCTGATATGACTTGATGCATCACACATGCGTGAAGCTTGAGGATCCGCATTATCATGTATGCAAAATTTATGAAACCGAATTTAATTATATTTTCATTGTAATACAATACAATGTGGAATTCAATCAAATTATTCATACACTTATTAAATTAATGTTTTTTCTCCCATGAAACAATTTAACATTTAACAATTTTTTTCCAATTGACGTGAGTAGGATTCGTCTCCACCGCATCTCATACCTTAATTAAATTTTATTTGAACTTTGTTGTAACTGGTATTTACTGATATGTTTGTTTGTTTGTTTTGATCTGAAATTAAACCAGCAAGATATGGACGCCAGTGTATCAAGATCATGGGCCGATCTCCCCCTTGAGATCCTATCATTCATCGCCATCCGACTACCACTCCTCGAGCTTCTAAGCTTCCGAGGAACCTGCAAAGATTTTAGGTCAGCTTCCAGCACAGCTACAGCCGAAGCCCAATCCTCAACAAGACCATGGCTCCTCATACACAAACCCAACAACTCCAAATGCACCATTTTCAACGAAGGCGAATCAAAAACCTACAACCGCAACATCCCTGACCTGGACGGCGCGATCTGTCTAGCGTCATACCAAGGGTGGCTGCTTCTACACAAACAGAAATCAATCTTCTTCTTCTCCCCATTCTCCCTCTCCAAAATCCCCCTCCCGGACCTCCCGAACCACCAAATCAACGGTCACGTCGCCGCATTCTCCCACATCCCCACCTCCCCCAACTGCATCGTCTCCGTCATCAACCCGACCGAACCCGAAATACACATAATCTCAAAAGCGGAAAACAAATGGACACAACACAAAATCAACAAACACTTTGATCTAGAGCCCACATTCTCCGCGGCAACATTCGATCACAACACTCACACGTTCTACTACATGAACGGTAAGAGCAAGGTGCTAACATTTTCGGTTAACGACAAGAAATCGACGTTGTACACCATCGTTCATGGTGGAAACAAGGGTAAAGACATCAAGGTGTTGCCATATGTTTACTGTGAGAACATGTTTCATGATAAGATTGAAAAGAAGATACATCAATTGAATCTTGAAGATGATGAATATGTTGATGTTTGTGGGCTGACTTATGAACCTGAAAATTATTATCGGAGAGTGTATTTGAATGAAGCTGTGAATGTTTCTACTGAAAAAACACGAGGGTGTAAGGCTGTTTGGATTCAACCTAGGTTTTTTGAAGCACATCAAGATCTTCATTGGTGAATATTTGGTGATAAATTATTAGGGTTTTTTATATCTTTGAAGGTTTTTGGTTTCTTAAAGGTTATTTGAATATTATTCTTTGTTTTAAAGTGGATGAATAATGACGTTATTGTGACTTGTGGGTGGTGGTTATATTATTTGGGTTATCTTGGTTATATTTGAATTGGTTAAATTAGATTTTTTTTTTTTTAATTTTAATTGCGTTTTAGGTTATTGAATATGGTTTGAAAAAAAAAATAACAAGTTGGTTAGAGAAATGGATGGTTGAGGTCAAGTAGAAGTCACATATTATTTAAACTACTAGATTTTACATCGTGTTGGGATAAAATCGGTTGAAATAGAGCTTATATTGAAATGGATGTAAAACATGTCGAAATAATATTTTCAGATTAAAAAAATTATGTTGCTTTAGAAAAGAATTTGAAATATATTTAATTTAAGTTGTGGGTTTTGGCCACGCCTTCCGACGGATCGATTTTGTATAAATTATATATAGATAGAAATAAAGACGTTATCATGATATGTACGAAATTTAACTAAAGACATATGTTCGTTTAAAAAGTAAATATATATTATATTTTACGCGGATCATTTAGGAATAAAATTTATACAGAGATTTATAGATAAAAATAAGTGACAATGGTGCATTTAAAATTTTAAAAAAATATTATAATTTAAAAGTTAATAGAGTAAACAAATATATTAAAAGTTAATATAATGTTTAAAAGTTAAAAGTAAATAAATAAAAGGCAAATTGGATTTTAATAATCCAAACTATTACTTATTGGCCAATAATAATCCATACTATTAATTTGGCCGGTAACACTCCAAACTTTCACTTTTATAACCAACAACAGTCCCAGTGACATAATTTTTAATTTTTAACGCTTAATTTGTATCTATTTTAGTCTCAATTTAGCTTGTATGTTTCTTCATTCGTTCATAATTATTGTTGCGAACCGAATCGATTCCAAATCAAACATAAAAAATTGAAAATTATGTCATTGGGACTGTTGTTGGTAATACAAGTAAAAGTTGGTAGTGTTACCTGCCAAATTGATAATATGGATTATTATCGGCCAATAGGTAATAGTTTGGATTATTAAAATCCAATTTGCCTAAATAAAATAACGTAGTGAACTAGTGAGCTCAACACCTATCACCCAACAAATCTAACAACCTTGAGACAGAAAGTACTATATACTTAAAGTTGCGTGAATCTTCTACTAAATTGTATAAGTAATGATACAAATGATATATCCCAAGTCGAACAGAAGACATGGGCACATGGCTTCAAAATAATTCAAATTGGACTTAATATTTGTGGCCTCGTGGGTTTAACTGTTTAAAGACTAAAGAGAAACATATGGGCTACCTCAAAAGACACAGGCCCAATGGCCCAACAACAAGAATAATTGAAAGAAAATGCAGGTATTCCGTATTTGTGGCCAAAATATTGCTTCTTATAATTTTGTTAAATCTAGGTAGTATAGAAAATACATATTCCATGAGAATGTCAATATGATGTACATCAGTTGAGTTAAGAATCGATCAAATTAGTTTAGTGTTACCAGAATTTCCCACTCGTTGTGCGAGTCACTTTTGGATTTCGATTTTGAATATAACATATGTAGCCTCAATCACTTTGGATCGAAGTTTCATGATTTCCAACGTTATTTCAAAATCCTAACTGTAAAAACCCGATAAAAAGAGAATAAAAAATTGGCAAATTGGATTTTAATAATCCAAACTATTACCTATTGGCCGATAATAATCCATACTATCAGTTTGGCCGGTAACACTCCCAACTTTCACTATTATTATCAAAAACAGTCCCAATGACATAATTTTCAATTTTTTATGTTTGATTTGGGCTCGATTCGGTTCGCAACAATAATTATGAATGAAATAAAGAAACATATAAGCTAAATTGAGACTAAAATAGATACAAATTAAGCGTAAAAAATTAAAAATTATGTCACTGGGACTGTTGTTGGTTATAAAAGTAAAAGTTTGGAGTGTTACCGGTCAAATTAATAGTATGAATTATTATCGGCCAATAGGTAATAATTTGGATTATTAAAATCCAATTTGCCTAAAAAATTTGAGAGAGAATTCACAAACATAGCATTCATACAACTTTATTATAATAACATTATTATTAGATAATAACTAAACATATTTTTTACTGCCAAGGTCCCCTAAACATCCATGCGGGATCATTATATGGTTTAAACTCTTTGGACAAGTAGTACCCGTCTTCTTTTAGCAGCCAATACACATTTGTGTTTTCATCCGGTGAGCCACCAATAATATTTCCTACCGATACGTCATAAACAGTAAAGTGTACAAATTTGGATTTATAGAAAAAATCTCCTCCGAAATCAGTATTATAGAATATATTTTCACAGAAACCAAATTTATACCCAAGATTATAAGTGATGTTGTGATGCCCAAGATCATCGTCTCCTGATTTCACATGAATATCAATAACTGAATTTGGAATTCCATCATATATATAAATTGCCCATTCTCGCAAGAAACAAAATCTGCTATGAGAAGGTGTTACGAGAAAGCAAGTGAAATATGTCAATACAACGAAAAGAGAAAACAATCTCTTTGTAACAAAAATACTCATTTTTTTTAATATACAAACAACAAGAATGAGTATTTGAGTGTATTCTTCACAGATCACATATATTTATATAAAATGCATGAATACTAACAGGAAATTTGTATATTCACACACTATAATAGTAATTAATAATTTAATGCATGTTCAAGGTATCTGTATATTTGTATAACTAGTTTTAATAAACATGTGTATTACACAGTTTAAATAAATAAAATATTAAATAAAATAAAATGTATTAATAATAAAATAATATTTAAATTTAAGATATTATTGAAATCTTCCTTATTATAAATATAATTAACTATTTTATTTAAAAAGATTATTTTATAAAAATAATCATTTATAAAAACTTTCTTATTATAACTCATAATTTTAATTATATTATAAAAATTTTACTTTTTAAAAAACACCAATTTTAAATATTTTGTATTTTTAAAAAAGTTTGATGTTTTAAAAAATTTTCATATTTTATAAAAGTTTGTTTCTTTAGAAGTAACATTAATAAAAAGATCTTTTTCTTAATTTATTATAAATTATTTAATATAAATAAAATTAAATAATATTAGTAATTAATATGACTATTTAAAAAGAGAGATACGAGAAAAATTTGGTTAGAATAAATGTGATGATGGCATGTTTGCTCTACGTTTACCATTTTATTAAAGGAGAAAGATACTATTACAAATTATGAGTATGCAATTGACCCATGGTTATTCGCTTAGTATGCCTCAAACGTTTAATGGATTATATATTTGGAATTTTCGTAAACCAAGTGATAATTTAAAATTGTTACATTAAAGGTATAAAAAATTAACGAGTTATGATTATATGTTTATAATTTTTATTTATAAATATACAATTTCTACTATACATACATGTACTTTAAATTTACAATTACAATTTACATTCTACGTGATTTAAACCCAAAACTTGTGAACGTCCCTTAACTATACATACATGTACTTTAAATTTAAAATGACAATTTACATTCTTCGTTATTTGAACCCAAAACTTGTAAACGTCCCTTAATTTTGTTTGTTTGCAACATTTATTCTTGACACTTTGACTGAATTAAATGTTTATTCAGCAATTATAATCTTTAATTTCGAGAAGATTACGTTATATGATCCACTCAAGTATCTTTTTACATCAAAAGTTCATAAAGGCATATCTAATTTCTTTTTTCTTTTAAATGGTAAACTCCTCTATAAGTTTTTATTAAATGGGCTAACACTGATATATTATAAGATAAAGTTTTTACCAAATGGGATAACCCTGATATATTTTATATTTAAATGCATAAATTAGGATGCAATTAGATCTCGTTCCATGTATTAGTTGTGCTAAGTAATGCTTGGTTTCGTGATTAATAAATGGGTTACTATGTTAATTATGTCATTTTTTTTAATTAATGGTGCATATGATATCTTTTTAAATTGAGTTATTGGCTTTTTATAATTCTAACTTTTATTTATTGGTCGAGATCAATCACAACTCAAAAAATATTTATATACACTCCCAACTTTGAACATATTTTCCTCCAATGATTTGTTACTGACTTATAGTTAACACCATTAGTTTTTTTATAATGTGGACTACTTATATGGCTAAACCACTAAACAGAAAGTTGAAATCAACCATTAGATTCGTCAATCTCAAACTTTTGCACCTTGAAACTTGTCAATTTTCACATCCTGATCTGACCCACTTGACTCGTTGAAGGTAGATTCTAGGTGACAATGGATGCTAGACACCAAAAAATAGACCTGATAGATTTTGAGCACAGCAGAGTTCAATAATGGCTCAAGGTTTGCCCCATTTCATAAAAAAACTAACGGTGGTTAACTCTCATTATATTAACTATGTATGATTTTTCAAGTTCTCACAAAAATAAGGCGGATCTTAGATTCAAGTCTAGCTATAACAAAAGTAAATAAGGGGTGGAGGGGGAGGGGGTTTCAAGGTGAGTCAGAAGGTTTTCATACTTAATATGAGTTTCCAACTGAGCATAATCTTAGATTTCATACTTGAGTAATGAAGATAATCGAATTGACCAGCAGCATGTTGGTGATTCAATTAATCATTAAAAAAATATGATTTTCCAAGAGATCGAACAATGCTTTCTTTTCATAGGACCGTGCTGACATGTGAGTGATTCGATTTTTTTTCTAGAATTCTTTTGCGTATAAAAGAACTAGGCTAGTATAAATATAGAAATAAATATGGAAACGATATAACTTATAAATGTATAAATATTTTTTTATGATTAAATTACGTATTACATATAACAATAAAAATAAAAGTTATCCTTATAATTTATAAACTTTCAAATACTTATTTGGATAATATAACATACAGTTGATCTTTGTAAATATAACACACATTTGATCTGCTTAAAATTAAAAACTGACCGTCTCAAAATTACACTAACTCAAAATATATGAATATATCAATAAGTGTTCTTTTTCTTTTTAATTTTTTCTAATTGGATCATATTTTGCTATCAAAATATGTATAATTCAAACAATATGATTAAAGAATTTAGTTGATAATAAAAATTTTAAACTCAAAAATCAATAAACAAAAACTAAGATAATAAATTTAGTTTCTTATAATAGAATAGTTAAACTAAAATAATATATTAATTAGGCAGGAAAATTTTTTCAATGAATAACAAAAAAGTGATATGTGTCATCCCTAGTTACTCTTTTATTATATACTAGCTTTAGTAAACTCGAGTACTATACGTGTTAGACAAATATAATACTAAATAACAATTTTATTAATTATAAAATAATATTTTAAGATAAGATATGATTGAAATTTTATTTATCATAAATAGAATGAAAATTTTATTTCAAAACAAATATTTAAAAAAATATATCAAATTTTAAATTTTTTTATTATAACTCCTAAATATATTTATTTTTATTTATAAAAAATTTACTTTTTAAAAACACTAATTTCAAAATATTTTGTATTTTAAAAAAGTGTGATATTTTAAAAAAATTCTTATGTTATAAAATTTATTTATTTAGAAATAACACTAATAAATATTTTTTTTAATTTATTAAAAACTATTTTAATCTAAAAAAATTAAATAATATTATTAGTAAGTAATGTGATTATTAAATAAGAAAGAGAACTACAGAAGTGAAAAATTTTGGTGAGTATGAATATGATTTTATCACATGTCCTCCCAATTACTTTTTAATTAAAGTAGAAATATAATAATATTGGTTAAATATAATATGCCTCCTTGCTTCAATGTCTTAAGCATGACTTTGTCCCTCAGCCAACTCGTGTTCAGTCCTTGGGGGTCGTTTATCTTTATTTTAATGATTTACTAGTAAATTGTTGTCAGATGTTTAATTTAATTGTTGTAAAAACTAAACTAATATATTTGATCTATGTGTGTTCTCTCATGCCCCTTAACTCTACGTAGTCATCACATCACTTACTTTTTAACCCTTTTCACTTCACCACACACAAAAAATGATTTGCTACCCTTAGTTCCACCTCACCTAGTTTTTTATTTAAATATTACCCGTTAATTTTAATACTACACTTAAACCCCACTCACCCCCTCTTTTTTTGGCCCAATGCTCATTAACACGTTAGTAAGAAGCGCCTTTTTAACACCCTTTAACATCGTACTTGAGTGGTGTTTCATGCCCCTAATGTGTTCAAGTCAGATTTAATGCCTTTGGTGTGAGAGTGCACCCATACGCCTTGTTAATTATCAAGATAATAATGGAAGAGTTGGGCCCCTAAAGGGTCCTAAATACTCTACACGCACACGTTGTGAACGTGGATGTGAGTGTGGGCATAATGTGCTGTTTTGATTGCGTATTTTTTCCTTTCATCGCGGGCCGCCTTTATTTATTTACTATCAATTATACTTTATTCTACTATAACATATACACAAATCTATTTTACTTTCTACTTGCTTTTGGTGTTTAAAAATCGACCGGTTGAAGTTTTCAATATAAACATTAACATTTCAACTTTCACTAAATTAACATTACATTTTTAATGAAACATCCACCATAGATAAGGATTGTGCCGCTCACGTGAACGACTCAGGCATGTGACATGTGGCGGTTTAAACGTTTAGATTTTTATGTAAAAATAATAATTTTCTTTTAAACATGCCTGCATGGCCAACATTGTGGAATAACGAAGACACGTAGCTTGGATTTTCGAGGGGTTGATGTTACGTTCACTCATATATGAATGGGGGTGGCAACGCTAGGGCCAAAGTCGTCAAAAACTAAGTAAATTAACCAAGACCAATGAGATAAAGTGTGGGTGTGATGTCTCCACTGTGGGCGAATGACAGCATATGACACCTTGGCAGCAGGGATGGTTTTGGTGTCTCGATCCGGAATTAGAGATGAACCTAGTGGAAGTGATGGTTTTGGGGTCTTGATCCAGAATTAGAGATGAACCTAGTGGAAGTGATGGTTGCGATTTAGGACACCAAATATCATTTTTTTAATTAACAACCCTACCACAAGTTTTTCACCGAAACATTTGTACGGCCACTGGCGTTTCGCCAAATCACATGCCAACGATTACACTAAAATACTAAGTCCATTAGCGTTTCACTCAAGGAGTACACATGTAGCATCCCTAGGTTGTTCATGTGGCTCACGTATTTGCTCTCTTGACTGAATGTTTCAGTAAATATGTTATGTTGACTAAGTTAATACTCGTGTACTACACGGTTGATGAAAAAAATTATTATATTTATGTATAGATACATAAAAAACAAATAGATTTTGGTTCCTATATTCATTTATACCAAGACACCTTTTATTAAATTTATTGTTTCTTAAATTAGGAAAATAGCTAATCAAAGATTATACATTATTGAAATTATCATTGTTTCAAAATTCTAAAATTAATATTTAAGTTTAAGCAGGAAAATAAATATGAGGAGGCATTAGAGAGTGTTATGTGTCTCTGAAAATTTTATTTTATCATATATATAGATTCTTAAAAAAAGAAAAAATTATGAAACAAAGATTTGAAAAAATCCATTTAATATATAATTTTGGTAGATCAATCATATTTTTTATAGTTCAACCATGGTTGGTCCTAGGGTGGGCAAGGCGGATGACGACAGCCCAAGGCCTGGTCACTTGGGGCCTGGATTTTTTTAATTTTTTTTTTAGATATTGTATATAATAAATTTATATGACTCATTTTAGTTTGCAAAACCCATTTATTATCCTACTCATTTAAATAATTAATTATAGCTCATTAATCCATTTTAGTTGCAAAAGCTCATGGCTGATAGATAACTTCAATTTTAAAAATGCTAAGATAGTATCTTGATTCGCTTAAGTAAGTAAAATAAGATCATTTTGTTGCAATATTTGTTGTTATAACAATTATCTTCGTATTATAAATTGTTTTATATAAAATTTATTCAGTTAATTTTTTTATACATTGTATTATAGGAGCTCATTTATTTTTCAGGGCCGACCCTTATTTCACCCAAACAAATTGTGAACCAAACAAAATTCTAGGAATAATCATAAATCTATTTTCTTCACCCAAAATATAATTCATCTTACATTTTTTTTAACAAACCAAACACCCCGCGCGTGAAACTATAAAATTTAATTGCATAATCACATTAAGATTCGAGGTATATATCAATATTGATTATTGCGATTAACAATAAATACAAAAGAGTATAAACAATAGAGTTAAAATTATATTGTCATTAATTTATATTCGTAAACGATGCGACACCAAAATTTGTATAACATAATAAGTTATTTTAATGTCTTTATTTATATGTAGATGTTTACATCTTACACAAACGATCTTTCTGTTAACTCTAATAAAATAGTAACTAAGAGAACACGTATTAACACCACAACCATTTTCATTAAAGTTTTCGTGTTCTCTCTCATGTTAAATAATTATATTAATTACTAAATTATTATACAAATATTTTTAGATTAAAAATAGTTTTAATTTATTAACAAAGAGATATATTTATTAATTTTATTTTTAAAGAAACTTTATAAAAAAAATTTCTAAAACATCAAATTTTTTTAAAATACGAAATATTTTAAAATCATTGTTTTTAAAAAGTAAATTTTTTATAAACCAAAAATAATTAAAACTGAGAGTTATAAGAAAAAAATTTTAAAAATAATATTTTTTATTAAAACAGTTTGTTTTGAAACAAAATATTTAATTTGTTTTAGAAAAAAGTTTAAAAAATTGATATAATTGTTTTCTTACTTATAAATTGTTACTTATCCGTAATTTTAATCATATTTTATCTTAAAATGTTATTTCATAATTAATAAATTTTTATTAATTCAACTCGTGTAATATACAGGTTTATTAAAGCTAGTTATTGGTAATCACATCAAATCACAATCAATATAATACACAACCATTCAAATATTAATATGGTGGATATTTCACAAACATCACACTGATGTAACTTTATTAGAATAGGATAATTAGATAAACAACATGAACAAAATCTCTTAAATTACTCCCATGGCCCTCTAAACTTCCATGTTGGATCATTATATGGTTTAAATTCTGGCGATAAGTAATATCCGTCTTCTTTTAGTAGCCAATAAGCATACGCGTCCTTACCAAATTCAGTAAACATATCCGATATCTCTCCATCGAAAACATGAAAATGTAAGGATCGAGATTTATAATAAAAATCTCCTACGAAAAGAGTATTTAAAAAAAGATTTTCACAAAATTTAAATTTGTAACCAAGATCAAAAGTGATGTTGTGATGCCCGAGATCATCGTCCCCTGATCTCACATGAACGTCGATAACTGAATTGTGAATTCCGTTGTATATATAAACAGCCCATCCTGTGGTGAGACAAAAGCTGGAAGAAGGAATTATAAGAAAGAAAGTAAGATAAAGTAGCATAATGAAAAGAAAACTAAGTTTTTTTTTTAAGTAAAATACTCATTTTTATGCTCCAAACAATTAGTGAGTATATGTGTTCCTCTCAAATCATGTCTATTTATATACGATTTAAAAAAAATACTTCAATTATATATAAAAAATATTTTATGCTTTTGAATCTTACAATATATTTTATCATATTATTGTAGCCGAAAGTACTAAATAACTTATTTAATTTTATTCTTATTTTGCTATATTCATTAAATGCAATTTTAGGAAATAAATTTTAAAAATACATTTAATTTTTGTCCTAAACCTATAAAATTTTATTACCATTGAAAAGGAAAGAGTTTTTAATTTTCGCATTAAAATGAGTTTTCTATAAAACCGTTCTCTCTCTCTCTCTATATATATATATATATATATATATCTATATATATATATATAGGGGATGGTTCAAATGAAAAACATGAGAAATTGTGTAAACCAATAAACCAAATCTTCACCTTTAATGTATTAAAATCAATGGCTCAGATTTTTTTGAATAAAAAAATCAAAAGTTTGTACTTTTGTGAGACCATGTGTTGAAAAAGTCAAACAAATCTGAGGCATTGATCTTAAACATCAAATGTGAAGATTTGGTTTATTGGCTTACATAATTTCATTTGGTTTACAAAAAAACTCATCCCTATATATATATATATATGTGTGTGTGTGTGTGTGTGTGTATGTATGTATGTATGTATATAGGGGAGGGTTCTTAAGAAAAACCAATAATTATATGAAAACCAAGAAAACCACGGAAAACAATAACATAATCCATAATTTTTTTGTTATTTTAATTGTAAAAATGTTATTTAAGTATTTTATACATATATGTTGAGCATACATACGAGAATGAAAAGTTTTATGTATACGTAACACTATGTCGAATGAAAAATGGTTACATATACGTAACCTATGTGTGACATATATGTAAAACCATGCTACGGTTTTCATTTGATTCATAACCTTATTTATATATACTCATACATATATATAGAGAGTAGTGATAAAAAAATTATATATTATGTGACCGTTTTCATTGGATTTCTCTAGTTTTCTCAAAAATTTTGTGGTTTTTTTAGGATCTCTCCTCTATATATATATATGTATGTATATATATATGGTAAAGATCAAATGAGAACTCATATATTTTATGAAAACTCCGAGTACTCAAGAAAAAATAAAAAAAATTTTAACTATAGTACTAACATTATTAATAAATTTAACATCTTTATATGAGTTTATATGTGATAATTTACATGTATTCGTAGACTTTAAAATTTTACACATGTGTAAATGGTAAAACTTACACATGCGTTAATGGTAAACTTACATTTTTAAATACACAAATACGTGTAAATTTACACATATAAGTTCATTTAACGATGTTATTTTATAATAATAATGATTGGTATGTAGATAAAATATGGGCTTTTATTGTTTTTCACAAGTTTTTTTTGTTCTCACAAAAAATAAGAGTTCTTAAAATAACATTACCCTATATATATATACATATACATATATATATCACTTTACTCATGTTGGTAATGACTCCCACTAAAAGACATCAAAATCAATAAACCTTTACCTTTTTTTTTCAATTGGTAAATACTTTGTTTGCGGGCAAAACTCACTACACACATGTCGGTTAATAATATGTATGTTATACACCGGGTAAGTAACGGATATGAATTTTGAAATTTTGAAGAAGTAGAACAATCAAACACTCGTGATACAGAAACACCACACGAGAATTCGATAGGGCTAGCCCACACAACCCTAAGGATACAGATGCACCACCTTAGATTGAATGGGATCCAAAAAACACCACACAAATAAGCCAAATTTGTGCTAGCAATGAAAATGTATCTCACAAAAGAGAAACAGAGTAAAAAAAAGAAAAGTTTAACATAATAATCACCACCTCCATTCAAGAAGAAACAGTCGTACATATAGGTCCTAAGCATCTACCTACGTTCAAGCTATTAGAAATAAAGAAACCAACTAATACTACCCTATTAGCTAAAAGTACAACTATGCAAAGCATAAGAAATGAAATAAATATAGAACACATGAAATTAAAATAAACTAAATAAAATTAAAAATAGCAGATGGTGGAAAACGTGAGGTTGTACTCTTGCATGGGTTTTAACCTCCATCATCATAGGCTCCTACTTGATTCATGCATGCACCCGGATAATTTGATCCGACCCGCTCACCCGATCCGTCGCTATGAAAGAACCTGCATTCGATCTTTCTAGTCGTTGTGAGGATAACGGAAGTGGGTTTTATATAAAGTGGGTCTTCATGGCTATCAATGTAGGTTATCATTCGGTAACTTTATTATTTTCTATTAAAAATAGAAAATATTAAATTACAGATTACGACTTCATTAGAAACTATTCGTCAATGATACCCACTTGTTTAGTAATTAGATTTATGCACTTTACTCTTGTTCTATTTTGATAATCATACTAATTAATGCCCGGTCTCATAATTAAAGTTTACAAATAACAAGATTAATAAGTTTAATATGTTAATTAAATGATTTTATTACTATTATATCATTATTGACTTATTGTTACTTTAAACACAATAAGGCCTGAACATCTCTCGCGACTTTCTTCCCAGTGGCCAGTACCCACTAGGGACCCACCTTGCATGTACTTAACGTATTAACGTAACCTTAAACGTTAAATCGCATACATATACACGAGCTCTAAGGTTTAATTACTATAATTTCTTTTTTTTTTTCAAATGTCGTCTTCAGGTTTGTGTTTAGATTTTTATGTTTGAACGGTTACTCATGACTCGTCACACACGTAAGTTTTTGTCTTTTGTTTTGATTATCTATTGACCAAAAATATGGTTTGTGCATGTTTAGTTTAGGAATTGGTTTTTTCATGTGTCTTTGTGAGTGATTTCGTTTAAAAATCGATTTATCTACGGAGATTTATGGTTTGTAGTTATAAATTTTGATGAGAGGATGTGGAAATGGCCGGAGATAGGTGGATTAGAAGTTGAACTTGTTATGTATTCGATTATTATCTTCTTGGAAATGGTGATCAATAGCTTTTTTTTCTTCAAGTGACCGGAGATGTTATAAGATAGGAATTTCGATTAGGGTTTTAAGGTTAAATATATGTTTGAACTATTTCGGTTAAATATAAAGCGTTGTCGTACGATGGGGTGTGTTTTAGTGGTATTTTGTTGATGATTTTAGTGTCTCGAGGCATTTTGGGTAATTGAGATTTGTTTATGATCAAATGGGGAAATAGAATATGTATTGATACAAGTTAGGAGGTATGATATACACACTGAATCAAGACTAGTATATTTTGGGTATTTGATGTTAAGACACCTCGATAGTTTGAATGGGCAAAGCCTATTGACGATAGGGATCTGAAGGTAGCACTCCTGGTAGCATCAATAGGAAACCGATACCATCAAGCCACACTTCATATTAATACAATCAGCTCTCAATTATGTGTGTGTGCACGCACATGCGAGTACAAGTTAGGTGTGCGAAGCATCGTATGCCCCGTTTGGCTCATAGAATTCCCTGGATGAAATTGGAATTGAAATTGAAAAATTTTCCATCCAAAATTTTGTTTGGTTGGTCATCAGATTGAATTGGAATTAAAAAGATTTTCACGTTCATTGGAATTCACTTTCTATCCACTTACCAGTTGAATGTTGAACAACTCAATGAAATATTCAAAATTAACATTCCAATTCCACTCACCTTATTAGTTTTAACAAGATTCCATTCCAATTTTAATTCTGATTTCAGTATCAATTAAAATTCATTCGCAAAACATTTTACGAACCAAACGAACTCTTAGAGTTCCTACTTATCTCCGTCTAAGTAAAAATAATCTTAGAAAACTCTCACTTATATATCACGTTAAGTCTCTATCAATCTCTTATATGGAGCAAGTTTCATCTATTTTCTTTCTAATTTTTGCAGCTTAAGACAACCAAATCACACAACTTCATGAATTATCTGGATAATATAAATTTATTAAAACAGAATTACTAGATAAACTACAAGACCAAATATATTACTCCCATCGTCCTCTAAACATCCATCCTTGATCATTATATGGTTTATATACTTTTGACAAGTAATACCCATCTGGTTTTAGTAGCCAATAAACATCTGAGTGTCCACCAATTAAGCAACCAATAATAGCTCCTATCTTTGCATCAAATACATGAATATGTATCGATCGAGATTTGTAGGAAAAATCTCCTGTGAAGAGAGTATTTCCGAATATACTTTCGCAAAAGTTGAATTTGTACCCAAGATCGAAAGTAATGTTGTGATGCCCGAGATCATCATCTCCTGATTTCACATGAATGTCGATTGGATCCGGGAGTCCACTGTAGATATAAACTGACCAATTTTTAGCGAACGGACACTGGCTGTGAGAAGGAGTTACGAGAAAGCATGAGAAAGAAAACAATATAATGAAAAAAGAATAAGGTTTTTGTGAAAGAAAAATACTCATTTTATTCTAGCTTTAAACAATGAGTACTTGAGTGTGTTCTCGGATCATATATATTTATACAATGCATGTGTGCTAACAATATAATTGTGTATTTATATACATATGTATGTAGTACACGAGTTACAATGCTTTTAAAGCATGTTTAAGCAAATGTACGTAATTTGACAAGTTTTGATTTTCTAAACACAATTCTAAAAATATGTAAGATTAACACATCACAATCTACACCTTGTAGGATTTAAACCAGTCAAATGCTTTAAAAGCATGATTGTAAGGCACACCACTTAACGACTAGCATGTCTCGTTAGGACAAGTTTGTGTATTCAATGGTGCAATAATATATATGTAATCTAATATGCATAAATAAAGTATATATGATATGTTATAGTTAATGAGTTATTTCTATTTTATGTGATAATTTAAATTTGTTACATTTAAGCTAAATAGTTGATGAGTGTGTATATTCACAATTAATTCTATTTAATTATATGTAGTCAAGATTTAAAGTTAGACAAATATTTGACTAAATTAAATACCGATTCATAAATTATAATTTTCTTAAATCTAAGAGAATATTTGATGGAGTTTCATGATCCAATCAAGTATTTCTCACGAAAGTTCATAAAAGCAAATCTAATTTCTTAGCCTCCACTAATATATTTATTAAATATCAAAAAGTAGTAATGTGTATTGCTCTACTTTCATTTTAAAAAAAAAAAATACTAAGTGATGTTTGATTTCCTAGTTTAGGTTTATGACAAATGGGCTAAAATGTTAATTATGTCATTGATTACGAGTATGAGAATTGTAAAGATGACATTTTATTCTATTTTATTTTACGGGTGGGCCATTCATCAACCATGCCAAATATGACGTTGTCAAAAAATATAAAAGGTTAAAATAATCGTATAAGAAGAACCAAAGTTAATGAGTGGTTCTATCATTTTTAAAAATAGCATTTTCTGAATAATTCACGGCTCAAAGCTCGTTTGTAACCTGTTCGAAAAAAAGGTCGTTTGAAATGGCTCGGTTTTATACTGAGTCGAGCTGAGCTGGCTTGGTTTTAAACTGAGCCGAGTTGAGTTGATTCGGTATGAAAATGAGCTGAACTCAGCTCAGGTTGTGACAAGCCAAGCCGGCTCGGTTTAGCTAGTTTGTTAGCTCGTCTCGATATCGCTCAGATTATTTTCTTGTACTATATACTAATTTTGTATATAACATATATCATGACATTTGTTCATTTGTTAAAAGTATAATATATGTATTTTAGCTATTTCTAGTGTCAAAATATTCCACTATAATATGTACTAGGTTAAATACACGTATGTTACATGTATTGAAATAGTAAATATCGTATGCGAGAAAATAAGTTTAGTGAAACATTTTATTTATTTTTAGAAAAAAGTTAATTTGATTAATGTAATATGAATTGAGCATTTATAAAGAAAACTATCATAATATACTAACGTGCAACTTTCATTATAGCGCGGACATATGTTCAAATCCCATGTGGAGCCTAAATGAACATCCTAGAAAAATGACATGTGGCTTCCAAAGGTTTTGATTTTTTAGTGTAGATTAGATAGTTTCATATGTTGTTTCTATATTTTTGTATATTAAAATAAATTGTTCAAGCATACTATAAATTCTTTACTAAAAAACATACTAGTGGATGTTATGTAGTGTGACGTTTTGGTTCATTCAATTGATGATAAAGTTATTTGTATTTTGTTGAAGTGGAACTTAGTTTATTCAAATTAATTTATATTTTGTGAAAGTTGATATAAAATGATTATAAGTTATGTAGTATGTTTAATTTATTTTATATTTGAGTTTTTTTAATATGTATTTGAATTATAACCGAGCCAAAATGAGGAGAGCCTAGCCGACCTAACTTGGTTAAAACCCAAGTCAAGCTCGAGCTGAGATTTCCGGACCGAGCCGAGATGGTTCGGTTTAAATTTGAGCTTGCTCTAGCTCGGCTCGATTCGACTCGTTAACGACGTTGAATACATGTGATCACTAACTTGATTATTGATGGAAAAATTTTATTTGAAACAAATCCTTGGTGGATACCAACAAAAGGATGTACTGTTATCACCCACCCTGACAATTATAAATCTATTATCACCCACCCTGACAATTATAAATCTTTGTATTTATATGTTTGATTTTTCTTTACTTAAAACTTGTCTAAATATTTATTTCATACAGTTTATTTATTTTTGTGTTTCTAATCAAGATGTAGAAGAAGAAAAATATATGACTGAATTGAATATTGATTTGATAATTATAACTTTCAAGAACATTAGATGGTCAAACAACAAGGGCTCCTTGGAGGTCGAACGGTTTCAGGCGAGCGGATATCAAACAAAGGGCAGTAATCCAAATCAAACCGTAATCTAAACATACCACAAGAATTGTTCGTGCAATCAAGTCATATAACAATAATTTGCAATATTCTTGTATGTACTCTCTCTTTCATACAAGTGCATGAGTCAAGAAAATATGATTTTTAATGATTCATAGATAAATATGTATGTATATATATTATATCGTCTCATACAAGCATGGTACAACACATACAAGCAAATAAACTCCCATTACTATGTGTAGTACAACCACCTAATGCATTTAAATTAAACCCTTGTCAAGATCCCACAAGACCTTTGTGTCTTGAATAAGTGGTTATGGACATAAAGATTGATGCACTCACTATTGCAGCAAGAATCACCACCTTCAAGAAACACACACTTATTGGTACAATTATATAGCACATAGTACAAGTACTGAACAGCAAGAAGAGAGTGGTGACATACCCATTTGAATACATAGCCATGGTTTTTATTCCATGGGTATGGAATGTTCATACCAAATATAGCAGCCACCAGTGAATAAACAGACAATGAAACTGTTCCAGATAGTAGGAAAAGTTCCAACTATATCATGAAAAATAAATTAATAAGAAAATTATATAATTATATATAATTTTAACGAAGATGATAGGAGATTGATAATAATATTTACCTGAATCAGCTGATTTCGATGATTATCCAACTATACGAAGAAAAAAAATCATAAATCATAAAAACAAAAAGAATGAATGGCGTTTGGTTCGTAGAGCTTTTAAAAGAAATTAAAATTCTGTAAACCAAACTAGAATTAGTTTTTATTGTCTAGGTAAAAAGCTTTGACTATTTGTAAAAAGTTTGAAACGGTTCAAATAAAATAAATAAATAAACTTTTCTAAATATTTTTTTTAGGATACGCTAAACATACTTTGTGTTGAGTAAAAGTATAGAGATGGAATGATTAATAGAGTAAGAGCGATTACATTCAGTAAAATAAACAGGGTTGGGGGGGTACGTTTATGTAGTGACAATGGACACATCAGTAATTTCAAATTCAAATTTAGCAACTGGTGGGTCCCATGAGTTTTTTTTATGGGTTCTCATGATTAAAAGAATCTACTAAATATATTGTTATATTTTACCAACAAACGCAGTTACCTGAATATTAATGTAATCCTCTGTATCATCAATGTACTCACGCAACTGCACACACCGAATAAATTAAATATTAAAATACATAATATGTTTTTCAAGTATATATTAAACCAACGGATGTGACATTACACTTACTTAAAGATGGGTCGATTTAAATTTAGTCTGATCTCAAATGGGTTGAAAACGATTTATTGTTATAGTAAATTAGTTATAATATTGTTTTGTAATCATAATATTATTTTAAAAAATTGAAGGATCAACCCAACTACCTAATGATCAATTCAGCCTAACCCGACATTCAGACCGTCAACCCGTCCATCTTACCACCTCTATGGACTGTTAAATGGTAAAAGAGTGAATGAATATTATTGATAGATTTGATTACAATATATAGAAAGCAGAATGCAAACCCTAAATACCTAATGGGCCTATGGACTTATACTAATAACCTTAATATCCAATACTCGCCCGCAGTCGTAGCGGAAGTAACCGGACGCTAAGACTGAAAAAAAAAACTAATAAAACTCTAAACATGCTTCGATTGACTCGAAAATTCAAACTTTTGCTATCAAATTCATATTGTGCTTGATCTTGTCATCCATATTTTACTTGATTGTACTATCATAGCTTGCTTGATTGTGTCATCCATAGTTTTTAACAAAAAAAAAAAAAAAAAAAACAAGACCGGTGACCGTGGTCAGGAGGCGGTCCCTAAATACCTAAACGGGCCCGTGGGCTCAACCCTAATAATAATATACTCTAATATGGACTAATTTGAAATAGATAACAAACGGTCAATTAAACATTGTGATTACCGTGGTCAATTTATTTAATGTTGCTTCAATTTGCATGAAGTAAGCCTACATAAAACAAAATCAACACAATTAACACATGCTTTTAGCAATCAAAAAACAAAATAAACATTTAAAATTTTGTTATAAACCTCAAGCAACATTTCAAGTTCTTCGACGTCGTTTTCGCCATGGGTGGAAAATGGTGTGGTTCGGCTCGCTCGGGATATCTTTGACTCTATGGTAGGAGAAGCAGGAGACCAGGTTAAGTCTGCACCATCATAACTTGGGGAAGAAGCAAAAGATAACTTCCTTGACAAGTAGAGGTCCGCCATGTCATCATCGTCTTCCAACAGTTGTTCAAGTTCATCTCTTACCTAAAAAGATCGAAATCACACAATTAAAAGCACTTGATCTAGGCAATAATACTAGGGATGATGATCATGTGCTTAAAGTTACAAGTAATTTGTTAATTTTACATTCATCTCTAGATGAATATATTATGAGTTATAAAATTTTAACATTCTTTATGAATAATCAATGTGTTAATTATGATTACAATATTTGGTGTACTAGTAATAATTTGATCTTCCACATGAAACGATTTAGGAAGTTGTCCACATAAAAGTAGATCTCGCATTCTCACGTGACTTGCTACATGTTCAACCCATTTGACCCACACTCTTTTATCTATAGTTTTTTATTTGACCCATTTAAGATAAAACACAATCCAAATCAACGAATTCATAAGTAAATATATCAAAACTAGTTTTAGTAAACCCGTATATTACACGAATTGAATTAATAAAATATTAAATATAATAAAATTTTATTAATCATAAAATGATATTGTAAGATATGATATGATTGAAATTACGTATGAGTAAAAATTATAAGTAATAAAACAGTGATATCAAATTTTTTAGCTTTTGTTTTTAAACTTTTTTTCCAAAAAAAATAAACATTTTGTTTTAAAATAAATCGTATTAAAAAATATCATTTTTTTAAATTTTCTTATTATAACTCTCAATTTTAAATATTTTTGTTTATAAAAAAATATTTTTTAAAAACACCAACTTTAGAATATTTCGTATTTTTAAAAAAGATTAATATTTTAGAAAAAATTATTATTTTTATAAAAAATTATTTTTTAGAAATAACATTAATAAAAAAATCTCATTCTTATTTTATTAAAAAAATATTTTTAATCTATAAAAAGTTTAAATAATATTATTAGTAATTAAAGGAATTATTTAACAGTAGAGAGGAGCGGAAAAATTTTGATGAAGATGAATATGATGTTGGCACGTGTCCCACTAGTTATTTTTTTTATTATAGTAGGGAGATTCCTAGATTGACACCTCTAATTACAACCCAAATTAGAACAGAAAATTGTGTATTTAATTTTCTTTGCAATAAAAAAGTGAAAAGTAGAGAAAAATGCATACTTTTAGAACCCGATTGGTCAACCTTGTCATCGCACTCTTGAGCTTACGCACCCTATCTAGATTGCGACTGCTTATCTGCACATAATATGCACTTCATTTGCTCTATTATACAACCAGAAAATCACTTAAATAAACTGCAACAAAGATCACATAAATAACTAATCACATGCTTTTCATGTGTCTATGCCTTCCCTTGTAATTATCTTGATAATATCGAAACTTTTTCATGTTATTATAACTGTTTTACGAAACAATAAAAGAATAACAACCTTTTTCAGAAGGAAAATTATTGGATGAATAATTTCTTTTATAGTGATACAATAAACAACTTCCATTTGATGAAACATTGATCCCTGTTAGATTATATATCATATAGTATTATAGTAGTTTATGTTATAGCCCAATTGACCTTAGGGATTAGCTTAATTAGAGGGTTCTCTCAAGTCTCAAGTCTCATCTATATATGCATAATCTTGTACTAGAGGAATTTCGCAATGCAATGGGAATACAACATGTAAAAGAAATTATACTAAGAAAATTATAGCAATACCATACTGAAATTTAAAAAAAAATAAAATGCTCATTTGAATGGTGTGATTTAAAAAATAATAATAATTAGAGTATAAAAAAAGTTATAGCCAATAAAAATCCTAGCTTCGTGGGGGAATTAGTTTAAAAGTTACTAATTGGAATCACATAATTTGACATGTGTGTAAAGAATAATTAAGACAGTCAAATTTATAAAAATAATTTTACTCCCTTAAACTCTTAACAATTATCGTAAAAAAAAACAATCTCGTCATCATTTAATGTATTATAATATAGTATAGATAATGTTAGATGCATAAGAAACATATACAATACATATGTTATTTTGTCTCTGATTACATTGCCCAATAATCAGTTTTCTTGTAGGAACATCTTACCAGCTTCACCAAATCTGATTACTTTGACTCAATAATATCAAAACATTATAACCATAATAACTTCTAACAAATCACACAAAATTGATCAATTCATTATGACCAATTTTAAATGCACATCAGATACTTTGTATTCAAGATCAACTGAATTACAGTTATATCAAGAACTTACCTTAGAGGTAAGCTCATCTAATGCAGGGTAAGCAGCAGTTTCCAAATCTCTTGTGCGCGCGTCAAGATAACTACAAATACCTTCTAACGCTACTTCAAGAGCCCGAAACTCAAATGGGAATTCTAAGTTTATGTACACAAAAATCTTGAATTAGAATATCAATAAGATATTGAGTAACATTAAGCATCCAAAACCATAAGTTCTAGGATTTAATGAGAAAAAGTGTGAATGTTAAGGACTATTGTACCAATCGATTCGCTTGTTTGAGCCTCGGCTTGAGCCCCAGCGCCATCATCATCTTCTCCTTGACCTAAATAACTGGCATCTACAGGAGCCAATCTTCTTTGAAGCTCTTCAACAATGGGGATAACATTCTCATCAAACGGATCACGAAGCAATACCTATGTTTCAATCAATATATATCATCGTAAATACCAATGGTTTTAGAATCTTAGTAGTTAATCTAGACATATGGAGTGTTTAGATGTACATTTTTAGCGCGATTATCATCAAATTATGACCTTAAGAATCAAAATTAGATGATCACTGCCACAGATAGCTTAAACATGAATCCAAACACCCCTAACAATCTAAAACACAAATTGGTTGTAGCGTTGTTCACGAGCCAAGCCAAACTAGGGTCTGGCTTGGCTCAGTTCAACTTGGTTTATAAACAAGCATAACCAAGCTGGCTTGGTTTGTAAACAATCCTAGCTCGAGTTGGTTTATAAACGATCAGCGCCAAGCTGGCTCACGAGCCAATTTCGAGCAGGTTTTTTCGAGCTTCCTTTGAGCAAGATTCAAGCTATGGATTATTAGAACATCCATATATTTAGTTTTGACAAGTTGGTAGCATATATTATTGTATATTTTAGCTAAAAGTAAGTTGTAAACTAAAATTTATATAATTATTATTATAACGAATTGATGATTAGACTAACCAAAAGCATTGATCGCTCGCAAACAATATACATATATATATCAACAATCTGAGCCAAAATCGAGTCAACTCGATAGAGCTGGCTTAGTTTTGTAAACATTTCAAGCCGAGCAAACTGAGTTTGTAAACGAGTTGTTTTCGAGTCCAGTGAGCTTCTAGCTATTTTAACAGATTGTAAGAACAAATAGAAACAGAGTATGAAAAACAGGGGTACCTCTTCAGTTGTAATGATCGCCTTGATATGCTACAAACCCACAATCAAAACCATAAACAATCACAACAACTAAAATTAATAAACAGTGATAATCTATGAGCTAAAAGATACAAGAATTCACGACCTACAAACCTCCAAATTAAGAACAATCGCTTTCTCCCGACCCAAAATCGCCGAAGGATACGACAACAACGGATCAAGTATCCTCAAATCTCTCGCATGAATCGCCACTCGTTTCATCAAACCATACTTATCCAAATCCAAAACACTACTCTCACCCCGGCAATCAACAGACACCCAGCTCCGACAAACCGCCGTTTTCTTCACCAACGCCTCCACCGGCGCCACCACCACTTCTCCGGCCATCGGCGGAGCAATCGACGGTGAAATTGAGGCCAATTGGAAGCTGTTTGAGGGGAATTGGTGGTCTGTGGGTGTGAGTATGGGTGAGAGAGCAAAAGGGGTGTCCCCAAATGAGGTTATGGTGGATTGTAGAGGTGAAATTAGGGTTTTTATGTGTGGGTTCCATTGGTGCAGATGGTAATGTTGCAGTTGTTTGTATGGTGAAATGGTGATAATGTGTGAGTGTGTGTGGATGCTTACGATGATTACGAGTTTTCGAGATTTACAGTTTTGGTCCTTTCGGTTGTGGGGGTTGAGAATAATGAGGATTGTGGTTATGCCTACGATGAATTAGAGGTTGTTGATGTTGATGTTCGGCTAAGGCTAAATATATATAGTTTATTAAAAGTAAGATATTATATAATTTCTACGGAAACAAACATATGTGTAAGATCACATATTAAAAGTTATAAAGAAATAAAAAATATTGGTTTAAATTAGTTGTTATATTGGTGTATATGAAATTTTTTTTGGTGTAGATAGATTAGCCAATGTAAAAATGATTGTTATTTGGCATTTAAGTTTTAACATCTAAAATAGAAAATATAAAAAGTTTGTGCAATAGGCCCATGGTATATAGATGTAGGTACATCTAGTCCTATTATATGGATGTCATTTGATGAAAAAAAAATATGAACTGTATTATTAAATATGAGACATATTGATCTGCAAAATATTAAATCAGTCAGTTCATGTCTTTTTATGACATGTATTCATCGTTACAGTCCGTAATGTTTTTACGCTGCCGTAAGGAGCCATATGAACGTAAGTAAGGTTTTTGATTTTTTTTTTTATTTTTAGATTTTGGTTTTCTAATTTTTCTATTTATATTTTGCTTTTGATGATTTTTGATTTATTAATTTATATTATATTTAAATTATTTTTGATAGACCAATAGGGTCTATATTTAACAATACGGCTCGTATATAAAGTGTCAGGATAACAAATTGGATGCGTCTATAACATATTCATTGTGCTATTGTTGAAAATTGATTATCAAATTTTATAAGAACAACCTGGTTTTAAACATTTTTCTTTTTATTCGTCGTTAGTTCATCAGCTTGTAACCGACCCAACTATACTAATGGTTGTAGTTTAATCCGTTTAATTATTTACTTGAGTTTAGACAGTTTTCTTAGTTATCAAACCCATAGACTCGTAGTTGATAATCTGCAACTCATGATAATAAATTACCGTAATAACATGTTGACATCATGCTGGCATTAATTTTTTATCTTTTCACAAGAACCATAAATTACTAAAGAATCAATCACAACTAACTTATTTGCACTCAAAGTAAAGGAACACTACCTTTACAAAGAATGCGAACATGAAGGGTGAAATTAAAACTTTTACGCAAGTATAGGGAGGTTATTAAATAGTTATAATAGTTAAGGGACTACAAACTGATATCAAGTAAGTACTGGCGGGTAAATTCAGTTCCAAATATCCTCAAACAAAGGCGGTCCGCCGGTCCAAAAGTGGGCCCAATAACACATTGAACTTATCACTACTTATTTAGCTATTTAAATTTTAAGGCCGTTTATAAAAACTTATTTAATATTTTTTTAATAGTAATTTTTGACACCTTACCCTAATTAAAAAAAAAAAAGCAAAATACCATTAAATGAGAGGTTTTGTCTCTCTTAAAGGTTTAGGGTCAAACATTAACATTGACGTATAATTACTAATTTAATAATATTAACAACTAAACATTTACTTGTTTAAAAAAAATCTAATTAGTTACTTTTTATGCATCTTTTCCAACATAAAAACACCTGATTTTAAATAATAAAAACGTATCACTCTAAAACTATCCAAAAAGAAGGGTTGCCCAAACCAAAAAGAATCCAAATAATTTTTTTAATAAAAATAAACTGTATACTAAAAAAGTAAAAACGGTTTTCATTAACTAAAAATAAATTAACATAACTAAAATTAAAGTAAAAAATAATAATAATTGAAAACACCTAAAATCACAAAATAAAACCGAACACCCACATAATCACAAGACCAGCCTCACTTCGCGGCTATATCATGTTTATATTGAAGTATGATTTTAAAAAACGGTTTGGTCACATCGTCATGCGTTTCATAAATGTTCTGATATCATTGTCTTTTTGTTCTTGCCGCATAGCCTCTTGTTACTCTTCCATTATGACTATCCCCAATTGATTCTTTTTATTTTCGTTTTTGCCACCTTATATTAACACCTTTTTTGTCTTCTATTTCATTTTCAGTCAAGTTCTTGAAATCGGCAACAAGGTCGAGCAAATTATCCTTCCTTTTGCATGACGACTCGACCGCTTTCTTATCATTTGATTTCAACTTTGTCGATGTTGTATCTTTGTTGGGGCCTTGTCCTTTTTTCTTTTTGTCTAGGCTTCTTCCTCAATAGTGAGGGTTAGGTCATGATATGCAAAACAGATCAACATGGGATGATGGGGTGGAAGACATAACTTGTTACATTACTATTGTTTATCTTAAATACTCTAAGAGACTGTAACTAATACATCATTCATGATAGAATATGCAATTCAAAAAATTTTCTTATATAAATCCTACTATATTTTTTATTTTTTTCATCTAAGAGATCAAAAAGTAAAAATACTCAAAATTCACTATGAAAACATCCTTTGTCTAATAGGTTAAATCCGAAACCTTTTTCTTGAATCCATTTATTTGTAGTCCAAGACTTTTGAGAGTATAAGAAACTTGTAACTTTTTGGTGTCAGGAAAATGATAAAGAGGTTCTTTATTTATAAGGTTTTAAACGAGACAATTTTTTTTAAAAAACACAAAGGTTTTAAACAGTCATATGACCGTTCAATGGTCAAAAATTGAAGATCGGTAATCGGCTTGGTGCTCGGTTTCATGCACCCAAAACGCAAGCCGATTGAAGAATCTATGGGGTTGCGGCGGTGTATAGGTACTCACCCAAGCCAAGTCACTACCGGAAAGACATCCCTTGTACCCTTAGAAGTTAGAGGTACATACATTATTATATGGTAAGCTAGAATTGTGAACAAAGAACAATTAATTAAAACATGAACTTAATTTACAAATTTGAAGGTCTAAAGTGATAAACCAGAGTCTTCATCCTCATCAAGACTTCCTGTGTAAATAAAATAAAGGGTCCAGATTAATCCAAACACGCCAAACAAAATCCAACCAAGAAGGTTGTTGCTTAGACCAAAGGGTAGCCCGGTCCCTTCCGTGCTCATTCTCTCATCCACTAGAGCCATGGCTATCGGGCTCGACATGGTTGAAACCACTGTTGTAGCAACCAATGATGACACGCTAGTCATCGCCAATCGTGACACACTCTGCTTCCTTGTACGTTGCTCAATTGAACATTGCACTTTTCCCATTTTGTATGTAGTTGGTAACCCTAGAATTTAACCATATGTCAACGTTAGTTCTTGTTAATCTATGAAATCGATCATAGAAGGGTGCTATCATATCATTATTGTTAGTTATTACTTTTAATAATTTAAAAATAATTAACACATTAAACGTTACTATAGTAACTATATCATTAAAGTTTTGATGAGATGGTTTAATAAATTATAAGACGAGAATTCATGACATAACCTTTCGTTTACTTTCATGTTACTTTTTAAACTTCATCAATTCTATCGATGGGATGATGTATAACCAAAACCGATTAACTTTAAGTAAATACATCAATATAATGATATATTTTTTATCTTTATATTATTAGAAAGCAAAGTAAAATGATATAATATTAGTATATTACTAATGTAAAAATTAAACAAGAAGGCATACCAAGAAGAGTGGTAGGTTTCTTGAGAAGAAGAGTGGGAGTGCAAGCAGAAATGGATGCCATTATTCTCTGTTGTGATTTGTCTGGGGCTCAAGAGCTTGAGCTTCTTTTTAATATAATTACTTTCTATTGGTTTATTAATTTAAATCTATCCAATCCAACCACACAACTTGGATTGCACCACATCTTCTTTTATCCACCACTCAATGCCACCAACTCTCATTTAAAGATATTGATCTAATAAAACAAAAAATATATATATATAAAAAACTATAAACATATTATCATTTTATATAAAAAGTAAGGGTGTCAATCATTTGATAAAAAGTAAGGGTGTAAATAGCTCTCGGGCATTGCTAGTTAATTAAGCCAAGCTAAAATATGCTCAACACAAGCTTATATCAAAGCTTATGTAATAAGCGAAGCACAAGCCTAATCTTTACATATCAATTATGCAACGAGCATGTTAGTATATATTAAACGAAATGAAACTCTAACTTTACAAATAAAGTTTGAAATGAGTCAAGCTTAACCTCAAATTCTTCTAAGTTTAACAAATCATATTCGATTTGTTTACACTCTTATCAAAACATATTAGAAAAATATACATCTACCCTATAAGCAACTAGAAATTCTCCTGCGTGTTTTGCGCGAGTAATTACTCCATAAATTTGAATATTAAAATTAAAATATAAAAAATATAGCAGCGACTATCACTCCGACTTTGAACTCGAAGACATCAAGCAAACAGGAAAGAAATAAAATCAACATAACAGAATAAACTTAACAAACATGTTGTATCAAGGCAAGTTTTCCCATATTTAATGATGCAAAATAAATAAATAGTTATTTAAAATAATTTTAATTTCTAAAATAAATTGGCAAATCAAAAAGAGCGAAATATGAAAACCATTAAACTGTTATGGTCAAAACATAAAAACTAAAAATTTCATATAGCTAAGACTTTAAAATTATGTAGATAGGTAATTTCTACTTTTAATTTTCATGCAACCCTAAAATATCAAGAAATTATTATAAATATCATAAATATTGTAAAACTATATATTTCGATTCAAATGGGATTTGAAAGAGTTGACTATCGAACCGTATGATATCGCAACACCTCTATACATGTATACATAGTTGACATGTTGTTTCATAGTCGTTGATAAAAGTACGAGGCCCAAATCGGCATAGCTTAAATGGCACAAGAATAGACATTACGAAGAGGAACAAATAACCAACTCAACTACATAAGAAATCACTATATGCCATATCAAGTTAGCTTCATTCAACTGTAATGTAACTGAAAGAGCAACTTATCGGCCCATACAAGTGAAGTTGCACCTAAACCGAGTAATATACACAAAAACAATCTGTTCGTTACAATAATTATCGAAAATGAAAAAAAAATATGGTTCGATGGGTGTTAGTGTGTAAGAATCGAGTGGAGGTTCAATGAAAAATGATTTTGAAGGATAAATAAAAGAACTCATGATTCTGTTGTGTTTAAGAATTTGGGTGAGATATCAAGCAATATTGCACTGCTGCAAATACGGGTTATTGAATTCGACGTGTTTTCTCCAGTATGCTTTGTACTTCTCAATACCGATATCTAACCATGGTTTCATAACTCCATCGTAGTGTATGACTGCTGCCTGCTCGATATCTTCTTGTTTAATGCCGGAATAATATCCTAATCCATGAATTTGCCATTTTTGGTCCAAATCAATGGTTTGATTGTAAAATGTCATCCAACCCAAGGGTAAGGTACCAGCTTTCCACATTGGCTTCTCTTTTCCCTGCAATATTTATGACAAAAGTGAAGTCAGTGTTCTTAAATTGTTATTGCAAGTGATCACTAATCAAATAACGAAAAAAACCATAGCTAGAGATGGTAATTTCGGCCAATTAACTTATGAATGGATCAATTTCGGTTAACTTTTATCTCAAGTGGATCAAACAGGGGAAAAAAAATGTAATATGGGTAAAAGGAAAGCCGGTCAAATGGGTCAAAACAGGTTGGAAGTCATCAAAAGTGTAATGTAAAGCATATTATTGAATATTTGTTTTTAAATCAAGTTAACCATAAATTATTTGTGACCAAAAAAGAGTTTATGGGTCAACCCAACCCAGCCCTTGTGAGCCCATTTTGACATGCTATCCTACCTATCCATTTTGCCAGCTCTACTAATAAGTAACGGAGGGAGGGTAATATCAAGCCACTTATTCAGAAAAAGGTCAATTTCAACCGAATTTTAGCTGTTTTTACTTGACATATATGGTGTAGAATATAATCCAAATCAACCCAGACCCTACTCGTCAAATGGGATTTCATTGGGTAGGTTTGCTTGTTTGTTTGTTTATTAATTGCATGAAATCAAATGTAGTGCAGAATGTAACAAAAAACAATATTCCTAAATCTGCATGCAACTTTCAAAGCAAATAATGGTTCAGCAAATGAACATAAATTACTGAAAAAACAAAAACTACATACCAGTTGCAGGTATTTGTTATAGACACTGGTCAGATTCGTTCTCCTCCACTTTTGCAAATCAAACACATTTACACCAAACACCCATGTGCACGCCTCATTGCTAAATCTTTTTCCCACCGTTGGATCAGATAAGTTGAGTAACAAATCCATTCTGTGAAACGCAGGATCATTTCCTTGACAAGTCTTGATAGCCCCGTTGACTTTCTCCTTCATATTTACCCTCCAAAGGTGTGTTAGATCTTTTCGTACAACCACATCATGATCAAGAAGTACAATCTTATTTAGTGTCGGAAAAATATCTGGTAAGTAAAATCTTAGGTGGTTTAAAGTAGAAGAATATCTTGGATCCTGTGACTCATGCCCATCAGTATTCAGAGGGTCATATTTAGCAGAGAACCAAACAAAATTGTCCATGTTATGAATCTGGACTGTAGCTTTTTTAGGAGGATGTAATATGAACCACATTGAGAATGCTGCAAAGTTGAGAGAATCTGTCACCACATGAAATACAATTTTCCCTGGCTCCTGTGAATCAACCACTTCTATTAAGTCACCACTCACCTTCTCAAAAATATATATTACCACTCATGCTAAATCATAAGTATCATGTATAGGTGGATATGACCACTTTAGATAATGGGTTCGGGTCAAAAGGTATTGTTTCTAAGCGCCAACATTTTGTTTCTTTTTCCTTGAACTTTTTTGAGTAATAAATGTGTTGAATAAGATTGAATTTGACTAATAAAAGAATACTGAAAAAGGAAGACCTAGGAGGTTGTAAGCATTTAAATACCACTTTGAGATACTTTTGACCCATTGGACCCATTTGCCTCTAGTGATATATTGTGGACCCAAATTAACCATTTCTAGGTAAATAGATGAAAACGTACAGCTCTATCACATAAAATATAAAAGTAGTGGAGCTACCATGCAATCCTAAAGAGCTTCACAAGTGCAAACTTTAGTAATTTTGTTTATTGTATCATTGCATGTGTGAGATATGAATTCTAGTGAAACTGGGAAACAAGAAATGATGATTCATTAAATCATTTACTTATGATTGGGTTAATTTGAGTTGTGTTTTATCACAACCAGTTCAAAACAACCTTTAAAATATTGTAGAAAAAGATATAAATTATTAATATGTGGGTTTTGCTTACAATAGCCCCTAGAGCTACAGTTTACAACTTGTTTTCTTATTTCTGGTCTTTTAAATAGTAATATTCAAGCTTAACAACCACCTTCTATTTTTATCTAAAAAACCAAAGTTCACATCTTTCATTGGCTGTGTGATAAAGAATAGGAGGTTGTAGTGGGTATGCTTAACTATTAGTTCTTCGTAGAAAATAAAATTTAAAAAGTAGTTAACTATAGCCCTAAGGGCTATCGTTTGCATTTTTCGGAACAATGCTGTTATCACAAGCATAATAATTAGAAGTTATTTATAAAAAATGTTGATAATAGACAAACAAGTGTATCCAGGCCATTCCATTTTGACCCATTAACCAACCCGCCCAATTTATTATGTTTCTTTAGAGGCAGTTAAGGCAAGGACAACTGGCAACTACCAGTACTACTTTAAGTAAGAAAAACCAAATACAGCCAGGTCAGCGTACCTTTGCAGAGGAAACAGTAGAGTCCACCACAACAGAACATGCCAAAACATTATCAGAAAACACGACGAAATGATAAAGATTTGAATCATGCACATCTGGATTGCTAGGAAGCTTTCTTTCTTCAGGATTTAAAGCAAAATATTCAGTTGTAAGCCTCATAGAAAGACAATGAAGCCCCTTCGGAGTAGTTCTTCCTGCAAGCTGTACAAGAAAAGATTCTTGCTCCTTTTGTACTCGAACCAATTCTTCAGCATTGTTAGCCATGGCACGAAGCTTCTTCACCATGCTAGAGCAATCAGGATAAATTCGTGCTGCTTTTTGCAGGGATATTTCCATGGACCTCATCCTCTGGAAAGCCCTGAAGAGATCAATGGTCTCAAATCAATAATCTCGCACCAATCTATGTTTGGATAAGGACTTTGGATGGAAAAAATCAATGAAGATGCTCAAAGATGGAGTGATTATAGACATTTATCAAATTGGTACTGTATACAAATCCAAAGATAAATCTACTTAGTTAATTAGATGATATTACGAGTTGAAGCTTATAGCATGGAAGCTTATAGTTTGAAATCACTGTATGGGTGGCAAATTCGACCCATTTACTTATTAACAGGTCAATATCAGCTTATGTTTGCTTATTTCTAACTGTTCAAAACCTGTGAAGTAAGAAAACTTAAGCTTAAAAGGGAATGGGTTGAATTGAGTTTTATTTTATCGCTAGCGGGCATATAAAACTTAAACGTTAGCATGGAAGAAAATGGGTCAAACCTGAAAATGTAATTTAAATGCATGAAACCTCCAAAACCCTTTTATTCAAAAGAACTTAGGATTATTATTGAAACAATATGAATTTGTAATAAAAAATGACACGCTAATTAGTTCAACAAAACTTCAATTTTTTTTGACAAAAAGTGTTTTGTGTCAACCAAACAAGTTCAGCTTTGACCTGTGTCAAAAAGTTAACTGCGTAGCCAGGAACCGATGCCCAGTCCACCCATTTTGCTACTTCTGGAGACCAAGATTTCTTTCTGTACAGAATCAGACTTACATGCTTGCTTACATAGTAGATGAAATTCATTTTCATCTATATTGCGCAATAATCACGCATAAGAATCAAAACTGAAAAGAAATGAGAAGTAACCTCTTAGACAAATCAGAGTCTTTGCTGGCATCTCCCATGGCTCGTTCTAATTCTTTAATTCGTAACCGTAACTCTTTAATTAAATGAGCATTGCCAACAGGCACTGCGAAATTCAAGTAAGCTTTGGCCCTGATCAGCTGATCCTTCATCTCTTTAATCTTAGCATTCATTACCCTACGTGTTTGAGGCTTTACATCCTGATCATGCCCAAGTGTTGCACGACTAGCCTCTCCCTGTCACAACATCAAAACAAAAAAGTTATTAAATTTTCACACTTTGAAAGGCATAAATATAATATGCACATTTACTACAAATCGAAATGCTCTTCATAACTTCAATGTTAGGTCTTACTATCCAGTTTACTGTATGAAGCAAGAGCTCCATGATAAGTATGCTTACTTTAATCATGATATCAGTAAACCAGCAAGCCAAAAAAAAATATGTAGCTATGCAAAGCTTATAAGTGCCTCTAATTTGATTTCACGTATAGAAGGAATAATGCAAACCAGCTTTAATTCATTTACCGCCTAAATTAAATGTTTACATTAAGAAGGTTCTCATTTGTGACAATGATCTACTATGGGAGAGTATATATGTGAATACAAACTTAAGGTGCCATAACAGGTTTACAGTTTGTGTGTAAAAAGTGCTCATAGTTCTAATATCTGGTTATTAGAATAGCTCGGGTAAAAAAAATAACATTGGGAGAAGAAAGAAAAGTGGTTGTTTGAAAACTAATAATTGAGATGCATGTGAAGTTAATTTATCATCTGTCCATCTATAGTTCTAATCAACTGATTATCTGATTAATCATTCTGATTATTCAAGTAACGATTATAATATTCAAACCCACATTCAAGCACGGAGCACCCTACATATCCGCATATATTGATCTTCCTCCAGAATTTAGATTTTGAGGCAGTATAGAAATAAAAGTTCTCTATAATATGCAAAATTATAGTTCTACTTGAAAAAAAAAAAAATCAAAGCAGTAGATCAAACCATTACCCTTGAAGTTAGCATTTTTTTCTCTTCCTGGCTCTGTCCATTATTCCCTTTTGCATCAAGATCTTCTTCTGAATCATTCAGCAGAAAACTATTAATAATCAAAAACTGAACTGCACTCAGTCAATCAAGTCAAAAATTATGACACTCAAGAAACCAACCATTTCCTTTCACAAAACCATTGTTTTCACCACTTCCAAGATCATCAGACTTGATACCGATATCCCCAAATCTGGAACCGACAGCATTATCAACATTTACATCTTTGTAAACATTTAAGATGGGTTCTCTTAAGCCAACACCATCCTCCTAATACACAACAATAAGCAACTTAACTCCCCGAAAAATAATAATAAAAATAACAACAAATGTATTTCTGTCACATGGAATTTTCAATCAAATCAAAGTAGAAACTACAATTGCAAAAATAACCTGCTTGACTAGATTTAGTTTCACCAAATCCCTCCTGCCTTTCTGTAAAAAAAAAAAAAAGAAAATATAATGAACCATTATACACTAATCTACATCATAAACAACACCAATCATAACAAAATCAGAAAAAAGTGTAAACATAAAACAACTGTTGTTTTGTGGCAAAATAAACAACAAATAAGTTTCCCCTGATTTGACTGTTCTTCGATAAAAAGTTGTTGCGCAACTGAATATAATAGATTTTCAAATACCAACTTTCAATTTAATTAATAACAAAATAATGAACCATTATGACCTAATCTACATCATAAACAACACCAATCATTACAAAATCAGCAAACGTGTAAACATAAAACAACTGGAACTTAATCATTCAATATGTGTTTTGTAACAAAATAAACAACAGATCAATTTCCCCTGGTTTAACCGTTCTTCGATTCAATCTCGTTGCAAAACTGAATACAATCGGATATCAATTAACGACTTTCAATTTAATTGTTAACAAAATAATGAACCATTATGAACTAATCCACAACATAAACAACACCAATCATAACAAATTCAACAAGAGTGTAAACATAGTACAACTGGAACTTAATCATTTAATAAGTGTTTTGTAACAAAGTAAACAACAAATCAATTTCCCCTAATTTAACTGTTTTTCGATTCAAACTTGTTGCATAACTGAATATCATCGGATTTCAATACTATATTTTCAATTTAATTAATAACAGTAATCACAGTAAACTGACGCAAGCATCAAAAGGGGATGAGATCATACAAAACTCGACAGCTCTTCAACAAATCCATCCGATTCTGCATCACAAATCACCGATTGCATCAAACACTCAAACAAGCAGCCCTTCTAAGGAGAACATATCAAATCAACAACAACAACATTAACAAAATACCGTATAGCAAAACGATCGGTGCAAAAACAGAGAGAAAAAGCAAAGAGAGGATGCACATCCTCGTGCGTCGACGGAATTTCTTCATCAAACGGGGAGATTAACACCGGAGGCTTTGATCATTGGTAGTTTGATGACGGATTTAAATAGTTTGAATGTGATTTGTGGAGATTTGATGGTGGCAGTAGTGGTGGTGGTGGTGGTGGTGGTGATTAGGGTTTTTGGTGGTGAATGTTTAGAGTTATTGTGGGTTGTTGTTATTAGTGACAGTAGAAAGATAGCGTGTGATTCGTTGCTGATCTGAGGGGAAAGAGAAGATTTAGAGAGAGAAACAAAGAAAGGGGACGCGGGGAAGAAGGAGGTGTAAACGCCATGTTCGTGGCTACCAAATAATATTGTAAAATATGATGATAGATTGAAAGTAAATTTAAAAAAAAAAAAAAACTTATAGTATGAAATAGTTATATATTTTTATTAATTCTTTGTAGCAAAATTTGTATCCTCTTAATTATCATTTACAATACTTTTCCTTCGGACCGGGATTCGGATGAGGCATCGGTCCAATCTACCTAGTTTGTTTTATGGTTAAAGAGTCGGACAGTTTGGACCGGTTCGGTGGTAGGACCGGAAACTGAAATATGGGTCGAACCAAAATTTTGATATTTTTTATTTGTTTTTTTATTTTTTTTGGGTTTAACGGATGAGTCGGACGAATAATAAGAGTGTTTGATATATGATTATTGTCAAATATTATATTATATATTACTATAAAATACATATATCGAATTACATATGTAACTATATATTATGATGTTATTCAGACTGACCAATCCTATCAGTCGACTGGTAAGGTGAATTCTAAAAATATTGATCATTCTTATTAAAAAAGATCAGCTATGCTTGAACTTGATTTGATGTAAATAGATTCTCGGTATATGACATGAGAAAGTTGTGTGATAAGCGATAACGTGAATTTCAAACCGTTGTGAAAGAGTATCGTGTTATTCAATGTATAGTCGAGTTGGTATTAGATGTGCTCAATGGACTCTATGTCGATGGAATATATGAATGTAAAATAACATAGAAAGATCACTTGCTCAAACCTTACAAGCACAAGTCCTTACAAAAACAAGCTAATTAGATGATTTTTATGAGTAAAAAAAATTTACTAAAAAGAATTACGAACATGACAAACTTTCCCAAACAAGTTAAAATTTAGTATCCATAAACAGATACAAAGAAAATACACAAGGTATGGTTTTTTATTATATACAATAAGAGGAAATACATGTATAATATAAAATTTATTGAAGACAAATACAGATTTGTTAGAAATCATAAATTAGAAGAAAACAAATTCGAAACAACATACATATCGATATTCGCGACAAGCAGTGTGATTGAAAACGTTTAAACATAAGTTTACTATACGGCAATACTTTTGAAGCTTTTAAAAAAGATAGCCAATAAACATCTATGTCTATAATATATAATAAAAGAGTAACTAGGATGCCATATGACATTCTCCTGTTACTTCTCAAAAAAATTTTCCCGCCTAAACTATTATATTATTTTAGTTAAGTTTTTTATTTTAAGAAACTAAATTAATAATTGATTTTGTTTTTAATTAGTTTTTTTATATTAGCAACTAAATTTTGTAATCATATGTTATTTTGAATTGTACATACTTTTATAGTAAAATAAGATTTAATTGAAAAAAAGTTAAAAAAACATTTATTGGTATATTTATATATTTTGGGTTAATTTCAATTTAAGACAATTGATTTTTTATTTCACACGGATCAATTGTATATTATATTATCTAAAAAAGTATTCGAATATATATAACTTCAAAATGAAAATTTTTATTTATTATTATTTTATGTAATACGTAATTTAATCCTACAAAATATTTATATATTTATGAATTATATAGTTTTTATATTTTCAACCCGTGTATTACACGGGTATCTAACCTAGTATAGATATATAGAGATTTTAGTTTGTAATAGAGGGTGTTGAGTGATTAAAATACTTGTGTCGATTGTCTCTATGTTTTTTGCCACATATGTGTAACTTTTTAACTTCAATAAGAGGTATAGATGCTATAAATAATATGTTTAAAAAAAAAATATGCTCTATATTTTTATTATAACAAGGATAAGGATGGAAAGGATAAATTTTAGATAAAAGTACCAATGGTCCACCAAAAACAAATAGAATAAAGCATGTCACTCAGGTTGTACCTAGGCATTGGATGAAAGAATTTTACTATTAACACAATGCAAAATGTTATATTATAAATTATCTCTTCAAACTGTTACAGACTTATAGTATGTGTGATATGATCGATTTTTGCATAGTAAAAAATACCATCCACTCCAATGAATTACAAAAGTAACTGATTAAGATTTTAAACCAAGTAAAGGGATCTTCAATTCTTCATAGTTTTAGTGATAGAATAAAATAATAACATTTTGTAAAGCTATTAGCTTTTGCAGATAACGAGGTCCGAGGTTAAGTGCATTTGCTACGTTATTTGCAATTTGCTTTATAGGGTTTATAACATCCCATTAATCATGTGACACGTGAGACAATAGTGACTTTAAGAAAATAATATTATTAATTACTATGTTATATACACGTGTGTTACACGAGCTAAAATATAAAAACTATATAATAATTATTATATATGTATAATCTAATACATGTTATACATAAGACGTCAATAAAAATATTATGCATAGCATACATATTTAAATTATAAGCAGTAATACAATATATATAATTGAACATGTGTGAAAATATGTTGCCTAAAAAATAAATCAAATTTGGATATTGTCATTGACTTTTGTTTATCGTCATTGCAAAAAAGACAACGAGTTGAAAACTGTCTGTTTTAAAATTTGAAATGAATTTTTTTATCCGAATACGACAAATTAAGATGTGAAATAAAATTCTGATTTCTTATGTTACTTTCGGATATGATCTGACCATCTTAAATAACATGATTACGCAATGTTATCACTTTTACTACTGTTTTATTACATAAACCTCCTATTATTTATCACCATTTATTTTTTTTAACTCTCTTATTTAAATATTTTTATTTTTAAACATTCGTATTAAGATTCTTTTATAAAAAAATTTATTTTTATAAAAATATTGTTTATTAAAATATTTGATTTATAATTATTCTGGTTATTTTAATAAGATTATTTTTAGAAAAGTTCACTTTTTTATTTTTTTTCAAAAAAGACGGATTTAAAATATTTTGTTACAAAAAGGTTTAGTGTTTTTGAAAATTTCATATTATATAATTTTTTTATTAGTTATATTTTAATTAAAAAATCTGATTTTTTATTTTCTTAATAAAATCTAACTTTAAAAATACAATGATTTTTAAAAAATTTAAATGTGAGAGAGAGAAATATTTTAATTAATAAAATTAATATTTAATAAGAGAGATAAATTAATTTTAATATTTAAATTACTATAATACCCTTTTGAAAGGAAAAATAAGATGATAATGATTAAAATAATGACAAGTGACAAAAATATAGGTAAAGAGAATGACATGTTGCTTTAGAAAGATTGTTTTATTAGAATCTATAGATACAATTAAAACAATTAACTTTTGTTTACCAAAATTAAGGTGATTATTTATTGAAATGAAATTATGGGAGACTTAAAAGGATATATAAATTCTAAATAAAAAACTAACCTGAGAAATAATTAGTCCATTACAGATGAATGAGTCTAAATTGTCTCCTTTTGGTAAATTGATTGATAATAAGACAAAATTATGCTATTAATATAAATGAAAATCTTAATATATGTAATGATAATAATATTATTATTTAAGTCTGTAATGATAAAATAGTAAATTAAAGTTACAAGCATAACGATTATGATAATGATGATCGAATTATATAGCAGAAAGAAAAACAATTAAATTCTTAAAATCATGCATTTCAAATTTGAAATGAAATGTAGATTTGCTGTTTTTGAAAAGTTATTTTAAAAATGACGTAATTTTAAAAAGTTTTATAAAAATATGAAAACTATTTAAAAGTAAATGTCGAGTATTTATTAGTAATAATGAATATTATTGAAATCTGTTAAAAAGCATAAGATCATTAAAAGTATGAGAATTAAGTCAATATTTCAAGAGTGAATAAGGTATGTGTGACAATGTCTATGTGACGTATATGTAGACGGGCTAGTAAGAGTTTATGTGGATAAATAGTTATTTTTTTATTATAAGTTACTTATTTCCATATCTTTTTATTATGTGATATTATATTACTTGACATGTTCGGCTTTAATTAATAAGTTTATATATTTTTCTCAAACATGATTGAATATCTTTATGTTTCGTTGGATACATGGAAAACTCATAGCTTCGTTTGCTTTAAGAGTATTAGAGTTGAAACAGGGTACTTTTAGTAATAGATAGTTTGTATACGTGTAAGTATTATAAGAAGATAGAAAGTAGATTTGAATAGTTTGTTGGTAAGAATCAAACACTATTTAAAACCATTCATTTTATTATCTCAACCTGGTTAAATGTAGAGAGTATTGTTATTAAATATAAAGCAAATTTCAATAAAACAAAAAAAGAGCACGTTAGATAATATATTTTACTATTGATAATAAAATATATCTATGGCTTAATTTTTTATGTCGTTGTATACATATAGGTCTACATAAGGCAGGAACCATAAGCACAAACATGTTACTTCATTCTTTTTTCATTTGATACTTATTTCAACACAAGCGTCTATCAAAATAATCGAAATATTTTAGTTGGTGACCTTTAGCTAAAAATGGGCCCAATGATACAAAAAATGACCCGTCATGCACTCACAAGCACACGAACGAACCGCAGTATGCAGACACCATCACGTGCAATACCTAAAAAAATGCAACCTAAAAATCAATGTCATGCGTAGGTGTGACTGAATTCAACAGACATCTTTCTAAACTCTCCCGTCATGCCAGGCCTACCATATTGATGTGTTTTTTTAGTGCTCACAAGTCTTCGGGTTTCAGGTCGATAAGTAGTTGTGTGCAACCGATTGTGAATGATGGAAAGATTGACTAAGTTTATCACGTTGTAGAAAGACAGCGAGCATCGTGTATGAGGGAATTGAATGAACATATGTTAACTACTTAATGGAATGACATGATGTGGAAACGGGTAGTTCAATATGTTGAGTTTTTAATATCTTCATCATCTTTATTTGTAAAAATTACAAATTTATATATTTCACATAATATATGATTATGTAATTGTCATTGTTTGTCGTATCATTATTTCATAAAAAATAATAAATACTATATTTTCGTACATCAAAGTGCATGGATGTAGAGAGACACGCTACTTTCTAAATTATCCGGGAGAACTTACAACGAGGGTCATTTGACACTTACAAGGGACATAGATAGATTGTCTTTCGTGGAACTGGGTTGGGTTGTCGGGTTTCTTACGAGCAACATCCATCATGGAGGGGAGATGGGAAATTCATGGATGACCTGTTGCAGGTGTTCCATGTGTGATTCGTTTTTCATTACTTTAACCACTCATAAAACTTTTATAGTCACAAGCACCTAAAATTTATGCACAAGTTATTTGAGACACACTCTTTTATTACATATAAAATAACGATAGTGGTTATAATGTCATTAGTGTCTTTTTAGTATAATTAGATATTTAGATTTACATAAGACAACATGCTAAATTAAAATATACATTAATACGAGTTATGATACGTGAAGCATACACTCGTTTAAATTTATGATGATTTTAGTCACCAATGGGACTTCTAACTTCTAAGGTTTTAGGAGGCTAAACCGTTGAGGTTTTAAGAGGAAAAAAGTTGTACATTATTGAAACACCACTAAAAGTCTTTTTAAAATTGTTTGGTTGATGAAAAAGCTACATAAAGTTGATTGAACGTATGTTTTTTGGGGTATAACACTAATCAACATCCTATTATTCTACAACTTAAATAGTTGGAATACGAACATGTCATTTAACTACACTAGACCTAAAAGTGATTAAACATGTAGCCTAAACATTGTAGTGAACATTTAAAACCAATATAACATTATAACATCTATGCCATATTTCATGATCAATGCTAAAGTTGGTAATTCAACTTAAGCAGTTAGTTGGAGTAATTGTCGTTCTGGCAAGTTGTCTATGTCTTTAGCTCACGCCTATAGATATTTCCATTGGCCTCGTTGGCGAAGCTTTTAAGGGGCCAGGGGGGGCGCCCGCCCCCCCTAATTTTTTCCGTCAGTAGTGTTAATTTTCGGCTCGGCAGTGTAAGTTTTCGGTCTGGTAGTGGAAATTTTTAAAAAAATATAAAGTTCGCCCCCCTAAAATAGTTTACTTTCGCCCCCGCCCCCTAATCTATGGTTCAAGCTCCGCCACTGATTGGCCTTTAGACAAGCTAGTTCGACAAGGACGTGACACGTGCTCAACATGACATAGGTCGTATACAAACTTACAAGTTTGGTTTTTGTGGACTATTTCTAAACAAAATCACCACATGCGTGGAGGTGTTGGAATAAACCTAAAGAAGGCTCTTAACCTTTTGATTTCGTTATTCCATAGTTATTTAATCACACGTGCATGATAATTTTCATTTGATTTTTTGCTTTAATTTTTACTAAAAGTAAACAGCATTTAAGAATCAATATTTCATCAACATAACTTCAATGATTACTTCTTAGTTTAACAAATAAGGTATTGCTAAGTAAAGCACAAACCAAATTAACCGTTAATTATACTTATTTGGGTTAGATGTTAGTAAAATGCCATTTTTCTGTTACGGTGTTCAGTGGCGAAGCTTGAACATTCCCCTAAGGGGGGCGGGGGCGAACTCGATATTTATATAAAAATTTACACTACCGGGCCAAAAATTTACACTAACGGACCAAAATTTAACACTACAGGCGAAAAGAAGAAAGGGGGCGGCCGCCGCCCCCCCCCCCCCCCCCCCCCGGTCTCCACTATCCTCCGCCACTGACGGTGTTCTAATATTCCCCACACAAGTGGAGCTCATTTTAAAGGCCTAATGAAATACAAACTATTGAATCATGCATACGATACATAGTTATCATTTGAAAATTCCCATGTGAAATACACCTAGCCTCATAGATGTTAATAGACGTGACATACTTAAATTGATATGTTGTTTAAGCAGCCAACAATCACTAGGGGTTTTCAAAAACATCTAAATCCGAATTATCTGAATACCTCGAACCCGAAATATAAAAAAAATCAAATATTCAAATTTCTCATATCCGAATTTTTCGGATTTAGATTCGGATTTGGATGAAGGTTTTGATGAATTTTGGATATTAGAATGTCCGAAATATCATAATTTTTATTTATCAAAAATACTAAGTAATAAATATTTGTTAGAATTTTTGGATATTTTCTTGTAAACTTCGGATATCCAATATTTTTTTTAAGTATTATTAAATTTGTATAAAATTTATTAAATCATACATATTTTTAAGAATTCGAATATCTATTCGGATATTCCAATCCGAACCCCAAATTTCGGATATCCGAAATTTCGAATTCGAATTCAGATAATGAAATCCATATTCTGAAATTCGAATATTCGAATATCCAGATATCCGATTTTTTGGATTCGGATAGTGAAATATGTGAAATCCATTATCCAAAATTCGGATATCCAAAAATTCGGATATCCAATTTCGAACATACCTACGTCTCACACACGATTCCTCGTGACACTATCAAAAGTTATTAGAAATTACATGTAACATAATTCCATAGGATAGAAGAGGCACTCCTCTCACCACACCCACCACACATTATAAATTAACTAATCACATTATGTCACACCTACACCACACGATACCACACACTCAAATTTGATGACGACAGTGTTACCACACTATATCACACCACACCACACACAAGCAAATGCCATATTGGGGGGAGAACGGTCACATTGTCACAACGAGTACATGCCGTGAAAGTGGAATTTTGCGGCGTGAAGGAGGATGGCGGTGGTGATGCCGCACGACGCTGAGGCTGGTCATGCCCCTCAGAGCACGTATCCCCTTCCACCCTTACAAGTCAATGTTATTCTATAACATGTGAAAAGAACATTTTTATTAAGCTTTAGCAATGTTCTTCTCTAACCTGATTGCCATTTAAAAAACTTAAATTCGTATATAAACATACTTGATACTCCTCTCAGTCTCACATCGACTTCAAATATGATGTCATATCAAACCTACATCAACACACTCTAGAAGCTTTACATATTTACCAGCCTACAAGAGTCGGTGGTGCATTCTTCAAACAAAATCACTTCAAAGGGCACGTACCGTAAAACGCACCTTACAAACAAACATTTGTCATCTTCAACCATTCACAGTGAAAATCGTACGGAGCAACAATGGCGTCATCTCTGAGCACACCAAAGCTCACTACTTCTCTGTCATCTTCAACCATTCAAACCTTCATCTACAGACACAAAATCTCATCTCTAAATCGTTCTCCATTCGTTATTACTCCTCAATCAGCATCATCACACTGGTGTTATACACCTACCTTCAATCTCTCAAAAAAAGCCCTAGGGTTTCTCTCTGATAACAGCCGGAACGCCGTACTGAAGTCCCGTAGGTTCTCCACCAGAGCTGAGTCGACCAACGGCGCCGAGCCGCGCAGCTATGACTTTGATTTGTTTACGATCGGCGCCGGTAGCGGCGGCGTTAGGGCTTCTCGTTTTGCGGCGAATTTTGGTGCTTCGGTGGCGGTTTGTGAGCTTCCGTTTGCTACGATTTCGTCTGAGACTACTGGAGGGGTAGGCGGAACGTAAGTTGCTAAACTTATTGTTTTTTTGTTTAAATTTGGGTTACAGTTGGTGTTGTTACAATTAGGATGCAGGAGTGGTTGGTTATGTTGGAAATTCATTGAATCATTAATGCAACCTCTTTCCTTTCATCATGTGATTTGCAAAATGCGAAGTTTTGTGTGGTGTTCTTATGGGATTAGCAGTATTCAGATAGATGTAAGCTTGGACTTCTCCTTAATTGATATTGGGCTGGCAATCAAATATAGATAGCGTTTGAAGAACTTGTTGTTCGGAGGCTGCTATGTTGAAATTAGCTATCTGATCTTGTTTTTTTGTTTTTGTTTTTCCCTTAAGTATGGGGTGTACAATTCTTTGACTTCATGATGGTCTTTTTATGAAAAAAAATGTGGTTACAAAGTTATAAAGTTTGATTTTGTTTGGATAACGAAATGCAAAATAAGCAAAATAACGAAATGGGAAAATGAGTTGTTGTAGTTGGCATTAACTGGAAAATGATAAAGAACAAAATGATTAATAGGGGCACACTGGATACAGAAGCAATTTTAAGTGGGAAACTGCATAAGCCCTAGTACGTAGTGCTGGAGAGAGAAAGAGAAGCGGTTGGTTATATGGTTACATAACCGCCTTATGTATGACAATTACGAAATGATGTAAAGTGTGTTGTCTACTTAAAATTGATTATTTATTGAGCATGCTTTATGGTAAGTATGTCTTGAATTGATATTTAATATTTTTAGGCCTGCCATAGAATGTTTTATAAGTCTGTAAGTAGATCAGGGAATTTTTTATACAGGGTTTATTAAGTTTATGATGATTATAAACATTGTATTCTAGTGGCTATGATATTTATTATAATCTTACCGAGTAAAGATTGTGTTGATTGTCTGACACGTATGGTGAATTTTGACCATATATCATTGGTATAATCAATGCTTTATTTTTATTCATGGTGGTATGAATATGTTGCTCTAGTGATAAACTAATACTTGGAATAAAGGTGCGTGCTTCGTGGATGTGTACCGAAGAAACTGCTTGTTTATGCATCTAAATATTCTCATGAATTTGAGGAGAGCCTTGGTTTTGGATGGTCATACAACTCTGAACCTGTACATGATTGGAGCACTTTAATGGCTAATAAAAATGCTGAGTTGCAACGTCTGACTGGAATCTACAAGAACATTTTAAATAATGCAGGTGTTAAATTGATTGAAGGACGTGGAAAGGTTATGTTTTTTACTTTTTGAAATACTCTTACCTTTTGTTTTTCTGGTTACTTATGAAGAATGACGAACATGAAAAAGAATGGTGTTACATAAACGTTTATGTTTGTAGAAAACCAAGATAATTTTCTGGAATTTTTAACCAACACTTATAAGTTGTAAGCCTGAATTTGATATTTTCACAGGTATGCAAACGTGGCGAACAAAAAATTACCTGTTGACTATTTGACTTTAATGAGGTTGATCCTGAGACATAAATTTGGAGTTTTCTTCTCCATAAATTATTGCCTCACTTTCTCATTTATGCCTTTCTATTGATTATCTTTTTATTTTTTGCATTTGGGTTATTTAAAGATGGCTTTGTGTACTCATTGGGTCATCTTGTAACCGGTAAATATGATTTTTCCATATGAAATTTTACATTGTAGATAAGCTAGCATTTTATATATTAATTTAACATTTTTATACAAAAAGTTCATGATTTTCGACAGCCGGTTACAAAATGAACCAAATGGCATAGGAGGCCATCGTTGATGACTCAAATGTTATAAAAAGGAAGTACAATGACTAAAAGGACACAAATGTGAAAGCGTGTTGGTTTTCTTCTATGGAAAAAGCCTAAGTTTTCTAAATTCTTATTTTACTTTACGCCGTATCATTAGAAGTAGTCACATTCTTGGATTGATTATGTTGTATGATGAAAATTACATTTCACTAGATTGTTTCATTCACAAAAGAAAGTAGATAGCAAGCAATACCTACTATAACTTTATCGTCCCCCATACTGTTTCAACAGTCACTTATTTGACATGTATTTTGTATAATTATGCTAGCAGATTGTGGACCCACACACAGTGGATGTTGACGGGAAACTCTATACCGCAAGAAATATTTTAGTTTCAGTTGGTGGGCGCCCATTCATTCCAGATATTCCCGGAAGAGAGTATGTGATAGATTCTGATGCTGCCCTTGATTTGCCATCAAAACCTACAAAAATTGCAATTGTTGGTGGCGGTTACATTGCACTTGAATTTGCTGGTATTTTCAACGGTTTGCAAAGTGATGTACATGTATTTATTCGTCAAAAGCAGGTCTTACGTGGGTTTGACGAAGAGGTGAGACATTGCAAACAAGACTTATATGGTATATAAACAAGATTTGACTTTTCAAACTTGCATAATTGGCGTTTCATTACAAACAAACCATTATTCTTGCAAAATTGCAAATTATACTCTACCCTTTGGAAGAAGATTAGACAAAAACAGAAAATGTCAAGAATGATGCTTCTTAATACTTTACTTCTTTGACAACATGTCAAAAGTCTCTCGTTCTTGTTAACTAGAGTGTTCTTTTACCTAGAGGTAGCAATGTATACCTATGTATTTATAAGTGGTTTGATTTGGGTTCTGTTTTACATGTTAACAGGCCGAACAAGTAAAATAAAAACTTTAGTATTAATGAGGTAGCAATTGACACCCCCATTTTGACCCAAATCCATTCTGGCACCTCTGTTTTTTTTCCCTAAGAAGATTTGTTAGTTTGTTATAGAAAATCCAAGTATAACAGTTCATAGATCAGTCTGTTATTGGACCTATTGTGTAAAAATAACTAACCTTTTGCTTTAAATAGATTAGAGACTTTGTTGCTGAGCAAATGTCATTGAAAGGAATTGAATTCCACACAGAGGAATCACCACAAGCAGTTATCAAATCTGCAGATGGGTCGTTATCCTTAAAAACCAATAAAGGAACAATTGACGGCTTCTCGCATGTTATGTTTGCCACAGGGCGCAAGCCCAATACAAAGGTACTTTTTTCAAGTAAAATTTCAATTAAAGAATAAGTTGCCAAACATTTACATGTCAAACCTATTATTATTATTATTATTTTAAATATTTGTTCTTTGATGAAGGATGTTGTGGTGTATCTCAATCAAAAAGTTGAGACAACTGTTGTCTCATTAATTGCATCTTGAAGCTACATTTTTTAATATCTTACTATAATCCTATTTCATGCACAGAGTAGATATCTCACACTCAAAAGTATAAGTACACAAATTAATACAAAGTACCTGTGTTATATTTAAATAGAAGTTGGAGAAGAATAAAAACATGAAGGTAGATCACTTTGATAGTGAATGGAGGTAAATGGACTGAAATGGGTTATAGTTTGTTCCTGACTGATCAAATGTTTCAAATATAAAAGTTTAGCTAAAGGGGAAGAGGATTATCCAAAGTGCATTTTTATTACTTAGAGCTTTCTAAAACGTTTTGTATTAAGAAAATTATATTATTATTTTAATAACATAGTTACGTCAATCAGTGTTTCATATATATGACATTAACTATTTATTTAAAAATGGAAAGTATGGTTGTAGGTCCACCCGACAATGATCGGAAACTACCCATTTTGACTTGATACCCAGCTTGCATTACCCGCCCATCGTGCCACCTTTAATAGTAAACATGGATGATAGACATACCCTTCTAAACATCCCTTAAATGCATATATACCAAACAAAAACTTTAATTGCATATATACCCAATTTATTGTTATGACAATATTACCCTTTCAAAACAATTAATAAACATTTACATATGGGTATATATGCCATTAAATAGTTTTAGAGGAGGAAATATGCTTTTAATACATTTGCTAATTATAAGGTTTGTAAGGGGTAGTTTGCCAATTATGAAGTTTTTGTAAAAATAAGGGCAAATTAGTCATTACATAAACTATTTTTTTAATGAAAATGGGTAAATTTGCCGATTATGAGGTTTTGTAAGGGGATATATGCATTTAAAATTTTTGCTTGGGTATATATGCCAATAAAGAGTTTTAGAGGGGTAAATATGCTTTTAACCCTCTATTCAACATAATCACTTAGTTTAGTTTATTTGTTTTCCTCTTCCAATGTACTGGACCTTTTAAGTTCTCAACCAACTTTAAGTCATCGAGAGTCAACTCATAAGTGCCTTGACATGAAGCAAACATATTTTCCTTTTTTACACATAGGAGTAGATGATTTGTGATTTATATATTTGTTTGACATCGCAGAATTTGGGATTGGAGGCTGTGGGTGTGAAACTAGACAAGAATGGAGCTATACTGGTATGTTTTTTTTTTTTGACCTTTTGTGGTCTATATAAAATATATGTTTGGGGTCAATTATCATATTGTTTTGTTACTTGTATGCTTGATGATGTTCAGGTTGATGAATATTCTCGTTCATCGGTTCCATCGATTTGGGCCGTTGGAGATGTTACTGATAGAATGAATCTAACTCCCGTTGCTTTGATGGAGGGCGGGGCATTAGCCAAAACCCTTTTTGCAAATGAACCTACAAAACCAGATTTTAGGTATTTTTTCCTTTATAATTTGATTGATTGCTTAAACCGTGTGCCTCGTTGTTTACTTTATGATTGTTTTGTAGGGCTGTACCATCTGCAGTATTCTCCCAGCCACCAATCGGGCAAGTCGGTCTTAGTGAGCAACAGGTGACAGTCATGACTGCAACAACTTTAATTGGTAGTGGAAGGACCGGTAACACAGGTTGGGTAACCGGTTAAAATGAGCAACCTTAATTGGTGTGGATTGATCTGAAACACTCTTTTCCAAAAAACTTATATACTTTTGTATATCATTGGCGTGTCATATGTGATAATAGAAAATCTGTTTTCCCAATATGATGTTTATGAGTGGCAAATGGGCTATACGCAGGCGGCTTAGAGTAATGTGAAAAGTTGACTGATCACTTTTTGCATGGGTTAAAACGGGTTGAATTTGATTACATAAATCACATTGTTCAAAAAATAATATAATTAGTTTTCTAAAAGATATATGAGGCTTTATGCGTCAAAACCTCTGACCTGTTTCCTTTTCAACCATTCTTTTATTCGACTCATTTGACTTGTTACTTGTTAGAGGTAAAGCATAATCCGAATTAACCCATTTTTGTAAACGGGACAAATTTTCACCTCGAACTTTAATATGTTATTAGCATATAAATTTACTAATTCATACATAATTTGCAGGCAATAGAAGAATACGGTGACATCGATGTCTATACAGCAAATTTCAGGCCCTTAAAGGCTACTCTATCAGGCCTTCCGGATAGAGTTTTCATGAAACTTGTAGTGTCTGCAAAAACTAACCAAGTGGTTGGGTTACATATGTGTGGTGAAGAATCAGCAGAAATTGTTCAGGTTACTTGCGTATTCCTTGTGCGTTCTTGTTTTTTCTTATTTTATTTTACAATCTAAATTTTTTAATAAAATACAGGGATTTGCTGTTGCTATTAAAGCTGGATTGACCAAGGCACAATTTGACTCAACAGTTGGTGTTCATCCTACATCAGCTGAGGAATTTGTCACCATGAGGACACCTACAAGGAAAATTCGAAATTCTTCATCTGGGGTTTGACACTGAACTTCTCTATTAAGGGTGTTTGGATGTGCATTTTGAAAATGAACATGTGAAATTTGTTTTTTAGAATGAATTAACAAAATGGGCCAAAGTGGATGGTGTTTCGTTGTGGTGCTTGTATTGGTTAAAGTTTTAATAATTAGATACTTGAATGTTCAACACATTCTGATAATTTAAGAAATATAAATTAATTGACCAAAGAGGCTGTTTTTGTGAAAATAGAAGAGGCGGTTTATGACATGAAAATAAGCATCTTTTTAGTAGGTTAGTAGATGGGGTAAACAAGTGTTTACTTAATCTTTTTACCCTTTGATGATTAGTTTTGTTGCAGCTAGTTTGTAAGTAACGACCCAAAACTGATTATTATACCCCTAAATGATTAAAAGACTAAAAGTAGAAAGTTGTTACCCAAACTATAAAAACTGATTATTATACCTCTAATTGTTTTTAAAGAGATCTGGTCACAGAGTATCCCACCAACTCACCAACTTGTTTTGGTGCAAGCGGTGGCCTGTTGTTTACCTGAACCATTTACACTCCTTGCCCATTTTGCCACCTCTTTTGGTGACAATTGTACATCCACTAATCATATGTTATAAATATATGATTTACAATTGTTGGCATTATGTTTCATTGCTCTAAATAAATTTATTTTTTCTCATAATTTTCCTTATTGAAAATCTGTTCAGGGTAAGACAGATTCTGAGGCTAAAGCGGCTGCAGGAGTTTAGCTAGAGTCTAATCAACTTTCGCGTCGCAATGTTTACTTATAAGGTAAGAAACAGTTAAATGCTCCATTTATTTTGACATAATATATACTATGAAGTAGTGGCTACATGTAGTAACTTTTTGTATTTTATGGTTAAATATTTTTCTGATGATTAATGGTTTAAACTAAAGTATTTTCCTGCTAGTTTCAAGTATCAACCCTTGCTAGAATGTTGCGTTTTAACTTTTAACCTAAACATGTCGAAACTTGACGTTCATCTTGCCACCTCTAAATTTATATCATTTTCATGATATAGTTTTGAACATTCATTAATTACTATTCATATACTTACATCATTTTCATGATAAATATCGTCTGTCGGTGTATAACTTATTTTGATCTACTTTTCTTATTAAACTCGATCTACTGTTTTTCAATAGGTGAGCCGAGTTGTTTCTTGTTGACATGAAGAATTAATCACAACAGTCGTGGTCATCCTCCTAGATCCGTTAGTGGAAGAAGGTGTTAATGAAGCAACCATATTTTGCAATGTTTTTACATTTGGTGTCTTGAGTTGGACTCGTTTATTGGTCGAAACTGGTACATACCCATGTATTTATTACGATTCGTGGTTAAAGATATATAGAGCATGATATTCCCTGACTCTTTTGTAGGGTGTTAATGGTCTGTTTCGATTTGTTTCAATTTGGATGGTTTGATCTGAACCAAACTAAAGAACAAAACAATAATTAATATTATGTAAAATATTTGTTTTGTGAGGTTAGTGACCGACAAACAAACATAACTAGTAAAAGTTCGTTCATGGTTGCCCTTTCCTTTACTAGTATGTTGCGGGTTTGTATTTTCTTTAATGATATAGTGATGTATGGGCTGTATGAAAGCTAACATGTTTTAGATGTCATCTTTTTTACTTGTGTGCTATTCACATTTATAACGATGTATTTATGATTAGTGACAGTAGGGTGACAAACATTTATGCCTCTTATGTAGAAAATATTTTGCTCGAGCCTTACTTGATATATGAAGTATATTTACATTGATATATGAAGTATATTTAAATTGCAGTGAAGTAAGATTATATTATGACTGTTCAAAAAATTTATAACCTATGTATTGAGGGATTCATAACTTTTTCATCAACTTCATAACCTTTTGCTCTTAGTATTTATATGAGGAATTTTTTTACTAGGTCGAGCCATCAAACTTTTATTGCATAATGCTGAACGAGTCACGTCATTAATATATCTATGATTCTAAGTGTGTATATAGAGTTTTGAATTAGTTTTAGGAGCATTTGAAAGTGGTTTAAATTCCGACTTGAGCTTTCTTTTTGATGGTTAAACTTTGCTTAATAAAAAATCATTGTTCGTACGCATCTACAAGCGAAATTAAATTTTATTTATACGCATGTTAGAATCAAAGCTTTTATTTTTTCTTAACAAAAATCTGATCTACTAAAAATACAATACGTAGTCCGGTTGAAGAAGTAAAATTTTCAAGAAAAAAGTATCATGTTAGACCACTGAATATTTATAATCCAAAGTCTCTTTAGTTTAATGCTTTTATAACTAAGATATAACAAAGAGGTTTATGAATAAAAGCATTAGCTATCTATTCAAATGGTTAAGCTGTCAACTCGTTAAAACCATATTGTATAAATCTTTAACCGGTTGATTTGTTTTGATTCGGATGGTTTGATCTGAACCAAACTAAAGACCAGGGCAACAATACTATTGTGTCAATAATTATGTGTTTTGTGAAGTTAGTACAAGACTAACACACGTAATCAGTAAAAAATCCGCTTATGGTGCTATTCTTAAAGCTAACATGTTTTAAATGCGTCTTTTTTTTACTTGTGGGCTATCCACATTTATAAGAGCTCACATACAACTGATGTTAGTGGCATAGTGACAAAAATGTGCACCTTTCATTCAAGAGGCATGTGACATAAGTCTCACTTGAACATAGAGTAAATTTAAAACGAAGTAAAGAAAGAGTAGATTAGGATCGTTAAAACTTTTTTAACAAACATACGTATAGATAGATTTTTGTTCTTACTTCATAACATTTTGCTCTTCGTATGCATATCAAGAGGAATTTTTTTACTGGGTTGAATATCAAACATTTATGTTAAATAAGTCAGGTCTGTTAATATATTATGGATTCTAAGTGTAATCATAGGTTTTTTCAAGTTTGTATGAATTTTTTAAAGTTGTTTGAATTTCAACTCGGTTTTATTTTTAAATTTTTACCAACAACGGTAAGAATTTGCTTGGTTAAAAAGCATCCTTCATGTGCATTTATAGGGGGTTTAAGTTTCTATTCATAAGCAAGTTAGAATTAAAGCTTTAAATTTTTTAACAAAAACCTAATATACTAATAACACTAGATATTTAAACGATACAAATAATTCTATATCATCATATACATAGGGATTAAAAACCTCAATTCGTAGAGAAAAGTCAATTTACACATCTAACTATCGTTAATTTAATTTTCCTATGAGTTAATTAGGTTCTCTATTATCATTTTTATAATTACATTAAAAATTACTATATTTTCTTTTTTTATTTTCAATTAAATAATACATTTTATATATATATTTATCATTATCTTTTCTCATTTCTTCACTTACAACTACTAAAAAAAATATTAAAACATTCATAGAAACAAATATTATTTTCTCAAATATACAAATAAACAATAACATTTCATTTATCCTTTATTTAAAATTATTTATTATAATATAAGAAACACACCATGTGTAATATAGGTTTTAATGTTTTCATAAGTGTTTTATGAGAGGGATATTTTCTAAAAGTTAATTGTTTTGAGTAAAAACTCAAATATAATATTATTTTTATTTTTATATTTATAAGCAACAGGCTCCTTGACAAACGGAGAAAAAGACGTCACGTGCTTTTAATTTTTAATCACAGTACACTACCACCTTCACTAAGACGCTCCTCCAAAATCAAACACAAAGGCGCCAACCACCCAATAATCTCCCGCTCACCCCTTCTTCTATTTCACCCCCATTTCTCCAATGGCTCCAAACCCCTTACTCTCTCTCTCTAAAACACCCCCACTTTCTCTCTCTAAACCCCCAAACCCTACCCACCAATGCACCGCCACCACCCCCACCCCACCACCGCCACCGCCGCCGCCTACTCCGACCTCCTCCTTGCCAAAAAAGGCAAGCCACGTGGCAGCTACAACTGCGGCCGCTGCGGTCAACCGAAGAAAGGCCACGTGTGCCACCTCCCGCCACCATCCACCACCGACGCAAACTCCACCGCCGTAACTCCGGCGGATTCCGGAACGTCATCTGTTGTTACACCTTGTACGGTCCGTACGGTGTCTAAGTTACGCAGAGCGTTGTCGTTTGATGACGTTGATGCTGACGTTTGTGAGTTTGATGGTTGTGATGATGGCGGTGGAGTTGGATCTGGTAAGTTGCCGGTGAGTTGTTTGTGGGAGGTGATGCGGCGGCTTCCGCCGGCGGCGTTGTTGTCGGCGGCGAAGGTGTGTAAGGGGTGGAGAGATGTGAGTAAGCAGCTGTGGAAGGCGGCTGAAGAGCTCCGGTTTAGGGTTCCGGCGAGGACTCAAGTCGGATTTGTTGGATCGGTTTTGCAGAAGTGTCATGCTCTTGTTAGACTCTCACTTACAATGGAAAGGTTTAATATATCTCAGATCTGTGGTTTTTTAGTCCGATCGGATTATTCGATTTGATTTGATTTGATTCGATGATATTTAGACTGGTTAACGATGATTTCTGATTAAAATAATATTAATTAACATAAGACTATAAGAGGGAGTTGTGAATGGTGAATTTGGACTAATTGAATTGATGTTTTAAAGCTACTTATTAAGGTGTTGAAGTTGGATATGACAGCATTTAAGTGATACTGTTAAATCGAAATTAATGGTGAAAATTTAATTTGGGTGGGAATTTATGTTTTGCAGTGATATGGATTCGACTATGTTGGCCTGCATTGCATTTGCGTGCCCGAATCTTGAGTCTCTGGAGATAATTATGTGTGAAGGCTCGTTCAATCGTATTAGCGGGTATCATTATCAACTCATATATGGTGTTATGTTTATTATATGAAGCAAATGTACGCCATTGTGCTTGAATATTGATGATTTGATTGGAATTTGGGTTGAACTTTATCTGCATTGCATTTGGATTTGTATATTGTAGTCTTCAGCCGTTATCCTTATCTGCATTGCATTTGGATTCCCAAATTATACACTTCAGACATACTTTAAACTACCACTCATCTGTTTAGGTCTTTGCTAGACGGCTTTACATGTTTATCAATAGCACTTGAATACATATCTGAAGCAATTCGTTTTATAATTATTTAACACACATTGTTTGTAATATCTCAAGAATTTCTGTCTTACTGATTTCGGAGTGCTTTTGTGATTTTACTAGTTTGAAAAGCAGGTTAGTTGTCAGATTTTGAACAAGGTTGGTTTTTGTTGCCTGATTATGCTAACTCTACATCTGAATATGCTAAATTTTACTGAGTTGAGATGCACTTGAAATTGTGTGATCACATTGATGGATGTTTAATGTTTTGTAGTTCATAAAAACATTACTTGTTGCAACCAGGTTTGTTTTTTAAGTTGTCACCTTTCTAATAGTTTAGTGTAGTTTGTTCTCTGAGTCAATAAAGTTTTTGTGGCATCCAATTAGAAAACATTTTTGTTTGTTATTGGTAAAACACATTGAGATTTATTAGGCTAATTTATAAAGACATCTTTTTGTTGTCAGCGTGATTTTGTTTATATATATGATTTTAGTGTTCAATTTGCTATGGAATTCCAACCGCATAGGAAGGAAACAACATTTTGGCTTGTTACAGTATCAGTTAAAACAATTATCAGCCTCTAAAGTTGAATTTGTTTATTTTAGGGATGAATTGGGTCGTTTCATAGCTGAGAAGCGTTGTCTCACAACTCTTAAAATGGAGGGATGTTCCAACCTTGGATCTTTTGTTCTCTGCTCCAACACACTGTTCACTCTATGGCTTTCAGATCTTCATTCACTTTCAAAGATGGTATACATCATTAAAGTTGCTCTTAGTTATGTTCCATGATGGTAAATTAATAATCTTGTAATCATATTTGATGCTTACTTTTCCATCCTTATATATCTTGATTAGGTTTTCAATCTCCCCAATTTAAATGAGATATCCCTTGATTTTTCTCGCCGAGAAAATGATAGCACTGATCTTACTTCTATGATGGATGGTCTTGGAAGAACTTGCCCAAGATTACAAAATATTCACATTGCCTCCCTTCAACTTGCCCATTCTGTGGTGCTTTCTCTCACTGCTGCAAATTTAAGGTATTCCAAGTGGCATTTTTATTGTATTTGTAATGTGAAGCATCGTTGCAGACTATTAAACTTATACTTAAATTCATATGCAACATTAAACTTTTTGGAATACTTCAATGTTTGCTTAAATATTTGCACCGATGATTGCATTCTAGGGGCTTGCGCATGCTATCACTTGTACTTGGTCAAGAAATAACTGATGCATCAGTTGCAGCAATTTCTAAATGCTACTCTAATCTTGAATTACTTGACCTCAGTGGGTAAGTTATCCTTATTTGTAGTTTTATATCATGGTTATTTTTGGATTATATGTTTGTGCTATTTTTGTATCTTTGTTACTTTTTGGATTATATATTTGTACTATTTTTATTTTCGTTAATCACTCTTCATTCTTTAATGGTGTTCATTAATTGCAGGTCTAGCATTAGTGACAGTGGTCTTGGGATGATATGCAACGTATTTCCTGAGACTCTAACAAGGCTCCTTGTTGCACTCTGCCCTAACATTACATCAAGTAACTTTTTAAATCCATGAGTTAGGACATAATGCATGGATAGCTTTTCTTTTTTGATTCAATAACAGTTAATACTTGCTCCTATCATTTATCATCAGGTGGTATTCAGTTTGCCACTGCCCAATTGCCTCTTTTGGAACTCTTGGATTGTGGGATGACAATATGTGATACAGATGAACAATATCAAACATTTGAAGAGAAAAGTGATTCAGAATTACAAATATCACCAAACAGCAAGCTACATCATATACATCAGAAGTTGTTTATAAAACATGTGCGGTTGAAAAAACTAAGCCTTTGGGGTTGTTCCAGCCTTGATGTAAGATTCTAAAAAATCTTATCATTTTGGTTCTACATCTTAAACAATACTTGTCCTGATTATCTGTTTTTTTTTTTTTTTTTTTTTTTTTTTATTTTTTTTTTACAGTCCTTGTATCTAAGCTGTCCAAATCTCAATGATCTGAACCTGAACTCCTGTAAAAATTTAATTCCAGGTATTTTTTTGACATCTTGAACAACATGATACTAATTTAAGTTAACATTTCTTCTGATATTAATTTTAATTGTTTAATTACAGATAAAATAGTTCTGCATTGCCCAAAGCTGGAAAGTGTGCATGCTACTGGTTGCCAAGATGTATTAATCCAAACAATTAAAACTCAGGTGAACTAATGACTAAAGCCTTCAATTTCATTTGTTGATGAATATGATTCTTCCAGTATAATGGATTAAATTTTTATATCTCAAGAGTTAAAATCAATGTGGATTGTTGTCAGGTCTCTGAGGATTCTGCTTCTTTAGAAAACCGTTATTCTTGTAAAAGGATGGCTGATGGTTCAAAGAGAGTTGGAATTCCATTTTCTTTTAGCCAACAGGTAAGCTACAAAATAGTTTTAAAAAATCAATGTTAACCCTTTTATACAATTTTTTAACAATAAATAATCAAGAGCTGGCACTTTTAACATATTTACTTATGAACCTGTTGGTCATAGAGTCTTGGTTGCAGTTTATTTTAAACGGGCCAAATAGAAAAGTAGCTAAAAGGGGAACTTGTCAAACGGGTTGAACCCTTGGATGGGTTGAAATCTGATCGATTTTTTTAAATGCTTACAACCTCTTAAAAATGTTCTATTTTTTAAATTTAAAAATTGTTATTGGGATGCTTTTTTTTAATAAACTCATTATAACTTTTAAATTATTTGACTTTTTTTTTCTGTAAATAGATTAAAAAGGTATTGGGTCAACCTAACCTTACATAACCTTTTTTTATCTGACTTGTGTCACATACTCATTTTTGCCATGCTAAAAATACCATACACAATGATAACATTTTTATTAGGGTATTTCCATGTTTGGCATTGTTTAGTGAAACGTAAAACTTTTTTGAAAAAAAATCAAATGATCAATGTAAGTAATTCAAATTCCCCATACACCCTCAAAACAACTTATCAATCTGTCAACACCTATTAAGCAAACAGAAACAATTTTAATAAGCAATTCCAAACACTCCCATTATCAGCAGAAAAACATATGATTTATACTCATTTCTTATTTGTTCCTTGTTTTGCAGATGCCTGATTATGACAAAACCAGTTGGAAGATTCGAAAGCTGCGGTGCACCGTGGTAATTGAATAAGGAGATGTGGATTATATGCTGTAAAACCAAAACCATGTGCAGTATAACACTGTTTATTCATTGATGGGTGAATGGGCTTAAACGTATGTTATAAATTCTCCAAATTACTTGTTATGAAGTTGGTGGATTTTAGGCTAAAAAACTATCTTTACTTTACATTTACAATAAAAATGAAACATTGGTAATCTATTATACTTGCTTTTACGTCCAATGTATATGCTTTTTTCTGAATTAGGTGTTCGGGAAGGCATATTAAAACTACCTATTCGCTTATTAATTTATTATCTTTTAAAAGAACTTTAATTGGAGAACTGATCCAAACGTGTTTCTCTAATCTTTAACAATTAGATGTCAAACACAGGCCATAATGGAATTACTATATTATATTTTTATAAGAAAACAGTAGATAAAATTTATGAAAGGAATCAATTAATTGTAGTTCAAAATCTACACCCGCATTTTTTTTTAGTTATAGCAAAAGAAACTAACAAGTCTATTTGTTTTAATATCATATTATATCAATTTTTACAATCTGAAATAAAATGCAACAAATGCATGAAATTGCAAAAAAAATTTAACGTATACACTTTATTTTTCTGGATGCATTGGGAGCACAGATTCCTGTCCCATAAAATATGTATTAAGATGACACCTCAAACCCATTTAATTTACTTTTAATTCTCTATAATTAATTTACATCAATCTTTTAAACCCTTGGTATTAAGTTTATTCAATGTCGGTGTTTATTTTGTAGATTAGGTTAGGTTACATTATATAAAATTTTCAATGAAACCCTAAAAATCTAAACGGGCCCTTGGGTTCAACCCTAATAATAATCATTACTAAATACTAATAATAATAGTCTAATACTCCCCCGCAGTCAGAGAGATAGAAAATTGGACTCTCAGACTGGAAACAATAAATAATAAACATAAAGAGCAATAAAAAATAGTCTCAATCTCGGTCACAACTTCGGCCAAATTTCCCTAATCTTGCAATCTTCAATCCAAAAACTTAAATGCAATCCACAATATTAAATAATATGTAATCTTACGAGGGGCTTCCAATGCTGCAGTGCGACGGCGGCATAAGGCAGCGCAGCGGCGAACCGCGGTGTGGTAGAGGCGGCGCGGCGGTGGATCGTAGTCCAGCAGGCGGCGCCGCAGCGGCAACATGATCGATATCCTGATCGAAAAGGTAAAAAAAAAAAGAAAGAAACAAGATGACACCCGACGACTGTGGTCGTGCGGTGGTGTGTCATACCGAAGGCCGGTGACCATGGCCAGGCGGCGTTCTTCAATGGCAACGGACCGTGGTCTGGCAAGAACAAACAAAGGAGAAAAAAAAAACAAGATGGGATATGGGCATATGGGTTTTGTGGAGAAGAAAGATTTAAGATAAGTGGCTTGAATCTAAAACCGAGACGGATCTTTATTTAGAACGAAAAAGTTAAAAGAACTAAAAGCAAAGAGAATGGACAGGGCGGCGGCGGGCGGCGGCAGCACGCCGCCCTGTCTAGGGTTTGAACGTGGTGGTGACGGCTAGGGTTTGTATTTTTATGGTGGTGCAACGGAGAAGAAGGTAACCAGAACCATAAGGCTCTGATACCATGTAAGATGTTAAAAGACTGAATTGATTATTATTGATAGGTTAGGTTACATTATATAAAATTTTCAATGAAACCCTAAAAATCTAAACGGGCCCTTGGGCTCAACCCTAATAATAATCATTACTAAATACTAATAATAATAGTCTAATACAATAGACTGTTTCTAGGGGTTTTTATAAATATCTTTAATGGTACAATCGATGGTTTAAGAGAAACTGCTATTTTATTTTTAGTCTTATTAAATTATAAAAATTAAAAATTATTTTCAAAATTTAAAATAGTTCATTATTATTTTAATAAAAAAATATATATATAAAAGTTGATAATTATTTGGAGAAGGTAAAATAATTGTGGGATGAGGAAAAGTTTATAGATGATTTATAAGTGTTGTCGGTGTGTTATGTCATAAGACCTTCACCAACGGTTCGGCGGTTCCATCTTCATTCTTCATACGTGTGCTCCACCACCGTGAGGAGGATAGCCTCTTTCATTCCATCTCAAAGAACCCATCCTTCCCTCCAATGCACACCGGTTTCTCTCTCTCTCTCTCTCTCTCTCTCTCATCTGAACAATCTCTCTTGTCCACCTATACGTCCATACTTTTTTTTTGAACGGCTGGTTAATAGTTAGTTGTTAGTATCACCAAGATAGTAATATCACCAAGTAGTTACTTTTTTTTTGAACCTTGGACCTTCAAGAAAAACAAAGCCTCACACCTCCCCCTTAACCAATAGGCCAAAAAATCATTGGTCATATACGTCCATACTAGTGACCGAACATGTTTATGAATGTTTATATGTTTTATCAACTCTAAGCTGGAGTTCTAACATGAAAATGACGTGACATAGAGGTGGGCAAACCGGGTCCAGCCCAATACCCGAAACCGGGTTGAAACCGGGTTCGGCCCAACCGGTTTTTTTCGTACCCGGGTACGGGTGGAACCGAGTTCGAACCCGGGTCGGGTTCACCCAAGCTATTACCCTACATGACATACCCGGTTAGGGTCGGGTCGGGTCCGGGTCGGGTACGGAACCCGGGTATAATCGGGTTTTTGAATTTTTTTTATTTTTTTTTGTTTTTACTAATATAAATCATTATTATTATTATTATTATTATTATTATTATTATTATTATTGACTTGTTGTTGTTGTTTTTGTTATTATTATTATAAATCATAATAAGTATTATTGTTATTATTATTAATAATATTATTGTTGTTTTTGTTTTTGTTTGTTTTTGTTGTTGCTGTTATTATTAATAATATTATTATTGTTATTATTATTAATAATATTAATGTTGTTTTTATTTAACAATATTAAATAAACATTAATTTTTCATTTATTTATTTAAACAACTTAAAAATACTTAAATCGATCAATAAAAAATAACATAAAACTTTTATTTAAGTTATCGTCTAATGTTTATTTACTATGAGACGCTTGATCAAATGCTAATTCTTCATCCGATATGCCAGAAGATACTCCTTCTTCTACCTCTTCATCGTGTACTTTAGCTTCGAGTGCAATTTCATCTTCGAGGCTTGTTTGGTCTTGTATACGATCCATCGCGTCTAAGTGATCCTTTAAACAAATGCTCATCTCAACCGCTTCTGGAGTTAGTCTTGTTCTCCGTAATGAGATTACCCTGCCACTAAGAGAAAAAGCAGATTCCGAAGCTACCGTAGAAGCTTGGACGCTTAGTAAATCACGGGCCATAGCGGAAAGAATCGGAAATTAAGATTCCTTTCCTTTCCACCAAGCCAAAATATCGAATGCACGATAATCTTCGGTAGTCATAGTGGAAATAAAATCCGTAGCACTATATCTACCGAGCTCACTTGTTGGGGTGTTACCCCTTTGTCGTTTGGCCGTCACATCCCGAACAACATTCAACATGGTTATAACCGAGTCTTTCATCGAGGTACTAGCATTTGAGGTTGATTCTTTTGGTGTGGTTATATTTACGTTAGGCCCATATCTATTTAAATAAAAATTATATATTGTTTTCAAGCTTGCATTAAAACTTTTTTTGGCATCCCTTGAAAAATTAGGGTTTTCGTCATGCATATCTAAATTGTCATTTATCTCGTCTATCAAACATTCAACCCCAGCAACATTTAAAAACGGATTTAAAGCGGCGGCACAAGTAAAAACGGGTGGTAACTCCTCAAAATATTTTTTAAACTTTTCTTTCATTGGTTCTATCATTTGTGTAAACATATCATTTTTATATTGAAAATTTTTAAAATTCAAAGCCATGAAATATAATTCTTGAACCACCGAATAACTAGTGGGATAATAAACTCCTGATAATTTTGTTGTTGAGTTTTTAAACACCTCAAGAAAATCGGATAGACTTTGAACATTTTTCCAACCCGCATCCGGAAATGGGTCGGCTTCACCATTATCCGAAAGACTATTATGAAAAGCTTTCAAAGTTTCCTTTTGTTTTAAAGCACAATTAAACATGTGACAAGTCGAATTCCACCGAGTAGGTACATCCCAATTAGGACCTAAAAATACAGAGTCCGTATCCTTACAAAGTTTTTTATAATCTTGATATCTTCTTCTACTTTTTTTATAAACGTCATGTAACATAAATCGAAAAGCTTTAATAAAGTTATCAACAAATTGCACGGATAGACCGTCTTGCACTACTAAATTAATAATATGTGCAACACAACGAGTATGGAAAAAATCACCGTTTGCAATCGGAAGATATTTTAATTTTAATTTTTCAACCGCGGTTGTGTTGTTGGAAGCGTTATCAAATGCCATTGAAAAAATTTTCTTTTGTAAATTAAAAGTAGTTATTACATTATCCAAAAAATAAAACAAAAATTCTCCGGTGTGTGGATACGGAAAAAGATCAAACGCAATCGTACGTTTCATCAATTGCCATGATTTGGGATCTACCCAATGAGCGGTGACGCAAAGGTACGATTCGGGTAAACTGTGTGGAGCCGACCAAACGTCACTAGTTAAGTTTGCACCGGTATTTAAATTTTCAAATAATACAATTAAATCATTTTTTGCTTGCTTCCATAATTTTAAACAATAACATCTAAGGGTAGTACGACTTACATGGTTGTAACGAGGTTGAAGCGTCTCTCGAATTAAGTTGGTCAAACGAGGATTGTCGAAGTGACTAAAAGGCAAAGCTTCTTGAATCACGAACTTCGCCATTCGATCTCGAACCCTATTAACGTCGTAATTAAAGATTCCACCGTCTCCACCTAATTGTGTTTGTTGCGAATCCGGATTACTTTTCAACGACTTACAAAACTTCTTGCTAATGTGTTTGCTTAAAGTCGTGTTAGAATCTTTAGCAAGCAAAGCTCCACAAAACTTGCAACGAGCCTTTACAGACCCGTCACTCAACTCAACCATGTCCCAATTGCACCATACATCCATGTTACGATTGTGTGGAAGAACACGAACGACGGTTGGAGCGTTGGACGAACTTTGACCAACGGAAGATTGTGATTGAGCCATAACAAGATTAAAGACAGTGAAAAGTGTAAAACGAGAGAGTGAAAATGTAAAACGAGAGTAAACTAGAGTATTTTTTGCGTTTTTTGCGTACGTTTTTGCGTTTGAGAGTTGGGTACTCAATCAAACCAACCCACACCTATTTATACTACCTTAGGGGGCAAAAAAACAAAAAAAAGGGTCAAAAATGAGATCCAACGGCTATATAGCCGTTAAAAACGGCTTGTTTTTTAAAAAAAACCCGAAAAACGGTAAAAACCGGGTTGGACCCGGGTACGATCGGGTCGGGTCCGGGTTGGGTCGGGTCGGGTACGGTTCGGGTTCTAGAAAATTATAAAAACCCATAACCGGTTCCTACCCACCGGGTATTTTCGGTTCCAAACCGGGTACACCCTATACCGGGTTGTACCCGGACCCGGGTCCGGGTCGGGTTCGCCGGGTCGGGTCCGTACCCGGTTTTTTTGCCCAAGTCTTGTCGTGACATGCTTTGAGTGATGGGCCATGGAACAGATTTAGTGTATGCATCAGTATATGTACGTTTTGTAGGAACCATAAGGTGTATGAATTATGATTGGTGGCAGGAGGATCGGACCCGTTGCCAGAAAACAAGACACAAACGAATGTAAATGTGGCCCAATTCACGTAACCCAAAATCCAAATGGACCAAGTTCATGGCCCAGTTCATGTTCGGCTGGCAGATCACAGATTTATTAAGTTGTAAACCTAACTAGTTTCTATACATACACATTTTATGTATTTTAATATTTTGTACCTAGGTGTGTGCAACCGGTTCGAACTGGTTGAAATCGGAAATCAAATAGCCTAAATCTGAAAACCGGAACCGAATATTATGGTAAAATAATCGGTTCGGTTTTTAACCGGGTAAACTGGTTCCGGTTTAGTTGAAGAAGCGGTAAGGAGCCAGTTTTGTTAAAGAACCTAAAATAGCGGCATGATGTAATGATTATCAAAAAGAGCAAATCAATATTTAAATTAAACCACAATTTGAATACACAAACCAAAAAATATTGACTTTAAAACATCTCAGCTTACTCCCATGATTTGAAACAATTCCAAAAAATCCAATCCATATAAACACATCCAACTTACAAATCGATTGCATGAAATCAGGAACCAATCTTTAACCAAAGGAAGGGATAGACTTACCATATTATACAAATCGGTTCCTATCATGCAATTAAATGGGTAAACGGTTTTGGACCCGAACCGATTCTGAAACCGTATAATCATATTTTACAAACCATGAACTGAACCTATATTACTAATATCAGTTCAGGCTAGTTTGGTCCAGCCAGGGGGAAAATAATCGGTTCTTGCTCACCCCTATTTGTATTGAGCTAATAAAAAAGTTCTAGTTATAACCTGTGAGCATAAGTTACACTGATAAAATCACGTTAAATTCTTGTGTCTATTTATTGTTTTTGTTGTGGGTGTGATGGTATTATATTATACTATTATTCCCCTATGTATACCTAACAGTCTAACACGGTGTTCACATGTGGTCCAAACACATAGTTTGGTACGGCTTTTAAGTTGAAGGCCCATAGACTTTACTCATTTAGAACTATGGGCCCATACCGACCCACATTGGTTTGACCAATCCATATCAGTGGGTCACATTTTCTACCTCAACTTTTATAGCATGTTTTGGTAGTAATACTTGTTAATTTGCGTTATTATAATGAACTTTATATCCATTGCTACCATATATAAAAATAGTGTTAACCACTCTATTAAAAATGAACTACCATCACTACGCTCGCATCAATGACGAGAACAATTGTTACCCTTCTGTCATTGGCGAGTACCATCCATGTCCAATCTACGTTGGTGAAATTTTTTTGTCTTTATTATGTAAATCTAGGTGTCGTTTAGCTGATCTTGTGGGTTTTTATGTATGTATGAAAAGTTGTTACGCTTCACTTGTGTTTGAACAAATGTTTGTTCGTATTACTGTTTTTGTCTTTATATATTCCAAAATTAACGAAATGTGAAGAGAGAAATAAGATTGGAATAATTTTTGCTCCGGATAATATTACATTTATAATGGTTAAACATGTAACTCATCGTAGTATTTTAAAAGTGAATATGATAATACATTGATCAGTGTTAAGATTATGAAAAATAGACGTGATTATTTAAAATTCTATATTTATTAATAGGTATAAGGCGTAAAGATTAATAATACGGGTTAAAGTCATGCCATGAAGAAACTAAAATAATAAAAAGAAATGAGTCACATATTGTATTTCTTATTAAAAATAAAAAAATTAATTGATAAAAAGGTACGTAGTTAAATAAAAAAGAATTTATGCTATTTCTAAGAGTTTTTTCATACTATTTTAGTGGAAAGTTTTAGTGCAAATGAGTCCATCTTTGAAGCTTTATCTTTTTTTTAATGGAAGTTTTTATTTATTATACTTTTTCATCAACCAAAAATGTTGATTACACGATTTAATTATTATTGTTTAATTTTAATTAATTTTTCTGCTTTTTGCACTCTCCTAATCCTCATAAATAAACAATTTAGTTATTATTTTTCGTTTGATTAAACTTGTCTTATGACACACTAGTTACTGAATTAATTTATATCTTAAACAGATAAATAGAGCACAAGTTGTCGTCTAACTTTTTAAAATAGTAAATTTACGTCTAAATGACATTAATTGAAATTTATTAATCAAGTGTGAACGTTAAAAACACAATACTACAACTAATAAAAACAAAACAAATATATCTCTCAACTGAAAATAATAATTGTTCCTCATTCAAAAAATAAATAAATACAACTTTAAGTATAATCGATTCTATAAGCACTTCTTTTATGGAAATCTGTTTTTTAAGTGCTAATTGGATCACTGAGTGACCACTAACTAAATCACTCGTTCATATTCATTACTTGAGTTCTTGACCCAACCTTGAAACCCCGTTTTTAATAGGAATATGTTACCATGTATTTCTTGTAGCATTATATAATTATAGCATTATTTTTTCATTCACTCATAGTTCATGTCACAGAAACAATTATTAATCAAAATAGCGTAAGTATAAAATTTATTTATTAAAATAGTGTAGTTGGAAAATTATTTACCAAAATAGTATAGTTTTGAATTTTTTTTGTTTCTCACTCTTATTTTTATTGGCTACTTTACAATATATTATTTTAAATATTTTTCAATTTTTTAGGAATGATATCTATAAATTTCTAGAATCGTTTTAATGAACCACAAATGTTTAAAAAAGTTTTATTTAATATGTTTTATAGGAAAAAATTTTAGGAAAAAGTTAATAAAAAAGCCTCTTATAACTAAAAAGTGTAATAAATTAATCTTAAATATCAATCTTTTTAGTTAATGGTTGAGATCAATTATAGAAAAAAGTTTGTTAGATGTGCATTTAAAAAATAACCACTTTTGTTGACTTTTTGCTAGTTCCTCTATTTTTTTAAACATTCATAAATTTTTTGTACGATATTATTTTTTTAATAAATTACATCATAAAACACGTGTTTTTTTTAAAACAAGTGTAGTATTGTTATATAAAAAGATTATAATTTTTTTTATATTTTTAAGCTCACATCTCGTTATTGTGTATTTAGTGTAGTTAATTGTGTATTTTTGTTAGTTATTGTGTTTTTTTAATACTATTGTGTTTTTTTTAAATGATGAATTTCATAAAAATATAATGGTGGACTAACATCGTTGTGTATCTCTAATACGTATAATACAATAATACATCAACAACTAATTAATTTAATACATTAAAAACAATAACAAAATAACACAATGTCTCATTGTGTTTTTTGATTGTAATTGTGTTATCTTAAAACTATTAGTTTTGAAAATAAGTTGGTGAAATAACATTATAATGTACTTCTAATTGTAATATAGTGTACTTTTAATTATAAAATACAATGATAGATAACAAGTTTATATAATTTACAAAAACCAATGATAAAAATAACAAATTGTGTTATCTTCAACACTACAAGTTTTAAAAAATATATTACAATTGTAAAACACAATGATAGATAACAAATCTATATAATCTATATAGAAACAATGATAAAAATAATATAAAATGATTTAAAACGTAAAACACAATGATAAATGCATATAATAAATGATGTAAACTATGTGAAAAAATGAACTAATATTTGAAATAATTAACGTATAAGTCACAATGAGCTGACGTATTTGACGTACAACTAAAATGCTATATTTTTAGAAAAATAGAAGTATACGTGTCAAACCCATAATTTTCTTAGACTTTTTAAGTTAAATTCCCTTTTAGCATAACCCTACCTCAATTGTTAACTTTTTTTAGTTTTCTAAAAATATTTATTAATTTCATTCAATATGTTTTACATAAGCAATTTTTTAGTACCTATTTTTAAAACAACTAGAATTTGTAATAGAATGAAGTAGTCGTCGAATATATTTTGATTAGTCACATGATATTAGCGTTTAACAAACCACAAATATTTATAAAAACTAATCGGTTCTCATCAGCAAACAACTAGCCATAAAACCAACAAATATTCAAAAAGCACTTCAAAATCTCGACCTTGTCATCACTAATCTTTTCGGTTTCAAAACCATAAGTGCGTACAGGTGATCTTCAGATCAATCTAATCAAAATTTGACTAAATACTATGAATTCAATCATAAGTTGTCGTATCAACAAAAATTTGTTTTCACGTTAAAAGAGAAATTTAGTTCATCTAATTTAATATTTACAAAGAAGTAAGAAACAATAAAGTTTTTAAAACTACACCATCTTAGTAAACATTTTTCAAAATACACGATTTTGATAAATAAGTTTTTCAACTATACCATTTTAGAAAAACTAATCTTTTGAGTTTTGCTGTTGCATACTCGGTTGCTAAAGGACGATCAAATTCGTCCTACTTATGTTAATGAAGCACTGGTTCCGTTCTGTCATATACTTTACTAGAGTAATCCAACTCCTAAAGAGTGAGACACAAGGAATCTATTGACAACTTTACTTAATCGTTAAGACAATTTGTAAATATATTTAGGAGTAGCCAATAAACACATGTGATTGCGCAAAACTTAAGTAAATATTATCATCAAAGTTTTAGTACATCGTATTCAAGAATATAACTCATTATATATATATATTAAGTATAAAGGACGATCTCTGAGTATATTTACTGTAGTTCATGTTAAAACAGTAATTACATGTTGTACCACTTATTAGGCAGCTCATCTCTGCTTTCTTATAATGCCTTACACGTGGCTTCACACTCTTCTTTACTATGGTGAGGCATCTTCTCCGTTCAATTCGTGTTCCAGATCCTTCGTGCTCCAGATCCGCTTCTTCATTGTTACAATGATTATTATGATTTATTTGAATATTGGAATGTATTGAAATTTAAGCTTAACTATTATATTGTAATTTGACTTATAATTTTTATAACTAATTATTTAACCTTTAATTCAAAGTTGTAGCCTTTCATTTAAACTACAAATAATGTAAGTATGTTTATAAATTTTGTTACATGTGTTGATAACATTAATGTAATTATGTAGTTATGTATATAAAGAAAACATATAATGTTACGATGGTTTGATATAGATACAAAAGAGTATTGTGTCTCAAACGTTACGACGGGACACAAAATTGTAGCGACAAAATAACTCAAGAAGAAGAAAGTAATTGAAAAAATATTTAAAAAAAAGTAAAAAAGAACGTAAAAAAACAAAAAATATCATTCATATGTTTCAAATAAAAGACAACAAGCTAAAAGTTCAAAAAACTAAACACTTCCACCGCCACCAACTCTAGTTAGAGTAAATTGCAAGTTTCGCCATATCATTTTACTCTAAATTAAACTTTCCCCTTAATAATTTCACTTTTGTCAAAATTTACTCTAATGTAACAAAAAAAACATCTTTTATGTTTGTATTTTGTCTCAATTTAACTCTTTTTAACTTTACCTCCTTTCACTTTATCTCAAATTTCAAAAAGCATATACTTTATTTTAGTAAAAGGTACTTAAATAGTAACAGAAAGTAAAAATAAAGTATTTCTTTACAATAGCAGTTTAAAAACAAAAATAAAATTTTAAACAAATTCAAATAATGAAAAAATATAATTTACTTAAATCAGTAAAATAAAAGATATGTCACCTATCAGTATCAACATACATAAAGAGACACTCTCTCCCCACATTATTATTATTATTGTTTTAAAAATAAAAATAAAGAAATAGGAATTATTTTGATGTGGGGTGCCACCAATCACATTCCACACATGGGCAATGTCACCATCTTTCTAGACAGAATGCAGGCCCACATCACATGGTATTCACCCCACCCAATTGACCCGTGATCCAACGCCAACACCTACATACCAAAACCAACAGCCCATCACAGCCGTTGCTTCCATGGCCCACACACGCTGTCTTCTCTATGTCCCCTCTTCCACCCACACCTGACCCGACCCATATGTCCTTTCGCCTTTTATCTTCTTTTAAAAATGATTTAAAGGGAAATTTTTAAAATGCATTTTCTTTTCTTTTATCAACAAAATGGTTTTTCTCAAAAACCAATCCCTTAAAATGTTTCTATTGGAAAAGAAAAGTGACCATTATGTACAGGCATCAAGGCATCAAACCATACTATAATGTGTTTTTATTATAAAAACGTCCAACCGTATTATAAAGATTTCTTTACTCTAAAGACGTCTGACCTTATTATATAGGCATCCGACTTTTTGTGTAAAGACGTCTAATTCTACTATAGAGGGGTCTGACTTTTTTATATAGGCGCTCGATGATATGATAGAGGCGTCTGACTCTTTTGTACTGGTCTCAAACCCTACTATAGAGGCGCCCAACCATATAAAAAATAAAATATTAAAAAAAATAACATTAGAGGCGGATGCGACTATGACATGATGTAAGACAGGCGTCGATGCCTTGTCCATTAGAGACATTTTGAGGATAGTTTTTTCAAAAGAAATTGTTGAAGGATTTTTGTGAGAAAAGAAAATTTAAGAAATTTTCATTTTTTAAGTCTATCCATAATTTAAAAGTTGGGTGTTGTGGTTTTCGGTTTAGATACAATTTCACAACTGTTTATGGAGAATCAGTTATTCAATTACCTCAACAAGCGAATTCAACTTTTATGACACTACTCTGTTTATTTGGCCAGCGAACTCTATACATGACATGCTTCCTGGGTCATCACACTACAACAAATTCAATTAAAAAAATAAAAGTATACCGGTCTAGATAACAGATTTTTTATAAACCACTTTAATTTATAAACTTAAAAAATTCATACTTTAAAGCTTTTTTAATTTTTATTAATTTTCTTTTAAAAGCTTTTGACTATAATGCATGTATGTCGGGTGTGTGTAGGCATCATGCTGTCAGATTCATTCACAAACAGAATAAATCACCTAAATCATGTTCCAACCCTAATCTTTTATATAATATAAAACCAACTCTTTTTCATCACAAATCAACCACAATATCATTTCCATCTCTTTGTTCTTAAACTCGCCGGAAAATCAAGAAACTCGCCGGAGATCATTCACTGATCAGTTTATAAACAGTTGGATATCAATTGGTTCTTTCCAATGGATCTTATTAACTTTGAAGCAACGGAATTAAGATTAGGGTTGCCGGGATCCAATTCGACAACTTCTCCGGTGAACGCCAACAAACGAAGCTCACCGGAGATGGATTCAAGTGTGAGAGATGAAAAGGAATCATCAAGATCTTCACCACCCACCAAGTAAGTTACAAACCAAGTTTGAAATCTAATTTAACTCATAGATTCGGTTTTGATCTCACAAAAATGATATTTTTTATTCAAAAAATTAAAAACATCAAAATACTTTTAAAATTTTAATCGATTCTGTTAATTTCATTCCAAAAGTTTCTATCAGTTTTCTCATTTCAGTCCTTTTTACCCTCAAATAATGAAATGTTTCTAAACTTTTTAAGAGAAATAGTTATTTTCGAAGGAAAGTCTAAGTTAACTCTAGATAATGATCAAAAGAGTTGCACATCCACTTTTTTCACTAGCAAATCTTCTCTGGTAACCGCTAGTTCAACTAACAGATCACCTAGAACCTAAAAAGTGTCAAAAACTACCTAAAAAGCATGTTATGATGTCTAAGGCACCAAAAATGTAACAATATTCTTGAACATACATATACACAAATTACACATGCATGGTTGAATGGTTATTGATGTGAATTATTAAATGATTTTCAGGGCACAAGTTGTGGGTTGGCCGCCGGTGAGATCTTACCGGAGAAACGTACTTAACGGCAAGAAAAGTGAGCCGGAGATGGGCTCCGGGATGTATGTAAAAGTAAGCATGGATGGAGCTCCATACTTGAGGAAAGTTGACCTAAAGATGTACAAAAGCTATGGAGAATTATTAAAGGGTTTGCAAGAAATGTTTAAGTGCATCATAGGGTTGTACTCTGATAAGGAAGGGTACAAGTCTGAATATGCACCTACTTATGAAGATAAAGATGGAGATTGGATGCTTCTTGGAGATGTCCCATGGGATATGTTTCTTACTTCTTGTAAAAGACTTAGGATTATGAAAAGTTGTGAGGTTATAGAGAGTAGAGTGTTTTTATAAATGTTTTTTCTTCAAGAAATAAAACTACCAAATAGGAAAAATGAAGAAGATACATGTACATATGATCATGTAATTTTTCTTTATATAGTTTTATGGTGTTTTCACAAGTATATATCATACTTGTTTAAATTACAAGATGTGTTTTTTCATAGGTCTCTAGCTCGTTAGGTAGATCCCTAGTTACCGATCGGACATTTAGGCATTGTCCGGATGAATCATGATTTGTGATGGGATTATATCAGTATTTATCTCCGGTCAGAATTTACTATTTTTTGTTCACGTATTAAAATTATATTTTGATGGTTCGATATGGATGTTGGATTGGTGTGAAATGTTACATATCTCATGTGTGAAGAAACTTATATACTATATGGATCTATAATATGCGATCAAATAAGCCGAATCCGAGCTAGCTAGGGTTTTGAGTTTTTTGGTTTCGATCGATTTCATATATAGTTCTTATTTTGTATCCCCATCGGATTCGTTTTACTCAATTCGTGAGTTAGAGCATTCTTGTTAATAATGTACCGGTTAACGAGGCTAAACTTGAAAAATGATAATGTTATATAATTTATTTTTGTGTTATACCAATAAATAAAATACCTTTACATTCGTAGATGGTTAGATAATTTTTTGTGTTATATCGTTTACTGAAGTATATATTTTCTTGCTAGTTAAAGATATAGACTTTTGATTGTATTTTTAATAGAATTTTTGAAAGCTAACCATTAATTTCATTAGTAGTGAATTCAACTAGATATTTTAAAATTATTCAACTAAATATATTGTTAAAGATTATTTTATTTGCATCCTAAATGGTGGATGAAAATATTATGCATTTAAAAATTATTTTATTTGCATCCATATGTTCCCACTTGAGATTTCTAAAATGGCAACTAAAAAGGCAATGAAAATAAAGTAATGTTGAAAGTCAAACTTTGACTATGAATGATGGAATTGGGATCTACTGGAGGAGACATAATTATTGCACAAATCTTATCACATTATTTATTGGCAAATTGAAATTCATGGTTTTGGTTATAGGTCATTTTCCATGTTTATATGACTAGATGCACGTTTACATCCATTAAACATGCAATCGGTCTTGTATGTCTCAATCATTTTCAAACTTGGAAGACATTAAGTTTTTTTACGTGGTTATTTTTGCATCTAGTAGCAATAGCATAAACCACAAAATGTGCTACGTTATGTTGACATTAAGACACTCATTCTTTAGCTTTTAATCTAGAGCAAATCAACACATTTTATGAATACTATAAGGATATCCGTACGAAGAACAAATAGTTACCTCTACACATTCCATTTAAATTAATAATTTGACAGAGCATTAGCCATTGAGGGTCTGCTATAGTTTTTTCTTGAGAATTCAATCCGTTATACCAAGTCAAAATATGACTTTTCTTTTTTATTTTTCCTTTGTTTTAAACAAGTATTATATTACATGATTCTAACAACTCTATTTTAAACTACTTTTGAATTCAATCAATAAATACTCCTCATAACCGGAAATGTTGACACGTGAACGTAAAAAAATAACAAAAGGTGATGACAAATGTTAGCTTCTCAAGGAAAAAGTTATGGTGACTTGAGATTTTTCATCATTTAGTTTTAAAACTTAAAAGAACTCGATCAATTTAAAAAGTTCTTTTAATTTATGGCACGAAAAGCTAATATATAAGAGAAGTTACACATAATAAATGGGATTACGTAAGGATATTCTTAAATATACTCAAATAATATCAATTTTCGTTTACCAATTGAATTTATTAAAGTTCGGTTTCCATATTTCATTCAACGTGATATAAATTATAAAAATTCTAAATTGATCTAGTTGAGTCCAACCGTTTACCTTTTGTATAAATCATTTCTTACCCCATCTACACTTTTCATAAATCCTTTCTTGTAAACTAAAAAGTGTTAGATTATCATTTATACTACGCCATTAAAGTTAGAGTGATAAACATCCCCCTAAAGTTGAGGGTTCGAACCTCATCCAGGACAGATTGATGTAAATTAGTTATGATGTAAGTTATTTCATTCTAAAAAGATTTATTAGACAATTAAATAGAAAATAGTTATATACATTAATAATAAACAAGTACTCTCAAATTTGTCACATTATCATTACTTTGCATTAGTTAAAAAGGCATTTTACAAAATTAGACATAAAATCTTAGAGAAAACTAGATAACTAATGATTTCAAAGTTGACGATTTAAAACAAATTCAACTTTAAAATAATGTCAAATTAACTTGCAATAACACAAACATAACCAATGCAGGCCATCTTATTATACCAATGATCTTTCGATTCCATTTCTTATTGCTGAATTTTAAGAAACGATTGAACACCCGCCTGAACTCTACTCGAAAAGAATGTTTCTAGCCTGCATAATCAATTTCAGTGTTTAAGATACAATAGAATAAGGATGAGATTATACTTGTACCGGTACCAAACCAAAAATACCAGAGTCCGGTACCGGTACTAGGTAAAAAAATGTTCTTCCCTTTATTGTAATCAATAATGATATCATCAATACATATGCAGGCAGGGTAAAAGCCGGGCGTAAACAATCCGATCTCATAAAATACTCGCTAAAAGCTCGGATTGTGTCAGGATTAAATGAGCTTGAGCCCAAGCTCAAGCCTAAACTAAACTTCATGTATAAATGAGCACAAGTACAAGCTTCACATATCAAGAATGATACGCTGGCAAGCCTAAATAAGTCTATTATTTCTCCATATTTTATTTGATATATTAAACATACATTCAAATAGTTTCTTACATATAAATAAGGTAAAGATAACATTATATATTGTTTAATATATAAAGTTACAATAGTAAATATATAACTGTGAAAATAACTATAGGTGTATTATAGTTTATATAGAGCTCAAAATGAGCGGAGCTCGAGCACTCTTAAGTGAAACAAGAGCAGTTCAAGCTCTCTTAATTTAACCAGGCTCCAGCTCAGCTCGACTTGACTTGTTTACACCCCTAATGAAAACTGGCCACAAATCAGGCTAAGGTGGCCTGTAAAACTTTCTTGACCATTGTCTTAACTAATTCAGTCATAAGAAAACAAAATTAATTCTATGACGTTTAAGTATTTTAACTAATAAAGTTATAAAACGCTTTAGGAGTTTGTATGCTTTAAGAATAAATTTATTTCTTTTGCATTTGACGTGTTTAAGAAATAACTCCACTCGATTCATTCCTAATAACTAAATCGGTCAAAATTCAACCTATCATTACACATGCATGAAGGATCACAATCATGGTGTCTCACAAACATATAACAAATAAACAAAATCAGAAATAAAATAATTACCTGGTGGAACATTTATAATAAATGGTTTCTGGAGAATTATATGTTCTAGCATTGGCAAACATCCTCCTTGCATCAGCAATAAACATCTCAAGTGTTACATAATACTGTTCAGATTCAACCCGTCTTGACATGGTCTTAAGATCTACACTCAGTTAAATAGTCATTAGTATTAAGTATTTACATTGACGTAAAACATTAATAATTTGCTGGATGTTTACTTGTTTTAGTTATTTATCAAAAGAACATGAAACTTGTTTTAGTTATTTACCAAAACTTTCCGTGGAGGCATAAAAACTTCAAACACATTTTGCAACTTCTAAATTTTGATTATTAATCAATCAAATATCTGAAATATTCACAAACGTATATTTGGTTGAAATTTGATATTTTATAGAGTAATAGCAGTTACCCATGGGATCTCTGATGATGTCATAATAATCTGGAACGTCGCGAACGTCAACTGGTTCCTTAAAAGGCCAGGCATCGGCATGGTCAAGCATTGCCTGCTTACATTAATCCTCCTCATCAGACTCAAAATGTTATGCATTATGTTATATTATGAATATGTAGTACTACAAAATGACAATGAGAATGAGGTTATAGGTCACAACATGGGCAGGTTGGGTAAGGAGTAAAAAAAATTAGACGGGTCAAGACAGTTGGTTGTGTTGACCCACCAACACCTTTTTTTGTCATTTGTTTTATCGTAACAGATAGTAGTTAATATATTAACTACGCCTATAGAAAGTATTTTACTAGAGTCATGAACCAACTTTTTAAATAAAACAATCTATGAGGTTGCAAGCACTTGTGTAATCAATGAGTAACTTTTGAATTGTTTGAACCGTTTACTTTTCAGTTTTACCTGTTGTTTCCAATCAAACATAGCATAGATTTAATTTTCCACCACAACAGCATCATATTGCATTTGGCTATAATATTCAAGAAGTAATTATTCTGTTAATTTAATCGAGGAATTTTTCTTAATAAAACTTTGGAAGGATACAAAATTAACCAACTTGCCTTTAAAATGGAACGCATGAATCCAGTCAACTTTTGATTTAAGGTACCATCTGGAGAAGCATTGAAATATTTAAAGCGTGAGTGTCCCCATTGATCAGGAGTCCACCCAGCTTCCCCTGTAGTTCAATTTCAGTTGGTAAGCTCTTAAAATAAAACATAATACTGAAAAATAATAACAATAATAAGCTACAAGATGTACAATTTTCAATATCAGAAAATCTTACATGTGAAAACTGGTGCAAATAATACAGGCAAAACCTGGGTTGACAGTTCACTAGGCATAACTTTTGTCTAAAAGTTATAGTTCTTTTATAATAACTAATGTGTTAAAATATAGTTAGCGAAAACATATTATTAGAATAATAATATAATTATTTGAACAAAATGATTCAGAAGATTCGGTTAAAATCTAATTATACACTTTGGGAAAATTTTGACTGGTCCAATTACATGTTTGTGAAACATAACCCAAATCAACCCATTCAAAAGACAATGGGTCCAAATTGCTACCTTTAAGAAAAAATAGATAGCATATATCTTTTTTATCTGAAGAGAGATATACTTTAAAACAAAAATAAAGGTAATTCTCCACTTGATATTAATATAGACAATGGGTCCAAATTACTATTAAAGTTTCCAGATTACCTCCGATTAACACTTACTAAAGAAAACAAAAGCCGAAATGGCATATAATATAGAAAAGAAGAGAACAAAAGATTCAGAAATTTCACTAAATATTTATTAAATTGTTATAACAGAAGGTATGAAAGAACTCACTCAACCCAGGAATGTCTTCAAGTTTACAGATCCTTTTTGGAATTCCAGCTTCTTTCTGAAAAACAAAGTGGAAACATGATATCAGTTTTGTATATACATACAAATGCATATTACACACGATAAAAATATGACTGCTTTTCAGAAATATACGTTAAGATGGTGACGTGGTAATTAACCATGAGGATGGATACCTTTATGAAATCAATACCAGGGTACACAATGTGACAATTTGAGAGCTCTCTTATTTTCTCATCAATTGCCTGAAATACAAAATGGAACAAAAAGATTCAAGACAAAAATTGCACATATTAGCAAGTCAAAGAAATCATGTTTTCTGCTGAAAAATCAGAATGTGGATAGATGTGGGGCCCTCAAATATAGTAAAGTTATGATCAATAAAATCCATCCCGACCCCCATGATCTTGTATTAAAAGACGATTGCAACCCTATTCATAATCTGTAACAAAATTTATGCTACACTTGCACTATTTAAAATTAATTAGGAAAACAGGCAACAATGATATTCATAATCAAAATAAAGCAATGACAATATTTCGGTGATTATGATAGGTAATAGATATAATATCCAAAATTACATAACTCCATGGTTTTCTCTGCTTGATTTAAAATATGTATCTATGGTTAAATTAACTTCTCTGAGAGGTTCCTTCCCATCACTTTGGCATGTATAAAAAAAATATTGCGGCCGTTCTGCCATTCTTGAAATTAGGTCATCTGGAGAGCTGGATGCCTCTTGCAAGCAGGCTGATTTCGAATTTTCATTAGTTTCAATAAAATATTATTCTTTTACTCTCATTTTACCTGCCTCTGACGGTGAATCATGGTTGATAAATCAGTGTATGGAAGCTTTGGATCAATTTTGCATTCCATAAGAATCCCTCCATCGTAATCTTTTATATACCTATACAGGAAAATTATCACAAATATTGATTAAAATTATCATGGGCAGATATTATGTATGTAAATGACAAGCTCCCTGTCACTTGGGTATCTAAAATAGATATGAAGTACCACACACTTTAGATAAGAGAGAGAGAGAGAGAGAGAGAGAGAGAGAACATATGTATTCTAATGCAGCTGCATAAGATGTGTGAGCCTTTAAAATTTCAGATACACATACCCATGCCATCGTTCTTTCTCCAGGAATATATCTTTTGTAAAGCCCTACATATGAATAAATAGGTGTTTTAATTAGTTCACTAAAATGATATTACTTGACCAATAACATCCGAGGGAAAATCTCTTAAGAGGTTTGCCATATTGCTACAATAACTTTCCACAAGGCACAAACTTATATTTTTCAAAAAGCATGTCTTTAAAACCCTCTTTCAATGCAAAGACTGGTAGAAAAGCTTTTTATAACCCAATACTTATAATTATTTGTTAAGTTAATTCTGAAAAAAAAAATACATTGTTAAAAGATTACTCACAAACCTCCTTAAATGTGAAAACTTATATGATGCTCATGTTAATATTTGATACCGGGGTCATCACAATTTTTGATGAGATCATTTAATGACTTGCTGTGTTATACAAAAAACTTTTATCTTTTATTTGAATATCTAATAAACTAGATGAACATGAAAAACTATGACAATGGTGTGAAAGATAAATCACATCAAAGGAAAGATATACAAACAAAATTCAATTTAAAATAGTAAACTAGCATAACAGAGAAACAGGTTTTAATACGAAAACCCTTCTTTTTCATGTCATAAAAAATCTTCTACTGTTATGCTAAAATACTATTGCAAAGGTTTTCCAATAGTAAAAGCCTTTACAAAAGCTAATAAGTCAAAGGTAACACAAAAGACATATGAAGCAAATTACTTTGAACATACATGTCTACTTTGCAAAAAAGATAAAGAGTATTACAACAAAGCTAAATATTGTGTAACCTGTTTATTGAAATAACCAACAGCATTGTTGTCTGCGTAAGTTAGAAAATGAGTTAGCCCATCCTCATCTCGTGCATATTTTTTTAAATGATTCATCAATCTAGTTCCATAACCCTTCACTTGCTCATCTGACGTGATTGCACAAAAGGCTATCTCTCCGAACTTCTGACTAAAATGTCACATAAATGCAAAGAATCAAGTGAAATATAAAAAAAGAAATAAAATACATTAAATAATGCACATCATTTGATCTCTAGAGACTGTAAATGCACATCGTTTGATATCTAAGCCTCATAAATACACCGCTATAATGAATCAAAAAAAAAAACAAAAAGAAATACCTTCATAGACTTATGACTCAAAAAAACTGAAACGAGAAAATTTATAAGGAAATTTTTGTATGAGCACAATATAAATAATATATAACTTACAAACTAGAATAGAGTGTGGGCTGTTAGACACACAGAGTTAAACATACAAAGCACTGTCAAGACTCAAGTGGCCTCAAGAAGAAAGAAAAATACCATCAAATAAAAAGAATAGTGTCCCTTTTTAAGATCGAAAAATGGGTGGTTGGTAATGACCTAACAGCTTCAAAACAGGTAATGTTGGTACGTTTCGCGTTGACCTGAAGCACTCCATATCAAAAGGAATTTTAATATTTATATAAATAAAGTGTAAGAAAGATTACAAAACCCATATTTATTAATAATCACAACTTCTATTTGATATACAATAAAACACTTAAATACACATTGGGTGACTTTCAAGTTTCAACCCGTTTGATACTTTGATCCATTAACATGTTTCCTTATAAGGTTGCCACTCTACTTTTCAGTAAGTAATCCTTCCTGAGTGAAAACAAAAGTAAAACATATCACACATGTAGCAATTCTACCTGCGATAAGGGCGATATGTAATCCCACCAACAACAGTATTGCGCCTGATAACCATTACAGATTTGTGGTTTCTGCATCAGATAATATTACGCTGTCATTTAGTGTATTCCTATGGTTCAAATTATTATAAAGAGAAGAGAAAACAATCATGTAAGAACAACAAAAAAGCACCAGAAATACAAACCTAACAGCTTAGAATGATCTAGCTTATGACTTATAAGTAAAACATGTGTATATAAGTCTAAATGCAAAATACAGCCACATCATATGACATCTCATTCCTCTCTGCTTCAATTGTAATCTTTAATCGAACTTTTTCCTACAATAAATCAGTCGGTGTCACTGTCACCCAATTCTACGATTTGTTTGTTCAAAATAGTCTCCCATCATAAAAATTCTATAATTTTTCTGTATGAAATGTTATCCCACCATAAAATCAACCCAAACTATTAAACTTATTTCATAAACAAAAGGGCATAATATATAGCTGACAGCATACCTATCCATCACAAGACGAACAATGTATTCCTTAGGCATGTTAGGTAGTTGCCTTGCAAATATGTTCTTCAATCCAATTAACCTGTCAAAAACACAAATATAGCCCAACTAAGACAATGCTAATTTATAAACATTTAACTACTCCGCATAGCACCCTACACATTTTACAGGGCCTTCCATTTGAATCACATAAAACTAGAAGCCTTCCTATATAGACAACTTTAAATACAGAACCATTGGTCAAGCAGAAAAAAGACTAACTAGACAAATAAAAAGAGAAAAATGCATACCAAATCATATGTTCATCAACGTTATCGTTTGATACGCATTCAAACCTGAGTTTTCCTGCTTCCTCCTGCATATATTAATAACTTCCTTCACTAAAACTACAACTATAAGATAAATCAAAACCAAAGTTACCAATACTTCACTATGAAGTATCAATTCAGGTGATCAAAAACATAATTCTAATTATACAGACGTTAAAACTTCAAATAATTAATTCACCTCTCTCTTTAAGCTCTCTTCTCTCGCACAATAAGCTCCACTCGTCTGCAAATTCTCAGTAAATATACTTTTCACCGTATCATCCTTCACCGCCACCCCGGGCATCGCCGACGGCGTAGAAACCGCCGCGGCACCACCGGCACCGGAGCCACCGTCTTTCCCTACTTCCGAAGGCTCAACCTTCACAGGATTCTCCGTCTTCGGCTTCGTGTTTCTCCCCGTACCCCCAACATTATTCTCCAAACGAGACGCGGTGAAGTTCCTCATCGAAGAATCATCATACTCCTCCTCATCATCATCAACAACGTCCTCAAACTCTTCAGAGTCGTCGGAGTCAGCGCCGCCGCGGGCGCTGATGCTCTCGAGGTCGTCGTTAGAGGTCAGCGCACCGTCGCGAGTGTCGGAGAAGGAAGATGGGAACGGTGGCGCGTGGTCCTCAGGCGCGCTGAGCTTCCGCTTGTGGATGGAGGAGGTGGCAGAGGCGGAGGCGGAATGCGACGGTGACGGAGACTGTGAGCTCCGTGATCGGAGTGGTGCTGTTAAGTGAGATGAATGTGCGTCCATTTTTGTTCGAAATTCGAAGGTTTTTCAAACTCTAGATCGGAATTTTAACTTCAGATTCATCAGAAGAACAGATGATGATGATTGATCGATGGAGTTTATTGATTAGGGTTTGTGCGAAATTGGGGATGATCTCAACAGACGATAGGAAAGATCGATAGTTTGACTATTGCCCATGTTTTTAGGAAATATTTACGAATCTGGTACCAGATAACGGTTGGAACCTGTGTGATTTTTAAGGGTTTTACTAAACTAACCATAAACTTAAAAATTGCATACAGAATTATTTTATAAAAATTGTTGAAGGTTGATGTTTAAAAAATTATTTACTAATTAAAAATAAAAGCATTCTAAAAAATTGCTTGTATTATGAGCATACAGAATTCATTGAAACTAAAATTAGAATTGAAAATAACTTATTTTAAATTGTGTTTAGTTAGAAAATAAATGTAATATATTTTTTCATAATTTTTTGACTGATGGAATAATCATCTGTCTTTTTACCATTTATATAATGAAACTTAAAAAGTGACCAAAATATTACTATCATCTTCCATAACCATAATCATCAAAGCAAAATCAAAATTAGTTAAACAACAGTGTTGAATAGATTCATATCCAAACGGACAAAACCATTTCCTTAAAATTATATCAATTGAATCAGAAACCAAGGCTTGTTTTATTAAAATAATTGTCATTCAACGAAACATAACAACAATTGAAGGCCATGAGTCGAACCAGAATCAGCTAACAAAAATCAAACAAGAAACCTGAAGTTAGTAATGTGAGGAAATCGACGAATTAACGTAAACAAGTTTCTCCAAAATCGAAATTGGATAAGAAATCAAAGATTTCACCAAACACCACACAAATATAAAAGGTAACAATGTCCTTTTATGTATTTTCTATCAAATCCCATTTGTAAACCTGAACACAATACAAGTTTTTATTGAAATTAATTTTTATTCTCTTGAATTTCAGCCTCAATTCATCTAGAAAAAAAATTATGCGGATCAAACGCGCTTAAAATAATATTATATTAGACTTATAAAGCGGCCCGAGTCAAATAAATATAACCATAGAGGATACACGAGACCACGAGAGCAGATTTCGTGAGCTCGGAGAATTCTGTAAATGGTAATGTTGGAGGCTTGGACTCTTGGAGTTCATGGCTTATTGGGCTTGGTTCTAACGAACTCAACAGTGGGCTTAGGACACTAGAGTTATTGGGCTAGAGTATATATGCGGGCTCTAAAACTTTTCAATAACCTATCGTTTATTCAACTTTCAGCAGATGTTCCATTATCCTTAATATAAAAATATTTTATGCTAATGGGTCCGAACCCATCGACAACGTTGTAAATAATACGAGATATTTTCGAGTTAGCCGATCAGGTCCCTAAAGTAAAATGATTTACAATTAAATAAACTTGAGCCCATCTAATAAATGCGTTAGAGCTCTTGAATTCTCGAACTCCTTTTCATGTGTGGAGCTTAGGTGAGCTTAGACTCTAACTCATTTCTCACCTCTACTCATATGATGTTACACGTGTTGTTCTTTAGGAACACAAATTCCGACATGGTCTTACCATCAATGATTTTTTGTTTACTTATGTATTTATATCTATAATAAGTAAGTGACTTATGTTATCACATGTTACAATTACAGCTCTTCAAGATAAATTTTTTTCTAGTTTTTTTTCTTTTCATTTTGGCATCACGTATCATAATTTTAGCTCCCAACTATTCTTTTTACCCCTTTTCTTTTTCAATATTATTTCAGATATCGTTTTATATATTTTTTTTTAAATTTTAATACTAACTATTTAATTTTTTTTATTTATTTAAATTGTGTGAAACATAAAATACATGTATTTCTAATCTAATTTGTAAATATACAAAGATTTTTGTCTTATTTTTTAATTTAAGTGATCATTGCCCAAAGTTGGATTTAAAAACTTAAAACTAGGATTACAACACTAGATAACTTTCTTTAAATTATGATTCAAATCATGAGTTATGTAACTGACTTTACAAATCTAGAGACAACTGATGTATGTATGTACAATGATGAGGTCAATCAATACCCTTGAATATTTGGGGACCCTATACGGTTCAACTTCTCGAGTTTGGCCTTCGCAAAGTATTGTTCTCTAGCCAAAACCCGAACTTGTTTAAAGTACGCTTCGTGGCCCATAACGCCTTTTCCAAAAGCATCATCAAGTACATACATCAAATCTTCCAAAGCTTTATCCTCAGCTACACACTCCATCTTAATTTGTGACTTCTCGTCTACACATTCATACGCATCTTCGACTCTTCCTCCAATGACTACACTTAAGTTCACTTTATTAACCATTAACCAGTTGGTTAATATATCAATCTCGTCGGTCATTTCCTTAACTCGTTGCTTTAGTTTAGTTTTTTCATGGTCCAGACCAATTATCACAGTGTCAGTGATGTCAACATGCGCCCTCATCTCACCTTGAAGAGCAACAAGTGTTTCTACTTCATCATTTGTGTTTTCGCGCAAAGCAATTATGTCATAGTGAAGCATCCACCAAAGTCGATCCATGCCTTCCATTTTTGACGCCCACGAAGGGTGCGACATGCTAGGAGGAACACTCACAACACAGAAAGGATGGTCTAAGGAAAATATCCTTACTAGGTTGTGTGCAAGGCCTAACAAATCATACCCAAAAGGACCCCACGTGTGCAAGTACGATGATGTCGTCAAACCAGAAGGGTCCACAAACGGGTGGTTTGAACGAATGGGATTGGTTTGGTCCATTTTCACTTGAACTATAGGTGCCACATGAGGATAGTGCTCATGAACCCATATGTTTATGTGAACCAAAGGCAACGAGTGAGAGACATACAAGTAGCCATCAACCTTTAGAAGGTTCACTGTGGCTCCATCATGATGGATATACCTGTCGACAGTTGGGTATAATGATGAGAATTCTCTATGGAGAGATAGTAAGTGTTTTCGTATCAACCATTTCTGGTCAGGATCAGAATACGCTAATGCAAACTCAGAGTTGCAAAACATTGCGTTATCGATGATTTCAACTTGAGACGGTGATGCCATGGCGTAAAGAGTTGGAAGCTAGACCTGAAGCTAACCGGATCGTCTTACTTGAATAACAAGTTACTTATATGTGAAAAGTGGTCAAGTAGCAATAAACAAACCTTTCAACAAAGACATTATAAAGTCATTTCATCATTTAAAAAGCTAAAAATATGCATGTAGTTACTTGGAAATTTCCGATGACATGCACAATAATACCAACCCTTCATTTTATATATTATATTTATAGTTATAGTTACTTGTTTGACCAAAAGATATGAGATATAGATATTTAGGAGAGAATTATCAAACTATTTTAATTCGAATGTACAAAAAAAATTAACTAATTATCAGATTACGATCACTATCAGGGGAAATATTGCAACAACTTGGAAATTTTTGGGTTACAAGCTTTTCAACTTTACAATTTTGTTGTGATATTGAAATCCATTAAGGATATAAAAATTGCCAAATTGGATTTATGAAAATTTAATGTCACTGTCCTTAATCGTATAAAAATCATGTTTTGTGACATGCATACCAAACCTTGTAATAAAATATATACTCTGTTTTTTTATTAATTTTAGATATGGATAAGTATAACTCTTATATAAAACGGAACAGACTAAAAAAGCATTAAAATTTAGGTAATTTTGAATTCAAAATCATTAATTTATTTTTAAAAGTCAATATAACTTGCGAAAATCACAATAGTAGTAATTTTTTATGGTATTATAAAATTACGCTTTGAATTAAAAGTCACATGCGTGATTGCGGCAAAGGTTAATTACCATTACTCTTTATGCACAGTTGAATGTCACAAAGGTTAATTACTATTACTCTTTATGCACAATTGAGTCACAAGTAGTGGACGAGCTTGATCTATCTTATAGAAGGGACGGGGACGAAAGCAAACTATTTTAGGGGGGCGAACTCTATAAATATTAAAATATTTACACTATCAGGCCGAAAATTTACACTACCAGACCGAAAATTAACACTATTGACGAAAAATTAATTTTGTGATATAATTTAGTAGAACACTTGTCATAATTTTCATTATGCGTCCTGCTAAGACAGAAATATATCAAAGTTATTTACATTGTGTGTTCTTGATCTTGCTTCTTATTCGTCATAACTGATTGATATTCATTCCGTGTTTATCATTCGAGATCGATCTAAATATGAAAATCCTGGAATTTACAAGTATTAACCTTAGTTCTCGTAATCAAAGTACACTTATGTTGTTACGCATGTACGACCTCTACGAGTGTATCAAAAACCTTTTTTTGACACACATCGCTTTTATAATATTTTGATATTGTGATTAGAAAAATAACAAATTTGGTGTAATTCTATAAATCCAACATTAATTTTGCTAATATTTTGTATTTAAAAGTTATATCCCTCAATTTTAAATTTTTTCTATCTTACCAAAAAACATCTCCATCGCTCGTCTTCTTTGTAACCCAAAATCAAACAAGAAGTCGAACCTAAAACATAACCCAATTGCTCGTCTTCTTCATGACAGGAGAGGGTATTAACTTAGCGAACCTAGAATCAAATATTCATTTTCGTCTTTTTTGTTTAAACCATAAATCGAGCCTAAAATTGTCTTAATCTGTTTTGAACCAGAATCAAATCCTCGTTCTCGTCTTCATTGAATACGATATTGATTTCAATCAACACAGTCTCATTATATAATTGGGGCAAAAGAGGTGTTTAAGGTTTACAATCTGATCTTTATTAATAGTGAAATTTGATGGTTCGTAAAAGGTTTACAATGTGATTTTTGAGGTTTGAAAGAACAAGTGAGAAAGAAGATGAAACATGCATATTGATAATAATTCAAGATTTTTACAAAAAAGTTTAGAAATCCTTTGTTAAGTGGAAGGAAAGTTAAAATCCTTTGGTTGATGGAAAATTCTTTCGATTTCATTCTTAGCCAACCAAACACCATTTCTAATAGAAAGTTTTCTAATCTTAATTTTAATTTCATTAGATTCTGTGTAAAAAACGAAGCCTAATAAGTGTTATTGCAAAATTTTAATATAATAAATAATAATATAAATTTTAAAGACTTAGTGGCCAAAGTTAAAGAACGCATAGAATAAGGCTAAAAACAAAAATATTAAAAAGTGTTGTGGCCAAAATTGAAAAAAACCTAACTATCCTATTCATTTAATTTGGTTTTTTAATATTACAAGGACCAAACGTGACACATCATAAAATACCCGCGGTTAATACCCAAAAACCACAAACCAACCTATTCATTCCCCTTTGGTAAATTAACATTATATATAACTAAAGAGAAAATATATACTTTAACACATTAAATCGTAATATAAATATATTTTATTACACTAAAATTTGAGAAAAATTTAAAGCTTGTATTATTTAATAATGGAAAAAAATACAACATTGGCCCAATAACCAAAGTCTATTTATGTAATCACATAGGGCCAATAACTAAAGGCTAAAGCCCAATCGTATTTTATAAGAAAATATAATACATTACTCATTCACTTGTTATCAATAAGTTTGAAATAAAGTTTGGTAAAGGGACAACATTTGAAAAATGATTCCTTACCTAACTAACAAAGAAAGCACAACCTCTCAAATTATTTTTTTTCATTTTTGCTTTTTTCTTTTTCTCTTTCATCAAAGTCATAATTATTTTAAGTTTTTCACAACTTTTATTGTTGAGACATCTTCTTTACAATCCGGTCCTTTTCCTTTTCATCATTAATGAAATTTACAATGACTTGAGTGTCTTCTTGATAACAATTGATGTGTCATATGCATTAAATGACTGTATCATTTACGTTAAATCAATATTGTTACATTGTTGTAATGTTGATTTAAAAGAATGATACGAGTCAATGCAATACTAAGTTTTACGATCAGATAATAATTTTCATATGTGATAATGTGAATACTAATATACTAACTCTCTTACATGTATTGATATAGTCTTACATTATCATGTTTGGATGATTGTAAATTTTAAACACATTATTCATGGCATGTTTTTCTTTGCTTTCATCATGTTTGCATCAAAATGCATGTTAGTTTACTTACACATACACATTTTGTTATTAAAACATAACGATACAATTTTTATAGAATTAATCCGCTCTATGCTATCATAAGAGACCATCAAAGTTTCATTAGCAATTATTTAAAAAAATTTGTTCATATTCTCAAACCTTGTTAATTAAAACTTTATATAAAGACGACAAATTCTTTCTTTTTCTGATTTATAGTTATAAAGAAAAACTACAATAAATAAAAAGTACGTTAATTTAATTTTATGCTTGTAAAAAAAGGTGGACAAGTTAAAAGACAAAAATGGCGACTTCGAGAACCAACACATGCCCACTTTGACCGTAATTTAGCATAAAGAACTATTAAAATATTTACTCTAACCTTATATTCTCCGCATAAGCCTGCCTTTTTGTATCTTTTGTTTATTTTTATTTTAAAAATCAACATTGTTTTTTAACTATACATCTAACTTTTTCAATTGATAATATTATTCGTATTTCTAACTTCAATTTTTATATGTTTTGTTTTCTTTGTGTTTAATGAGGACCAAAATAATAAGTTCATAATTTCTTTTATTATATCATATATTTTTGATTTATTGTTGTATTTTTGCTAAACATACCACCTTCTCCTCAAAATTATAATAATATTGATATATTATTCTATACTATACGATAGACACACTTACCTATTGTGTATAGATGGATTGACGTAAAAATCATTCTGTAAATTTTAAACTTCAACTATGTAAAAAGTTTTACTGAAAACATATGTCACTTTACACACATCAAGTTTTATCATCATTTCACACACACATCAAGTTCTAGCTATTTTTTTCTATGAAAACTAGCACTAAACTTAACTATTATGTTTAAAAAGAACTGTTCAGACTTAGTGTGTGTGTGTGTATTTGAGAATTCTTTAAATATATTTAAAATGTTTTATAGATAGAAAAGAGTTCAAATAAAAAAGATATTACATCTAAAAAATATAAGAAACAATCTCAACCATTGATCTTTTTAATCAATGATTAACATCAAATCGTATGGATTAAGTTTGTTAGATGAGTATTTTATAAATGATCACTTTTGTTTATTTTTCCAAGTTCCCTCATTTTTTTAAAATGTTCATAACTTATATATACAACATTACTTTTTTAATAAAAAAATAAACCATAAATATATAAGTGTTTTTTATATTTAAAACGAGTACAAAGTTGCTATATAAAAAAGATAATATTTTTTTTATGTTTTTAAGCTCATACGATTTTCGCTTGTTATTGTGTTTTTAGTGCAGTTCATTGTGTATTTTTGTTAGTTTTATTTTTTAAACAATGTTGTATCTTTCTAAAATGATAAATTTTAAAAGAATATAATGATAAAATACACCGTTGTGTATTTCTAATACGTAGAACACAATAATAAATTAATAACAAATTAATTTAATGCATTAAAAATAATAACAAAAACAATACAAATGATATAAAATATAAAATACAATGATAAATTAACTTATTTTGATTTTTTGCTATTATGTTATCCTGAACGCTTTGAGTTTTGAAAAACATAAATAAATAACATCATTGTGTTATTCTAATTATATAACACAATACTAAGATAACAACAAATTTGTATAATATATAAACATAATGATAAACTAGCTTATTATTATTTTTATTTGTCTTTGTTTATCCTAAATACTATATGTTTTAAAACACATTGATATATAATATCATTGTTTACTTCTAATTATAAAATAAATTGATAAGATAACAAAAAGTTTATAAATTATATAAAATATGATAATAAAATAACTCATTGTGTTTTTTTGTTCGCCGTTATGTTACTCTAAACACTATAAGTTTTGAAAACACATTGATTTATACCATTTTCTTATACTTCTAATTGTAAAAAAATGATAAGATAATAACAATGATATAATATATTGAAAACAATGATAAAATGATTAATTGTGTTTTTTGTTGGTATTAAGTTAATCTGAACACTATAAGTTTTGAAAAATATAATAATAAATAATATTATTGAAAAATAGAATGATAAAAATAACACGAAATGATCTAAAACGTAAAACACAGTGATGAAAAATATTTAACATAGTGACCAAAATATATATTTTTTTTAAAACAATAGAAGGACACACGTTAAGCTTAGAACCTTTGCTAAGTTTTTTAAATTAAATACTATTTTTACTATAATTTTACCCTTATAAATAACCAAATGTTAAGTTATTTCACCTATGTATGTTTTATGACTATGCATCTTAACAATTACAAAACAAAGTGAAATTGCTTGGCCTTTAAAACTAAAAAATAATATATGCAAGTACACATGTAACAAATACGACATACAAGATCTATTAGAACGAGTATCGTGTCGAGATCACTTTTTCTTAAATAATATTATTTTTCAATGTTACTTTAAATAAAATAATGTTGGTGAAATTATAAGATAAATCTTGTTTAGGCACGAGATGAAAATAAGTATTTGGATTAAGATCACGTTATTATTATTAATAATACTAATTAAGAAAGTACCAAGGACAAGCACGTGACTAGTCTTTTAAGAACCGATTAAAGCATGTTGTAACACTTGGATTCATGTTGCACGTGAGGGCAAGGGAGATTGTGCACTACAAATTTAGGCCACTTAAGACTTTGTTTATTTTATTTATTTATTTATAATTTCTTTAGTATTGTCACAAAATTTAACAATCACTTACTTCTGTTGTCAGAGAAACGTGTTGTTTTTTCTTTTTCTTTTTTCTTTTTTTTTGCTTACAATTTGTTTTTAAGTTTATTGTTAATGCAAAAAATAAAACAAAATAAAGATGTTAAATAAAAGTTTTATACTATTTGATAATATAAAACCCCAAGTAAAAGAAGAAAATTTTAATGTTAAGAACATTCCTAGCACTAGGCTACTAGTATAGATACAAAAATTGCTATTAAAGGGGGACAAAACTTTCAAATTAACGACGTACTCAATTATCGTCGGACGCTTTGGCAACTATGGAAGGCAAGAAACGAAAGAATTTTCCGGAAATCATCTTGGAGCAAGGAGAAAATTTGAATAGCATCAAAGTCACAACTTTTTTATGGATCAAATATAGAGTTCGATGATATGATTTAGATTGTGGTAGTTCGATTGACTTTAAAATTACCATATAATGTGTTTTTTCTTCGGCTTACCTCCTTGGTAATGCCAGTTCTTAATATAATTTTCCGTTAAAAGAACAAAATTACTGTTAGCACGAATTTCATAAACAAACACCCAATAAAATATTATCATATCAAATATATTCACTTTTATTGGATATTAAATTGTTGACATTTTGGACTTCCCTAAGGATAGAAATTTTAGTGTTTAAAATCTTTATAAAAAATCTCACACAAAAAGAAGAATGGTATAATAACCGTATTATAATATGTATTTAATAAATATGTAAAAATAAATAATAAGATTTTTAGTGTTTTAACTATTTGAATAGGTATCTTTATTATGAAATTTAGTTTTGTAGTCTGTAGATATGATATTAAGTTTTACGTATATATATGAAGTTATCTTAGAAAATGGAATGGAGATTTAGATTTTAACATTTTTGTTTCCAAACTTTTTTCTATATGTATCTCTCTACTCTAATAAAAAGGTAAATGATGGGACATACGATGACACCACGTTCCTCCTCATTAATTTTTTCCCGCTTCTCTCACATATTTAATAATTACTATAATTACTAATAATATTATTAAATTTCTTTATAGTCTAAAAATAATTTTTAATAAACTCAAAAAAGTTCTTTTTATTAATGTTATTTATAAAGAAATAAAATTTTATAAAATAAGAATTTTTTTAAAACATTAGAGATTTGTAAAACTACAAAATATTTTAAAATTGGTTTTTTTAAAGTAAAATATTTATAATTAAAAATTGAGGTTTATAATAATGAAAATTTTTTAAAACGATTTGTTTTGAAACAAATTATTTAGTTTTTTCATAAAAAATAAAAAAAATTAAAAAAAGTTGATATCATTGTTTTATTACTTATATCTTTACTCATACGTAATTTAAATTATATCTTATATTGAAATACCGTTTTAAAACCAATAAAATTTCTATTTAATATTTTATTTATTAAATGCGTGTAATACACGAGTTACTAATGCTAGTAAAGTAATAAAAAGTAAAGTAAGATAGTTTATAGTTTAAGAAAAATGTTGTAAATAATATCCGGGCTCTGTATATTTTGAACTTCGTTTTATTTATTTTTCCCCTTTCAAACTCAGAAAACACAAATAAGATAAAGCCATAAAGGGCATTCCTTTGTTTATTCTTGCTTTAGTTTTATGTAGTTTCTACTTTCTTTCAATTTTAAACTACAAAAAGAATTCAAGATACGTAAATGCTTCATAAAGACACTACAGCTCTAAACCACAACCCATTGAAAGGGATACAATTTAATTAATTATGTATGACTTATAAATGAAAAAAAGAACATAGAATTTGAACTAATTATATGAGATTAAAAATCGAAATATACACCTTGACATGTTTTTTATTCAATATGATTAAAAAAGGATATGCAAACATTCCATATCAAAAGTAACATTACAATTACTTTTTCAAAGTATTCATATTCACATTATAACAATACTATGACATAATAGAAACATCTCAATGAAAGTATAAACATACCTTTTGAATCAATTGAGTGTTATATCACAATTATACACTCAAATACAAAAACAAGGTACACAAGTTGATTAATAATTGTACAATTGGTTATGGACCAACACGCTCTTGTGTGGTACGAACGCTAATAACGTGTCATGGTACGGGTGGATCTAAGGTAAACATCATGTAAAATGGTCCATGAACATTTGGATCATGTAAATGGTCCTTGAATGTTGTCACTCAAGAGGAAGTAAGGTAGGGTACATTTAGGTAGATGGATATATACACTATCCAAATTAGGTGAGGTGCATTGTGGCCCTATTCAAGATCATAACTCAATACATTGGGACCCTTTTACTTTTTTTTTTCGTTCATTCCTTCAAGATTCAGGAAAATAAGAAAACTCACCCGAAAATCAAAGAACAAGATTAAAATTCTAATCAACTACACGCCGATTTTAAGAAATAACCTTGATTTTAGTAAACCACGCGATCATTGCCTACAAATAGATAAAACTTTGAAAGAATGTGTGATTCAAACATTAAGAAAGCACAAGATCAAAACTTTCCCGGTCTATCTATCCTTACAACCAAAAAAAAGTGTACTTAATAAATATAATATCAGTGTGAGATAGATTCATAAAGACAATACATCCATATCAAAATACTTTTTTATAACCAAGCTTATTACAAATATTGGAAGATTGATATTGACAATAATAGCTCGATGCAATACAAATGTTTTAACAAAACATGGCCACATACTATTATGTGGCCACAATCACTTTGAATGGTGTAAAGATAGTAAAATAATTAAAAAATTCTAATTTATACATCATAACATATGTATTATTAGTGCAATGTTAAGAAGCTTACTTTTAATATGCAATACATAATGTTTTCTTAACCGGATCTGTCAACAAGCGAACCATATCGGACCACTAGTCTGTTGATTGGTTTGGTCAAACCAATTTTAGAAGATTAATTAATCATTCCGGCAAGGTTAGAATATCCTTTTTAACATTCTATACACAACTAGAAGGGTGCCTGTGTGATACGACGGGCGCAATGTGATAGGGCGAAATTTTACATCTTGTACACGTTTCTAGTATTTTGTTAATCTTGTAGTATTTTTACAAAAGTATATTATGTTTTTATAAGCCTTTTAGGTTAGTAGCGTCATCGTGGTGGATATAAGTTATAAACATTGCACACGTTTTGCAACTAATAAATAGGTATTTAAATTATCATATAGTTCAAGATCATTGATGTAATAAAGTAATACACGAACAAACAAATTGAATATAATATGTTTTTATTTTATTTTACATGCATGGTCATGTTTATAAATGATATATAAATTTTTGTTTTTCCTATTAATTTGTTAGATATTTATTTAAATTTAAATTGTTAGCTAAAGATGTGGTTTCATAAGTTTTCTTATTAATTCTAAATTAATAAACTGAATAAGTGATAATTTAAAAGGGTGAACTGGAAAGTAGATGTTAGTTGTTTTCAAAATCTATAAAAATTTGAACCAATTGAAATTTAAAACACCAAATAAATGGGTTATGTATGACAACTTGTACATTTATGCATTAACTTATTGTACTTCATAAAATACAAGACGGTTCTGCAAAAAATTTTACACCAAAACGTTTAAAAAAACGCAGGTTGCAATTGTAGTCTCATAAAGTTTTTAAACATGATAGATTAAAATATATAGTTGAAATCTTAAAACAAATTAAGTTTTTTTAGTTTATGTAAGTGTTAGTATATATAGGGTTATTGTGTAACTAAATGTAAAGGGTAATCTATATATAGTGTTATAAGTATTGTTTTACTCTCAAAAGTTATTATAACTTATGCATTGAACAGAGTAATGGTTTTTATTTTATGATATTTTAAACTAAATCTCTCGTATAAAAGTATGTTTTATAGATAGTATAGATATTTTTCTAATCATGCATTTGTAACCGGAGCTGTAAGCAAACCAACAATTTATCATATCACTAGTTGGTGATGGTCGAACCAATTTCAGAAAATCATTGATGTTATACATATAATTTGAAAACTACGAATTTGTATGTGTATACGTAACTAAATTAAAATAAAATATGAAACTATTGTTTATTGTAATATGTAATAAAATCTAAAGTATGAAGGAAAAATATAGAAAACATAAGAGTCCTAAATAAATCACTAAATAAGGTTTTAAAGAGAAAATCTTAATAACCAACACCAACCACCCGCCTAGCTTACGAGTTCAACCAATCTAACTCATAACCGGACGATGGAATGAAAACTACAAGGTTTCTCATCATAACGGTGCATGTACAATGTTTTACTCAAACGAGTTATAGCCTAATAAAACTCGAATTACAATACATGTTCATGACTCTAGATATCACAAGAACATCAATAGCTCACAAGAACAGAACATCACAAGATCAAAACTTTTGTCACCTACCATTATTCCATTAATAGGAGCTATAGTATGCTTATACACATGATCCGGTTTAAAATCCTATTAAAAATGGCTCATTACGCTTGATCCAATACCAAATTACGCTAGAAATTAACATAATCGAAACACTTGTATATGCATTTGACAGATGAATAAACAAATGAACAAGAAACAAAACAGAGGAATCGGATTGAAATACTACAAACATTGGAATATTCTATTTATTTCTTTATTTATATATCATTATTATATCAAAAGTAGTCAGTAAAGATGGACCCTTACAACAAAAAACACCAAGGGGACACCAGTCTACCCATCTTATCTTCTTCTTAGGGTACTATATATTTTCTCTCTTTTTTTTTTTTTTTTTGCTTTTTAATGGTGCCAAAATGACCCAAAAAAAAAAAACCAAAAACATTAAAAGAAAAAAACGAAATAGTCAAAATACCAAAACCTTTAAGGGTCCAGTTAATCTAAATCCCATTTTATCCAAATCATCATTTCCGACTTGGGTTCCATTTTCAAGATTCAACACTAGAAAATCAAGAACCACAATCTTGAAATGAAATTTAGATAAAAACAGGTTTTAGACTAATTAAACCTAGATATCTTAATTCACCAGACGCTACATACTGGTGATACGGTTATTATATCATCCTTTTCAGTCGCCTTCAATCACCGAAGCTAGGCCGCTAACGACCCTACCTCCGGCCTTCGGTACCTTTGGTTTGATCTCCAACGGCTCCCATTGTTTCACAGCGGCTTCGGGTCGTTCTTCCTGTGTAAATTCATCCATCAAGATCGCGTCTTTTGGGTCTGAGATCAGGTTAGCCTTGATTGCAATTTCATTGAAAGACTGATTATTATTGTTATCAGTAGGGTTATTGACGATTCGGTTGCAAGGAGAGAGCCATTTGGCTTTAACATAATCAGCTCGTCGCCATGGGGGCAAAGGCATTCCTTTCTTCTTCATGCTTTGTTTTGCTGCTTCAGAAACTACGTTGATGATCTTCTGCAAACGATCGGCTTTTCCCACGAATATATGAGGAAGCATCTGAAGAACTGCTTTGTACCTCTTGGTAGATCTTGCTATTTCGAATTCTGATCTGAAATCTATGTCGATTATCAAACGATCCCCATCGATCACAGCATCGATATACTCGTATTCCCCTGTTCATACCCAAAATATTAACAAAACATCGATGAAACCAACAAACTAAAAGCATGAACAATTAGCAATTGGGGCCAGAAATGTTCTAACTTAACATAATTCTACCATAATCGTGAACAATTACAAGAATTTGTTTATGAATTTCATGCGAATTAACAGAAGAATTTGGGGGAAAACTCTGTTTACCTGCTGGATATGTTGAAGTTTTCTCCCAACGAGATTTACAGATAGAAACAGTGTACCCAATAGCTAAGAGTCCATCGACAACGATCTTCAGACTAATTTCATCTCTCCTCTTACAGATCTTGTTTTTATCGACGATTTTGGCAGTATCAGCCAACAAATTTCTTTCAGAAATCGTCTCGCAGAGCACCAAACTCTGTAACAATTAGGGTTTCAACTTTCAAAGACGAATTACATCAAGATATGAACATTTAAACTTAAAAGCCTTCAAATTAGGTTACGATTTTGGATAATGGATTGTTATTACCTTAAGAGGATCACATGCGTCGGTAGATGAACTATGGTTGTTAGAGTTACCAAAACAATTGAACGAATCGGAGTCATCTTCAGAGCCATCGGTACTACAGTAGCAGTTTCCGTTGACGCAATTGCACTGGTGGTGGTAATTCCGACCACATTTCGTCGCTCCGGCGACACACTGCTTCTCGTTGCTTTCCTCGATGAAATTCTGAACCATTTTGTCCAAACAGACGGAGCTCGGCTCGAACTCATCGGAACAATCCTTGCCGCATTGCGGTTCGCCGGTGCCGGACCTATCGACCACAGCCGATCCTCTCAAAAAGCTCGAGAAATCAAACAAACGCCTCAATCGTGACTTCGGCACCGTCTTCACCGACTCGAAACACTCCGGTGTGGTGGAATCGATCGGTTGTACCTTCATCGTCAAAGGCATAGCGAAAACAACTTCCGATTATCACCTTCTAACCTCTAATCAACAGGAGGAAAACGTGTAAAACTAGAAAAACCTACTTCTCACGAAAACCTCAAGTTTTTCACGATTAACAAACAACAACACTACAAATCAAACACTAATTCGAGCTAGGATCTCAATCTCATCATTGGATCGCCAAATCAAGCGGCACAAAAACCTAGAAATCCGCCTAAATCTTCAGAAAACCTGCAAAACTGACGCCTTTATCTCATCGATTAGCAAAATTATACGTTTACATCATTTTTAACACCGATTTGTGAGAAAAAAACAAGGAATAACTTCTGATCTCTGCTACGTTTCACTCGCTTTCAAGTAGGGTTTTAACTTTTAAGCTACAGTTAGGTTTTAGCCTAGGTAGGTACGTCACATACAAAATCACCGTTGAGTAAATCTACAGTACGACGGAAACTGGCCGGAAAATCCATCTCCGGCGAAATCATTACAAAATTGTACAATAAGAAGTCGCCGGTGACGGAAAAGGCGATGATCGGAGAAACTGGAATAAGTTTTCAAGGGCTCTCTCTCGGGTTCTTTGGGGCTTAAAAGGAAACTGAGGTACGGTTTGGGGATTCTATATATAAGGAGTTTGTGTAGTCTGCTGACGTGGATATTATTTTGCCTGTGTGGAGTACATTGTGGCAGTCTCCCCTGATTATCCTCTACGTTTAAACGTCCGTTACAAATACTCTTTGTTACCGCAAGTCGCCACGTCGCACATGTTAATTACATAAGTGCCCCTAGGCTTTTTAACAAATTATTGAAATGCCACTCTGCGTTCTTTTACCATTTTGAAATAATTTTTGTTTTTAACAAGTATTGATAAAGTTACAGATATTGAGTCAATGGGACAGTATCTTTACAAATCTTTACAAAAATTTATAAAAGAGTTAATTTCTGTTTTGATTTCTAAAGTTTGATAAAAATAGTATTTTTTTAATTAAAAACATCAATTTATTTTTAAATGTTTTATAAATTGTTATAATTTTAATCTAAAAGTTTTATTATTGTTTCAACTTGAATGCAAGTAATAAAACTTTTGGATTAAAATTAAAACAACTTTTGAAACTTTTGAAAGTAAATTGATGTTTTTAATCTTTTGGATAAAATGATTATTTTTGTCAAACTTTAGGGGGTAAAATTAAACTTAACTCTAAAAAAACGAATGTTATTCTCAGTTATTAAATAATCGTTGTAGGAAAATAAACTTAAAGTTAGAAGTGTTTGTAAATATTTCTTAAGTTGGGATTAAAACTAATCAGTAAATGAATGTTACGATTATTAAAATCTAAAAACCTTATTTAAAATTAAACGAGGTAAATGGGGATGAAATGTCCTAATAACACAAATGAATTTCCAAACAACTATGGTTTTTAAAATTAAAATGCTTTTTTAGTATATTATATGTATATGCGGTCTACGTTTTCTCTAATTTAATTGGTATTATTAAGTATATAATTAAATTTTTTTTTAGTATAGCCTCTTTATTCTTCTATGAAATTAAAATAAGATTTGTAGTAAGAGCAGTTTGTTGGGAGGTTGTCATAAGATTATCCTATTTATCAGTTAAGGAAGCCAAGTTATATTTCCTTAAAAAACACGCAACTCGTATATATGAAATACCAAAAAGTTCTAATGACTAGGGTTTAGTGGGACCCTTTTTCTTGTTCCATGATTACCATTTTGAGATTGTGATAATCTCATCGTCCTGGATCCTATTTTAGAGACGATTCTATTTTATGAGTAAGATATTGATAGATTTATTTGCTTCTACTAAATTTTTTTTTGTTGAATGCTTTAAAAGTTAAAACAATAAATTCGTATTTTAATTTATGCTTATACATATAAAAAGTTAAACCCGTGGGCTCGTTACAACTCGTGATACGGAGAAAAAGACCATTTGAACGGACGGGCTCACGTTAGTGGCATGGGCTGCCTTGCAAAAGTAAAGCCACAAACGCGTGACTTTTTTTTCACCAAGCTACCCTCATGAACCACACAGTATTACGAACTCACAAAGTTACACCCTCTAAATTAAAACAATGAATCAAGGGCAATTTAGTCATTTCATGGAAACGAGTCGTTGGTGTTGGGTTTGTTGAGTGGTTGTACCTGTTCGTTCGAGTGGGGGGTAATATGGTAATTTACTTGCTATAGCAGTTTTAACTTTTTTAGTACATGGGTTTTGAAATTTGGTGTTGTAAAACGGTGTCGCTTGGTTTGAAAAAATAAAAGGGTAATAATGTCATTTAATGTTAGGTGAGTTCCGCTTTTACTTTCGTCAGGAATTTACTCTTTTGGCGCTGCTTATCGGATACATTTTGAGAGAATTACAAAAGTTACCCATGAGATTGTTTATTCCGCAAGTTTAGTCCCTTAAGAATATTCTTTGACATATTGGTTCTTGATTCAAAAATTTTCACGAGTGATGATTATGTGTCACCATTAACGTGTATCTAGTATGTAATCTAGTGAATGGCAGTATTTCAATAAAGAATGAAGTATGAGATCCTACAAACAATCTCATGTATCCAAAATTTGCATACATAATTTTGCAGAAATAAAACTGATAAATACATACACAGGTAACCGAATTGTAAAAATTAACAATTTTTATCACCACACCAGCATGATACGTTAAGTGATTTGCCTACATACTTGTAAAAGTGACATGTTTAGTGGCACAATAGGCATATAGTGGCGAGGAACCTAGCTGTACATGTATAATTTAGAGTTTCTAAGCGTTTCTAACAAAATACATACTATCATTACCTCGTATTCTCATAAGTTTCATACCTGGTTTTGTATGCCATTATCTTTTCTCTTTTTAAGTTTCATATGTTGTTTTGTATGTCATTATCTCTCCTCTTTAGTACATTGATTCCCATATCATTTTCTAAGGAGGTGTTTAATTGACTTTTATATTGTTCCAACTCTTCTCCATTTGTTGATATTGTTCCTCCCATCATGATTATAGGTGTATATACACTCGCGTATGACAAATGATTCACTAGCGGTTTTGCAATCTTTCTAAGCTCTAGCTTTGTTTCTGGGTAATCGGGAAAGCATAAAATGTTAGAGTTTATTCTCATTAAATTACATTTTCCTACTTGAGCAAATTCATATCTATGATGTGATAATGCTTGGTGGCAGATATTGTTTGTCAATCTAGAGTTTCTAGTTTACGTGAGAGACACTAAATTTCAGCTTCCAATGAATGCTGCTTAAATGGATTCATGTTTAGTACTTATTTCATGTCTACAAATGATCAACTTGCTATATCTTTGATAGACCATTTTCCCTGCTACTTATTTTGCTTTTTTTTTTTTTTTTTTTACAAACTTTGGTTGCATCTCGTGATTTGTTTGTTGACATATCATAGTGTAGACAGATGAAATAACAAAACCCACGATACTTCTTAATACTATTTTTAACTTTGTATATTGTTTCTTAAAATCTTTTAAAAATATACAATGTCTAAATTGTATGTTCTAAATATTCAAAGACATGAATAACGGGATCTTAATATATTTTATAAAGTATAACATTAACCAATAATTATTCAGATTGTTTGTTTATATTTTCTAGCTATCCAAATTGTACGTTCTAAAATAAAAAACCTAAAATTAACATTTTAAAATTTCTAACTCGTGGGTAAATGGTTAATTGAGAAACAATTAAGGTGGAGATTATAACAAAATAGCCCTGATTACTCCCCCTATTATCTAGGGTTTGAATCCAAACTTCATCAAAGCTGTGAATTATTTAATGATTTGAACACCTAAAATGAATTCTATGACCCACTTTTAATGCTTCTGGGTGGCATGTATGCTTAGAAACATGATTTACAAGAGAAATAGTTTTTAAGATAGGCTATCATGCTTATGGATTGATTATGTGAAATCTTATAATCCTTAAATGGTATGTTCACAGTTGATATCTATGTATAATGATGTTACAACAACACGTTTGTTTAGAATAGGATAATTGAAGGTCACAAAAAGAGGATTTTCAAGTAGTGTAGATTGATCGACTTATGTGTGTAACATGAGTCTAATAATGAATGCTATTTTGTTGCTATTTGATTACATATGTATCTATGAGCAAGATGAACGAATGATCGATAAAGTGATGATTATGGTTTATATCACTTGATGATAGTTATGTTTTGTTATGGTACTAGTACTCGTGATTAGTTACAATTATGTCACTGGCTTAAAAAGTTAGGTGTGTTTATAGGATACCAACATTTGTTGGGTATGGACATAATATATGTTACTGTGTATGGATATTAGCATATGTTGCTAAGTATGGATCGTAGGATTATTGCTGAGTGTGGACACTAGTATCTAATACTAAGTACGGACACTAACTGATGTTGGGAATAGACACTTGTTAGGCGGCCATGTGGCAAGGTATGTAGTCTTATGTCGGTATAAGCATGCTTGTATCTGTTACATGTAGTTAAAGGAGCAAGGTTGGCTCAAGAATGATATGTGAATGATTGTGGACTATGATGACTCAATGGATGTTATGTGCTTATGTGTTATGTAATTGTATGCTATATGTTCTTAATTATTTTACTTATAAATAAAAAAAAAATAGATCAATCAGAAAATATTGATTTTAGCATACATGCTAAATTGAACATGCACAGGTTAAATAGGATTATCTCCCTGGCATGGAAATAAGACTACTTGGCATTATAGGACTGGCATTCTCTACGACAAGATCCATATTCCTATTTTAAAGTAATATTGTTAAACTAATGGTTTTAAACTTGCGTTTATAATTTTTGATATCATGTTACTTTTGGGTAAAATATTTAGTGAAACTTTTAGTTTGAAAAATATGTACGCTTATGATTTTACCAATCGTGAGGTTACCCGGGATTGAGGCCTTAAAAATATGAAAAATTTATTGGAATTGAAATCTTATTTTCATTTATAATGTATTTGTTTGAAAAATGAATCTTCAGCTAATTATCTTAAATTTCATTATTTTTTTAATAGTAGCAAGAAAAGAATTCATTAGACAACAAGCAATAATCTTTATTAACAGCGATTTAATTTGCTCATAATACTATCATTGTCTATTCTAGGACTTAAACTCTCAACCTCAAGGGAAGGAACATCATTTTACACATCAAGACATCCTCAAACCAAAGGCCCTTTGGTACAATTAGCAATAAGCTAGCGAAAAGAAATCTGTACACCAAATATAAAAACCAGAACATAGTCAAGCACTCACCACATACACCCTTTTACATTGCAATAAGCTAAAAAAATATAAACAAAAAAAAAAAAAGTTGTATTGAATTAGCCAATACCCTTTAGGGGATCGAACGCCATTTGTCCCCATCGAGAATAAGTGGCTTACCTCTCGAATTACCAAGAAAATTCTTAAGCCTTGATGTCTTAAAAAATCTTTTAAAGCGAGGTGTTTCTTTTGAGAAAATCCAATCGTAAGAACTTTCCATAGAGATCTAAAGGTGAAGGATTAAGAAGAATCAATGCCTTCTTTTTTAATTTAAGGCTCTACATTTGAATTCTTCTTATGATATTTGATTAATACTACAAAGACTCTTTGCCACACATTGTTGTTGTTTCCATTGTCATTATCACTAACACAAACTACAACGCTGCCCTACTCTCAATGTCGTCGCTTCGAGCCACTCCCTTTGCCGCCTTTGTTGTTGTCGCCGCTACCACCTACCCCTCCACTGTACCATTATCCCTATCATCCACACTTGTCACCCCCTACAATGGATGGTAGGCGGATGTGGCATTGACCAGTAGGTGGTGGCACTGTAATGGATTTCAATTCCATTATGATTGCTTTGTTCCTAGTATTACAAATTTAAATTTTGTGATAGATATAATTAGTTTATCTAAATGTATTACAAATTTGAATGTCATGATAGATGTTATTAATTTATCTAAATTATAAATCAAAAGATTTTTTTGAACAGCAAATTATGAATCAAATTCATGCAAATTCAGATTCATTTGATAAATTCTAATTTCTTAAGAATAGCTCCATGAACAATGCACATCCTTAATTTAAAAGAAAACCCAAATTGACACTTGCATGTTTTTTAGAAAATTCGGGTACATGTACACCACTTCATAACTTCTATATATCACAATTAGGTTATAAACCCGTGTACTACACAGGTTTATACAATAAAAATTTTATACAACTCTATAATGTGCAATACTCGAGCTGAATCATTATACATGTTCATATTTCACGTCTTTCAGTGTGATAAAAAAATTTTTTGCGAAATTATCAATCCAAAAAACCTAATAAGTAAAAAAAAATTAATAAATGTAAACCAACATATATCAACATGAAAAGAATATAATCTCGTTATTAATAAATCAATTATAACTGAAACTCATGTTTACTAACAAAAGTTTTTAAAATAATAAGAATTTTATCATTATTTTTAGCATGAAAATTAAATTAAATTACCCAACTCTTATTAAAAATTATCAGTCATACATATGTTATAGTTAAGTTAATAGAAATTTTTGGTTAATCATAATTAATATATAGAATCGAGTAGAGTGTAATTCAAAAATAATGTAAGGTGTAATTAAAAACTTTTACTCATATTTGAAATTTAAAAATAGGTCATAGACAATATCAAAAGATTCACATAAATAGGTAAATAGGTAAATGACGGGAAAACAATAATAAGATTAAATGAAAAACTGACATGTGTCCTTAAATGTTGTCTCAAAATGTAATATTTTGTTAGTATTAGATTTTGTCAAAAATCTAATACAAGTTTGTATGTGAACCGAATCAAATACAACTTTAGATCTACCAAATCTATTAAAAAAACACGTTTAAAATGAACGTATACCGTAATACTTTAATTAGTTCAACCTATAGAAAGAATATTTGAAAAATAATCAAGTACAGCGATCAACTAATAACCATTTTTAGATGGCATTAAATACAAAACAAATTTTAAATTAACAACTACACAAACCACACATATATGTCAATCTAATTGTAAAAAGACTATTACCGTAAGCGAATCTATTATACATGGTCAACAAAATGTACAAATGTTGAGAATATACTAGACAATATTTTTGAATCATACAAACACTAGATGAGGCTTTTTTAGATATTTTTAAATCATAAAAAACACTTTTTTGAAATTTAAATTTTGATAATTCAATAAAGACGCGATTAAGCATCTAACTTCAGAATATATGGGTCCATGTTAAGCGTTTAACCTAAAAATATACCAAAGTTACATCTTTATAAGCAATAAATCAACACATACTTTAGATGAAACACACAACATTTCAAGAAGCTGAGCCTCAATTTGGCGGGTAAATCAGTTGATGCGAACTGGCGCATCAATTAATTTTGATGGGTAATTCTAGCAGACGTTCAAATGAATCCTTCTTATGACTATACCCTAAGACCCTGGTGCCTCCTTAACCCTTGTTGGTTAGTCTCGTACGAACATAACTTCACGTCTCCTAACATAGTATCAAATTTAAACTCAGATCTTCCTTGCGTCTTAAAGTAAATCTTAATTCCCTTAGGTTTTTAGAGTTTGTTAATGGATGGGGGTTTTTCAATTTTCATCGTTCATGCTCTAGCATGTGAGATCAAAATATTTCACAAGGACTAAATTTGTAAAACTAAAAAAGTTAAAAGGACAAAACTTGCACATCTAGGAATAATTCATAGGCTATTATGTTACTTCTATAGTGGGCCCAAAGAGGATGGCTATTTTTGGAATTTGTTACAAATGAAGCGGTGAGTGACGTTGATTACGTACGACACGCGGCAAATGTGACATATGACGTTGGACAGATGGACGATCAAGATATCTCCACGTGTCACCTCACGATGATATGATACAAAAGTAACCATGTCTATCTATAGTATGTGATACCCCTTAAATTGGAATTATTGTCGTGTTATACGGCTATGTTTAGGTTGTGTAACAACAATGGAAATGGAAGTAAATGAAATACTAATATTTTAGTTTTGGATAGTTGGAAGTTGTTACAACATCTAAGGTTTATTTTGTATTAAATATGAGACGATAAATCATGAAACAGAAACAAAATGGTATATATTTTTATTATGTTACTTGAACATTTTTAGCTATGAATATATCACTTACGTTTCAAGATTTTTAAAATGTTATTGAACTTTTTTAATGTTGTTTAGATTGAATAATTTAAATAAAATAATTATAATAATATATGTTTATTATTGAGTTGCTTTTTTTTTTTCTAGTATCTTGTAGTCTAGCAACATCAATGATTAATGGATGAATTTAAGTTTCACAATGGCAAGATTAAATAAAATTTATTAGTAAAAAAATTTAGTTACCTTTTTTACTTTTAAATTAAATATACTATACTTCAAGTTGAATTGGAAAAGAATTGTATATATTTGTTTCATTTAGGTAATCAAATTTTAAGAATTATAAAGAATTTATGATAATAAAATAGTATTAGAATTTATGTGATAGTTGTAGTTGTTAGTAGAACTTTGAAGAAATTTCCTTACAATTAGATGACATATCTATAACATTATTTAAATGTTTACTTATTTAATTAAATTATTAAAATTTCAAAATTGTTTTTTATTTAAAAGTAAGTGATTCAAGGTTTCTAACTATGTAAATTATTTCCTGACTTATAATTTTAACTAAGTTTAAACGAGATATTAAATAACCATTTAATGGTTGCCCTTACCTTATCATCATCTTTTTAAGTTCACATGTCCAACTTTAGGTCTTGTGGTTTACTGTTTTATTAAATATGTATTTGTGTGTTTTTTGAATTTATGAAACTGCTTTTTGCTATTTATTGTTACCCGTGAATTATATAAATGACGTGCAAATTACATGTTTCTATAAGGTACTTAAACTACGTGGCCTCATTAAGGTTGGAATAGTCACTTTCAACAAGACTAAGAGTTATTTAGATCCACATGTTTCAAGTGATGGGGCTTGAATGTCTATGCCATATAGCATTGGTTCATTTGATGCTTCATACTCACACTAGAGAAGATGAGTGCGTGATTAAGGAAGATGATATATCACCCAATTAGTGGCGAAACTTGAACTATTTCATAGGGGGGCGGGGGCGAAATTAATTCTTTTTACGGGGGGAGGCAACTCGATATTTATATACAAATTTACATTATCGGACTAAAATTTAACACCACTGGCAAAAAAAACAGGGGGACGGCGGCCCCCTCTGCCCAATAAAGCTTCGCCATTGCACACAATGATATGTGGTTTATCAGTTAAACCACATAAATCATGGGTTAGCATCCTAAGTGTATGCAAAGTATTGCTCTATTAGTGTTGAAAGATGAAGATTAACGCCTCTAACATAAGTGATTTTTATGATTATTGCTAAAAAGTATGTTATATGCAATATATGAGATGAGTGGTCGCATAGGGGCTCTCGGGAAGCTCTTTTCTTTATACCAGAAGGAAGATGGTCAAGGAGACCAGTAGCTAGAAAGCTCCTTTGGAGATATGGTATTACACAGATTAAATAAACATATTCTCCTATGACGATGTAAAATTCTAGGCAAACAATATAGGTGACACTTTTGTAATAGAAAGTAGAAGATGGAAAAAGAACAAAGGTAGTCCTTGCCAGGTTTGAGAATTAAGTGGTCGTTTGGTTTGTAGAATGTGTTGTAAATTAATTAGAATGAAACGTTGTTAAAATTGTTAAGGCGTTTGGTTTGTAAATTTTTGAGTGAAATTGTAATTTTAATTTTGAACATTCTATTGGATTGTTAAACATTTCATGGGTAAGTGGAAGGATAATGGTTTTCAACGAATGTAAGAAAAATGTTCAATTTTAATTTCTTTTAGTAGGATTTTAGATGAAAAATTTTCTAATTACAAGAAATTTTATGAACCAAACGAGGCCTAAGTTTACTTTAAAGAAGAGCTCTAATAGTATGTAAGAATATGAGCTAGTATGGGAGTAAGGTATTAGATCTATAATGAGTTAATAACAACATTACTTTGAGGTCTAGTGATACTATCCTTTTGTGGAAACATAATATTTACAAGGGGGAGAGTCAAGAGCTATCCTTTGGCCTCTCATGGCCACCACATGAGATCTCATCAATCGGTTATAGATGTAAGGTGATATAATGAGAATAGGAAGATGAGTTGGGACTAGTAGGTTCACACAATATGTTTTTGCTTATATGTCATTGTCTTGTTTGTGAGGCTCCAATCAAGCTATGGACTAACTATCTATATGATAGATTAATCTCATCATCTTGCTCTTAATAAAGTTAAATATTTTTTATTCACGTATTTCTATTGGCGGTACGTTAAATATGGAGCCGGAGAGGGGGCGAGGGACACCAAATGGGAGCTTCAATAAGCCCGTTAGTTCATATGTGTTTCATTCTAGTGGTTCTTAGTTGAAGCAACTTCTCTATTAAGGTTGCTTCTTACATTGTTTAAAATATGATTAAGAGACTGGCATAATAGAATGTGCTTTCGTGAGTTTATAGCATGTGCTTTCAAATATGAATACAAATAATATAGAGGATTATCGAAACTATATCATCTTTTTTACTTTGAGTTAATGCATTAGCTAACGTATGATGTGGTGTGTAGGACTTGTTTTCTTGTTAGTATGCGCAGAGAAAGATCTTGAGCTTGTTTACCTTTAGCATGTAGGTATGAAACTAAGTTAGTATATTAGTTTTGAGTGAACGAACAAACAAATGTACTCAATTAGTCCCACTCGCATCGCTTTTGAGTAAGTTATAAATTTTTTAGACCATTAAAATGCATAAAGAACTTTATTCTTTTAATAATTTACCAAATCACTAACATGTAAAGACTTAAAGATGTGGGTGTGTGCACCTTACGATGATGTAGTTTATTCATTAACTTACATGGTATGCTCGTTTGTGGTTCTTTCTTAGGTTTGTGTTTTCTTTGTAATATTATTCTCATACAATTAGTAAGATAGTATGCACCAATTGCAACAATGTTATATCATTGCAAATGTATTAAAGCAGTGAACAGGAAGATGCATGACTATCAAATGGTTAACCAATAATCATATTATGATTTTTCAGTCTTAGGGTCACTATTAAATGAATTATTTAATATTAGATTATATCTCTATTTAATAATATTGGTCATTTAGTGGATATCTATCTAGTGGATAAATAAAAGGTATAATATTTATGAATATTATAAACAAATATTTATGATGTAATTTATACTTTTAAAATTAATTATGTAAATTAATTTTTATATATATAAACAATTCGCTTTTTTAAATTAATAAATAAAATTGTATATATAATGTAAAATACTTTATGTATATAAGTCGATTTTGCTCATTGTTCTCATTTGGACTTTGAAAAAAATCGAAACCTTAATCGTGTTGTCATACTAGCATATTGGCATAAAGAACCCCTCTCGTATCTTCATTATGCAAATTTGACTTGCAAGTTTTTAAATAAACTCGTTTACAGTTGAGAGATTTACCCGCAACTCTAACATACAATATCGGGTAAGAATAAAAGGAGGGTTCTTAGCTAGGGGTTTTGAGCATGTGATTTGTGGTTAGTAGATCATTTCTAGACACATTATGCAAATTATGGTTGTGAACTCAACACTAAAAAATTATTGTAAACCTAGATATTGTTTTAAGCTCCATGCTCTTTTATCTCTTTTGTACAATCATCACAAATTGGGTGATAGCATTTTAACATGATATTAAAATTAGGTTATAAGACCACCATGATAAAACAATAACAACATATGATACTAACATCCATGAACACAATAGTATTAAAGTGATTGTGTGATCAATAAATTCACAATCTTTATAAATTCGATGATGGTTTATTGACTTTACTTGTGAAGTTGCTTGTAGGACCCACTAATGAATGAAAGTCTTGATTCTCGTAATCTGTAATGTTTGCTTCTTGACAAAGATTTTAGAAAAAGGTTGAACGCGTCTTCTTTTGTATCAACTTTAATCATTTTCTACTTTCATTTGATGTCTTATTTTAAAGTTAAGATATCAAACAAATTTCAATTGTAAAAGTATACTAAATTTTATAATTGATATTCATGTTTAATTAATACAGTTCACTAATTTAAACTAATCTTTCTACTCTAATAAAATGTTAAATAAAAAATACACATTACATCATCATATTCATCATCATCAAGTTTTTTACGGCTCTCTCTCTCTCTCTCTCTATCTCTCTCTCTTTTCTATAAAATAATCATATTAATTATTAATATTATTTAATTTTTTTTATATTAAAATAATTTTTAATAAATTAAGAAAAATATTTTTTGTTAATGCTATTTCTAAATATACAAAATTTTATAAAATAAGTAATTTTTTTAAAACATAAAACTTTTTAAAAAATATGAAATATTTAAAATTGCTGTTTTTTAAAAAGTAAATTTTTTATAAAATAATTAAATTAGGAGTTATAATAACAAAGTTATTATAGATGACATTTTTTAAAATAATTTTTTTAAAAAAAATATTTTATTCTATTTATAATAAGGAATATTTCAATCATATCTTATATTAAAATATAATTTTATTATTAATAAATTTTAATTTTATTTAATATTTTATTTATTCGACCTGTGTAATACATAAATTTACTAAAGCTAATTTATACTATATAATAAAATAAATTCTAAAAATCACGTGTTAACTTCTAGTAAATCTAAAAAGAAGAAAACACGTAAATCTATATTACCATCCTGGCACCACTTCAAACATAACATAAATGATAAATCTACATTAAATAATTAGCCTTTCGGCTCTAGAATTAAACCGACAGTTTATATTTAATTTTTACCAAAGTTGAACATGTCAATATTTCAAAATTAGATACAAAATATGTAATTTAGAAGTTTGACCGGTTAATCAGTTTATACCCCATTTAACTTGCTAATTTTACAAATGATTTACTTAACATGTTTACAACTTCATTAAAGATGATATTAGCTTGTTAGCCTTTTATAACCCTAGCATGTTTGACATGCCACACTACAAAAAATTGACCTCACATGTTGTCGCCTAGATGGTCTAAGGCGATGACATGTCGTCACCATAACCGTTCTTTCTTGTAATGTCAGCCCGCATGACACATTTAGATGAATGTGTTACATGTGTCGTGTTTGATTTACAAAATGTTAATCGTGTTTGGATTGGTTGGTATTTTTGACATGATTTAATCTATGATCCATGTTTGATTTCATCCTTTTAACCCTTCAACTATACATGAACTTTGTGTGTTACCAAATGATCTATGGCTTAGTAGTACTAAGATGTAAAAAAACGTGTCGCTTTTCATGTGGTTAAGAGTTCAAGCGTCACTATTTAATCTTACTTCTATCTTTACGTCTAATTTTCATCATGAACTTAAAACCCTCAATCGTTTAGAAAAAGACAATTTTTTACGCACCTTGATATTGTTAGCCACATAACCTTTTACATATTTATCACCTTCTAGATTTAGTAGCAGAATCCAATAAAAACAATGTTGTCATACCTTAATTAACACGCCGTTATGCACTTCCGATAGACATATGTATTTATGATATTTTTCTTGTATTTATGGTTCTACGTGACGCCACCATAATATCTTAATGACTTTATCAAACTTCTAATGAATAAGATGAAGTCATCTCATCGTGTTTCGCCTTTATCGAACGCCACACATAGTCGTCATGCATTATTCAATGCCTCTTTGAGCCGCATGTTTGAGTTAATCAAACTTCCTATGAATAAGAAGCTATCTCGTCCTGTTCCGCCTTTATCCAACTCTACACATTGTCGTCATGCATTATTCACTGCATCCATGCGCCACATGTTGCACTTCCGATAGAGATATGTATATCTGATATTTTTTTTGTATTTATGGTTCTACGTGACGCCACCATAATATCTTAATGATTTTATCAAACTTCTAACGAATACGATGAAGTCATCTCATCGTGTTTCGCCTTTATCGAACGCCACACATAGTCGTCATGCATTATTCAACGCCTCTTTGCGCCGCATGTTTGAGTTAATCAAACTTCCTATGAATATGAAGCCGTCTCGTCTTGTTCCGCCTTTATCCAACGCTACACATTGTCGTCATACATTATTCACTGCATCCATGCGGCACACGTTGACCCTTTATGAATATCTTTTTAGGTTTAAGACCCCCCCCCCCCCTTCTTTTTTTTACATATTTATATCTATTAGATTTAGTACGAGAATCCATTTAATCAATATTGTCATACCGATATTAGTGCGTTGCTACACACTTCGAAAAAACAAGTATTTATTATATTTTTATTATATTTATAGTTCTATGTAACGCCATTGTGATATCTTAATGACTTAATCAAACTTCTAATGAATATGATGAAGTCATCTCATCGTGTTTTGCCTTTATTGGACACCCAAACATTGTCGTCATACATTATTCACTGCATCTTTGCGCCACATCTTTGACTTAATTGAACTTCCAATTAATATGAAGCCATCTCGTCGTTTTCCGCCTTTATCCCAAGCCACACGTTGTTGTCATGCGTTATTCATTGCGTTGATAAGCCACATGTTGACCTTTTAGAATATCCATTTTAGGTTTGGAAGCCGCCCTCCTCCCCCAAACAAATTATTTTTCACTTGCTTATATGAGCCTTCTTTTTATTAGGGTTCATATATTATTTTTCTATCTAGCTTTTGCTTTCTTACAAATTTTAGAAAACCCTTCATTTCATTTTATAAAATTTATTAAAACACATTTTGATGTGTGAGCCTTTTAAAAAGAATTCATGTAATCACCTTTGCCAGATTTCAAGTTATTACAATCCAAGTTTTAATCTTCTAACATTAGCCATAATTTTAAGTTACCTACAAAATTTTAATGTCTCTTACAAAAGTATCTATACATATTTAGATTATAAAGTTAACTTTCAATCAATCAATTGCAATTCCATGAATTAACATATTATCATATTGACGAGTTAATGTTCCAACTTCCAAGTTGTAAATTAACTGGGTTTTCAAACCGTTGATCCGTCTTAACCAGATTTCACCAAATTTTCATATTAAAATCAAATTTCTATATTAGACTTTTTGTTATATTTTAGTACGCATTACCATATATTTGGCCAAAACCACACTTAGTTCAATATTTGTCGATACTAACAATTCTAGTTTTATCAGTTTCTTAGTTTCATCTCATTTTCCAAAAAAGATGCCTGATTCAATCTTTCTTAAAGTTACAATGTTGTTATCAAACATGTTTAAACAATTATCTAGTGTTTTACACATCAGTTTCTTAAAAGTACATATTGTTTTGTTTGTGAACCGTTTCAACTACATATGAAAGGCAAACTTCTAACAAGTACAAATTATCAATAGTTTTTTTAAAGCTAGTAGAATCTTATAAACAAATCAAGCATAGCTTTCACCATTTTAAGTTCAATTCCCAATTCTACCGGAGTTTAAGGAAGAACACCAACCGATTGTTTTAATGCTTACACAAACCTCAACTGACATATAGATAATGTTAGAAACACTCGTTTAGGCTTGATTCCTACAGATGTGATGATCTTTGACATGATCATCATGAATCATATGAAGAAGAAGAAGGAAGCCATGAACTTCCCTTTCCAACTTTATAAAAAGTTGATTTTCATTCTTTCATACTAATCTTTAAATTAAGATTCTATGATATCCTTTATTTTTAACATGTTACATGATAATAATTTTCCTAAATGCCTAAATATTATAAGGCTATGTAATACTATACATTGTCGTGTCTTTGCAAACACAATTTTTATGAACTATAGTATATAGCATGATTATGTGAGAAATTTACAAAGTATCTTTCAAAAAGTTTTCATAAATGTACATAATTGCATCCTATATGTATACTATTTTATAATATGTTTTCTTAATGATAAAATTAACATTTTATTTCACTTAAATTTTAAAACACTTACTATAAGAATTTTTAGTATTTAATAATTTAGGTATTTATGATTAAAATTAATTATTTAATGACATATCATTTAATATGCTTCAAAGATTCAATATAAACATTAATAAAATATTAAATAGATGCATGTTTTAATTTAAATTTATATAAAACAATATATTTTTAAATTCTCATTTAAGTTTTTGATATTAAAATTTCATATAAAAATATTTAATTAATTGTACACAGGTATATAGACACTAATACTTTAATGTCAAGACATAAATGTTGCATATTAGCTAAAATCAGTTTAAAAAAAGATGTGAATATGATACATGTAAATCTTTATGTATTTTGTGATATATTAGACAAGGATGTGTTTATAAATCATCATGTCTCATATAAGAATATTGAAAGCATAAAATGTTAAGAATATTCAAGTAAATATAGACAAAAATTAAATTAAAAAAAAGTTTATCTTAAGATATCAACATGTCACTACTAAATAAGTCTAATATAATCTATTTGAAGCAACTTTTTAAAAAAAGTTGTTTTATCTCACAAAAAAACGTTGTATTATTTAACAAAAAAGTTGTTTTAGATCTAATGCAACTTCATCTCATACATCATTTCGTAAAAAATGTTGCTTTAAGCTCATGTAACATGTTTAAGGCCTAATATAATATTTACATGGATTACTACAGCATGTTACTAGAGTTGTATTAGCTTCATTTTGTTAGAATATATGTTTTATACATTACAATATTTTATTTTCTTAACAACAATAATTATATTAAAAAATGATCGATTTGACTAATCTAACTGGAACTCAACATTAAAACAAGAGTTATATAAACTATATGAAATTACATAAGAAAGTTTAAAAAACAATCAATTGAAGCTTATGAAACTTAAGAAGTTATCTGCTGCGAAGCGTAGTTCCCCACTACTGACTTTAGAATCATGAGAACACTAAACTCTTAATAAAGATGCTTATAATAAGCATTTTTATTAACAACATATATAATAATATGAATATTTTATAATTTCAAGATGTTACACGTATGCAACATGACATTTGTGATTATTCCCAAACTTACCATGTGTAGTAGGTGGTTCACTATGGCATCTAGATGTAGTAGTTTTCATTAAAAAAAAAAAAAAAAAAAAAAAAAAAAAAACATTCAATTCAATTCAATTATCTCATATATTTTCTACAACACAATATGCATAATATTACGTCAAAACATTCCAAGTCAACCAAACAAACATAATTTTAGATGAGATTATATTTTATTTCCGTTTATTTTCATGAACCAAATTAAAGGAGGCCTTAGAATTTAGACAAAGGTAAAAGAGAAATAAAACCTATTAAATATGAGTTAAAGATTCATTTATATGATACAATATCAGGTGCTACACTTCACATTCATACAATGCAAGTGATAAGCGTGATGTTTAAGTAAACTAGAAATTAAGTTCGTGTGGTGTGTCTTGTTTGCAAACTTCGTTATGCGTATTGCAACAGTGATATTAATGTGGTTAACTACGTAACAAAACATATAAAGCTGCGCCATTCGCTATGGATAGGAAAGAGTGCCATGCCATACGAGTTGTGATGTAAACATGATCTAACATTAAAACAACAAAATCTCTCAAGAAAATAATCAATTGAGAAAAATACATAAAAAAATAAAAAAATAAAAAACCCTAAGAAATAAAAAATGTCACCCTCAAGATTGGAATCCATGATAGCATGTTTGAAGACCACGACCTTAATATTTAAGTTATATATACACTTATACCGTACTAATATTACTTGAAAATATATACTTATATAAATAAAAACAACTAATAGTAAATTAATAAATAATACAAAACTAAATAGGTTGTTTTCATAATTATTATGACTATAAGGTATGTTTGTATTTTTCATGATTGAAGATATGTATTTGCTACTTAAAGAGTCATTCAAGAAATTAATTTGTAACTAATAAATTATAAGAATTTATATGCATATATTCGTTTAAATGGAATTACTAAAACACTTTTCTTTCTTCACTACTTTTGATTATATCTCAACTTTCAAACATTTGATAAAAGTATATTACACAACTAGCTTTAGTAAACCCGTGTATTACACGGGTTGAACAAATAAAATATTAAATATAATAAAAATATATCAAGTATAAAACGATATTTTACAATAAAATATAATTGAAATTACATATAGTAAGAACAATATGTAATAAAACAATTATATCAACTTTTTAAACTTTTAGTTTAAAACTTTTTTTCCAAAAAAAATAATAAATATTTTGTTTCAAAACAAACCGTATTAAAAAATATCATTTTTAAAAATTTTCTTATTATAAATTTTGATTTTAATTATTTTTGTTTATAAAAAATTAAATTTTTAAAACACTAATTTTAAAAAAGTTTGATGTTTTGTAAAAATTTCTTATTCTATAAAAATTATTTTTAGAAATAACATTAATAATAAGATCTTTTTTAAATTTATTAAAAAACTATTTTTGTTCTAACAAAAGGTTAAATAATATTATTGATAATTAAGGTAATTATTTAGTAGGAGAGAGAAGCGGGAAAATTTTTGTGAGAATGAATGTGATGCCGCCACATGTCACCTCAAGATACTCTTTTATTAGAGTAAAAAGATTATCGTAGTTTTTACTTAAAATCGATTTATATTATAATGATGCACATAAAAAAATATCATATATGTGTTTTCTTATTTAAAAAATGTCTGTATACCTAAAATAAACAGCAAGACTAAGACATACAAATCGACACAAAAGATGAAATAGTTAGGTGAAACTAATCACAATCATTTGTCTTTTATCTTCAAACGATTGGACTTTAGATTCTTTTTATTCGGAGGTAGTTTCAGCTTATTATTATTTACATTCAAACGAACACGTTCATCCATAATTACTTCAAACACATTTTGTCGTTTGATGACAAGAACAAGAAGCCCATGACTCGTGCTGTGACGAGAATATGAGGCATCTTGTTTGATGTACTACTAACACTTTCAAATCTGTCCAATTGTTTTATAAATTTGGATGTTTTCGCCAAACAATCAAACATAGGCCCTCAATAGTTATATCGTGGACAACAAAGCATATGACGAACAATACAAGGTAGACAAAATTGATATACAGTTTTAAAGAAAACGAAAGTTGTTTAATTTAACTTTTATTTTTTATAGGTCTTGATAAATATTATATTCTGAAAAAAATTGTCGTTTAGTCGCCATTGCCGCACATAGCACATCCCACACTCACTTTTATCCTTTCCCTAAAAGGAGAGAGTCGTCCTTGATTCCCCGATTTTCTTGGGTTGCCACATCAGATTTTTTTTTAAAATTATCTTAGTTTTTGTCCGTTTTGTTAGATGTCATTCTATTTTTCCTCACATTTTCTTAGCGTGTCGTGGAAGCGGTGAAGCACAACTTCCAACACACAAAATCAACCGCTCGAGCCCGGTGAATATTCACGTGGTTGGGGTTTAAAAGTTGAAGTCGATACTCGTGGGAAGATGCTCCCACCCGAGGCCGGGACTTCCTCACATATCTCGGTTGCCACTCCGTGTGACCTAATGTCATGTTTCAGTTTTAACCCATTTTAGTCGGAACCCGTTTGACAGGAACCCACTTGATGCTTTTTTGAAATGTTTTTACTAAATTGTTTGTTTTACCAAACTTAATAAATACTTTTTCCACGAGTTTTTGGAAAGACTCGTTCACTAGTTGGAGATACTTTTAACATAAAAAACTATGATAATACTACATAATCAAAATCTGTTTTTATAGTAGTGCATACGTATATCTTGGATCTGTCACCACTTCATTTATTAACCCTTAAAATAATACGTGCAAGGTCGATTATTATCTTTTGATCCTCTAATATACTTTTTCCCTTAACTTTAGCTAAGATACCTCAACTATTTATATAAAAGAAATACCAAGTACATAGCTATTATCGTTAACTGTCAAAGGTTGAGTATCTCCTAGGGGTGCAAACGAGCCGAGCCGCTCATGAGCTACTCGAGATCGGATCGATAAAAAGCTCGAAACGAGCCGAGCTTTATCGAGCCCAAGCCGAGCTCGAGCTTGGAAAAAAGCGCATTTAATTATCGAGCCCGAGCCCGAGCTTCACGTATCGTGCTCGAGCTGGCTCGCGAGCCTAAACGAGCTTTTTATTTATATATTTTTATTTAATTTATTTAATATATTATATAAATAATATCTATTATATATAAAGTTATGATAAAAAACAATTAAATAATATGAATTATGTTCTATATAAATTATATAATTATAAATATATATATCAAAATTAAATATCAAAATATTAAAAATAATATTTAAATAAATAAACGAGCCGAGCCCGAGCCGAGCTCGAGCTTGAAAAAGTATTTGTCGAGCCGAGCTCGAGCTTTAAAAATAAAGCTCGAAACGAGCCAAGCTCAAGCTTGAGCTATCCTAAGTCTTCACGAGCCGAGCTCGAGCCAATACGAGCTCGGGCTCGGCTCGGCTCGTTTGCACCCCTAGTACTACTATCTCCCTACTCTAATAATAAAAAGTCATCTAAAAGGGACACTTATCAGCACCATATTTCTTCTCACCAATTTTTTCCTGCTTCTCTCTCCTATTTAATAATCACATTAATTACTAACAATAGTATTTAATTTTTTTTAGATTAAAATAGTTTCTTAATAAATTAATAAATAGATCTTTTTACTAATGTTATTTTTAAGAAAATAATTTTTCATAAAATTAGAAAATTTTTTAGAACATCAAACTTTTTTAAAAATACAAAATATTTTATGATTGGTGTTTTTAAAAAGTAAATTTCAAATAAACAAAAAATAATTAAAATTAAGAGTTACAATAAATTTTTTTAAGTATGATATTTTTAAAACGTTTTGTGTTGAAATAAAACTTTTATTTTATTTATTATAAGAAAGATTTCAATCATATCTTATTTTATAATATCGATTTATAAATTATAAATTTTTATTCTATTTAATATTTTTTATTTAACCCGTGTAATACACGGGTTTACTAAAGATAGTACGTTATAAAAGGTGCTAAAAAAACCGCTCGAGCCCGGTGAATATTTTCTTAGTTTTTGTCCGTTTTGTTAGATGTCATTCTATTTTTCCTCATATTTTCTTAGTGTGTCGTGGAAGCGGTGAAGCACAACTTCCAACACACAAAATCAACCGCTCGAGCCCGGTGAATATTCACGTGGTTACTCGTGGGAAGATGCTCCCACCCGAGGCCGGGACTTCCTCACATATCTCGGTTGCCACTCCGTGTGACCTAATTTCATGTTTCAGTTTTAACCCATTTTAGTCGGAACCCGTTTGACCGGAACCCACTTGATGCTTTTTTGAAATGTTTTTACTAAATTGTTTATTTTACCAAACTTAATAAATACTTTTTCCACGAGTTTTTGGAAAGACTCGTTCATTAGTTGGAGATACTTTTAACATAAAAAACTATGATAATACTACATAATCAAAATCTGTTTTAATAGTAGTGCATACGTATATCTTGGATCTGTCACCACTTCATTTATTAACCGTTAAAATAATACGTGCAAGGTCGATTATTATCTTTTGATCCTCTAATATACTTTTTCCCTTAATTTTAGCTAAGATACCTCAACTATTTATATAAAAGAAATACCAAGTACATAGCTATTATCGTTAACTGTCAAAGGTTGAGTATCTTCCTACTCTAATAAAAAGTTATCTAAAATGGACACTTATCAATATCATATTTTTTCTCATTAATTTTTTTCTGCTTCTCTCTCCTATTTAATAATCACATTAATTATTAACAATAGTATTTATTTTTTTTAAGATTAAAATAGTTTCTTAATAAATTAATAAATAGATCTTTTTACTAATGTTATTTTTAAGAAAATAATTTTTCATAAAATTAGAAAACTTTTTAGAACATCAAATTTTTTTAAAAATACAAAATATTTTATAATTGGTGTTTTTAAAAAGTAAATTTCAAAAAAACAAAAAATTAAAATTGAGAGTTACAATAAATTTTTTTTAAGTATGACATTTTTTAAAACGTTTTGTGTTGAAATAAAACTTTTATTTTATTTATTATAAGAAATATTTCAATCATATCTTATTTTATAATATCGATTTATAAATTATAAAATTTTATTTTATTTAATATTTTTTATTCAACTCGTGTAATACACGGGTTTACTAAAGCTAGTACGTTATAAAAGGTGCTAAAAAACCGGTTAATGGAACCAAAGTGAAAATATATATGGATGCAAAATTGGTTAATAACCGATAATAGAATTACCGATTCAAACAAGTGGTTACAAACCGGTTTTGGGTTTTCGAAAGTCCAACCAGTTTCTGATGTAGAAATAGTTTAAATTTAAGTTATTTTTATTTTTTTAGTATGGAAATTTTTAGTTTTAAGTTCATTTATTTTTAGTTTAGTAATTGTTTAATGCTAAGTTAATGTTAAATTGAGATCGTAAATTTTAAGTCTAAGAATGATTAATAAAAAAGGAAGTTCATTGAGTTTATAATGTATTTTTTTATTTTTTTTAAACGATCTTTTTTAACCGATACCGGTTAACCGGTTCAGTTAAAAACCTAATCGATTAAGTCAGTTTGGGTTTTCAGTAACCCAAAACCGATTATTAATCTAACAAGTTAATTAAAGAACCGTTTTTTTGGCCCTAATATCCGGTTCAGTTAAAAACCGAAACAAGTTGTTTGTAAAAAACAACAAATTACACCTCTAATACGTTGGACGGAATGCTAGTGCTCAAATTCAGCTGGCTCAAGGTCCTTATGCGAAACTCAAATTCAGAATGCCCTTATCAATGCGATTGCCTACAATTTGAATAACGCATATGTGTACGAGCGATTATTTTTAAAATTCACAAAATATTATGAGAACTCGTAAGAAATAATCTAAATGACAAACTTTTAATTCAAAATTAAATTTTATTATAAAAGATCAAATGATTTATCTCTCTAGCTAGTTATTTAATTTCCTTGCTTTTTATCCCCTTTCTATTGCTTGTAACAATTTTACACATGTATAGGCCAGAAACTTATAGTCAATATACACATATGTATTTATAGTCATAATATAATATATATAAATTTATATATGCATATTAATTCAAATATACCCATGTAACAATGTTGTAGTTTAACAGTCGCTTATAATTTTAGATAAATACATATACAAATGAATGAATCTGATAGGTTTAGATGGTTATAATAATATTTGTGGTATCCGTATCTACATGTGTGTATGCGTATTAGTATGGTATAATAGATAAAAGTTTGTAGGTGTGTGAATATGTTGAGGGTGTTTAAATCAAGAAGAGATTAAATTACAACATCAATGTATTTAAAAGTTGTACTCGGTGTTGTACACTTGCAAACGACACATGCATAATGTTTTAATAGTTATTTATAAAGTACGTAATTGTTATGTATTAGTGAGTTGATAATTATATATTATTAATTAGGTTGATGGTTGTAATAGTATGTATTATGTGATTTGCTCTACATCAATGGGTTAATACTGTATGTTAATGGTTACACGTTAAGGGATTATTAGATATGTATCGTTATCAGTTATGCATCAACGAGTTAACATATACTTTACGTAAAAGATGGATTATTATTATTATTAGAGTTAAATTCAGTTTTACTTTTTTGGGTTTAAAAAAATAGCATATACTTTACACAAAAGATGGATTATTATCGTTATCGTTATCGTCGTTGTTTGTCGATTTGATGTAGAGTTTATTCGTCTTCGGTGTCTGTTGTTAGTTGGGCTCGTTTGTATGCTCCTGGTACACTACATTTTTATGTATTAGATATTGTTTCCACCATGATGTTGTTGTACGGGTTAGCTGGACCGACCAAAGCAGCCAAACCAATTGGGTTTTAGCAGTTTGCCAATGTGGGTCGCTTTTTAACACTTAACCGTACCATAAAATATTTGAAAGTTCAATAAAATTGCATGATAAAAAAAGGTTGAATGTTTTCCTTATAAAAGATTATGGAAAATAGTAAAAAATAAAAATAATAGCATGAAATCAGCTAAATCATTAATCTTTTTGTATTATAACTGAAAATATCTATACGCAATATAATTTTAAAATTTCTATATGTGAAAATATGATTTTATTTGTATTTTTCATCAAAATTCTACATAATAAAAAAAAATACTTCTTTATTATTTTTTTAATATCTCGACCGGTTATGCTTGCCGTAAACCATTTTAAAATCTGATTCTTCAAAACACAAACATCAAATCAACCGCTTCAATCCTAACCCGTAACTGGACTGAGCCGGTCGATTTCGCTCGGTTTTTTAACATATCTTAAAATTAGGGTTTGATCTGTTAAATTAATAAATTGTATGTGAAATGGGTTATTTATAGAAAACTATGATAAACATCAAAGGAACACATGAGTGGCACATTAGGTATTAGGATTGCATGTAGCCGAATGATTGTGATGGGTTGGGTTTATATTCATTGTACGTAAACAAACTTTCCTTGCTATTGAAGTGGTGGTAGAGTATAAAGTGGAGGAGAGCGAATATATTATGGAGGCGGCTTATCTCGGCTATTTATTATACTCCAAGGTCATGGCCGGAACTACATCATAACAAGAAGGTGATAGATACGTGGAGCTCAAGTGCAAAAATCGTAAACAATATGGTAAAATCAAATGTGGTCATGAAAAACGCAATTAAAGGCTTCCTGAAAAAGATAAATGTATTCGGCTAGATGTTATTCTCGGGTGGGTTGCATACGTTGGAGGCCCTTAGTTGTATAAAGGTAATGTGCCCTCATTGCTAATTTGCTATGTCTTTTGTGTGGTGATGTGTGGAGAATTGATGGATCATATTTTTACTGCTTGTTATGTAGTTACGGTTATAGGACAAAGCATATCAGTTTCAAAAAGAAAAAAATAATAATAACAATATGAGAGGCCCATTAGGGTTACAAATAGGCCCAAGTGCAGTGGGCTTCTTCACGTGCCTGCGTTTTCCCGTATCTCAATAGCATCTCATTTTCGTCTTGTTGTTGAAGTTCATCTGAAAATTTTGAAACCCCTATTCCCACCACAAAATTTAACTTTTAGCGCTAAATTGCTCAAAAACTTTGAATCGATAAATCAGGTGAATCATAAATACCTTCAACGAAACTCCATTGCTACAGTTCATCTTCTTCTCCTACAGAAATAAGAAATCATTCATTCTACATCTCAGGTAACAAATCTTTACATTATCGTTCCAGTTTTCTATCATAGTAATTTGTAATCTCTGTTATCTAACTTCAGATCTTGATTTTAATCTGTATTTCATGTTAATTACACGTGTTGTACAATCAGATTTTCGTTTTAGGGTTTTATTCAGCATGCTTACAGTTAGCTACTCAGCTTACACAGTTACACGAAACCTAAATCAGATCCGTCTTAGGCTATTGGATTAAGTGATTTTCATCATAATCGAACATTAATTTGTGAAGTATATGTCAAGATTTATGAACATTTGGCTTATTGAATCATTGATCTCTTTGTTAGGTGAGAAAAATGGCGGGAAAAGGTGGGAAGGGTCTGTTGGCTGGAAAAGCACCTGCAGCTGCAGGTAACAAGGATAAAGATAAGAAGAGACCTATGTCTCGGTCTGCTAGAGCTGGTCTGCAGGTTTGACATGAACTCTAGCTATTTCTTGCTTTAACTGTGATGTCTTTTTGGCATTGTTAAGTGGGTGTTTAGAATTGATTATTAGAACTGCTGATCTGCTTATTGAGAAACTGTTTTGGGTTGATTATACAAGCAGCTTGTTGCTTATTTGATTATTTGCGAGTCAAATATGCTGTTTCTTAATAAGAATTTTGGGTTTTGTTACGTGTGTGTGTGTATAGAAAGAGTGAAGGTCAATTTAGAAAGGAATAGTGTTATGGCAATGTATGTTGCTGCTTGCTTCTTGTTAATTGTGATTAGGATGAGATTTCATTGGTTAATCATCATAGGTGGTACTAATACACAAAAAGTACAAGTTTTAACATACATTTGAGTTGTTGGTTGGTTTTGGTCAAGACTTATTGTTTAGGTTCCCTCTCCTATTTATTCCCTTGTATAGTCTTTTGTTATGATGAATAATAAATAAGCCGTTCCATATCTAATTGCATGGTATCAGGGTGATATGTTTGGGTTTTTTAAGTACCTTTTGACTACTCTTTTGGCATAGGGTAGCAACAATACTCTTGCCAAACTTGAAGTCCTTTTTTGAGTAGTTTTTTAGTTCAGAGTCTATGTATTCAGGGCCTCAATGTACTCTGATTAGGGCACCCTGTGTACCATTGTCCATCGTTGGCATTTGACACGTGTTGGTGTGCGGACCACACATCCCATCATATTTTTTTTCTGTAGTCGCCAAGTTTCCTAATCAAATTCTTAAAGTTTGTTTTCGAGTTTGAGAATTGCTATTATTTTATGTCATTTGAGTTTGCAACTTTCTTTTATTTGTTTCTTTCTTTTAAATATCTTTTTAATGTTTTGTTGTTTGTTTTGGATTTGTGTATTAAATTTGTAGACTTTGGTTTGTTGCTTATCTGGTATAAACTATTAGTTGGTGGATTATTAGTTGTGAGAACATGATCAACGTTGACTACATATGTATGCAATTCAAGAAAGTTTATGAGGAGATAAACTCTCTTCTACTTCTTGGTATTGACGTAAGGTTATGCAAACTCAACGGGAACCATTTTGAGTCATAGAGTTTATAAGTGAGTGGTGTCATCCTTTGAGTTAGTTCCTTATGTTTCATCTCATGTTGTTTTTAAATTTGATTGTAAGTACTTTTTTTTTTAATCTTTGTTGATGATTATTCTCATCTATCTTGGCTATATTTTTTGAAAAACCATTTTGAAGTGCTCTCTAATTTTTAGTTTTTGGGTGCTGAAATCACAACACAATTTACTGTTTCCTTTTAAACTGTGTGTAGTGATACCATAAAAGAATACATGTTGAGTCATCTTAGTCTTATTTGATGTAACATTGTTTATGCCATGAGCCATCCTTTTGGTACACTGACCCAAAGTGCAAGTGGTGGTTGAGAAAATTAACATCTTATCGAAGTGGCTCAAACCTTTTTATTTCTAATAGATGTTCCTAAGGCCTAAACCATTTTGGGTTAATGCAATCTTGGTGATATCATAAAGTACATATATATCATTTTCCGCCTAAGAGATTTGGCAGCACTTGCTTTGTTTAAGATACCAGACCTCATATCACTAAATTGGATATGGAGTCTCTCAAATGCGTGCTCTTTGGTTACTTTCGTCTCTAAAAGTGGCATTAGTGTTTTTCTGTTACCTCTACTGTTATGTTGTATCCTGAGATGCCATCTTTTATAAAGATCTGTTTTCCTTGTGTGGCACTCTCATATTTTGAGGGAGTTTGATGGATTATTGATCTTTCTTATACCCACACCCCTCTTTGTCTTCAAAGCAAGCGTTTGTTTCTCATCAATTTATGTAACCTGCTTCCAAATAGAGGATCTTGGCTTAATGAAATATTTTTTGGGGTTGAAGTTTTCTCATAGTATATATCTTGGTGTATTTCTTGGTATAGTCTTTTGTTGGGGTGAATAATAAAAAAGCTTTTCCATCCTCAATTACATGTTCCATTTAGCCATTTTCTTCTAGATAAGTTGACTTGGGTGTATTTTATGTTGAACGAAACCAACAGGTAAAATAAAAAAAAAACAAGATAAAGAAAATAGTCGGGTCAAACGAGTTGGATGTTGTCCAAAGTTCATTTTAATGTACATAACCTAGTTAATATCCTTTATTATAGATATTTAAATTATTATTGTAATAATACTTAAAAGTTGTTTGTAAAGGCCAAATAGCTAGACACCAAGCGTTCTTGATCAACACATCCTAAACTTCACTTCATTGTTTACCAGATATTGCCTGTTTTGATATTTAATCTATAATATTATCTGTGCTAGCTATAACATTCCATCTTATCTGTTACAATTATCACTCCGAAGTTATATTTAAGGTACTTTTTATGTGTGAATTCAGTTCCCGGTAGGGAGGATTCACCGCCATCTCAAATCAAGAACTTCAGCTAACGGTCGAGTGGGGGCCACAGCTGCGGTTTACACTGCTGCCATTCTGGAATACTTAACAGCTGAGGTCCTTGAATTAGCTGGAAATGCCAGCAAAGATTTGAAAGTGAAAAGAATCACACCAAGGCATTTGCAGTTGGCTATTCGCGGTGATGAAGAACTTGACACACTCATCAAAGGCACCATTGCTGGTGGTGGTGTCATTCCTCACATTCACAAGTCTCTTATCAACAAAACGACCACCGAATGAGTCGTTTTTAGCTGTGTGCAATGTGTTTGACCCGTTGACTTGTTCTTACTGTTACTCTGATGGGATTATGGCAAAGACTTTTGTGGCATAGCTGTTTGGATATTTTGTTATGTGATGGGTTTAGGATTAATGTACATGGCATATAATACCAGATTGTGGTTTTAAATTTGGTTGCAATTTTATTTTAGATTGTGGTTTTGAATAAGTTTTGCATTTTTATTTTTCAAAAGAGGCTTTGGAATAACTGGTAAGGTTTTTGATTAGTAACCTTGAGACATCAAATTGCGAAGTGATTATGTCCCTACATGAACCTTATGTAGAGCGGGAGTCATGTCAAGTGTTGAGGATATCCTTATTGTAGCCTTGTAGGGTTGGTTTTGGTGGATGTTATATATTCCAGATAATATTGAGACTTTTTAAAGTTGAAAACAGTTGGTTATAATAGATTCTTAAATTTCATATGAACTTAGCAAAATGAGGTTGAGTCATGTGATATGTTATTCTTTTGTTCTATAAAGTTTCAAAGTTGACTACATGTCTTTTCATAGTTTCATAAATTTATTAAGCCATCAAAATTGAAGTTAGTTGGTTTGAAATTCATACGGTTTGAGTTTAATGGTTTATAAGAGTTGGTTGGTGGTTTAAAACTTAAAGATGAGTACGTAAAGTGAATGGATATTATTAATTATTATACTCGTCTTAGAATACAAAGTTGTGTGTATATATTATATCAATTAACCATCTTTATTATCTTTAAAATTTTAGTGCAAATTACGAATTTGAAAAGAAAAGATGATTCAAACTTTCAAAGCATTAACCAGGATTTTCATCAAAACGACTAAAACGGACCATAACACGTTAAGTAAAAAGCTAATAAAATCAAATTTTTTTGATTTGTTTATTTGTTAGTGTTTTGAAAGATGAATTGTTTTTCTTTAACTCGACATGTTGTATTCTTTGAAGTGTATCTTTAATGCGCTCTGTCTTTCTTGTAGTTGGACTCTCTCGCGCTATATGCTGCTCTCTCTGCGCGCTTAGCTTTCTTTGCTCTTGGATATAGTCACCTATTTGAAGTTAGAAAATCCTATATTCCCCTAAGTATTAGTTCATTAATTGTCAAATCTTAACCTCGATCATGACTTGAAATTGTTTTAATTTGATATTGAAGATGTGCTGAGACCAACAAGTTTAATAGGATTACTCAGTCATTTCAAACCGCTCTGGTATGCTGAGATCTACAATGACCGGAGTTAACCTACATTCGAAGGTGTAACTTATTAAAAAAAAGTTTTTGATGGCGTAACTTATTAAATGAAGTAATTAACCAATTGGCAAAGGTCCATAATAATATGCACTGAAACAGAATAAAAAGTAGAATGAAGATTTACTCATGACACAACTCCATTTCGTGCTACTTTTGGTGTACGTCACCATAATAGTAAATCATTTCGAATGTCACACGCCCCCCGGGATTTACAGTAGATACCCCCAACTCCCTCGGTAATTTCCACTTTATAATTATGCCCCTCAAATATCATTTTCACCTTTACAGAAAGATCGCAACAACACATTCTCTGAGTCTACATAATATCATAACAGATCCATGTGGAATTATATTTTATTTTTAGAGTTAAAAAACTATAAATGTAGTTAGTTAATATATTTTATTTTTATATAAAATAACTATAGATATAGCAATTTTTATGTGGTTATGTACCCAGTACCATTATAGATATTTCAGAGAAAATAACACATCCTACATAAGTGCATTTGATATTCCCGACAAGTAATCGCTTATCAACGTTTCACTTGCATATCTCAGATAATAGATTTTTACGAGAAATAATGGGAATACGAGACACAAGTTCGCATAGTATTTACACTTTTCCATATCTACATTATATTTATTAAGGTTTGGTGCTTTATGTTTCTACCCGCTTTTCATATGTGTTAGTTTTTCATATATCTTCAAATTTTCTTAACATGTTATTCAAGCACTAAGAAATGAGCCAAATGACTATCAACCTCAAATAGTGTGAGATATCTTTTACATATATTTCATCAAATACAAATAATTATTCACTTATATGTATCATTATATCAAATAATCGGGTCTATCTAACAGACAATTTAAGGTTTCAAACAATCAGTTGACTTCATTTAGTAGATGAAGATGACTACCATCAAAAGCATGTCATGTCAATGACAATCAAAATAACAAATACAACTATACAATAAGCTAACATAAAAGGCACATGACACATTGGCACCTATACACTTAACGATAAATGGGGACTTTTGATAACACAATCAACATACTAAGGGGCTGTTTGGCAATATCTGAATGATTAAGTGTTGAACCAATAATAGGTCTGAACCTTTAAGAGCTAGTATATCGCTTAACTATTTAAAGGCAAATGTTTGACAAATTCATATAAAAGTTATTAACCATTCAGCATTAGACCTCTTAACCATTCAGCATTAGTATAATGTTTAACCATTCAAAGGCAAATGTCTGAACCATTCAGACATTTGCTCATGAAACAAACAGTTTGAACCATTAAATGCTGAATCATCTAAACATCTTAACCATTAAGAGGCTGATTAAGGGGCTCTCAAACAGCCCCTAACTCTTGTTAAGAATCCTAAGATTACACAATTTGAAATGTTTCAAAACTAAAGATACATCTTTTACACAAGTAAATATATAAAAAACATTTTTAACTTGTCACCCACCTATCATATATGATCTTAAATAAATAAATAATTACAACGGTCACATATAACTACTGGGTTAACAAAACCAACCATAAAACACAAAAATAGTTAAATAACAATCAAAATCATATATTAAAAGAGCTCAACACATGAAAATTAATGTAAAACTCTTTTATCAACTTCTAAAACACTAGTTTCCTTCGAGTCCTCAAGAACACACACTCGCCAGAAAACTGAACCAGATGTCCAATTGCTTCACTAACCAAATCCTTGAAGATCATCCTTTCGATATTGAGAACCGCTTCCAATGTCTCGATCGGATAGTCTCTCCAGCCATAGCTTTCAACAATGTCTTTCTTCAGAGCACCAATAATCAAATCCAATAGACCATCACCGGTGTTTATTTCTCGGATCTTCTGAAATTCAGACCAGATATGTTGAAGCAATGCCGGAGGATCTTCGATCAACCCCTTCGATGGTGGCAACTGTCTGTTTCTGTTGAGGATCTCAAGAACTACGTCAAATACAAGCTTTCGATGGCGTTTGGAGGCATTTGATGTGTTTTTGTTTTTGTTGTTGTTGTTGTTGTACAAGTGTTTCTCGATCGAGAAGAAGACTTCGGAAGGTTTATGAAGGTGTTGTGTGGATCGAATTATGTGTGATATATAGATGAAATCAGAGTCGTTTGATGTGAATTGTTCGTGTTCATCTGTGATATAAATGGCCGGAGTTGCTGATTAGGAAACAGTAAGAAAACAAGTCAGAAAATCAGTATGATTAAATTAAATATCCCACGTACTTATAATAGTTATAAAATAGTATAAACTTTAGAAAATGCTTGAAACAATAACAATATATCAAATGATTATATTATTAAAGAAGATCTTTTACAAGATGAAGAACAGTGTCATCATTTAGAACAAAGGGTGTATTTAGAAAACGGAATTGCAACTCTAATATTATGAAAGTTGTTAACATAATGCTTAAATGTTACATAAGTCCAATTTTATTCAGAGAGAAAAGTTACACAGAGAGATGATTTTATGGGACATAACCTCACGTAGATTGTTCACCTCGTGTATCAATTTATAAAAAAACTTTATAACTTTAGATTTATCTAGTTTAAACGATGGAATTAATATTTGCATAGTCTCCAACTTCCACAAATATACTGTATCTATACTTTTTTTTAACCATTTTATTCCGTCTTATTCCACTAACCTTATACTTTAAATGATTACATATATGTGATGAACAATTATTAATACGAGTAGGCCACAAGGCCAAGAGCATATTGTATTAACATAGTGTCAATATTGTTTCATCAACCTAATCTAACCGCTTCAGAATTTTATCAATTATCATTTAAATTTGTTTGACATCATGCTTGATTCGAGTTTTGTCTGACTTTGTATGTTTCGTCTGTATTATACATCTATATTGTATAATATGTTACTATACAGTTATATATAACAAACATGCAACCTTTAAAACATTCATTGTGTCCCTACGCATGTAAGAAACTGTTATGATGGCTCAAGGGCAGATGTAGTAATAAATTTAGTATTGCATATAACTAGATTTTTAAGAACATGTTATGATGGCACAATGGTAATTGTAAATATAATAATAAATAAATGAGTGGGGACTTGCTAGTAGAAATATGCCGCATTCCTAAATAATTAAAAGAGTTAATTGCTATTTTCGTCCTTTAAGTTTTGGTGTGTTTTGTCACTTTCGTTTAAAAAGAATCTTTCTCCCTTCTGCCTCCTTGGCTTTTTAAAAAATTGCCATTCTCATCCAATTTCATTACTCGGGTTAACTTGGGTGTTAAATACAAGGGTAATTATGTGCTTTTATAATATCCACTCCCAATCACCTTCACCTCTAACCACCTTCCCCATCACCACTTCACACTACCCCCACCGCCCTATCGTCTCCAACATCACCGTGGGGCGGCACTACACCCCAACATAAAACCCTAAACCCAATCCCCTCACCACTCCGCATCATCACATACCACTATTACCACCACACCTTAAACCTTAAACTCCCTCATCTAAACCTGCAACTCATAAGCAACCACCATAAACCATCAACATCTCCGACCACGCACCATCGTTATCCACCATCATCACCATATCCACTCCACTGTCTGCTACTCCATTACTATCGACTGCCATCCACCACCTAACCCGTCACAGAACCACCGCCCCCAATCTGAACAACCAACGAACCACCACCATCATCTCCAATCACGCACCATCGGTATCTCCCATCATCACTATAACCACTCCCCCGATCTAGCCGACAACAACCACCATTTCATATCTGGTTTCGTGGTATCTCAAATTCGGTTCCTACAACAACCACCGCCGGAGAAGACGATTCAATCTTAGTTTCGTCGGTGCTAATTTCAGTCAACAACAGACGACAGTGAAGTGTGAGAAATTATACCGATGAATTCCTCTAAATCTGAGGGCTTCAACGACTGAGATACACAATGGGATTCCTCAAACTTCATCTTTTTCTCTTCGTAAGCTTTTGAAGCTTCTTTAGAAGTGTTAGACAATCCCAGCCACACACTTATACAGAGGTTTTTTTTATATTTTATTATTTTGTTATAATGTTTAACTTATTTAACATGGATGTTAAAAAGACATAATTACCCCTCTATTTAACCTTCAAATTAACTAGACTAACGAGATTGGATGAGAATGATAAGTTTTTAAAAAATCAGGGAGCCAGAAGATAAAACAAATCTTTTTGGATGGAAATGACAAAACATATCAAAACTCAGGGATGAAAATGACAATTTACTCTAATTAAAAATACAGAATGGTTTTTGTATTGTTTTAACTTTTTTTCACAATGTCTTATTTCTAACCAACTATTGTAACCAATTTGATTATGCCACGTCATCTAATTGAGACAATCAGGATCATAACTCGGAGAGGGGTTGGCTAAAGCCTACTATATCATTATAAATGTCTAACATCATCCCAAATATGACTATCTAATATCACTAATTTAGTGTTATAGTAAGGTAGCTCACGTGATAAAAATTAAAAGCTTATGTTTCTTAAGATGAAGGTCTTGAGTGCAATTTTAGATAATAATTTAATTAAATAGGTAGGACGTAGTTAACGTAGTTAAAAAAAGTTTAAAAAAAAGAGAGACTAATTTAGTAACCAAAGGCATACTAGCAGAACAAAGTGATATGTGTAACTAATTTAGTGGTGGATACTTTTGACACAACCCCTCATTAAAGATTTGAGGCCAATGAAGTTGTTTTGGGGTTCGGCTATACTTATACCACCCCCAAATTTTAATACGTTACTCTTAAACTTAAACGTTTATTTAATCACAATTGGAAACTATTAAGAGGCATGAAATTTGACATGACATACAAACGGTCGTTTAATTTTATTCTAAAATATTGTTTTGCATATTTTCAAACAGTCAATCGATTAGATTGAGGGTGGTGTGTACGGTTGAATTCTTGTTTTTACGTACCTTTCAAATTAATGCAGCGTGAAGGCGTCGACGGTTCCTCCTTGTCAAATCCCGAGTCAAGAACCGACACTGGACTCGGTGAAGCTATGACTGAACTCAGCGGTGACTCGGTGGTGCTGTTCATCTCCGCTATGCTATGGTGCTGCTTATCACACCTCTGTAACAAACTCTTTTCTTCTCTGCATGATATCTGTAGTTAAGCTGAATTAGATCAATAAAAAGACCTAAATCATCACTCAATCAGTCATTACTCATTAGTCGATTAATAATGTATATTAGCGTTTGACTGTTTGAATACCTCTGAATCGGTTGTAGAAGGTGTACCGACGATGCTATCAGAAATGGATGACGATTGATCTTCTGTAACAACGTTTTTGATGAACTTTTGCTTTGGAGAATTAATGGCGGATGATTCCGTTGGTTTCTGGCTTCTCGGAGATCGATTGATCATCAAATGATGAACGGATCGATTGGGTGAGCTTTTGCTGATCGAATTATAACTTTTTAGGTTACTCTCGGTTCGATTACGTGAAGATGTTCTAGCTCTCACCGGAATCCTTTCACTCCGATAATCCTTTACATATCTACATGTTCCTCGAGGATCCTTTACAGATCTCGGATTATCAACTTTTGAGACTGAAGATCGCCACGGTTTCACGACGACAATGCTGGATTCATCGGAATACAAATTCCGATCACACACGAAGCTCTGGAGGCTGTCTCTGTTTGAATGAGTTGTAGATTGTAGAAGACCTTTGAATTGCAAAACTTCGAGAATTTGTTTTAATGTGCTTAGATCGCTGGATCGTTCATCCGTTCCTCTCATGTTCAAACTCTTCTCGAAATCATCATGCATTCTCACCGTCGTCTGATTTCGCTCCTCGTAAAAATCAGTTGAATCGCAGAAGCTTCGCGACTTATTGAAATTCACCGATGCAGAGTCTCCGTTGGTTACATTACTCCTATCATCTCTAACAATAGGTTTTAGACTTCGCTTTTGGGATTTATTTAATTGTTTCAATTGGAAATTGTTGTCATCGATGTATTTTGAGTAAACTACATCTCTCGAAACCCTAGATTCCGAAGCAGATCTTCGTAGAGCATGATTCCCGGCGATTTGTGGATCATTTTGATCGGAATACGACACCGATTCGAGTCCCATGAGTCTCGCAATTACACTAGGTGATCGCCGTTGGTTGTCATCTCCACCAACAACCGTCGAATCACCAACATGTTTATGTGATTGATTCCCTAATTCTCGAGAAAACTCATGCGACTCACCGGAACTCACCGTCGCCGGCGATGCACCGACGTTCTGCAACAAACAGTAGTACATCTTCATCAAATCATTCTGTAATTAGTTAATTACTCTATACAGTTACAGTTTCTGATTATTTCTACATCAATAAACGTCAATTGTGAACAGAAACGAAGAACTTACGGTGGAAGGAGGGAGGCGTTTGGTGGTGAGGATTCGTTTTCCGGCGAAAATCTGTTGGCGATGGAAGATGTGAAGGAAAGTAGGCATGCAACCAATCTGCTTCGCCGTTGGTTTCTCCTCATTGTGTGCTTGAACTAATTTCGCCATTGTTTCCGACGAACTCCGATCGCAGTCAGGTAATATCTCTCAGACACTTTCATGCGCTATCTTTACTGTCTAATGACTAGAATTGACCCTTGTCAGTTTTTACTCTCACAGTTTTTATACTTTTATCCACACCTTTGTTTGCCACTTCAGAGGGTGAACTAATCGGTGGTTATTTTTAAAGGGACGGTTGTAATAATTGGATGTCTTGCTTTAACATTAAAATTTAAAAATTTCTAAACTGCAAATGTAGTAAAACTATGTGTAGTGCTTGCATATAGAAAAAATTTAACTAAAGCCCATTTGAAATAATTGTAATGTTTTTTGTTAAACTTAATCACGTTTGTTAAGCGCTTGACGATGAATTATTTTAGAGCCTCCTTTAAACTAGAAGTAGTGGATTAACACCAAATAGTTTCCATATCATCATTTTGAGGCTCCCATTTTTTATCTACTAAGTGTAAAATAAGAGCCGCGCTAAAAAGAACTAAACTAATTGATTGTTAGACCATCTCCAAAAAAGGTGAAAAAATATGTGCCCATGTTGCACTTTCGTCTCTCAAGTTTTGTTTTTCTCACATACATTGTTTCTTCTTTAAATATAGCTAACACAGTCTCTTTTCTCTATTTTCCATTCGTACTCACATCAATTCTTTTTTCTGTTTCCATTCGTACGTTTAAAAAGAACACAGTCTCTTTTATCTCTTTTTTATTCGTACTCACATCAATTCTTTTTCATGTTCTTGAAAAAGAACTACTAGACCCTGTCTCTTCTTTCATCTTTTCTTAACAACAAATCTATCTTTCCCCTACTCTTGTATTACATCAATGCATAAGTTTGAACTCGGAGCCTTACTTTAAAAGACAAAGCCTTTATCAAATAAGTTAATCCCATATTTCCATTATATTCTCTCTCCTCTAAAAACACCTAAAAATACTTTTGTGGATGTTCTTAGGAGTTCGTTTTTAGTAGATCTGTCGTATACTTGTCATTTATTTCATTATTCCAATTAATAGCATTAAATTTATCGAGACTTTCTATTTATTTACATTAAGAAAAGAATTATACTACTATTATAAGTGCATGTAAATCCAATTTTAAATTGAAATCTATTGATTAACCGGGAGAGATAAAAAAGAGTGAAATTGTTGGTTATAAAGTTTCTTCTACGTTTTGACCTACTTCTTCAGGTTCCAGCGTATTAGAACAAAGCGTTGGCCTCCCCACAAGGAGGGTGTGCTTTGTGATCAAGTTCCAGTGTGAGGGTAAGCATATGATGTATCAGTATATATGGTTTGGTGGAAGTAAATGCATGGGAATTAAATGCTTACCAACCACATTAAGGTATCTATAGGTGTGGTTGATCAACAACATTAATCTAATTCTATTATACTCTAACTGCTTCACACCTTAAGTAAGGTTTGAATCCACACCATTTGAATAAGGACACACTTTTGCTACTAGACCACTCTTTACAATACAAATACTAGTCTAATACGAGATCATCAGGTCGTCTAGCCCACAGATGCTCGACCAATTCATGATGAAGATTTCGTGTATTTGTCGGTTCTTGATAAATGCTATGTTTTGGAGTCTTTGTTGATCAGTGATTGTCGATTGTAGTGGGGGATCGTCTTCTTGGTAGTTTTGACAAATACTCTTACCCTCGTCTTTTAAAATCGTGTTATGTAGAATAAGATAAGTATAGACTATGGGCATTATCTCTTCTCTTGTCCAAAACCGTATCGAGCTTGCAATCAAATGAAAGCGTTTTTTTAGAACTCCAAACGCTCTTTCAATACTTTTTCTTGCCGATTCTTGCTTCTTCGTAAAGTACTTTCGTTTGTCTTCAAGTGGAAGCGTAAAAGCTTGAATTAGCGTCACACAGTCGTTGTAAATTCCAACAACTAGGTAGTGCCCGTATTTGAATGTTCTCCATTGGCACAAAAAGATTGAGGGTTCAATGCCACCACACACCAACGGTCACAAGCAGATGCTACCATCCCCACGCTTCGCGATCACTCTCCTGTTCGCGTCATCGTGTTGTAGTGTATGCGACCAAGGTGACAAGTCACCTGACTTAGTGTCCCGGTTTGCGCCCTCGACTAACAGGTGGCCTTAGGATTATGAAGTTTGGTAATTTGCAATTGGACATGCTTCCAAGTTCCGAGGCTTATAACAATTGCATATCTTTTTGTGCCTTTTGTCCCCTTTCCCCCATCACATTAGAAGCTGTTTTAGGCTTTTTGTTTCTGAAACATTTGTCAAATTAGCATATCCCTGAAAATTGGGTAAGGTGGGTATGTAGTTATTTATTATTTTTAAATTTTTAAATATATAATTAACTTCTTTTCGTTTGAGATTATAAATATACCCAACATAGTATCATGTGCATTATACATGTTTAATAAATAAAATATTATATAATTTGTAATACATATTTAGAAATTATAAAATGATATTTTTAGATAGTTAGTATTTCAAGTGAAAAAAATATTATTTTAAACTTTTGTTTTATAAGAGTGTGACAACTTAAAAGAAGGATATGAAACAAATAAAAGTGATAGATTGGTATGTTTAAACAACCTATAGCTAAACAAAAATTTGGCATGCGCAAAAGTCACCTCATCCTTTTAACATGTGCTAATAAAATCCATTTTTTATGCTAAAAGACGAAATTGATTAGATATATTAGATATCAACATCATTAGATTAGATGCATAAGATGTCAGTGTATGGGTCTAGAGCATCTCCAATAGATGCACTTGTGGACGAAGTCATGTTGACGTTGTTAGGAGAAACAGCATGATGCACCTGCTCTCTCATAAAGGCACCTGAAGTATAACCACGCGGAAAGCATTGTCGTGAACCACACCAGGCATGGCATTTCTCATGTGAAAGTCATGCCACTTCACCCTCACGATTGAAGAATACACCATATAGCTTAATGTAAACACTACGAATGAACCATTGAATATGAGTATATTCATCTCTAATCATGATCTACAACTACATATACATCTTTATGTGTTTTGAATGTTAACCTAGGACTGCACCCTATTACTAATAGGTATACATAACTATACAAAATAAAAGTTGTTGAACATTTATGGGCTATTTATAATGACTTGAAACTTAAAAGTCAAATAATGTGAAGCCAACGAACCAAACTAAAACTTCACTTCTATGTTTGTCGCTACAAGAGACTTACACTAATAAAAAGCGCAAACCCCGATGCTACAAAGCTCCTACATGTTTGAAGAGGTTCAGTAGTGATGTGTCGTTTCTCACTACCCGAGCTAAGAGTGAGACTGTAAACACCATGAACAACCCATTAGGATACCCATAGGACTGAGGCCCTGAGAACACTGCAATGTTTTAGTCAGTTACATGTGAAGAAGATAAACACTCACAAGAAACAGTCGGTAAGAACATATTCGAAAAAGAACACGAGTGTGGGTGATAAATCACACTGTAAAAACAAGATTCTCCTAGTTTTAAGTTAAAGATCCAACTAGATCATCACAAACAAGAAGTTAAAACAGAAACATGACTGTCAATCAAAAGTAGAAGAAGACAACATGATTAAAAACCATAGATGGTTTAAGGACTAATATCTCCATAAGAAACCAGACCCCTTTGACCACCAGGTGAACCTGAGTTTGACCTCGATCGGGACCTGCTTTGAGCCATAGATTTCCCATTCTTAGGGTGCCTAGACGGTGACCTGGAGGAAGACCTTCTAGGTGAACTCACCCTCGGTCCAAGACGAGATTTCAATTTGTCACTAATATTCTGTCGTCTTTCAATCGGGCTTCGGCTGCGTGCAGGACTTTGGCCTGAAGACCCATTTCTGTTGCGAGTAATGCTCCTGCTACGACTCCTTCGCCTGAATCTGCAAAAGGACAAAGTCGATAATTCCCTCTATTCACATTCAGTTATGGAACTCTTCACTTTTGTTAATATTTAAAAACATTCAATGTCCTCAAAAGTAGTTGGACTATTTTTCATCTCTTTCATCTCTTTAACAGGTCAAATCAGTTAATTTGCTATTATGATAACATAGTTAATGTTATCATATTTAACACATTAATAACTCATGAAATTCAAAAAAGGGGATTAGAAACTGTTTGTGAAATCAGTTCGACCGGCACGTCTTATTTCACTTACGCTCAAAAACACATATTTTGACATGTAACCTCCCATAGTCCCATTTCATTTGGATTTCAATAGTCAATGGGCTGTGAACATTACATCAAGATAATTTCCTACGTTACATGAAAATAACCAATTTATTAAGTTATACAATAAGCTCTATGGGTTTGAAAAGATATGCCAAGAGAATAGCCCTTCCAAACTTGATAAGTGAATAATGTTTACATATTAAGCGTGGAACTGGACTCTAAATATTGAGAATAGTGGAGTATATCTAGAGAATATAGTTTGTTTATAGAGAACTATTATTTCTGAGCAGGAGGTGTAAATGACTTTTTATATGAACATATCATATAAACCCTATTAAGATGTTGAATATGCATCAATGTGAGCGGGTAGGGGATGTGAACAACTGGTTTTGCTTGAAACGGAGACATTTCTAAAGTGCAAGTTGTAACAGACGAATTTGGTTGACCTCCAAAAGCATCTTTTCACCATTTCTTTTAATTTTTTTTATAAATAATTCATAAGTAAACTATGATTATAGAAACAATGTTGTAAAAATAACAATTTGAATTTATGACTAAAAAAACTTCTAATAGGTTTTGTGCGTTGAAGATACTTGGGAAACTTCAACCATTTGGCCACTTATACTTTTAGCATAAATGCAAACAAGAATCAACATTGTTCATATTTAAAAGAGTAATTCTGCAAAAATTATAACTCGAAAGTGAATGAGAGGCGCATCATGTACACAATAGCAAAATATGCCAAAATGAAGTAAAGAATAAAGATCACAAGTAGTTTTACACACTTGTGTAGTTGTGTGTATGAGAGAGTGTGAGAGACAGAGAGAGAGAGAAAGAACCTGGTAGGGCTCCTGCCTCTTGGCGGACTTCTGTTTCGTGGTGGTGGGGAGCGATCAGAATATCTTCTATAGTTTGGATATCTGCTAAAATCAAGTTTACTTATCAGAAAATAAAATTTTGTTTTTGTGAACATACAATACCAACATATAGATGGAAAATAGGCAGGGAGGAAGGATTGTGCAATGGGTCAAAGCTGATTCAGGCAAACGTAGTAATTTTGAATGCAGGTTATACTGGTTGGGTGGCCCGCCAACACATTTTATCCATTTGTCTTGTTTTTTAAGCAGATGTGCGTTTAAATATATGGCCACAAAAACCAGATCATCACAAATCTAACTTATACCTTTTCTAATAATGGCTAAATAGGAATACAACTTCAGATGAATTTTAAGCCATTTGACCCATTTCAGTCATCTTCTTTTCAGTTAAGACTAAATGTCAGAAAAACTATTTGGCTTTTGCTAAACTTGGGCATAATTCTGTGCAGAAGTTTTCCAGAGTTTAAAAGCTCAAACGAAAGATTTTACAGACTTATTCACCAATTACGTCTTTTTTTGCATGATCACGTCCCTGAACTTTATATAAACGACCCTTTTATTGAGCTTTTCTACCTTTAGGGACTGAACATGCAAAAAATTAACTCCGTAGGCTTTTTCGAACAATTTCCCTTTTTTTTAATCTATTAAGCCAAACCTATTTGACAAGTTACAAAAATATGACTGAAACTGACCGTTGAGGTGTGTGTGTCTGTAGACACACGCATATACAGCATGTAGTACAATTATATTAATGTTGATTACCTATCATGATACCTTCCTCGAGCATAACCAAACTGGTGAGACCTACGTGGGGACCGCTCAGGGCTGGGTGTACGATATCTTCGTGCAAAAGAATACTCCTTAGTGAAACCACGCCCTTTTCTAATTCGTTTTGGAGTGCCATTTGGAGATCGGCTTCTTGATAAATTTCTTGTCTTTACTTCACCGATACTTTTAGGTGGAGATTTAGTATCTTTGGGAAGACTTGGGCTCCGTGTAACCCTATTTGAGATTGGGCTTGCACTTCTTTTAGATCGGCTCCTTACAGCACTTCGGTCATCCCTTAGGAAAAAAAAATAACAAAAAACATCATGCACATAAAAAGACAATATTGAGCACAACATATGTGAGAAGTAATAGAGGGGTTAAATCAAAACCAAGAGAGTATTTTGGATGTTCGATATGAAATTGATTCATGCAATAATCAATTTATAGCTTTGGACTTGAATAAAGTAGTTTTCGTTGATATTATCTGAGAATTATATGTTAAATCATCAGTTTCCTCCCTCCCGCCAAAAAGAAAGAAAAAAGGATAACAGATTGTTTAAGGAGAAACTGAAACTACTAATTCACTCCTCTTAACCTCTTATTTGACCTGTTTTAAAAGCATTTTGTTTACATTTTTCATTGTTAATATAGTGAAAAATAAAAATCATAACTTCTTAAAAGACTTATTGATAAATATTTATATGATAAACAATATAATAGATGGTTGAAACTCTATATCAATACTTTTAGTTTATAACTTAATAATATAAAGGAATGTCCTCTTAGTCACTTTATTAATCAAATTACAAGTTAGTTAATGTTATGAGTTGTGAAACAACTAATAATCCAGTAATTAGTAATTAAACAAAGCATATCCGAACAATGTTTCCTACAACTTGTTCTATTACGGTATTACCTATTATTATTATAATTTTAATATCACATAACTACTTTCAAAAAGCATATTCAAACACCCCTGAAATACATCATTGTAGGAAAATATAAGCAAACCTGGATTTGCTCGAGTCATCTGAATGCTGATGTGGATTTCTAGCAGGCTTTTCTGATTTAACTTCCATAACACCGCCGTTTGTTACACGCACGTTGTCCTTCATTGTAGCCTCTACCTTTTCTTCTGATGATTCATATTTCTTTGAATCATTATCCTTTTGCAGCTTTGCTTCAGATTCTTCTTTCCTGACTATATATGTAACACCCACCATTAAATCAGTACTACAACTAATTAATAGGATTACCAAATGGCTCGCTACATGGCAATGAGATTAATAATAACTATTAAGAAAGAAATATAATGGGGACACCTGAAGTACTTGGAGGTTTATTTTTAGCCTTCACAACACGCCGGCGATTTGCTTTCCCATCATCAGAGCTGCTACTGCTAGTACTCCCGCTCTCTGATTCACTTGAACTCTCTGAGCTCCTAAGTATGTCAAAGTCTATAAGTTAGAAAGATGACGCACCCGGAGGCAGTATAGGAAGCCATTATGTGATTTATTTATTTTTTTAAAGATTCAGATAATCATAATCAGGTTTAATAAGATGGGATCTAGGAAATAGTGTTTGGATGTCTTTTTCTTGTTTGGAACTGTAAAAAATCAGATAATCAATTGTGTGCTCGGAAAATTCTACGCAAAGAAGAGGGGGGGGGGGGATACCAATATTAAAATAGAATTAAAAGTCTTGTATTAGGTAACAGAGAAGGACAATTACAAAAAACATATATTTTACTCTTTTGTAATCAGTTTCTGTTGCAGGCAGTATTAAACTGACTATTTGACCCTCAAATAATCGCAATCGTAATCTGTCTGCCCAAACACTAGGTGGGTGTTTGGGATGGCTTATTAAACTGCTCATCTGCTTAGTGATTTTGAAATAAGCAATCTGGAATAAGCAACTTCAAACTGCTTATTTCAAAAAGCTTATTTCACTTGTAGATAAGCAGTTTAGATGACCAATCCCAAAAACTCTAGCCACAATTAATTATTGAATCCAAACTCAGTAAGCACATATATTGAATCCAAACTCAATAAGCACATACAGAGTCATAATACGCAATCGCAAACACACCCAAAAAACTTATTATTGCAAGACAACTCTCAGGTGATGTTTTATTTGTAGTTAGAAATGGAAATAAGAATCAACTTCTAAATCCACCTCCTTCGATAGGTAATGAAAATGCCTTATATCAAGGCCATACCCTCAAACTAAACGTATCCTTTCCTTCTTCCCATTCTCATTACCGGATTCTCAGACCATCAGGTCAAACACGCCCTTAATAATTGAATATTCAATTATTCAATCACCCCTCGGAATTGTATGATAAACAAAAAAAATAAGATTAAAGTTACATATCAAAAGCATACCATCTTGACTTCCGCTTTGACCTTCTGGCAGCCAAACCTCTCCGTTTGTTTTTCTTCTGTTTGCCATTTCTCTTTTTTGACCTCTTCTTACGACGTCTACCGTCACTAGAACTTGAAGAGTCTGAATCAGATGAGTAAGAATCACTCTCTGAAGAATAAGAATCTGAATCTGAATCTGAACCAGAGCTGGATGATTCAGATGATGAGTACTTCCTTCGTTTCTTCCTTTTATCACCGATAGTTGATCCACGACGTTTTTTTACTCGCTCATCAGAACTCTCAACAGAAGATATAGCTTTCTTCCCAGTTTTTCTCTTTTTACCTAAAAATAGTGATCCAAATGGGTCGGTAAAGGGTCAGAATGGTACATTTGGGTTGTGACGCATACACTTTTTGTTATTTTCTTTAGCTTTTATATAAACAATAATGTGTTAAACTTGATTACAGATATTATATTACTGCACTAATAATCTAATCATTTACATGAATCAGTTTGGGTGGTTATACTAATTAAAAATAAAATACCTTTATCAGACTCCACATTTTTCTTTGTATCTTCAGAAATTTCCCCACAATCTGTAATCTTTACCAGCGAAGAAGGTTTTCCATCAGGTGTTCCCAACTGCTCAATCTTTTTAACAGTTTCCATTCCTTTTATTACCTTCCCAAAAACAACATGTTTCCTGCCATATAACCGATTGAACAAGTGTTAGTAACAATGATTAGTTACACAAGTGCTAAGAAAAATGACTTCTAATTTCAGTTCATTTCAAGTCCTCAAAGCAGACTAATTATTTTATGGTAAATTGCATTTAAAAATTACTTGTTTTCAGCAAATTTCTTCTTGTAACAATGTACGTTAAAAATCAATGTTTAAATGCATATACCATAAATATATAATCAAATAACTGAATCCCATATATCATTGTAATGTTGATTCTAAAATACGTTCCTAAACAAAGAAACTGACTTAAAAATTTGGAATACATCTATTTAATGTGCAATTTGCCCTAGTTATAGTAATATGTACATAAATAAACATCAGTCAGACATAAACAATTACCCATCAAGATGGGGTTGACGCTTGAAGATTATAAAGAACTGAGATCCATTTGTATTTGGGCCGCCGTTTGCCATAGATAGCATACCAGGCACACTATGATCCAGTTTAAAGTTCTCGTCTACAAAAACAAATGAAGGTATCAGTTAACATTTATAATAGGTAATACTTAAACAATCATAAATCTTAAAATTAAAAAATAAAACAAGCGTTTTTATAGTGTACCTGCAAACTTTCCTCCATAGATGCTTTCACCACCAGTGCCTGCAAACCATCAGAAGATCACACCTTACAAATCTGGCATGCGGGTGAAAGCTTAAAAAAAGGCTTCTTCGTTATCAAAACCAAGATTTGGATAAAATGCATACCATTTTGTTTTGAGAAATCACCTCCCTGCAACAATGAGAAAAGTTATTTAACAGGTTTTACATAAACATATGTAAGATCTAAGGGTGTAAATAAGCCACACTGCTAATGACTTAATGAGCTACTCGAGATTGGCTAGCTAAAAGCTTGAACTAAGCAAGACTCTAGCCTAAATTAAAGCTCCCTTATTAATCTGAACTTCATACATTGAGCTTGATTACGCTTGAGAGGCTCAATGAGCCTATTACTTATGTGAATATAGTATTTATATACTACATAGTTACACAATAAATAGTATTATAATATTAATTATGATAGAAAAAAAAAAAAAAAAAAAAAAAAAAAAAAAACTAAGTGTATACTATGTTATATGAATAGTTAGAAAAAATAAACTAGCCAAGCTCAAGCTAGTAAAAAATCTCACTATCTGAGCTCGCCACCTAGGAAAATGCCAACCTCAATTAACTTATTAAAAAGAGGTCCAATATCCAAAAGAACTATTGCAATTTACTTCCGAAAGTAATCATAGGCTATGACTGTGCAGTCATGAAAACCTTAGTTGCTATTTGATTGAGATAAACAGATGAACATACTTGAGCCATGAAGCCTTTAATGATCCGATGGAATACAATTCCTTTGTAGTGCAATGGTTTTCCAGTAGTACTTCCAATTCCCTTTTCCCCTACACATATGATAATATAATTACAATGCAAAATGTACATCCTTTTAATATTTTACAATTATTAAAGCCCTGTAGCCAACACACACCCGTGCAAAGTGCTCGAAAGTTCTCAGCTGTCTTAGGCACAACATCAGCAAAAAGCTGCAAATTTCAGACCATTAGTTTACATTAACATCTCAAATCTATAATGCAAATTGAAGAATCAAGCATACCGCTATTCAATTGTTCATGATGCTTAAATACATGTACAATAACCAGAATAAACCAACATATATCACCCGAATAACTTCTTTGATACAACATACTGTCATACTGACCTCGATTACTATTCTTTCAGCAGGACTTCCATCCATGGATATATCCAAGAACACACAAGGGTTTTTCTTCTTACTCATTTCTTCACAATGCAGATCCTCAACCTACAATTAGCATTATAATATAGCTCATTTACAAAAAACATGAGATTAAAGCTACACAAATGCACAAGTTTCCACTATGCAATTGCAAAATCTACTATGTAACAAGAAAACGCCTTAGAAAAACAATAAAACCCTAAACCCTAGCAGTCGCGTGTTCCGAACAATGCATCTCAACCATTTCCGATATGTCTTGTGCGTTAAAACTCGATTCAAGAAGCAAATTTCATAAACAATTTACAAAATCAAAACCAGAAAACGAAAGATCCGATCGGTTAATTAGCAGTTTGAACTGAAATTCGCTATGGCGAATGCGTCGATTGAGATTGAACGCTATATAATGACTGAACAGTTTTTAAGTAAATAGAGGAAAACACCGGAGAAACGTGATGAAGTATAAGAGAGAGAATACACCCACAGGCGGACGGCGGCGGAGTGGACGACGGTGACGATGAGAGGGATTCTTGGTGTTTTTACCCTTTTTCTTTTCGCCTTCGTTAGCTTGTTTGTATTTCACCACAAAAATACAAAATCACAATTTTGAAATTTATTAGGTCACTAGGAGTACAGTGGAAAAGGTTATTAAGAGCGAGGTTGTATCGGGGGAATCTGGTGAAAGAAAAAACATCAAGGATCGATAAATTTTCATCGATTCTCCAATTTAACAAAGCAAAAATCAAGGGGTATCCGGAGAATTTGACTCGAGAAAACCTAGGAGCATTACACCCTCGTTTTTGGGGAAAACAAAAAAAATTCAGAAGTCGGGGGGAATTCGTCACCTTAGTTGCAAACACATTAATTCCACTTATAGCAATTAGTGGCTTTTAGTTAGCTAAACAAATATTGTGTTGTTAAAAATAATGGGTTTATGGTTTGATTTTGTTAGTTTTATGAGAATTTTGGATCGAATCGTGAATTCTGTTTGAGGAAAAGACGCACTAAACTGGTGGACTTTAACAGTTTAAAGGTTTGTTTTTTGTTGGGCTAGATAGTTTTAAACCAAACAAACAATATGTGGTAGATCTGCACATTTAATCTAAGCTACAGTTAAACTCGTCAAACCAACCTGAACCAAACCAACAACTCATTGAGAGGATGCAACTCAAAGCACGTTTATGTATATTTAGGTGGTGCACACTTCCCCTAACCGTATGTAACATCCTAATATAAAAATATACATATTAGTTATTTAACTTATTTTGTATATATTAAAGTGTGAATATTGGTTATCTAATATTAAAAAGATTATGAAGCTAATATTGAAAATCATACACTTTTGTGCCTTCATGGCTACGGCGATGTCTAAAAATGTGTAAATGTGCACAAGTTGTTGAATTTGAGACGTGTGTGGTGCCTATATTGCTTAAGTTGATTTTTATTATGCAATGCATAGAAATAAATATGTGTGTATTGTGTCTATGAAATGGGAGTATAAATCAAATATTCAGCGGGATGTGTGAACCACAACTTAAAGAAAAAGGATTTAGGGGTCGTAATCTAGTGATTCGGACAAATGAAAGTAACATAAGGTTGTGTGAACCACCAACTATCCAACGTGATAGTCTTATTAATAAGTGTCGTCAATTGTTTTGAGATGAAATTTCTAACCATGTAACGATCAACTCTTATATTATTATAATTGAACATTTCATTGAAGTGTCTTGGATCCAAGTAGGTGTGATCATATGTATTGATATGCTAAACTTGATAAATTATATATTTTTGTTGCACACTTACTTAACTTTCATTATGATATAATATACTTGTTGCAAGCACTCGTGCGACTGTGTGGTTTATCCTAAAGTCTATTAATTATTTTGCCTGCTATAAGTAGTGAAAGGTGTAATACTATATCCTTTGTGTGAATTAGAACCAAAGTTGAGTAGAACCTACGATAGTACGATCCATTAATGTCCTCATTGCTTAAAAGATATCCTAAATAATATACAAAAAAAAATATAGTTGAAAAGTAAACAATCATTAAATTTGATTTAACATGATATGAAAATTCATGATCCATCACGCTTTAACAATATTGACTTTCTTGTTTCAAAACCTTTTCATTTTACAATCTATTATTGCCGACATTTCTAAACTACAACCGATACTAGTTAAAGTAGAATAGAACCAACCCTTTAACCTTCTCGTTGCAACAGTTGTATTGATCCATAATTCTATCGATGTTTGAACTTTGAGGGTTAAAATGTTTCAATGTGACAAAAAAGAACATTGTCGGTCTCATCACGAGGGCTGGACCATATGATCAAGATTGATGTGAAAGCTAGTTAGTGTACTTATAAATTGAGTAGCATAATGTTAAATGTTGTGGAGGGAATGAATACCTTCCTCCCTAAGGAATGATGTCGGGATAAAAGTATGATTATTGTCTCATTATACTTCCTTGTTAAATGCGTGAACTATAGTGATCCGTGTTATCCCCTCACGTCATGCTTATTAGGTGGTCAATTTAGTTCATGATAAGATTTGCTATACAATGCCAAAGCGGAAGCAAGGGGCTTCAGGCCCCCAAAATGTTAGGGCCCCCAATTTATAGAAAAGTTTTATTAGTTTTGTATTGGGCTTTTAGCCAATTTAATTGGAGAGGTTAAAGATAAAAGTCCAGAACCAAAATGTTAGTATTTGATTGTATTATGCAAATTTATGTGTTTTTATAATAAAAATTAGGGTTATTGGATTTTAATAATCACAATTTTTATTTATTGACCTGGATTAATCACAACTCATGAAATGTTTACAAACATTCCCAATTTTAAGCTTATTTTCCATCAACGATCCTTTACTAACTGAGATTTAACACTGTTAGTTTTTTGATGACGTGGACTATATATATGGCCAAAATACTAAGCAGAAAGATGAAATCAACCATCTGAAACTTTTGCACCCTAAAACCCGTCAGTCTTTAGTTTCTAATCTAAACCACTTATCTCATTCAAGGTATATTTTAGATGACGTTAGAGGCTAGACACCGAAAAACGAACTTGATAGAGACTGGGTGATGGCGTAGTTGAAAATTGGCTCAATGTTGGTCCCATTTCATCAAAAGAACTAACGGATGTTAACTCTCAGTTAGTAAGAGATTGTTGGAGGAAAATAAATTCAAAGTTGGAAGTGTATATAAATATTTCCTGAGTTGAGATTAATCCCGACCAATAAATGAAACTTAGGATTATTAAAATCCAATAACCCTAAAAATCAAGCTGATTCTTAGTATTTGAATTTTTAATAGTTGAACTTGAATTAGAGAATTTTGTGTTTGTTTAGTTACACTTGGTAAATTATGCTTGATTGCAACTCACTTGTTTAGTTGTTTTAGTGAATTAGTGCATGTTTAGTGTTAGGAAAGGTTCTGTTTTTCTGGTTCGCTTAGGGCCACTAAAACCATTAAGACGGCCCTGACCATGTGACATGCGAACATGCCACAAGCTCTATGGTTTCAAAGGACAATTAGGAGCTGTTTGATTTTTCCAAAAAAGTCTTCCTAACCACTTTTGTCTGCGCCGCGCAGATCGCGGGCAGACGTTGGGTTGCGCAGATTTTTTGTTTTTCTGAAGAGGTTTTATTAAAAAAGGTCTGCAGGACCTATTTTTGAAACAGACTTGGACACAAGTCTTCTCACCTCTTCTTGAAAAAAAAAACCCCTTACAACACAAAAAACCTACATCCCTCTCCACCTTCCTAACGACTTCCCCCATCCACCTTGAACCCGTCAGCCGCTCCTCTACCACCGCCATCGTCGCGCCACCGTCCAGTCGCGCCACCCCTTCCCGTCCCTCGCGCCACCCCTTCCCGTCCCTCGCGCCACCGTCGCCGCCACCTCTTCCTCTAATTTCATCGGGTTTTGTTCTTTGAAGTATTTGATTTTTTTGTAATTTTGGTTACTTTTGTGGTTTTCTTTTGTTTGATATTTGATTTGGGTGATTTAGGTTGAATGATTTCTTGTAAACTAGTTATGTTGGTTTGTGATTTAGGTTTTTGTTTTGGTTAGGTTTTTGTTTTGGTTTTGTCTGCAGAAGTTAAAAATAAACAGTCTTCTTCTTGTAAACTGCAGAGGTTTTGTCCACCTCTTCTGTTACAGATGTTTGCAGATGTGGTTCGCAGACTGCAGACATTTTAACTCTGCAAAAACAAACACCACCTTAGTGTTTTTTTGTCTTTATTATATTTTATCTTCCAAACTTAATTCTTTCGCAAAATTAACCCTCTGATATGTTATTTTATTATTATTAGCTAGAAGCTTCCAATTAAAGTAGTTTTTGGACAACTAGTTTAAATTATATTTCACTACCTATTTACAAATATTTAATGATAACAGACATATTTCCGGATTAGTGGCTACTTACTAATTTATTATTATTGACTGAATTTCAAAACTCTGACCAGAATAAAGTCTATTATAAACCTTTGCAATAAATATTGTAACAACTTGTACATTAAGCATTAATGGTTGTAAGCTTATATTGGGGGTATACCATGATTCGTTCAATGCTTTGATCAAGTGTTTATCTAAACACTGCCATCTGTGTGTTACACAAGTGGCATGTAACAATTAACATGTCCATTTCATGGGCCTTTGATATTTTTTTAAATTGCTACTTTGGATATATTCTACTCAGATATTAGTGTTGTAGTTTTATATTAGCATAATTGTTGGTTAAACTAACAATAATAATTTCATTAGCATAATCAATGGAACTCTTACCACTTCCACAGTTGACCACTCAAATGACCATTGACTAAGTAAGTTTGTGAGATCGAGTAGTTCAATACACATATTTTAATGATAATATATCATGTTATAATACGATAAAGATAAACTGCTGTGTTTATTATAAAATATGCATTTTATGTGTGTTTAATACGTGTTGTTTTTTATAGGACAATACTATTACTTTGTATTATTTCTTGTATGATTAAAACTAATCTTATACCCTTGTGTTGTGACACAAATGCTTGTTTTGGTGGAAAAAAAGGACGGTGATGTTTGATTTTGAAAATGAACGACGGGGGTGTTTGATTTTGAAAATGAATCGATTTAAACATTGAAACTCTGTATGAAAAGAAACTAAAAATCATTATTTTACAAAGATATTAAACCAATAATCGTTATGTCATAACGTTTATTAAAGTTTAGTGGTAGAAATAGAAATTAATTTTAAAAAAATAAGTTGGTTGAATTATAGGGGGCATAAGTGTAAGTTGTTAAATGAAATAATAAAGTTTATTAAAGTGTAGGGGTGTAAATATAAAAATAATATTAAAAGACAATAATGTAAAACGAGCATTACATACTTTTAACTTCGCATAAATACTTTGGACTTTAATAAATGGTATGATAATTAGGTTATATGAGAAGGGTAACTTTTGACATAAACTTTATCAGCATTAGCTTAGTTACTATTGACGATCAAATTATCATTGATGAGTTGCAACCATTATTCATGGTTGCTAATTAATGTTGATTGGTTGTATTGATTAGCTTAGTTACTAATGTGAGATCATGTTGCCATTAAAGACTATGTTGTTAGTGATTATCAGTTTCAACTGATCTCAGTTATCACTTGGACCCCACTAGGGGCTCGTCCTTAGAACCCGCCAAGGGGTAGTCCCGTCTTTGAGCCCCTATGGCTTAGAGGCTCCATCTTCTACAACTAGAATGTTTCAAAACATCATAAATCATTATAGTCTCAAATAGATATCTACTCTACATTTTCAAATTTTCAAAATTTTAATTATAATTTATTTTTTTTCTCGAGTAATTTCTGCTAAACTAAAATGATGTTAATGACACTAAAATAACAAACTAGTCATTACGACGGTACCCTACTAACTAATAATATAAAATAACACACAATTTACATCGGATATATGAACTTTATAAAGATTAATTTTGAATTTTGGTCCACATTAAAATTCATTTTAGAACTGTTATTAAGGATGTGCTATTTTATTTTATTGATTGCATTTAACTAATTTATAGAATTTATTTTATTGATTACATCTAACTAATTTATTGATTTGGTCGAATTTTTCAAAGATTTATTTTGACTTGGCCAAACTTCACTCTTTGCTATTTATGTTAAATTAAATTTTTTTATTTTTTAGATTAAATAGTTATATCCTCAGGGTTTATTTGATTTCTGAAATCTCACAAAAGTCAAGATCGTCCCAAAAGTTGAAAGATTAAAATGTTGACTCTGACAAGAAAAATATTCGAGTCAACTCTTACAATTTCAAAGGAACGACTTCGTTTGCATCTTAATTTATTGAACGTAGAATTCTCTTTTGGACATTTATGAGCTTTCACCCATTTTCTACGGCATTTTTGGGTATTTATTCGACCAAATTTTCATTAGTTTGTTGTAAAAACCTCTTGTTTCTCTCACTGTTAACCTCCTATAATCGCTGTATAAAGCGAGAACATATATACAAGTCGTTGAAGATGGCCGAGAAATTGACAGATGATCAGATTAATGAGTTTCGTCAAGCATTTTCGATGATCGATAAGGATTCAGATGGTATATTTTTCTTTGATTAAAATTTGTTCATTTGAAATTTTTCAATGGTACGTGTACTTTTGTTTGATTATTGTTTTGTTGATGTTAATAGGGTTAATTAGTACGGAGGATCTTATGAGCGTGATTCAAACATTGAATGAACACGCCACAAATGAAGAGGTCCATGAAATGATGAACGAAGTTGATGCTAACGAAGAAGGAACTATTGATTTCCATGAATTTCTCAGTATCATGTCCAAAAGAATGAGAGTAAGTACTCGAAATACTAGTATAAAGAACATATATTAGTCTAATACGTTTAAGTCATATTATGTTGGATACAATGTATGATTTTTTTTATAAAAGAAAAGTTGCCCCAAAAAGTAAAAGTGACACTCCAGTGATCACCCTCTTGTAACGTTTTATAGTCAAACTCAAGAGTGTAGTTATTGTATTTTAAAGTTTTCGTCATTTACAGGATGATGTGAGCGATGAGCTAAAAGAAGCTTTTAAAGTATTTGATCGGGATCAAGATGGTTACATTTCACCTGATGAGGTAATTAATTTTTACAATTCAATCAATTTTAATTCTAATATGGTCTTTTTAACGAGCCTAGAAATACCCTCTCTCCTTTTGTGTCTCACATGCACCAAGGATTTGTATTATAAATGTAACATGTAGTACTATGTCGTATAATGTAAAGGTAAAACACACCAATTGATACTCTTGAATGAAATTCCTTTTAGTAAACCTTTTTGTTAAGGTCGACATCTACATGTATAAAAATGAATATTTATTGCTCATATTTTCTTATGATATGTAGTTGAGAAATGTGATGATAAACTTGGGTGAGCGATTAAAAGACGAGGAGCTGGAACAAATGATACGAGAAGCAGATCTTGATGGAGATGGGGTTATCAGCTATGAAGAGTTCGTTAGAGTTATGGTGAATGCTTCATGAAATAATGATATTATGTTTGATCAACCGTGTTGTGATATACGGATCAAATAAAAATAAAATCTAACTTAATATTTGCAAAACATTCCTTATGGAATAAAATTCCTTTCTTTTTTTGTTTTTTTACCATCAGTTTTCTATATTATGTTGTACGATTCAACTCTAATATAAATGAAGGGTTTTGGGATGATGTGTGATGTGAGAAATCAAGAAAAAACATGAACAAACATAAATATTTTATTTTTTTATTTCTTTTTTTTAGATTCTCTTTATTCCTATAACTTCTTGATTCAATGTGTTGTGTTCAAATATCATTATAAACATAATTTCTTTGTGTAACTGGTAAGAAAGAGGAAAAAATCATTCTGAATTAGACATTATGACGGTAAGGTATCTTTTTTTTATTCAAAAGTTATGAGTTCATATATTGTATATTGTATGTATATGTGATTAATAATAATATATCATAATATTTTCTAAAAAAATGCCTACAAAGTCAATATAATAAAGCGTAACTAACTGTCTAACAGTGGGATTAAACATTACAAATATTTTTATATTAAAAATACAATGAGATAAACGAATTAGAGGATTGTCGGCATTATTTATTATATACATTTTGAAAATTTCAACTCAATCAACCCGTTCCAAGTTTAACGACAATTTTTTTAATAATATGATCTAAGAAATAGAAACAAATTATAAGGATGAATGTTAAGTGAAGGTGTGAAAATCAGCATGTCAAAACTTAGAGCAAAAATAATAAATATTTTTTATAAGTCTATGCAATAAATTCTTTTAGTAAACATTTCATTTAATGGAATGCACGTGTCGGCTACTTTTGAAATGTTGCAAGATGCATCTACATGATGGTAGACTTTAGTGGTTGTCGTCCTCGTTAAGAAACTTAAAATTCATAAGTCAACAAATTAAAATTAAAAGAAAACTAGCTATATTATCAATATCAATTAGCCAAAGTTAATATTGCAACACTTGTATCAATTACTTCAAAATATGATAGATCGACGGTTATGTGACCATCTTTGTTTTATTTTCTCTTGTTACGTTTGATTATCTTTAATCTATTACGTACAAAAGTATCTAGTTCTTTTTTTAAAATTTTTATTGTACATTGAATGCGCGCGCGCGCATATATATACATATACATTGGCGAATCATAGTTGGGACCGGGGGGGGGGGGGGGGGGGGGGGGCGCTAGCCCCCCTCTTTTTTTCGTCGGTGGTGTTAAACTTTAGTCCGGTAGTGTAAATTTTTGACCCGCTAGTGTAAATTTTTGTATAAAACTCGAGTTCGCCCCCTTTAAAAAAAAACAATTTCTCCCCCGCCCCCCTACAGAAGTGTTCAAGCTCCGCGATTGTATATATATACACACACACACAAATTTGAAATAGGTTTATAGTCGTGCATATCACCTATGATATTAACACTATAACTACTTTAGTACTTTATAACCTACTGTTATTTCTTTAATCGGTAGTATCATTCAATGAAGGATAAAAGAAATTATGTTATATAGAAATTATTCAATTCTGAATATTCTATTAACTAATATTATACATTTTGAATTGGTGGAATAGTTTTAATTTGAGATTGATTGGTTGTGATGGTTTTATCATGTATCACTTGTCATTGAATAAAGTTTTTTTTCTCTTATTTCATTTTTTAAATGCAATTATGGTCCAACAAATAACCAAAACAAAAAAAAAAAAAAAAAAAAAAAACAAAATTACTTGGAGTACAAATTTGCATGCATAAAGTACATGTTTAAAGCATGACAGCCGGCGTGGAGGAGGATGTTTACTATACATAAAACATCTTTTTAATTTAATAAAATGATAACTATAGTTAACACGTGTTATCATCACATTTCACCTTATCAAAATTTTATCGTTTATTTCTCATATTATTATCACATAAATTACTATAAATAAACTAAGAAAAAAATAATTTTTTATCAATATTGTTTCTAAAGAAATAGATATTTATAAAATAAAATTTTTTCTAAAATATCAAACTTTATTAAAATATAAAATATTTTAAAATTGATATTATTAAGTAAATTTTTATAAAAAATAATTAATTAATATTGGAAGTTATAATAAAAAAGTTTTAAAAATTTACATTTTTTTAAATGTTTGTTTCGAAACAAAATTTTTATTTTTTTTGAAAAAAATAAAAAAAGTTTAAAAACAAAAGATTAAAAAATTAATATCATTGTTTTCTTATTTATAGCCCTTATTTATACATAATTTTAATCACATTTTATCTTAGAATATCGTATTATAACTAATAACTTTTTTATATTTATTTTTATTTATTCAACTTGTGTAATACATAAATTTATTAAAACTAGTTTATTCTATATTAATACAATTATCAAACCTAAAATAAGTTATGTGATACAAGTCCTAAAACATGATCTAAGAAAGTTAATATATACCTCTAAAATAGTTTTAATATGACGTTCTCACATTTAAATAAACTTACTCTTTAAACCCCATAGTTTTTCATATATATTTTTAATTCCTTTTTTACACAACCATATCGTGACAAAGTGTCTGACTTGTAATATTTTCTTTTTTTTTCCTCTCTAATAACTTTTAGAGTATGATTTTATAATGAGTTGTTTTGTAAGTTTCACTCTATATTCAATTGTATGCGATAATGTGTAAGTCATCGAATCATAGAATGATAGATCGTCAAACTTTCTTATTATTATTATTATTTTTAATTTTTTCACTTTTAGTTGTTTTTTTCTTTACTAAACATATATCAAGTGCTATCAGTGGCGTTCAAGTTTTATTTTTCTTACCTTAAAGGTACGAGTTCGTTGCAACGTTTCGACTTTATTTTTTATTTTTTAATTTACGCTTGCCGCAACGCGGGTTTTTAATACTAGTTACTAACCTTTTATGATTTGATGAATAGTAACTTTCCCATTAAGTTTTAACCACGTGTACCATAGTTTATATACCATTTGTTGCATATTTTCCTCTTATCTTTTAGCTAAATAGAGACTCTTTTTGTGTGATTAATCCGAATCATTTTGTAAATAATTATTTTAATATATAAGCTTCTCGTTGCGGATCATTTTCGGTATCAATTCAGTACACATTTTTTAGTGTTCTCGGGATCCATGCTTATGATACGATACAAGTTTGGTACGGTACCGATATTTTACCGATTTTTATTTTTAAATACCGTACCAGTACTATACCGTATTGGTACCGATCTGTAACGAGCATTTTCGATACCGGTATCAGCACCCAATTTTGGCAATTCTCGGATTGATACTTTCGGTTAGGTACTGTACTAATACCGAGCTCATCGTTATTGCACCAACCAAGACACCAAGTTGAGTTAGATATTATCCGATTCAAGGCCAATGATATTGGGGCTTGGGTCCTTGTTAGGCCCAGACATCTTCTACTTTCTAAAAAGGGCCTATTAGCCCGTTATCGTTTTTCATTGGGTTAAAAAGATGTTATTTATTAAAATATTAAATCTAAGAGTTAACTTTGTAAATTAATAACAGAATTTTAGGATTGTTCTACATTCTAATAAGGTTATTTATAAATATTTTTTTTAATTAGATCACTCCTAATTTTTTTTTTCCAATCAGACCACTCAAGTTTCACGATTGTTCTAGCTAGGTCAATTATTAATTGTAAAATATGTTCAAAATTTTAAAATATTTAAAATTTTAACAATATTTATAAAATATCAAATTATTTAAAAACATCTGTGATTTATTTAAATAGATTAAAGAAAATAGGAGTGATCTAACTGAAACACTCTTAAAAGTTTAGTGAACTAATTGAAACAAATAAAAATATTAGTGATCTAATTAGAACAAATAAAAATATGAGTGCTTAAATTGAACACTTTTAAAACTTACTTGCTACTCTGTGAAATTTTGCTCAAATCTAAATGCATAATTCATTTTTGATTAAATCTAAATGCATGATTAATTGTATATACTTGATTTGCTAGTTTTATAATTAGCTAATAAAAGAAATAATAACAATGATACAAAAATAGTGTATAAAATTTGATGTTTTTAATATGTTACGAAAAAAATGAGAAAATACTGTATGGTATGAATAAGCTGAAAAATAAAATGAAATATGATATGTGCATAAGCTTGGTGTTTGATTTTTTCAGTTTATTGAAACATATCCAACTAGGTATTTATGAAAGTTATGTGAGGACAAATTTATAAATTAGTTAGATTTATATTTATTCATCATCAGGTTTTTAACCATAGGCGAAGCTTCACTAGGGCCGGAGGGAGCCACCGCCCCCCCTGTTTTTTTCGCCAGTAGTGTTAAATTTTAGTCCGATAGTGTAAATTTTTGGCCAGGTAGTATAAATTTTTATATAAATATCAAGTTCGCCCCCCTAAAAAAAATTAATTTCGCCATCGCCCCCCCTACGATATAGTTCAAGCTCCGCCGTTGTTTTTAACAACAACTAGTAAGTAAGCTTCGCTTGTTTTGGCGGAAACACAACCTTGTTAATGAGACATTGACATAAGCCCATACGTTACAATATGGGCGTTATAATATGGCGTCATAATATTCGAATTCTTATTAATAAAAGAAACCATTAAAATTCATTCTGTAGTGCATTTTTTTGTTCCATCCATGTTTTAATATATTTCGCCCTCAAAAAATGTAGGTGCACTTTTTAATGTGTACGGTATGATATGAAAGTTGTACGTTGATAGTGTCTAGAAATTAAAATGCAATGACAGTGGATTGTTTCAATGAATTTGTTGTTAAGTTCAATCTAAAAACCATATTGTGCACAATTATTAAAACGCTTCTTCAAATCCCTCATAGTTGGCTCACTCAATACTTAAAGATTAGTTGACCAAGGGGCAGTTGGGGTACAACATTTGAAGCCTGAGATACAACCACAATACATCAATGAAGTTGGCAATTAGTATTATATTAATTTTTACACGACATTTAATTTCACATAATCTTATACTTGCTAGGTTTTAAAACCACGCAACTTTTGTGGAAGGCGAACACACTACCACTAAAACATTAGGTCATGAGTAATTTGTTACAGATGAAAATTAAAACTCTATTAACTAACTAAAACATATAACATAATTAATTTTCTTAAACAGTCTTGATTTCGTTTTATTATTGGGGTTGTTACATATTTTTCACTATTAAAATTTAACTACGTATATTATCTAAAATAAAAAATTCCATTACATATTTATCAGGTAGCAACTCAAATTTGATAATCTTAGTGGTAGCTACTATTATCATCATGAAAATATAATAGTAGCGACTTGACCTAACACTGATAAATAATTATCAGTAACAAGTTACTACCAATGATAATTGCAAGAAATTATAACCAGTTTTTGGTGGTAATTTGACGCCAACAGTGACCGAGTTGTCGCTTAAAGTTTTTCTCACTAATTTAATTGAATAACCATCAACAATTATAACAATTAGTTGACACATTATATCATGAAAAACTGTGTAGATTTAATTTTACGTTGTGATGGTTTGCCATCGGCATAAAGGTTTTGATTTAATTCAAATCCATTATTTTCATTCTTGTTTTTTTTGAATGATCAGATTGGACTTCTAAAATCCATCTAGAGTTACTGGACCGCTTAACATATATCAAAAAACACATATCCATCAGTATTGACGTCACATGTTTTTGCAGTTTTGCTAAATAAGATAACGTGGGCCCTGGGCTCAGGCCTGCTCCAAGTAAATGACCCAATACTTGTTAACGGTTGTCATATGGGCCTGAAAGTAGATTCACTGGCCAGGTCCAAGTGAATGACCCAATACTAGCTAATGATTGACATTTGGGCCTGAAAACAGTTTTTTCTTTCATGACACAAAATGATAAATCATAATGACTCATGGACTTTGCATTCACATAATTACACATGCACAACTATCTTTAATCTTTATAGTCGCATGCTGTTTATTTTTTTTTATTTTTTTATTTTTAATTTTTTCTTTTTAATATCCTTTTCAACCTCTGTATATGAATTGAATACTTCTACAAAAAGGAAAGATATTTCAACTATTAAAAAGATTCTAAAAAAGTTATAAACCTAATAAAGTGATACTCAAATGTTACTATATTTGCATAAAAGCATCGAAATCATTCGTACGCGTTTCCTTCCATTATATTATTACTAGGATTGGCCAGACCGAGCTTTTTATGTAATTTCCAACACTTTGTTGGGCATTCTCACACGAAACCGATGGGAACTTTCTAAGGTAGCGATACACGCTAATATAAACGAAAGTGTTACGTAATTTTACGGGCCCCAAGTTAGTTATAACTAATTTCATAGAATGATAGGAGTCTTTTCATTGGTTATTTCATAGATACTGCAAGTTTGTGTGTTGTTGAAGCATCTAAAGCTTTTGTGAAAAGCAATATTCTATGCCATGTTTGATGGAAAATTTAAAAATGTTTAAATTTTTTATTGGAAAGTGTATAAGAACCTTAAATGATTAAAGCACACAGAAATAATAATATCAGATACACCTGAAAAATTCTTGTATGGTAACTTTCGAAGCAACATGAAGATAACTAATGAGTTTTTCTACGTTTTTTTTAACAATTCTTAATTCACTTCTATTAATCAATTATATCTGCATCATATAATATTTGAACCCTTGACTTTTTAAATAAACCATATACACCTTACCATCAAGATGCCTTTGGGTTTTTTTTATGTATTTATACTATCTATAAAACATATGAGAGGGGTTTTTTAAGATATCACAAAATTAAGAACAATTACTCTATTTAATGCATACGATACAACAACTTTTGAGTGTAAAATAATACTTATAATACTATTTATAGATTACCCATTATAACTAGTTACATAATAACTTTACACAAACTAACACTTACATAAAAGTTTACATTATCTACCCATAAACAAAAAAAAAAAACTGAATTTGTTTTAAGATTCCAGTTATATCTTTTAATCTATCACGTTTATAAACTTTTTAAGACTACAATTATAACCTGTTTTTTTTAAACGTTTTGGTGTAAACTTTTTGCTAAACCGACCTACATTATAAATTTTATAAGGTACAATAAGTTAATACATAAATATACAAGTACTAGCTTTAGTAAACCCGTGTATTACACGGGTTGAATAAAAAAATATTAAATATAATAATAATATATTAATTATAAATCGATATTCTAAAATAAAATATGATTGAAACTTTCTTATAATAAATAGCAAAAATTTATTTTAAAACAAACGTTTTAAAAAATGTCACACTTAAAATTTTCTTATTATAACTCTCAATTTTAATTATTTTTTTGTTTATAAAAAATTTACTTTTTAAAAACAACAATTACAGAATATATTGTATTTTTAAGAAAGTTTGATGTTCTAAAAAATTTTCTAATTTTAAGAAAAATTATTTCCTTAGAAATAACATTAGTAAAAGATCTATTTTTTAATTTATTAAAAAACTATTTTAATCTAAAAAAACAAATAATATTATTAGTAATTAATATGATTATTAAATAGTAGAGAGAAGCGGAAAAAAATTGGTGAGAATGAATATGAAAAATGTCCCTCCTAAATATTTTTTTATTAGAATAGGAAGATTTATGCAGAACCCATTTATTTAGTGTGTCAAAATTTAGCTTATAAATAACATAATAGACTTTTGTAAAAATACAACAAGAATAACAAAATAACAAAAACACCTGCCGGATGTAAAATACTACCCACCGCATTGCGTCCGCCGCATCATGCAGGAAACCTTGTAGTAGGTGTTACAAGACTCTTCCAATTCCACTTCATAGAAATTACAAGGGTCTTTCAAATCCATTTAATTACATTATTAAATTATAATGACAGTCAAAGAGTCATGTCTTTAGCTTGTTGGATAACCGAACCATCTACACTGAGCCAAATTGATTTGTTCGACCATGCCATGAGCTAATTTTGTTCTAACTTGGCTTTAGATCCGCCCATGAGATTAATAAATGAAGTTGCACGTCTCTTCTATTCATTAAAAATCCTGAAGTGTTGTTAGGATCGAAGTGAGTTTGATATTTTCAAGGTACAACATTTGAAATGGTCCATAAATTTGTCACAATAACTTTGGTTATTCATCCGAACAATGAGAATACTTAGACACCACTTAGGATATCCAAAAATGTTTATTTCTTTTAAATAAAGCAAAAACGTTTAATATTTTATAACAGGAATGTAAACATAGGAAATGAAAATTATCACGTCGGAACTAATCTTGAAGATGATTTACAAATATGTTTCTAAGGGGTTTGTATTGACACTCTTGTGCAACGGTTTACCTAGAACACTTTGTTAGTACAGGCGAAAGATGGATACCTATTCTATATTAGAGCGTCAATTTTAGTATTATATTTTAGAAACAAGGACATTATAATTAGCTCCGGTAAAAAAAAATAAAGTTCTCTGGTAGGATTTGATTGACCATTATGATTCTTAACTTGAGAAGTTTAGGTAAACATCAAATTGAGTGAATAAATATGAAATAGATTTTAAGAGATTTAAAATAACGGTTAACCTAATTCACCATGACCCAAATCGAATATATAAGAAAAAAAGATAAAATAAATAAAATAGACAATGAAAAGCATGAAATTGATCAACATTCATCAAAATTAAATATATAATAGCGTGACACCAACATATTTTTAATCTTTATGGTGAACAACTCCGACCTAATGCCGCGTAAACCTTCAAATGTAACTTTGATTTTTTATTTCCTTGCATTATAAAACACCATATTGATACATATTTGATTTTTATATATATTAGTTTTCTTTCATATCTATAAATATGAGTACGTTTTGTGGTATTGTCTAGAAACATAGATATGTAAAAGTTCTTCCGATATATAAGTACACAACTAAAAACGAGTCATAAAAGCGTACATATATAGTGTAGAAAAGATTATCGTTATGACACTATATGCGGATCCATGTAATATCTTTACGTCTAAAAGTGTGTAGATTAATTAGTAACACTTTGTATACCAATCTGCTAAAACATATTTACATCAGTTGGTAATTGTAATAGTATAAGATTACCATGTAAATATTCATTTAGCTTTGTTTGTCATAATTATGTAAAGTGAGAAAACCATATCATTTTTCCACATGAAATCATTGCTCAGTCGAGACTACAGTTTTTATGTCTTTTCAAAAAACTAAAAATATTTGTTATTGTAATAATACATGTTTAAATAGTTTAAGCAAATAAATGATATATTATTAATAAAAGGAAAGAGCATAAAGAGTTCTGAATCACGGGTTATACGCACTTTGATCGAGTATGAGTGTATGACATGCGAGTATGTGAGTATCATGATGGCTTGATTGACTTCATAAATAGAAAATATAAAAAGTCTTGTACTATTTTTATAAATAAAAACAAATTTTAAAGACTAATATCCTGTCATCCAACTAATCAAATGAATCACATTTTGTATTAAAATTAGTCTTTAAAAGATTATAATAGAAAATCAAAGAAAACAAGATTAGAGCCCTACATCGATATTAAGAGAACCATATGACAATCCCTCAAACTCTCAAAGGTCGTCTCATACAACATCTTATTTTGAGCTTAGACACATTTTGTCGAACTTACACATGACATATAATCAGGAGCTGGCTCAAGTATTGTATATAAAGCTAGGTGACTTTGGACATTTTTTTTTTTAAATTATTATTTTTAGGTACTTGTTTTTATATGTAACATAAACACATAAATACGATTTATCATTTGCTATCGTAGGGCTGGCCCATATGGTATATACACAAGTCACGTAGGGTGAGAGTCATGATTGAATCCTAAACTAGGGCTACAAACGAACTGAACGTTCAGCGACCAGTTCGTGAACTGTTCGGCGAGAAGTTCGTTTATGTTCGTTCGTTTAGTAAATGAACGAACACGAACAAGAAAATTACGTTCGTTTAGTTAAACGAACGAACATGAACACAAGTCGCGTTCATTCATTTATGTTCGTGAACGTTCGATAACGTGTTCGTTTATGTTCGTTAATGTCCGATCGTGAACGTTCGATAATGTGTTCATTTATGTTCGTTAATGTGTTCGTTTATGTCCTTAATTTTTATGTTATATATATATTTATGACAATTATACTACGTATTTTTTTATATTTATGTTACTTGTTTATTATTGGTAGATTTTGTGTAATATTTGTGATGAAAATGCAAATTTTATTCTAAATAAATATATGATTATTTGTATTTCGTTTGTGTTTATAAACTTCTTTGTGTTCGTTATGTTCATGAACGTTTGTTTGTGTTCGTCCGGTTTTGTTTTTGTTAGTTTGCGTTCGATAAGTGTTCGTGAACAGTTCATGAACATGTTCTTTTCCTTAATGAACGAACACGAACAAGAAATTCTGTTCGGTAAGTGTTCGTGAACAGTTCATGAACAAGTTTATTTCTTAATGAACGAACACGAACAAGGCAATGTTCGTGTTCGTTCGATTCTTTTGCAGCCCTATACTAAACAATCAAACAATGGTCTAATTATAAGCTGCAGACAGAAACAAAATAGTTAGCGGCTTAACGCTGTAAAAAATATAATATAATATTAAAAATATATGACGAACTTAAAAAAGACGATTAAAGCAAGTGAATATTTTATTCATTGTAACGTGGAATTCCATTGCTACATAATTACCTTGCACTTACCCTCCATGTTCTATACGTTTACCAAGAAAATTTTTAAATTCCCGCTTTTGGTTTTTGTAGTAATCCTTTATTAAAGGGCGATAAAATTGTTACTAATACTTCAAGAAATTCTCCATTCTATTCCTCTAGCAAGTAGCTAGCTAGAGAGAGGCGAGATATAACCTCCAAAGATTATTGCAGTAGTTAACGTACCAACAGTGATAATTTTATTTTTATGATCAATGTTAAAATTTCAAGTATATTTTTTCTGTCTATCCACTAATCTTATGTGTCATAAGTCTAAATCAATATAACAAATAAAACATATTATCCGTTTACTACAAGAAAACTGTTACTCAATTGACCCATAGGCCGAGATGAGAAGTTTAGATTTCTTTTACTAAATACGAGTTATAGTTGAACGTTGTTTTTTAAAATTAAGATTTTGTTATCAAAAAACTCATTGGGCCCTATCAATACTTTGTTGACCAACGAGACATGAAATCACATTATGTGTTGAAAAGGACAAAAGGTAGGGTTCTCGAGTTATATGGGTGATGACTGAAGCTCCTAGACAGGTTTATGCTAGACAATAGACCCTCAAAAGGTTATGAAAGAAACGAGTGAAAGTAGGATCTAAACATACGATCTTTATTAAAAAAAATCAAATATCATGAATGACATAGCCGAAACGTAATCTTAGCAAATGTACTATAATTCTAACCGAACATTCAAACGGCCTTTTTGCTTGTTTTGGAACACAGTTTATAGGTGGTGTTGGCTGAGATTTCAAGTAGCCCTATTAAATTACAATGGAACGTCGGCCACTACAAAATCATATACCCTCAAACAAAACAACTTAATTATTTATTAATATATACACTTTTCACACTCCCAATTTGCAATTACTTAATGTCGATCGGCAACTGAACTGGATCTGAATCGTTATGATAACATTTGTGCGTCACTTATCTTCACACGCGGTCCAGAGCAATTAAAACAACGTGTTGTACAAGGATGTATAACTTAATTTAGTTGTTAATGACGAACAGCCACGTACGGCAATTCTTATGGATTTTTTTTAAGAATTATGCCATAAAATGCAAATTGTATTATAATATTTATTATTGTGAGCATACTTGCACAATAAGTAAACAAAAAACATTAGGACCACAATTTTCAAATTAATATACCCCCTATGCTATTGTGATATCATGTTACTCGTTCATTATCATTTCATTATATTTAGTTATTAGTGTGAATTACGCATCCGAATGTTATCTTTACAAAAAGGTAATATGTTTATAACATTTTTAATGCTAATAAATAAAAAAGATATTCCAAAATATGAACACAAACTTCTACGAAGCTTCATCCTCCACCTCCTTAATTTAGTATATATACATATCAAGGTGAACCATTGAAGCAGAACATAAATCCTCTTTAAGTTAGTCCCTTTCAAACATTTAATACCGTTTAAAGCATCTCTTTGCATTGCCTAAAACTTGCTTCGGGGACCGCCCCGTTCCTTCTCCACCCTCGTAGACGTTTTCTTTTCTCTTTCCTCCACACTACAGAGTACCGATCATAAACAATCTCTCTTCGCAGCGCGTCTACAACACGTCTACTGTCTGACGACCCTAAAACTTTTATTGTAAGTGTTATTATACCCTTTTTCTTACTTTGAAAATTTGCAAACAAAACACTCGCAAAAAATGGTTATAGAAATTCAACCCCTGCATGATATTGGTCACATGATCTACAACATAAGCACCACCACCTTTACCAAAGCCAAAAAAAGATGGCGACGTGCATACTTGATCATATATTTCTCAAACACCATGGTATCCATCTCCAAAAACGTGATCTCCAAAGCACTGCCCATTTCCGAATTGCCGACGTATTCAGTTATCGAAATCATCCCGCAAATCGTCGTTCCCAAGGTTAGTAACGACATCAAAGAGGTGTTTGATCATCCTTCGTACGGTATTGATCAAACCCAGCTCAGTAACATCGTGCAAAACAAAGACTTGGAAGCGCTTCGCGGGGTTGATGGTGTCACGGGCTTATCAAAGGCCCTTGACACTGATCTTGATCATGGAATCAATGATAAGGATGTAAACGAAAGGATGACGGTGTTTGGTTCGAATACTTATGAAAAACCACCTCCAAAGGGTTTGTTTTATTTCGTCATCGAGGCTTTTAAGGACCTCACGATTCTTATACTTATCGGGTGCGCAGTTCTTTCTCTTGGTTTTGGTATCAAGGAAGACGGGATCAAAGATGGATGGTACGAAGGCGGAAGCATACTTGTAGCTGTCTTTCTAGTTATCGTTGTGTCTGTTGTTAGTAACTTCAGACAGGAAAAACAGTTTGAAAGTTTGTCAAAAATAAGTAATAATATCAAGATTGATGTTGTTAGAGATGGACGAAGACAGAAGATATCGATATTCGACATTGTAGTTGGAGATATTGTGGTTCTAAATGTCGGAGATCAGATTCCGGCAGACGGGTTGTTTATCAATGGGCATTCTTTGCTAGTAGATGAGTCAAGCATGACAGGTGAAAGTGAGCAAATAGAGGTAAATGCTGTTAATAATCCCTTTTTAACCTCTGGTGCCAAGGTGGCAGACGGGCATTGTCGGATGCTCGTGTTGTCAGTCGGGATGAACACTGCTTGGGGGAAGATGATGAGTTCCATAACAGGTGATAACAACGAGCAAACACCATTACAAGCGCGCCTTAACAAGCTAACTTCTTCAATTGGAAAGGTAGGTCTTGCAGTTGCTTTCTTAGTTCTTTTGGTCATGTTAATTCGTTACTTCACGGGGAACACAGAAGACGAAAATGGAAACCGAGAGTATAACGGGAAACGCACGAGTGTAAACGAAATACTAGATTCGGTAACTGGTATCTTCTCTGCGGCTGTGACCATCGTGGTGGTGGCTATCCCTGAAGGTTTACCACTAGCAGTCACCCTCACACTTGCATACTCTATGAAGAGAATGATGCGTGATCAAGCCATGGTTCGAAAGTTATCTGCTTGTGAAACAATGGGTTCAGCCACAGTTATATGCACCGATAAAACCGGGACTTTGACTATGAACCAGATGACTGTAACAAAATTCTGGCTCGGTCATGAGCACATGGAACCACATTCTTCCAATGCTATCGCGTTACAAGTCCTTGAACTTCTCCACGAGGCAGTCGGGTTCAACACTACAGGTACGGTTTTCAAACAAGCGCCGCAATTAGCACCCGAATACTCCGGATCCCCAACCGAAAAGGCGATTTTATCGTGGGCGGTTGAGGATTTGGATATGGACATGGAGAAACTAAAACAAAGTGCAGAAGTTCTTCATGTCGAGACATTTAATTCGAAGAAGAAACGAAGTGGTGTTTCGATCAGGAGAACAACTGACAACACTATTCATGTTCACTGGAAAGGAGCTGCAGAGATGATACTAGCAATGTGTTCAAAATATTATGATAGCAACGGATGTAAAGTGATAATGGATATCGATTCAAGAACACAGTTGGAAAATATAATCAAAGGAATGGCAGCAAGCAGTCTCAGGTGCATTGCTTTCGCGCATAAGATGGTGCTACAAGGTAACGATTATCAAACATTAACCGAAGACAGCCTAACTTTGCTAGGGATTGTCGGGTTGAAAGATCCGTGCAGATCCGGATCGAAAAAAGCTATTGAAACTTGCAGGTTTGCTGGAGTTCAAATCAAGATGATAACAGGAGACAACGTTTTCACAGCAAAAGCCATTGCCACTGAATGTGGAATACTTGAATCGGGTCAAGAAGTATGTGAAGATGAAGTGGTGGAAGGTGTCCAGTTTCGTAATTTCACGGATGATGAAAGAATGCAAAAGGTTGATAAAATCCGTGTGATGGCAAGATCTTCACCTTTTGATAAGCTTTTGATGGTGAAGTGCTTGAAGCAAAAAGGACATGTTGTAGCAGTTACTGGTGACGGGACAAACGATGCACCTGCACTCAAAGAAGCTGATATTGGTCTATCAATGGGAATTCAAGGGACCGAAGTAGCCAAACAGAGCTCGGATATAGTTATCCTAGATGATGACATTGCGTCTGTTTCAATTGTATTAATGTGGGGCCGATGTGTGTACAATAACATCCAGAAGTTCATCCAGTTTCAACTCACGGTAAATGTAGCAGCTCTTGTTATTAACTTCATTGCAGCGGTAACTTCTGGGGAAGTCCCCTTAACCGCAGTTCAACTCTTGTGGGTGAACTTGATCATGGATACTCTAGGTGCACTTGCACTTGCTACAGAACGACCCTCTAAGGAACTCTTGAACAAACCACCTGTTGGTCGGGTCGAGCCTCTCATAACTAATATCATGTGGAGAAACCTATTGGCACAAGCTATTTTTCAGATTACTGTTCTATTGACGTTCCAGTTTAAAGGTAAGGCGATATTTAATGTGGATGAGAGGGTGAAAAACACTATAATTTTCAATACATTCGTGCTGTGTCAAGTGTTTAATGAGTTCAACTCGAGGAAGCTAGAGAAACAGAATATATTCAAAGGTATACTCAAAAACAAATTGTTTGTGGGAATAATCGGGATTACTATAATTCTTCAGATTGTGATGGTGGAGTTTTTGAAGAATTTTGCGGATACAGAAAGATTAAATGGTTTGCAGTGGGGAATTTGTGTTGCTATTGCAGCTTTATCATGGCCTATTGGATGGTTTATGAAGTTGATACCAGTACCTGATAAACCATTTCTAAGCTACATTAGACGTTAAGATACAATTAGCAAGTATATTATTCATATGAGATGTTCATGCATACATATAGATATTGATTATTTGTATTGACTTACATATAATGATTTACATATAATGATTTGTTCCTTTTCTAGTTTTTATATAATCATATTCTAAAAGCATGTTACAATGAGCAAAAACGGTGTAATGTAAGTAACTTAAAACAAGATTAACCACTTATAACTATACAAAGGTTTCGTTCTTTTATAAGAATTTCCTCTATTCTTTGTTTGCGAGTTTTATATTTAACTATCAAGGATCAAGCAACTGGGATAAACAATCCAATCTAAGTTTAGTCTCTTACCAAATAAAAGGGACCTACAAAATTAGAATGTTAAATGATAAAAATGAACATCACCAAAGTTGTGACAGTAAACACATTATGACAGCTTGAACTCATAAGAAAAACATTAGGAATTGAAGCCAAATTTACTTTAATCAAACCAAATTCTGTTTGAGGTGAACCATTTGATGCATGAAACAATGGCATATATGTATATATGGCTCCACTCTCTTCTTCAAGTGAAGATGGAAAAATGCTAAAATGAATAATCACAAAGTAGCATATTTGAAATTTGAATTCATTTAAACTCTTCTTATTTCAAGGATACATATATGGGCAGTATGTAATAACAAACTAACCAAGTTCCTTGATTTTGCAAACTGCATAACTCAAAGCTTTCACATAATTATCATGTTCTCTGGGGAAATTGCTATTTTGCAGTACGAAAAATGTTCAAAATCGGTGCAAATCCCTATGAAATAAGATACTACACATCTTAAATAATCATCTAATCTTCCGTTTATTATAGTTAAAAATCCACATCTTGATTCATGCCAAACTTAGCACTATTCTAATAACAACTTCAACACAAAACTTATCCTATTATGAAAAATCTATTTATAACTTCTAATTCAGAAGCGAAGCAATGGTGTTTGAAACTTATCTTCATATTAAAGGTACTACCATAAGTTATTATGTTCTTCTCAGATATCTTAGAAAATTAAACAGAGCCAAAAATCCAGCTGCCATACACAGATACACGATTGTTCACCGGAGTATCTCATTCAAATATGATATCATCAATTTCTATCACCGTTAGTTTTAGGTTCAATCGTGTAACGATTCGCACAAAGTCGATACGTAATAAATTCTATCGAGTATCAACGTTACGTCTTTCACGTATCAATGAAGTTGATGGAAATCAAAACCTAGATAAACTTCAATTAATCATAAACAAATCATGAAGTCCAATCGATGAACAACAAAATCGATATAACTAATTCATTCGATTTACCGATAAAATCTACATTACTGAGTTAGTGTGGGCGTACCTTTCTGTTACGATTGCACCTTGATTTGAAGGTCGAAATTATAGCAAGTGTTTTGATAGTTAAATCTCTTCGTGCAGTGATATTGTAGTATCGGCAACGAATAATTTTGTGATGAAGCTTTGATTAGTAGGATGATTGAGATTGATATCGAAAAGAGGAACCGCCATGGACGAGAAAGAGAGCCAAATTACTTGTTCTTGCGTTAACTTCTCTTTTACTGTTCTTTTTACTTGTTCTAGAACCTTCAACTCCCATATTACTTTAAACCTAACTACAAATTAAGCTCACGTGGTAGGAGATCCCCGTAAGCCGTAATTTCATGATCTAATATGAACGTGTTGGATTATATTTTCGATGATTGTTGACGGATTAGCGATGAACTAGTTATGATCCAAAATATAAAAGGTTTATGAACTTTTTATTGTTCCATCAATAATTATAGACAGTTTTTTTACAAGCAGACAAAACTCTATAAGGAAGAACATTATATATTTTACAAAAGTTGTTGGTAGTTACTGGCGAGTTTACATGATAGGCTTTTAGATAAAGTATCGTCTTAGTCTGTTCAGTGATTTTTTTGCAAATTTACAGACTTAACACACTTTTTTTTAAAAGAGTTGTTGGTAGTTGTTGACAGATTAGTAATGAAGTGGTAATAATCCAAAAACAAATAAAAGATTTATATCCTTTTCATTGTTTCATCAAGATTCATAGACGGATTTTTGACTGGTAGGTAAAACTCTAAAATAGAAAATAATAGATTTTAGAAAATTTGTTGGTAATACAAACGAGTTAAAAGAATAAGATTTCAGATTAAGTTTCATCTCAGACTTTTCAGTAATTATTCGTGCATCGATTAACTTAACAAAATTTCATGTGTATGAGAAATTGATGAACCATTGCCTCATCAAATGTCGGGGACCATCCACTTTGCCAAAAGTTACGAGCTTGATTGCGATTTTCGCTCTTAATAGATCTATCTATTATGAGTAATATTGTCATGAAATTGCATGTATCAACGAATAAATCTAGGTATTGGGCATGAAGATCAGTTTCTAGTGATTTAACGCCTTTCTATTCAACGTCTAACCAATGGAAACAAGCATCGATGGGGATTGAACGTGTTGGATCGTAACCCGTGTGTCATTGTTGCTCGTTAAACTCGATGTTAGCTATGTTTATGTTTACTCAAGTGTGGGTGTAGTTTTGTGGGCGTTTGCAGAGTTTATTCTGTTTTTGATACTATAAGTCTATAATTGTGTATCTAAACATCCCGTAAAATCAATATGCATATCTTAAATGGTTATAAGGTATCATAAAATGCAAGTTGGATTATTAAACTCAAGATTCTGTTGTGGGTATTTATAGAGTAGTTGTGCTACAATATTTATAAGGCAAATTGGATTTTAATAATCCAAACTATTACCTATTGGCCGATAATAATCCATACTATTAATTTGTCTGGTAACACTCTCAACTTTCACTTTTATAACCAACAACAATCTCAGTGACATAAAGCCATCTATAACCAGCTCGGTTGAGTACTTTTGAAATTGTCTGATTAAGTAGTTTTGCACTCGCCGGTTATGGGTAGAACCAGTTGAATCGGTGAACCGGACCAATGGCTGGTTTGAATTTTAATTTTTTTTTTATTTTTTCTTCCAAAATATTACTTACTAATTCATTCATTTACCAACAATACAACTAGAAGGACATATTATTAAAAACTTGGGGAGGTCCACTACCGGTTTATTTGGGTGGTAAAAGACGCAGCTCTTTTATAAAGATACCTAAGTTTGATTTTGGTGAAGGGGTATAGTTAGGTGTAGAGATGGGCATTTCGGGTTCGGCCCAATACCCGAAACCGGGTACAACCCGGGTTGGCCCAACCGGGATTTTTTGTACCCGGGTTTTGGTGAAACCAGGTTCGAACCCGGGTCGGGTTCACCTAATGCAAAACCCTACCCGCCATACCCGGGTAGGGTCGGGTCCGGAACCGGGTCCAATACCGGGTTTAGTTTTTTTTTTTTTTTTTTCTTCTTCTTTTCTTTTCTTGTGTGTGTCCCCAATACCGGGTTCAAATCGGGTCCAAAACCGGGTTCAACCGGGTCGGGTTCGCTAAAAAACTCAAAATCTAAAACCGGTTCCAACCCTACGGGTTTAAACGGGGTCCAACCCGGGTACACCTCCGTACCCGGGTCCGGGTCGGGTCCACCGGGGCGGGTTCGGACCCGGTTTTTATGCCCATCTCTAGTTAGATGTGAGGTAGTTTAGAAATAGTGTTAGGTTCGCCGTTCAAATATAAAGCTTGAAGAGCCGAAGAGGTAAAAGTGTAGAACCAACCCATGTGAAGTCGGGTCGTTCGGCTATGGAGTTGACCTTTGAGTTTTGACCTTGTATTGGCTTGGGCTTTTCAGCGTGGTGAATCTAAATGGCCCAGAGTTAAATACGTTTATCTATAACTCAAATGGCCCAATGGCCCCAAACTTCAATAGGTTTTGCTCACACTGTTTTTTAGGATGAATCGTAAGTTCGTAACTGTATGATGATGAACTGAACTACTAAGGTACCAAACCATATATGAGCCCACACAATATAAACCAAAGCCCAAAACATTAGGCAATCAGACTCAGAAGTCATCTTTTTTTTTTTTTTTTTTGGCAACTTGAATATTAATAATCTAAACTATTACCTATTGGCCGATAATAATCAATGCTATTAATTTGGTCAGCAACACTCTCAACTTTTATTTTTGTTACCAACAACAGTCCCAGTGACATAATTTTCAAATTTCTACGTTCGATTTTTATTTATTTTGAGCTCAATTTAACTTGTATGTTTCTTCATTTCGTTCATAATCACTATCGCGACTAGAATCGAGTTCAAATCAAACGTAAAAAATTCAAAATTATATCATTGGGACTGTTGTTGGTAATATAAGTGAAAGTTTAGAATATTACCGGCCAAATTAATAGTATGAATCATTATCGGTTAATAGTTAATAGTTTGGATTATTAAAATTAAATTTGCCTTTATTTTTTAATATAATAAATTTACAACACATTATGATATAATATGTGATCTATAAAACTGAGCTCTGTTCCCGATCCTTCAACGACTCCTCTGAGATATGATGATAACTATATGGGACAAATTGAATACTTATTTAGGGCATTATTCACTAATTATATTAGTTATCATTAAACACTCATGATCTATCTTTTGTTAGTCTTTTGGTGATGGTATCGTTGGATTTGTTTGGGGTTTTGCTAGTTCTCTGCTAGCTTTTTTTTTCTATGAAAATCTATTTTTGTTGTTATAAAAAGATTATTGGATTTTAATAATTTTAATTTTTATTTATTGATCAGGATTAATTCCAACTCAAGAAATATTTACATGCACTTCCAACTTTAAGTTTATTTTCCTTCAATGATCCCTAACTAACTGAGAGTTAACCCCATTAGTTTTTTTGATGAAATGGGGCCAACTTTGAGCCATTTTTCAACTTCGGCGCCACCTAGCCTCTATTAGATATGTTTTTTGTTGTTTAGCCTCCATCGTCACCTGAAATCTACCTCCAACGAGTCAAGTGGTTCAAATCAAAAGGTGGAGATTAACGGGTTTTAGGATGCAGAAGTTTTAGATTGACCGACCTGATGATAGATATCAACTTTTTGCTTAGTGTTTTAGCCACAATAGTCGTCCACGCTATCAAGAAACTAACTGGGTTGACTCTCGGTTAGTAAGGGATCGCTGAAAAAAAAAAAAAAACTCAAAGTTGGGAGTGTCTGTAAATATTTGCTAAGTTGAAATTAATCTTGACAGATAAGTAAAAATTAAAATTATTAAAATCCAATAACACTTAAAAAAATACGATCTATCTTTAAAACAACCACGATTTTCAAAATAAATCCCTCGCCTTGCAATTACAATTATCATATGGGTTTGAAAACACATTATGACATAATAAAGTTACCCTAATTATCACATTCAATTTGATTTTCTAAAACCCAATTGATGGCTAATTCATAATTCGCAAACAAGTACAAATTGTAGACCAACCTCAGATAATGAAAAGGTAATAAAAAGTTCAAAAAATTATTATCATTTCACATAAGACCATCCACATTCTCACCTATTCGTTCCTCTTTCTTCCACTTCGGATCAAATTAAGGCTCACATGCCACCATTAGAGAAGGTCTAAGTATAGATGTTGATCAATGTAATATGTTGGCCGTTGTAAGAGAATTAAGAGAATCAATGATGGACTTTATATAATAATTAACAAATTATGTCTTTACTTGATAATACTAATATTTATTAATACCAATCGTTAAGCAGATAGGTGGTCCTGTTGTTTATCTGTAAAATAATTATCTCAATAACATGTCTACTCACATGTTATACACCTGCATATATAATTATATAATAATAACTATACCAACAATAATAAAATAAAGATTACAACTATTAAGTATTAAAATAATAATAATGTAAAAAGAAGAATCTTAAAAGCAGGAAGCAAGGTTTGAGACTTATGAAATCCTGTCACTATAACTCTAACAGCAACAACTAAGATTCCCACGCCATACATGTACTTGCACTCCTCCATTCCACATCTTTATAAAAAGAAAATATTAAATTTTTACTGATGTATAAATTATTTTCCTCAAAAGAATACATAAATATAAACAATACAAAAAATATTTACTCAAAATTACAAATCAAACTCCAATTAAACGGTAAATTTTTGTCACCAATATATTAGCAAAGAAAGAAAGATAAACTAAATGCATTTTAAAAGAATTGATATCACGTACGAAGATTTTTGCGTTTGACATATCAGATCCGTGCGAAGATTGCATGAAGCATATTGTAATGTGAGTATTTGTGAAACATAGTAACGGATGAAGATGCCACATGATCTGATCTTTTCTTTAGCTTTACAAAGAAAAATTTAGATCATGCTGGCAGCTTCATCTATATACTGATTCACTTTCTTTTCATTTTCTTTTCATGTGACTCTTTGTGTTCATGTGACTCTCTGTTAGTGATGGAGAAAGAGTGAGAGGTAGAGAGCATACAAGGAATTGAAATGGGCAACGGATTCAAGGGTATATATAGACACAAAAATTAATGAATAAATTTAATATGTTTGTAATTATTGAATTACAATAAATTATTGGGAAGCCGTTCCAAAAAAATAAAATATTGGGAAAATAAAAAAGAAGATACTCCCAATATTATGTTTCCATTTTAGTGGGATAGTTGTACAATTTTGAGTTCGTTTTGTTTGTTTTGTTGGTATATGGGGAACTTTGTTTATTCAAACAAATATATATATATATACATATATACAAACATATATGTGTGTCAATTGTTTATATGTTCAAAGCTTACAACTTTGGGTGGCTTTTTTTTTTTATTTTATCTTATGCAACTTATTGTCGTCACGACTTGAATAATTAGATGTAACAAAATTATGTGGTGTATATATATAATATAACAGTGGTTAAATTTCTTTATATTGTTTGAAACTATAGTAATCATAAAATCAGTTATATCTGTGTTTGAATAACTTTGATCATTTTAAAAACAAATATAGATGAATAAAAAATTAACACTATTGCGAAGAAAAAGGACGTGCCCTAAGAAATGAGAGTGACTTAGATATATAATAGAGAAACACGTTACTGTGTATCTAGGAAACCGTAATAAAATGTAATTTACTTTAAATAAATTGTTATATAGTATGTAATACACTTTTATATTTACTTTGTAATGAAGTAAACTTTAATTTTGTTATCATTTAAAATAACTAATAGTTTTTCCAGTAATCCCTTTTCTTCGAGTGCATTTCAAGGCGTCACCATTTTTTTTACGAACTTATCATGTGGCAATATGTATGTAGAGTTTTCTACAATTCCCGGTGCTAACTCAAATTGTTAGTAGGCTGAGTGTGATAACGCTCAACGCAAGGTTGATCATAGGCAAACGCAGTGGCGGAGCTTGAACACTCTCGTAGGGGGGGCGGGGGCGAAATTGTTTCTTTTTACAGGGGGCGAACTCAAGTTTTATATAAAAATTTACACTACCGGGCGAAAAATTTACACTATCAGACTAAAGTTTAACACTACCGACGAAAAAAAAGGGGGCGCCCCCCCCCCCCCCCCCCGGTCCCAACTAAGCTCCGCCCTTGGGCAAACGATGGATGTGATCTGACTCAGAATGAGTCATTGGCCGATCACGATGGTCCTAGCGGTGTCAGGGTAACGTTGAATAAGATCACTAGCAATCTAGCATCACACCAATAGTTTATGTGTTTACATTAGATGATAACCTATTATAAATTTTAAATTTATAGTATTAAAAAGTAATGCTAAAAGTTAATTGTACAGCATGACAATATATGTTAACTCCCTTAATGTTACATATACCTGCCCATAATTAAACCGTCGTAATCAAAATCTTTAATTTAAACACGCATTAAAGTTACATCCAAACATTGTCATAAAACACAACACATAGATCAAAATGTGTTCATTATAATTACTAATTCTCAAAATACAACATAATTTTCTAAAAAGAAATATAATACCAACTGACATTTAACATAAAGATATTCAACGACCTAAAAATTATAAAATATATGTTTAGAATATTAATATTAAAATATTTAAATATATAGTTACTAAAGAAATTAAAGAGATAAAGAGTACGTGGTCCAAAGGAGACAAGTTGAATATTGTCACACCCACGCCACCCCTCGCCCCCATGCAGACAACTTAGCTACCTTCTCTATAATTACAGCTTTTCTTTAATTATCTTTACGTCTTGGGTTGGGACCATTTACGTATTTATAATATTTAACTCAATTCAATAGATGATTATAGTATGATATTAAATTAAGGCTATATAAATTTGACATGTATATGAAACTATTTTATAGATTATTGAGGTATTTTAATATAATGTAAAACTATAAAGTAGTTCGTATATCTATATTATTATATAAAACATATTTTTATGGCACAAGTGTAATTTTACAAAAAATTAAGACATAATAATACAATTATTAAACATTAAATACAAGTGTTTTATGCAATCATTCTTAGTTTGCCCATTATTAATAAATTTTTTGTAATTAGTATATTGATTAATGCATATTATTATTTAATAATACGAGATTATTTAATTCACTATATTAAATATTATATTATTTATAATATTTTAAATTAACATTTAGATTTATAAATAAGTATTATCTTTTTTTTTTTCCTGAACAGCCTAATAAACCCTGACCACTTAGGGTACACCAATGACGAAAGGACACCCCATACGCATGCGAACACAAACAACATTGTATAATCCAAGCACACCAACCATATATTTTGGGGAAAACTCGCCAACCAAATACCCACTGCGCTAAAACCCGGCCCAGTAACATAATAAGTATTATCTTATTTGAATACTTAACTAAATACTTTTATAATAATAATAATAATAATAATAATAATAATAATAATAATAATAATAATAATAATAATAATAATAATAAAATTTATAAACAAGTATTATCTTATTTGAATATTTAACTATATAATTATTAAATACTTTTATAATAATAATAATAATAATAATAATAATAATAATAATCTATATCTATATCTATATCTATATTATATATTATTTATTACTATCTATATAACATATATTTAAGATAATATTGCAATTTTGTAATAATTTTAGGATGACACGTAAGAGTTGTAAACTTTAATCTCTAAAGCCATAAGAAATCTTTTCATTATGTTTATTTTATGCTTCAAAGAGTTATACCATATGGTTTTCTGTTAATATATCTATATTTAATATCTAATTTTATAATAAATATTTTCATCTTGGTTTCAAAATAATTCAATCTATACTATGTTGAATGCGTTGGAAATTTTCATTAAACTTTAATCATGTTCAACCCTTATATTCACTTAAGAGTAGAATCATTCAACTATTCTTGTTAATGCTAATTAGTTTTGAAACAATGTGTTAGTTCTATAATATGATAAAAATCATAAGTCGTATAAAAAGATTTAAATCATAAAACAAAACAATTGAAAAAATAAATGAAAAATAACAAATACAGACTTATAAATTGTTCACTACACTGTAATGCGCAGTTAAACCCACTTAATCTTAATATGAACGACCTCCACAGGCACTTGAGAGATGAGTAAGCTATCGTAACTAGTTATAGCTTTAATCAATTAATTACTAGAATATTTCACTAATATTTTGAAAAACCAAATTTTGTTAGATACAAATTAATATAACCATTGATGTGGAGAAAAAGCATGATAAATAAATTACTTTCTAATACAGATAAATAATATTAAGTTTCGCATAAATAATATTTTAACTTTAAAAAGTAAGCTTATGTGATATTGTGATAGATGTAGAGGTATCCTACTTGGGAACTACAAAAGAAAAGACGGTCCATTTTTTTTATAAAGAAAACCCGCTTTACATTACAAATTGTAAAAAGGAAAGTTTTCTTTATTATTATACTAGTTTAGCACCCATGTATAGACTTGGGCAAAAAAACCGGGTACGGACCCGACCCGGCGAACCCGACCCGGACCCGGGTCCGGGTACAACCCGGTATAGGGTGTACCCGGTTTGGAACCGAAAATACCCGGTGGGTAGGAACCGGTTATGGTTTTTTATATTTTTCTAGAACCCGAACAGTACCCGACCCGACCCGACCCAACCAGGACCCGACCCGATCGTACCCGGGTCCAACCCGGTTTTTACCGTTTTTCGGGTTTTTTTAAAAAACTAGCCGTTTTTAACGGCTATATAGCCGTTGGAACTCATTTTTGACCGTTTTTTTTGTTTTTTTTGCCCCCTAAGGTAGTATAAATAGGTGTGGGTTGGTTTGATTGAGTACCCAACTCTCAAACGCAAAAACATAAGCAAAAAACGCAAAAAATACTCTAGTTTACTCTCGTTTTACATTTTCACTCTCTCGTTTTACACTTTTCACTGTCTTGAATCTTGTTATGGCTCAATCACAATCTTCCGTTGGTCAAAGTTCGTCCAACGCTCCAACCGTCGTTCGTGTTCTTCCACACAATCGTAACATGGATGTATGGTGCAATTGGGATATGGTTGAGTTGAGTGACGGGTCTGTAAAGGCTCGTTGCAAGTTTTGTGGAGCTTTGCTTGCTAAAGATTCTAACACGACTTTAAGCAAACACATTAGCAAGAAGTTTTGTAAGTCGTTGAAAAGTAATCCGGATTCGCAATAAACACAATTAGGTGGAGACGGTGGAATCTTTAATTACGACGTTAATAGGGTTCGAGATCGAATGACGAAGTTCGTGATTCAAGTAGCTTTGCCTTTTAGTCACTTCGACAATCCTCGTTTGACCAACTTAATTCGAGAGACGCTTCAACCTCGTTACAACCATGTAAGTCGTACTACCCTTAGACGTTATTGTTTAAAATTATGGAAGCAAGCAAAAAATGATTTAATTGTATTATTTGAAAATTTAAATACCGGTGTAAACTTAACTAGTGACGTTTGGTCGGCTCCACACGGTTTACCCGAATCGTACCTTTGCGTCACCGCTCATTGGGTAGATCCCAAATCATGGCAATTGATGAAACGTACGATTGCGTTTGATCTTTTTTCGTATCCACACACCGGAGAATTTTTGTTTTACTTTTTGGATAATGTAATAACTACTTTTAATTTCCAAAATAAAATTTTTTCAATGACATTTGATAACGCTTCCAACAACACAACCGCGGTTGAAAAATTATAATTAAAATATCTTCCGATTGCAAACGGTGATTTTTTCCATACTCGTTGTGTTGCACATATTATTAATTTAGTAGTGCAAGACGGTCTATCCGTGCAATTTGTTGATAACTTTATTAAAGCTTTTCGATTTATGTTACATGACGTTTATAAAAAAAGTAGAAGAAGATATCAAGATTATAAAAAATTTTGTAAGGATACGGACTCTGTATTTTTAGGTCCTAATTGAGATGTACCTACTCGGTGAAATTCGACTTGTCACATGTTTAATTGTGCTTTAAAACAAAAGGGAACTTTGAAAGCTTTTCATAATAGTCTTTCGGATAATGGTGAAGCCGACCCATTTCCGGATGCGGGTTGGAAAAATGTTCAAAGTCTATTCGATTTTCTTGAGGTGTTTAAAAACTCAACAACAAAATTATCGGGAGTTTATTATCCCACTAGTTATTCGGTGGTTCAAGAATTATATTTCTTGGCTTTGAATTTTAAAAATTTTCAATATAAAAATGATATGTTTACACAAATGATAGAACCAATGAAAGAAAAGTTTAAAAAATATTTTGAGGAGTTACCACCCGTTTTTACTTGTGCCGCCGCTTTAAATCCATTTTTTAAATGTTGCTGGGGTTGAATGTTTGATAGACGAGATAAATGACAATTTAGATATGCATGACGAAAACCCCAATTTTTCAAGGGATGCCAAAAAAAGTTTTAATGCAAGCTTGAAAACAATATATAATTTTTATTTAAATAGATATGGGCCTAACGTAAATATAACCACACCAAGATAACCAACCTCAAATGCTAGTACCTCGATGAAAGACCCGGTTATAACCATGTTGAATGTTGTTCGGGATGTGACGGCTAAACGACAAAGGGGTAACACCCCAACAAGCGAGCTCGGTAGATATAGTGCTACGGATTTAATTTCCACTATGACTACCGAAGATTATCGTGCATTCGATATTTTGGCTTGGTGGAAAGGAAAGGAATCTCAATTTCCGATTCTTTCCGCTATGACCCGTGATTTACTAAGCGTCCAAGCTTCTACGGTAGCTTCGGAATCTGCGTTTTCTCTTAGTGGCAGGGTAATCTCATTACGGAGAACAAGACTAACTCCAGAAGCGGTTGAGATGTGCATTTGTTTAAAGGAGCACTTACACGCGATGGATCGTATACAAGACCAAACAAGCCTCGAAGATGAAATTGCACTCGAAGCTAAAGTACACGATGAAGAGGTAGAAGAAGGAGTATCTTCTGGCATATCGGACGAAGAATTAGCATTTGATCAAGCGTCTCGTAGTAAATAAACATTAGACGATAACTTAAATAAAAGTTTTATGTTATTTTTTATTGATCGATTTATGTATTTTTAAGTTGTTTAAATAAATAAATGAAAAATTAATGTTTATTTAATATTATTAAATAAAAACAACATTAATATTATTAATAATAATAACAATAATAATATTATTAATAATAACAGCAACAACAAAAACAAACAAAAACAAAAACAACAATAATATTATTAATAATAATAACAATAACAACACTTATAATAATAGTATTAATAATATTAATAACAACAACAACAATAATAATATTGATAATAACAACAACAACAACAACAATAATAATAATAATAATAATAATAATAATAATAACAATAATACTTATTATGATTTATAATAATAATAACAAAACAACAACAACAAGTCAATAATAATAATAATAATAATAATAATAATAATAATAATAATAATAATATAATAATAATAATAATAATAATAATAAAATAATAAAAATAATAAAAATAATAATAGTAATAATAAAAAAATAATAATAAAAATAATAATAGTAATAATAATAGTAATAATAATAGTAATAATAATAGTAATAATAATAGTAATAATAATAGTAATAATAATAATAATAATAATAATAATAATAATAATAATAATAATAATAATAATAATAATAATAATAATAATAATAATAATAATAATGATTTATATTAGTAAAAAGAAAAAAAAATAAAAAAAGTTAAAAAACCCGATTATACCAGGGTTCCGTACCCGACCTGGACCCGACCCGACCCTAACCGAGTATGTCGGGTAGGGTAATAGCTTGGGTGAACCCGACCCGGCTTCGAACCCGGTTCCACCCGTACCCGGGTACGAAAAAAACCGGTTGGGCCGAACCCGATTTCGGGTATTGGGCCGGACCCGGTTTGCCCACCTCTACCCATGTATTACACGAGTTGAATAAATAAAATACTAAATAAATAGTAATAAAAATTTATGAATTATAAAACCATGTTTGAAGATAAAATATGATTATAATTGTATATAAATAACTATTTTAAGTAAATAAACAATAATATATTTTTCTTTAACTTTTATTTTATAAAAAAATGTTGGTTTTAAATATTTTGTTTTAAGAAAAATGAATTTATTTTAAAAAAAAGTTTGTTGTATTCTGTATTTTATAAAACTTTTATTTTTAAAAAGTGTGTTTTTAATAAAAAAAGGTTTTAATTTATGAAATCATATAATTTTTAATTTGATAATGGTATGAGTAATATTATTAGTATTCAATATTATTAATAATAATAAAGATAAATGAGAAAGTTAGTATGATAAAACTTCTAATTGTATCAAGTCTTATTTTAAATTTTCTTTATTATTCATAGATAGATATAGATAAATAGATAGGCTATAGACCCGTTTATTAAACGAATTATAGTTAGTAATAAATACGAATAGTTAAAATTTGCTCATTTTCTAAAAATAAGAAAGTTTTTTTTAATACACGTATCAGAGTAATATTACATACTATATAGTCCTTAAATATTTTATACTTTGATAATTTGATAAATATATTATAATTGGATCAATTAATTATACAGTTGAAACCGATTTTATTGAGTCAAAAGTCTCATAAAATAAAAATTCACTAAATTAAATGTGTTTATTTTAGAAAACAATTTTGAATTAATATATGGTTAAATGGAATTTTTAAGACATAATATGAATGGTTAAATGAAAGCTATAAATTTTAATTTTAATCAATATGTGAGTATAGTAATATATTTAAGTAAAATGTCTATAAGTATGGTAAATAAATGTCTATCAGTATGGTAAGTATTTAATATATTAATTTAATATATTAAAACTGAAATAAATTACGTATAATCAAGTTTTAAGCGGGAATTGAAAATAAGGATGGTGTAAGAGTGTGGCACGTGTCAAATTGATGGTTTAAGAGAATGCAATGTGGCTTCATAAACATTGTTTTATTAGAGTCTATAGATGATTAAAGATAACATTTTAAGATATTAGTATTTGTAAAAGAACTTATAAAAAATAATCTTTCAGAAGTAAGAGATCTCTTTATCAAGACAAGTTGTAAATATGAAAATTTTACTTCTTAAGTATATATTTATAAAGTTTCTTTCTTGAAAAAAAAAATTAATAGTAGAGGAACGTAATCGCTTATATCATTTTATCAAAAAGTTATATGATCGTATTAACTGCTATATTTTTACTTTTACACCTATGCTATCAACCCATATATGTGAGTTCAAATTATACCGATTGTTTTCTTTTCTGTGTTTTATATCTCATATATGTACCGTATAAATATATATTATGATGTGTAATATTATACTATTATACTATACACTACATCAAATATAAATATAAACATAAAATATAAGACGTACGTTTTATTAATTCAAACATAACAAATAAAATAAGACAATATATATAGTCTAAATATATATTTAGTAATACCAAAGGTCGAGCCTTTGGTCTAACGGTACCCAAGAGTGTATCATGTTGTCTCTTTCGAAATTGTGTATTCAAGTTTTTTCATAAACAATTGATGTAGATTTAAAAATACATTTAAAGAGTTTGATGTTAAAAAAATATTTAGAAATAAAAATTTAATAAATAAATGTCCAATAAAAGTACATCCCATTATTGATCATCTATCTGGTCACATGCACTTCTTTTTGTTCGTTTTCTATTTTATGTGGAGATTATAAAACTACGCGGCTGTGCATGTGTATGTGTTATAACTGGTAATGAAATTATTGATAGATTACAAATTAAATAAGTGATAAATGATTAATAAATACGTGTTAATTTAAAATAAAACCTTTACAATAATCATAAAGTAACACTAGAGTGCTCATCTACCTACTCTAATAAAAATGTAATTAAAATGACATGTGTCAACACCATATTGATTCTCATCAAAATTTTCCCGCTTCTCTCTCATATTAAATAATCACATTAATTACTAATAATATTATTCAAATCTTTTTTAGATTAATAATACTTTTTTAATAAATTATGAAAGAGATCTTTATATTAATTTTACTTTTTATAGAAATAAATTTTCATAAAATAATAAAATTTTCTAAAATTTCAAAATTTTTAAATACAAAATATTTTAGAATTAGTTTTTTAAAAAGTAACTAAAAATAATTAAAATTAGAAGTTATAATATGAAAATTTTTATAAATGCTATTTTTTTAAAACGGTTTGCTTTTAAAATAAAATGTTTAATTTCTTTAGAAAAAATAAAAAAGTTTAAAAAATAGTATCATTGTTTTATTGTTTATAATTTTTTTTACTTATACGTAGTTTCAACATATCTTATCTTATATCGTTTTATAACTGATATATTTTTATTTTATTTAATATTTTATTTATTCAACCCGTGTAATACACGAGTTTACTAAAGCTAGTATGCTTATAATTACGCATAAAACAACACACCACAGTCGTAACATTTATTAACGGTAGGAGTATTTTATGATTCTTTTAATGTGTCTATGATCAATTATGTGTTTTACATGTAGTAAATTCTTTCTACAGCAATTTTTTCCTCCTTATTTCGTCAAATTTTACATCGAGAAAAATTTAAACTCAAGTGAAAGTAATTATGAATTAAAATTTTTATCAATTTAACACACACTAACTTACAAAAATGATTTTTTACAATGGTTTTATATTTAAGGCGGTTTTGAAACCTTTTCTTTTAAGTAACATTCGTAAAAGTGGTTTTCTACACTAGTGTCATGACCTCTTAAGTCTTAATTATAGAACATTACCACTATATGTATCCCAATACGTACACGTATTTGCTGAAGGTTTAATCTTGATTTAAATAAAAGAATAATTATTAATATTAGTTTATCAATATCTTATGGAGTTTGAATTAGATTAGGATAAACATAAATGTGGTATAAATAAAGGTTATGATTATTGTATTTAGTGTGGTTTTGTTTATAGTAATATTCTTATAGTTGAGGCGGGTTATCTTCATATTTTTGGTGTGTTCTTGTGTTGATATGTTGATTCTGGGCCAACAATTGGTATCAGAGCTAAGGTGTAGCTCATACCCAGGAAGGAAGGTAGGAGATCAAAGACAGGTGTAGTCAAGATCAAGAATCAAATATTAAAGACAACGAACAGAAGATCGAGAAAACAAACCACCGATTGTATCCGAGAGGAAACAATCAAACATAATGAAAGAAAAAGTTTGTGTGGATTCTTATGAAGTCGATACAACGTGAGATTAATTCTGTCAAAAAAAATCATCAAGGTTAAGATCAATAGTAGATTTCTTTCTTCCCTTCCTAGGATAAAAACGAAGTAACCAAGGTTGGTTGTTTTTTTGGCAGAAGATATCCGATCAGATTTGTGGGTAGGCGGACGAAAAAGATTCGTTAAAGTAGGAGGTTTTGAATCTAATCGTGCCTAGCAGGTAAAGAAGAAAAATAGTTGAAGCAGCAGGGTAGCGCGCTTTGTTTTTGTTCTTTGATTGGTAGTCAATAATAGTGTAGTTCTAGGACCTGGAAATAAATCAGAGTTGCGGAGATCTGATCAAGGAAGTGATAGAAAGGAAATATGATTTTGTTGCTGATTCGTGACGGAAAAGAATCGGAAAACTGATGGATTTGGTGATGATTAATTTTTATGTTTTTATTCAAGTATTTGGATGTATTTTAGACATATATACTCCAAAGGACTTGAAGATAAATAATCGCAAGAGGTGTGTCTTTGTGATTGTTAAATTAGTAGTCTTGTTATGGGATGAAAGCAAGAAACCAAGGATTAAGGTTGAAGAATTACGAGCGTTGCATGGTATTCAAGATCCGGGTGGAACAAATCAAGATTAAGGGGGAGAATGAAGGTTTAATCTTGATTTAAATAAAAGGATAATTATTAATATTAGTTTATCAATATCTTATGGAGTTTGAATTAGATTAGGATAAACATAAATGTGGTATAAATAAGGGTTATAATCATTGTATTTAGTGTGGTTTTGTTTATAATAATATTCTTATAGCTGAGACGGGTTATCTTCATATTTTCGGTGTGTTCTTGTGTTGATATGTTGATTCTGGGCCAACATTTGCAAATAAAATGACCAAAATTGCAATTTTTTAACAATCAAAGATAGGTCATTAGTAATTGGATTAGAATTTTTTTCACTATAATCATAGATAATTTTTAGGAATAATTCGAGAATAAAAGCCAATTTTGTGTGTATTAATTTTACATATTAAAATTAAATATCTTTTATTCAATTAAAAGGTGGATTCCACCGAAATGAAGGTACTTTGAAGACGACGAAATTGATAGAGGTAAGTAGTTGGAAAAGAAGATATGATGATGCATAATTCCAGTGGTTTTGTAATCTCTCATAAAGTAAACACAACATGCAAGCATCATGCAAGAGCTATAAATGAGAAACAGATTCATGGAGTTTATGAGGGGACCATACACTTTGTTAGAAAGGAAAGAGCATCTTCACCAAACTGCATGCATAGTTTATCATCTTCTTTTTTTTCTCTGTATATACATATAGATACATACAAAGGTAGAGGGTGTTCATATTTGAACAAAGAATATGTGTTGAGAACTGCGAGAACCGTCTAATACACTTTTACTTTAAGCGTGATAATGACGGTTACAAAACCCCTACCCCACTATATCATTAAATTATTATAGCTTAACGCACACATGCTTTATGCAGTTCTAGTATGTCTTAATATATATCATGCAAATATAGATTTTGGTTTCTCTAAAATTACTTTTCTTTTTTGTAACATGCATACGAAAGCATGAGGAGGCGACCAAGTGTAAATGTGTAGGTTTTATGTAGTATGCGTATTTGTATATGAAATACACCGCGGCATGTGAATGGGGTAGATGAAAGATTAAATCTTGTTTGAATAAGTGGGATAGTTATTATTTATTTTATTATTTAATGGTGTTTAATTTGAGTTATAAGTAGAATATGTTTAATATAAATAAATAATTATATAGGGTCATTTTTGTATGTGGTTTTCAATATCAATATTAAATGTTCTTATTTTAATTATCCTATTGATTATTTGTTATATTTATCTGTGCCAATTTTCCAACCTAAACACATCATAATCATATAATGCATTAATGCATTTGGACGACATAAAACTTTATTTCTTTCATACTAGGACACATAAATATAAAATATAAAATGATTGACATGTCAATAAGATTGTCTTTAAAATTTTAATAATAAATAATAAACTAAAGCTAATACAATCCTTGTAATATGTTACATTAGACATTAAACAAATTGTATTATCCGAAAGCAACATTTCACCAAATACTACGTCATATAAAGTTGCATTAGATCTAAAATACTTTTTTTTAACAATACAATCTTTTTGTTAGCAGATATATCTTAATCGTTAGACACGGTAACCTTTTATAAAACGTGGCATTTGATTAACTTTTAAAAGAGATATATAAAATTACTAATTAGTGAAATGATAGATTTATACGATTCAAGTGTAAGTTTTTTCTTGTCTCCTATTCCTTCTACCGAGTGTTTTATTTATATGATACTAATCACATGCATATAAATACATATCTTTTGTAATAAGCAAAATAACCATGAGCCATATGGTTATTTTTTGGTATGTTCACGTCATCTTTACTTAAATTGTTCACCTATCGTCACCACAATTAAACATATAAATTAGTATATAAAAATAGTTACCTTAATACATGCAAAATTATTATTATTCCAATCAAAAATTTTCTAATAAAGTAAAATAACAATGAGCCACATGATTATTTTTTAGTCTGTCCACGTCATCTTCACCTAGATTGTCCATCTATCGTCATTACAATTAAACTTATAAATTAGTATATAAAATAGTTACCTTAATAGATGCAAATTTGTTATTATTCCAATCAAATTAACTTCTCTATGTAAATAAATAAAATGTTTTATTAAAATATATTAATGAGAGTTAATTTATTAAAAATTTTAATTTAATTTTAGCAATCATTGTTAAAATTAAATCACTTTAAACATCGTATTTAATTTTCTAAACAAACATTAAATATATCAATATTTATGAAGTCAAACACAATTACAATAAACGATTACTTGCTATAAAACAACCTCTACGCTTCAATGTAAATTATAGTGTCATATTCTTAAATCTAGGTATGTTTTTTTACCTCCTAATTTCACCTTCACCATTCATGTTCTCGCATAAGATGTTTATTATATCTAATAATATAACACACGTGTATCTAAACTAGCGTAATAATACATGATTATATATACACAGAAGGATAAATAAAAAGGTTGTGGTGTTTATTTGACAGTAACCAATTGGTGGCAGCCAATCAGCCATTGTTTTAAATGGCAAATTGCTAATGACATGACAGTAGATTAAGTAACATATAGGGACTTATAATAAATTCAACCCTTCTTCCCATCATGTAGCGCATGTGCAATCCTTTTTATTTTTATATTTTTATTTTCATTTAGTTCGGAGTATCATTGGTGGGAGAAGGGAGTTTTTTTTTTTTTTTTTTTTTTTTTTTTTTTGAGGGGGTGGGGGTTGTTTGTTCGTTCTAAGCGTGTTACTTGGACTCTGTTTTAAGGCTTCCCATTTGAGAAGGCTCTACACAGGCAACATTATTATGCTTAAAAATGTTTTACGCCTTATACGTGTTGATTTATATTAATTTGTAGTGCTTAAACTATGGTGACTATTATGAGAGCTCGTTTGATATAAGGGAACTCAAATTCGGTTGATTTGAAATTTATATCTCTAAACTCGAGCTCGTCTAGTAAGTAATTTTTTAAACTTGAACTTAGACTCGTTAATGATTTATGAATTATTATAATTGTATAAATATATAACTATAGTATTATTATTAGCTTTTTATTAGTATAATAATACATTTATCATGTATAAATAATTTGTTACATTTTATTCAGGTGATCTATATAGTTTGGGTTTGAGTCCTTTAATTAAAATAGACTCCAAATTAGGCTTCTTTGTGCTCTAGCTTGTCTATTAGATGAACTCCAATCCACACTCAAACTCATTTACGTTCAGAATCAAACACTTAGGTCCCGTTTAGTTCACAGAATTCATAGGAATTGAAATTGAAATTGAAAAATTTTCCATCAAAAATTCTGTTTGGTTGGTCAGCGGATGAAATTCGAATTGGAAATTTTTTCCTTATTCATTGGAATTCATATATTTTTCACTTACCCATTGAATGTTTAACAATCCAATGAAATGTTCAAAATTAACATTCTAATTCAACTCAAAATTGACCTACCAAACACGTTATCAATTTTAATAGGATTCTAATTACAATTCATTTGCAAAACATTTTGCAAACCAAACGGCCCCTTAACAATACAATCTTGAATAGCTCACGGACGGACTATCCGGTTTATACACCTAAATTCCTGTCATATTGTTGTCTCACAAGCATATGAACTAATATTTCTTGGAAAATCATATTCAAGTGATTTTGCCACTATACCAACCTATTATAAGTATCTATTTCACTTTCTCAATTTTTTTGATTCCTTCTCTAGGATATAGAGATATGAAATCAATAGAGGCAACCCCATGCCCATACCAAACTTTCATTCATGTAGCAAAAAGTGGTTATTTCATTCAAAAAGGGTCGATTATATGGTCTCATTTGGGAAATCTATATTTAATATATCCATATTGCAAATATATATTTAATTTATGACTAACATTATATGACATGTATATTAGTTTCTGAAATTAAAGAAACAAGATAACAACATGTTATCAACCATTACATCAAACACATTGATAATTATAAGACTAATCTTTTTCATGTATAGTTTACGTATCAAACTTTGTTTTTTGATGTTTAACATATTAACAAATTAGTAAGCGGTTTTCAATAAATCATATGGTTGTTCTCGTTTGAGTTAAAAAATAATTTGCATAAAGTAACTTTAGGGTTTGGGATATGTAGACACTTAACTCATATCCAAAGCTATCATTTTTTTACAGCTTAGCTTATTATTCATCAAAGAGCAATTAAACAGATATCAAAATTTAATTTGTATCATGACCAGTAATAAAGTTCAATTTCACAGCTAAATAATTTTTACGTCTCGATAACATATTACAAGAAAAAGTTATTACCTGTTATGTAATTTTATTGAAATGAAAATTGACATAAAAGTAACATGCCATGCTTTTATGAGACGAGTGTTCAATAATTGGAGATTTTAGAGCTACAATAATTAGTGATAGATCAAGATTTCAATATATTTAATATTTTTAGGTTTCAATAAAAATAATGGTGTGAGTATTTATCACAAATAAACATTATTTATATCAATAATGATATATTAACGATATTTGTTTGGCAAACATCATCTTATAAAATTGACCGACAAACTATTGATTGACATAAAAAAAATTATTTTGAATTAATACACAAACTAGCTGCCACTCATACGCAACTGTTTTAGCCGACAAAATTAATAGATATATATAAGTGTCAGCTAAAAGTGACACCGCTAAGCGCCCTAGTCGCAGCTAAAAGTGACACCGCTAAACGCCCTATTCACCGCTAAAAATGTCACCGCTATTGAGAACAATTCTTGTAGTGAAAGTATATTTATACCCCTATCGTTGCAATGCGAATGAGTATTTGATGTGTTGGTGTTAGGAATGAGTTTAAGATGTTTAAAACATCGTTTTTAACCTAACTTTGATATCCAATATAATCACTTTATTACGTGTTTGAAATATAGGCTAAACGAAGCTTAACGAGCATTATTTGTGAATGTTACAAAGGATAGCAAGACTATGGCTTGAAAGGTGCTGAAAATGAAGAAAAGTTGTAAAATAATCAGGGAGGCCGTAAGCTACGGCCCTGTGCTGAGGTCGTCTGTGAAGCCCGTAAGACAGGGGGTTTGACCGTCTGGTTGAAGGTAGGCCGTAACCTACGGCCTAAGGCCGTAAGTTACGGTCTAACACGAAATTTTGGGGATTGTTACAAATTTCAAAACCTATTTAATCCCTAATATTAGGGTTTCGAAAGGAAGACTTTCCCACAGCCAAAAGTACGAATTTTTGGATGAAATTTATCCCTTAGAACCACCTTTAATCATACCAAATCACCTCCAATCATCAACACAACAAGATTGAAGATCTAATGAAGATGATGCGGGGCTAGGCTTTTCGTGATTACTTTCGGGAGTACAATTCTTGTTAAGTGAAACAATTGGTATGCTTTGATTAGGTTTTTGTTTTGAACAATGAGTTATTGAATGAAACATTATGTTTTGATTGACTTAAAAGGTTTGCTTATAAATAAAATTGTTTGCTTGATTATCAGTTTTTCGGTTTCCTTGCATCGTGAACTCATTAAGAAAAGTAGGCAACGTGATATAGGTGAATTGGTAACATTGTGAATGAACGAGTCTTAAAAGATTGTTCCTTTGTTGTCACTTTAATCAAAAGCTAAGATCTTGAAGTATTGTTTCTTACAAACCCTAATTTAAAAGTACCAATTGTTGATCTTGCAGAATTGTAAACCCGGAAGTGATTGTTTTTCATTATTTAATTAAGATCGTTATCAAGTTTGTTGCTTTATGCAATTGTGTTCATTAATCCATTCCAAGTTTCAATTTTTAATTATAAAGTTTGAGTCTTTTAGTTAATCGTGTCACGTTAATTAAACACTTTTCACATATTCCCTGTGGAGACGACCTTACTTACCCGTACACAATAAAGGTAGCTAAGACCGATATATTAAATTATTTTTTGATCGAGTCTCGACAACCAGATCAGTATTGCGAAGGAAAAGAACGACGAGGTGTTTGGTTTTAAAAGTAGATCGCTCAAAAGTACATAGAAACCTTATATAAAAACAAACTTAAAGCCATCATTACGAAGGCACAAAATCAAGATCGATTTGATATGTGATAGCTTTATTAAAGTTTACTGGTAGAAATATAAATTGGTTAAAAAATATAAGAATTGTAAGAGGTGAATTATAAATTAATTAAAAAAATTAAAACAAATAATTTATTAAACTGGAGGGGTGTAACTGTAAATTTAATATTAAAAAAATAATAATAAAACATGCATTAACACTTTTGGCTTCTGTAAATAATTTCAAGTTTGATAATTCTTATTAACTAAAAAAGTCCTTCATTTCTTATTGTACAGTAGCTATAATATAAGGCATCACACCAACATGCAGAAATGAGTTGATAATTAATATTATTTAAAGTAAATTACACGGATGGTCCTTGTGATTTGGTTAAAATTTTGGATTTGATTTTTAAAAATTTAAAATTGCGAATATAGTCCCAAATATTATAATGGTCCCTACTCTGTTAATTCAGTTAATGATGTTAAATTTGTCAAAATAACTATTTTACTTATAAGCATAATCAATGTAATTTTATTTTATTTGAATCTTTTTATTATAAATATGTTTATATTTAATACACAAATATAAAAATATTTTAAAAAACATTTTCTTTTAAATGGGGTTTATAATTTTTTTTAAACCAATATGCGGGTTTTTTAAACCTTTATAACATGTCTTCTATTATAAAGACGTTTAAAACTGAATTGTTTTTTAAAAAAGGTTTAAAAAACTAAGAATTTGTTTAAGAAAAGATGTTTTAAAAAATGAATGGTTTAAAAAAAAGAACTTTAGAAAACCAACCAGTTTAAAAAAAATTTAAAAATAAAAAAATTTTGAATGACGTATAAAAAATGAACGGTTAAAAAACCAAACATATTAAAAACATGTTTTTAGCAAGTTTTTTATTTGTGTATTTAAAACAGTATTTTATTTAATAATAATCTTATTAATAATGAAATTATAAAAATAATATAAAAATAAAAATATAAAATTTTCATAAAATAAAAATAATACAATAGTTTAAAAGGTAAATAAAATAAATGGCTAATGCAAGTAAAATGCTAATTTTTACAATATTTAACATCATTAACGGTTAAATAACAGACCTAGGGACCATATATGAAAAAAAAAGAAAGAAATGTTAGAAACTATATTTAAAGGTTTTAAATTTTAAGAAGCAAATCCAAAATTTCAACATAACCACATGGTCCATTCATGTAATTTACTCTATTATTTAAATTAAATAACCCTGATTATATAAAAATATAAACTTAAACATAAATATAGATAAATTTCCCGGTACTCTTTTTAACTTTCAAAATCTAAAAACTAGTTCACATGTCATATCTAATTTATGATTATTCAAAAGCATATCAAGTATATCATAATATTTTCAGTAAAAACAAACATTACAATCATAATTAAACAGATAATTACAGGATTCAAAATTGATTTAAGCAAGGGTGGTCCTGAGGATTTTAGTATCCTTTACGAGCCGAAAAAAAGAACCTTTGGCCTTAACGAATTAAATTATATAAACTAATTTTTTTGAACAAAATCAAAAGTTTTAGAAATAAATATAACAAAATTATAGTATCACAATGAAATAGCGTAATAGTTCACCAATAATTCATTAGATTTAGGTATTACAATAAATATAGCAAAATCATCTATTTGTTGGGCTGCTCAATTGATCATCTAAATAATTAAACAAGTAATAATGAACCACGATCTATTAGATTTAAATATTTTGTTTTCTAATAAAGGAGATTTTAATTGAGTAATTGGGTTAAAAAATTGGACCCAAAAAATTAAATTTGGTTTAAAATATAATTGGGTTAAGTTTTTGATTGGATTATAATTTATAACTATTTTTTTATAAATATATATATATAATATAAAAAAACAAATTAAAAAAATTTATGACCCTTGAGCAAGTGGGCCCTGGACGGAAGTCCATCCCGCCCCCTCAGGGCCGCCTTTGGATTTAAGTTGGTGTTGTGTCCGGTCATTTTTATTCATTTGTGTTCGCCTGTATTCATTTATTAGCGGTCAAACATAAACGAACATGCTTATATTTTTAACGAACAGTTCGCTTATTCGGTAAAAGTTAACGAACAAACACGAATAAACATTCATCCAAATTCGTCCTGTTTGTATTGAGATCTAATTGGCTTATCATCAACAATTTTAAAAAATCGTTGGAATCGACGACAATGGTAGTGACTAGCTAGTGATTATAATATTTTTTTTTTGTTCAATTGCACTTAGCATTACTGAGGGTTTCCATCACTAATCCGTACGTAAAGCACCATTAAGATAGTCCAACTGTCCAACGGTCCAAGTAAAGCATGTATTTCAATAGCCCAACTCACGTGACTGATATGGGCCTTACTATTACTACAATAACCGTTTTGAAACGCCCCGTACATATTTATCAAACCAACGGTCTAAATATTGAGAGAAGCCTTTCTTGACCAACCTCGAGAATCGAGATCACCCAAGGAAAACTTAGAACTTGCAAAATTAAGGGTCATAGATAAATGATAACAAACATCAGGGTTTTGACTCAATGGTATTCGGATGTATAATTGGTGTTGTTTTTAATTAAGGTTGATGGTTTTAGTTTTGTCATACGAATTCTAGATGTATTTAAAAGTAGATTTGAGGGGTTTCTGTAAGGGGAAAATTACCAAACTGACCAATTGACCAACTCAATTTACCCAAAGAACCATTGACCAATAAAAATACGAAAAAAGACATTTGACTTTGACCCTCGCCACCGGCGATGAAAAGTCATAAACCCTCGCCCACGTGGTTAATTTTCCCTCGCCCACGTGTAAATTATCTCGCCCACTTGAAAATGCGAATTTAAAAAAAAAAAAATTTGCTTAGGCGAAGGGTACATCTCCCTAGGCGAGGGATTTGACCCTACCCTCGCCAGATCAGCGAGGGGCCCATCACCCTAGGCGAGGGATGTGACCCTAATCTCGCCCACGTCAGCCGTCAGATAAGCTCGTCACCCTAGGCGAGGAGGTCTTGAGGGAGGTGGCGGCGAGGAATTCAGATTGAGAGGTGACAGTGGGACATGCTCCTCGCCTAGACACCTTAGCATTTAATTAGTGTTGTTTAATATTTCTAGATGGCAAGATTTCAACTTCCAAGAAACATTAAAACAAAAGTCAGATTCATATAAGTTTTAATATTTAATTATGATTTTTAAAATTTTTAAATTTTAAAAGTTGTTTTTTTAATCTTAAAAAAGTAAAGCGAGAATTCAATAAAAAAAAATACAGCAAGATAATATAATTCCTCACCAACTACTTAAGCAATCTATTATTAAAGCAAGCAAATCAAATAATTAAATATTTTATTATAAAAAATAATAAATAGAAAAGTTATAAAAATGTATAAAAGAAACCGATATTCTTTTAATTTATAAAATTTCTTTTTAAAAATTTTTGTAAGAAACTTACGGAACTATATGAAAAAGGTTATTATCTTTTCATACTATATGTATATATATAAATTATATAATTTTATTTAATAAGAATATTAATATTTTTTAAAATATAAATAATTAAAAAGTAGGCGAGGAATGAATTTATTTTTAAAAATTGAATTTGGACGAGGAAAACCAATAAATTCATTTATTTTTTAAAACCTACTCTAGGTCTATACTTCTTTGGATAAAAATGGAAGATTTGAATTTAAATTGGAAAAGTATTAATTGGACTTTTTTTTTTCTTTTTGAAGCTTACTACTATTCAAATTTTTCGTTTTTGAAATATTAAGTCTTCAATTTTTTTTACTAAAAATTATTAATCCAAGTCCATTGAATTTAAGAAAGAAAAAAAATAAAATAAGATGTACATTAACATTTAACCAGTTAAATAGGTAAAATATATAGGTTGAAAAGAATGTAAAATTTCAAAAATTTGTTAAGGGTAAACATTGTATTATATAAGGCAAAATAAAATTAAATTAAACTTTAAGTGTTTAAAAAACAATAAATAATTATTCTAATTCGGATTTTTTTGGTTAAAAATATATATATATATATATATTTTTAATTATGGGCGAGGGGGGGTATTTTCGTAATTCCGGGCGAGGGATTCTCATAATCCCTCGCTGAGTCAGCGAGGGATGAAAGCCACGTCAGCGAGGGATGAAAGCCACGTCAGCGAGGGGTACATGTGAGCGAGGGATTATGTGAGATTCTCGCCGGGCACAATTTTCTGGGCGAGGGATTCTCATGATCCCTCGCCACGTCAGCGAGGGATGACACGTGGCGGGCTACGATTGGTAGTTTTCTTTGATAAACTTCAATTTTGACCGGTTATTTTAGTAATTCGATTTGGTCAAATGGTCATTTTCGTAATTTTTCCTTCTGTAAAAGCAAATATAATTTTACAAATATTAAGAATTGTAACATCTTTAAATACAATGGATATAATATATATGATCATAAAAATATTAAAAAATAGATATAAATTATTTATTTTTAAATACACTGGATATAGTTTTTAAGAATTATAGTTTCTTTAAAGGCTTAAAGCGTGTATGAAACTGCTATGTAAAGTAACCATGTATGGCAAATGTTCAACCACAAATATTTTTTCAAATAAATGATATTACGCATTAAACATATAAGTTTTTTTGACTTGAGAAAGATATATTTTATTAGAGTATATGAGAATAATTCAACTCATTCAATTCTGAAATTCTTAATCAAATTTCTATCAACAAACTAAATGTCAAAACAGTTGTGTTATAATGTAACTAAGTTATTATACAATTATGAAATTTATCAAAATTTGAAGAAACTTATATGAAACAAATGCATGTGTATGTAAACAAGTACCAGTTGAGCTTTTTTAATTTCATGTATATGAACCATGTACACTTACATATATGACCATCCGCATATTTTTATCAAATCCAAAATGAAAATAAAAAGTGAAACGGACAGCATGACCTAGTTAGGGTTCTTAACGTTAGAACTCTCTTGATAGATCATGCTGGCAGCTTCACCTTTTCCTTCAATTTGATCACCATGCATTGAGCTCAAATGCATCAGCAACAAATCAGTTATGGGTCAAGATTTGATTCATCAATATCATAAGGTGCATGTGTTTTTTTTCCTTAAAAATAAAACTAATTAAGCACATGATTAGGAGTCTCAAAATTCAAGAAAGAAACATCATCATGAGGATTTTAGATTTCAAAACAGCCGCATGGTTAAAAGTTTTAGGATTCCAGAAAAGAAATGATGATTATCAATATTCCTTGAAATAAATATAATTAGGGTTTTGATTATCAAGACTCCAAAAAAGAAACTTGATTAGTGTTTTCATCAAGATTTCAAGAAAAAACATAATTAGGGTTTTGATCAAGATGCCAAAAAAGAAACATGATTAGCGCAAGTTTTGGTTATCAAGATTAAAGAAACATGATTAGGGAATCACTATATCTAGATCCCAGAAACGAAACATGATTAGGATTTTGATTATCAAGATCCCACAAAAGAAACATGACTAGATCGAGTTTTGATTACCAAGATCCAACAAAATTAAAGAAACATGATTAGGGTTTTCAAGATTTCAAAAAGAAAAAGAAAACCATGATTAGGGTTTTCAAGGTTTCAAAAGAGAAAGAACATAGAAGAATCTAGCAGATGTAAGACATGCATCCAAGTTCAAAAAGCTTTTGGATATTTATAAAGCAAGACAGGTGTAGTAGTAGATTTTTAAAAACTTTAAATATTTATGAATCCAAAATAAAATTGAAGAACACAAAATTAAGAGATATATAGTAAGCAACCTGGAGATAAAACCCTAAAAGACCCATAAGGTCAAACAGTGAATTGAGACATGCAGCTTTAGTCATGTGACCAGTTCAGCAGAAGCAGCAGGTGGCAGAAACAAGAAATTTAAGAAGACAAATGCATTGATATGTGGTTCAGGAGATTAGGGTTTCAGAAGTCATGTATGTTTAGGGCTAGCTGCCACCAACACTACACTAGCTGATAATATCATGCATACTATACTTTCATCTAGCTAGACACACAAGCAATAGTCAATCAAAATCACATTTATAATAACGTACTTCAAACAATTTCAGAAAAATACTCCAAATGTTTTTTTCTTTCTTTTTTTTTAATATTGATTTCATAATTTTTTTCTCAAAATGTTTTATTCAGACTATACATAGATTCATTACAAACAGGCGCGGATGTCTTGTATAACATAACCAGTTATACAAAGAGACACGTTTAGTCACAAAGAGACATGTTTAGTCACAAGGAGACACGTTTAGTCCCAAAGAGACATGTTTATAACAAAAAGACACGTGTACCTAAGCAAACAGGCGTTCGTACTATGCGTGCGAGCGCTTGTACATAGCTGGTGTGTGACCGTAGATAGAGATATTTTCAAAAAAAAATTTTGAGAATGAAATTTTGAAGAAAAAATTAAAAAAAAATTAAGAATTTTCCCTTCTTCAATTCTTAACATTCCAAAACTAATTAATATTTGATATTTTGTGACATTTTGTAAAATTGTTTCCCTAATGCAATAGGTAAAATAACAATATAATATCCTTTTCAAAAATTTGTGTACCTCATGATAGTGATTTACAACTAGCAAAATCGAAGTTATAAACTTCTTTTTTGATCATGAGGCGATAGGATACCTAATTGATAAGCAAAGATTGATTGATTAATTTTAATATGTAGAAACTTCTGTTCAAAAAATATGCATTTAGTTTTTTATTACTTCTTATATGATAATGATCCTCTTTCTTGTTTGTGCCTTGAGACTTGGATAAAAAAAAGCTCGAGCTTTTTATGAATCACGAGTTAGCTCAAATTTTCTATGAACTGATAGCTTTATTGAACTAAATATTTCAGCTCACATAAATAAACAAGCAGATAATCAATAGGCTGTCTCATTTATCTTTGAGCTTGAAGATGGGCCTAACCTGTCTCAACTTGTTTACAAACCTATATGATAAAATAGACCAGTGTCACGTTAACGATTAACCGATTTTTAGGCTAAATTTAGAAAATCTTGTAACAAATATATACTAAATGGTAAAAAATTGTTAATTACGTGCAATGATAATTATTTGATAGTTTATGCTCATGTACGCATTAAGCCCTAATTTCTAATATCAGTTACAATATAAGTATATTGGTGCATGCTCCATTTTGATAGTTATATTTAATAATGTCCTTATATATATATTATCGAAACATATTAGTTCAATGATTTAAATATAAATAATTAGTATAGTCGGTAAAATATAATGATGTGACAAACCATCGCATCAAATAATATGCTAGTTTGGTAGTTGTTATTTCGAAATGAGCTTGTTTGATTTTTATTGTAATGGACTAGTTACGTAACTAGGCCGTTACCCGAGACGTGAGAGTAAAGCTGGTACGTTAATGGGCATGATATACCACTCACTAGACATTAAGAGGTGTTAAAGGATGCTCACATTAAGGTTATAACGAGCGCAAAAAATATACATATTTCTAAATTGAAATACATGAGTTAAAATGAGTGAGATCATTTACTCAGTTAGATAAGTTCCGTTGAATAAAATAACTAAGTGAGTGATGTGACGTCTATGTGAAATAAAACATGATAAAAGTACGTTAATCGTCTGTGCAAACTACCTCATTTAAAAAACATCACATAAAATACAATTTAGTTATCACAAGACAAAATTATGAAATTAATATATCATTTAATTAAAAATAATATTTTTTTTAGAACGACAAATTTATTTTTTTGTCTACTCTTAAGTTACACCCTACATGTATACATATGTTAATGTTTAAACTTTCGGCTACTTCATAATAATGCTCCTAGATGCAAAGTCCCTGTTAATATAATAATAGGTTGCCAACCACGGTGATATTTAAAATAATAACTATGACTGCTAGATTAAGTATAACTACAAATATGTATAGGCCTAGCTCCCAACCTTTTTTTTTTCTTTTGGTAATCAAGACTATTGAAGTTACACGTGGTGTTAAAATTCTTGGAAAACCGAAAAATACTTTGGTTATACTTTGTTGATTATACTTTGCGTTTTATAAAGAAGAAAAAATTATCTAAATAGTATGATAAATTATAGATAACTTTTGGTGATTCATCGTTTAATTTTTTTTTATCAAACTTAGGGTATAAATAAAAAATATACATGTATTGATATTTAAGTAAAAAAATAAATGTTGCCAAAAACATTAATTGGTCTATAACCCACCCGTCTTAGAAATTTACATAAACTAATGCGGCTCATGCATGCATTAATATTCAAGTGATCCTTGTAAACTATCTATTTACGTATTATCTCATAAGTTTCTTTTATCTTCTTGTATCTTGTGTCAAGCGAAAGTTAATTAATTCGAATGTTATCAAAATAGTTTATAATTTCCAATTAGGCATGGTTTAAACTTTATTGTAAGGTGTAAAGGGTCATTTCACTGGTAGCAGGTCGATCAGCTCCCTCGGCTCCTCTTCTAATCACTCACACTCCCTCGGTGAAGGTGGTGACCTTATACATCTTTCCCTCCTCTCTCACTCACATCCTTAGACCATGGCTAGCTAATTTAAACTTTTTGAAGAGTCCTACTCTACCATCTCTAAGGCCTATGGCACTTACATATTTGAAATTCAAGCTATAAATAAATGTGTCAAGCATATAAAGTGGTTTAAAGATAATATTTGTAACAAAATTACATTTCTGAACATATTTAAAGATTTTACATATAACTTTTTTTTGCAAGAAAAAATTGTACGGGTAAATTTGTCGTCTAGACTTGATTAGTCCGTTTTGACTCACACTTACAATGTACTATTGCTATCATTTGATTTTACTCTTAGATGAAAATAAAGTACAACAAAAGGTTGTGGTTATAGGTATATAGTACAACGATTTTACATATAATTTTTCAAATTATTTAGATGACATTTTATTTGGTCTTATAAAACTTAACAACATTCCTTCTTATAAACTCCACAAATAATAAAACAATGAATCACCGGAAGAAGAGTCTTAAAGGAAACACTTTCTGATTCCTTAGTTACTTATTTATTTTTTTGGTTCGGTAACAGGAATCGGAAATATAACATTAAGCTGGTCTGATTGGTTTTCAAGTTCTCTTCATTTCATGTAACCTGGTTTCCTGAAAAGTGTGATGTTTTTATATCTTGTTTTAAAAATATAAAATAAAACAAAACAATATTTAAGGATATATTGGACATAAAAAACAAAAAATATACTGTAAATTAGTGTAAATAATCAGAGTGTAGGGTGCCCACTCCCAGTTTGTAGAGTGGTCCTTGATAAATTTGGTCACACAAGTGTCCTCTTTCTTTCCTTTTAACCCACACCAATTGCTTTCAATCTTTAATTCCTTTTCCCAACCATTTAATTTCAAAACTTTCAAAGATTGTACTTTAAATTTACACAATAGCCTTCTTATAGTGTACCGGTTGTATTATGAATTGTATTATCCTACAATAACTTGTGCTAACATAAAAAATGGTAGATTAAAAGTTTATGTAATGAACCTAAATGCAATGCCACAAATCGATCTAAAAAGAATGAAAATATTTTAGTATGTATTATAAGAAAACTAAATGTTAAAAAGAAAAACCTAAAATAGGTTTACAGCCACGGGGTTTATACGTAAAAATAAGGCTTGTCACACATTCAATTGACACTTTACTTGTGTAACAAAGACTCTCAATTCGCTCTAGCATGTTTGCTAATTTATGTAGCAAACAAAATCATCTTAAAAAATCATTGAAAAAAATATTTTGATTTGAAATATTAAGTTCAGTTCACGTCATACACAACATCTATAAATGATAACAAATATGCATGTTTGTATGATAATATTGTACTTACAAATGAGTAATATGGTAAAATGATCATGATTTTGTTGCACATCTTTATATGTGTAGTTAAGATATTCATTTCATGCGAGCCTTTTTGCTACTTCATGCAGTAAACCGAATGTTTACAAAGTTTAACTTCAAATTATGTGCGCTTTGAAAGTATATGTTTATCATACATAATATAAAAATATATCCCGAACATGCAGTAAACTATTCATAAAAGACTGGTTAGTTAAAAGCCTCTCTTCTCAACACACACAAACATGTTACAGCTAAATTAATAAAAGTGTCATAAATCTCTTGTTCAAATAAGACTTGTCGTAATAAACCATTGTTACAGTACGTCCTAATTTTCCATGTTTATTATCATTTCTTAATCAGTTATCTACAAATATTAAACTATAGAATGTAATATGCGTTTATGTAGCTATTGGTCAAAAAGCATCTTCTGTGGCTCAGGTAACGTTGAGGAATAAACATGAACCGACTCGTTGTAAGTCGTGTAAGATAATAAGATAAGATGTCAATTTTCACTGGATGTGTGGGCAAGGGGAACCATTTATGGGCCTCAGTCATGTGGGCCTTTCAGTATTCTTTTAACTTTTAAGTCTTTGTTTTTGGGCTGGTCATGGAGTTTGAGCCTTAAGGAATGAGGAGCATAATTATATGCAAAATGGCAAAAAAATGCAAACAATTTATAATCTTATAGTTAAGTAAGAAACACACTATGTTTGACGTATAAATATATTTATATTACAGCACACACATTGACAAAACTTGAACAAACTATAAGAGGGTTGTGGGTGTGGGTGTGGGTGGGGTTTTGGGGGGGGGGGGGGGGGGGGTTTGGGGGGTTTGAAAGTAATATTTTTACGGGGGTGAACTCTATATATAATATATAAAATTTTAACCTATCGGGCTGAAAATAGACACTGCTGACGAAAAAGAGAGCCCCCGGCCGTCAGTTCGATCCGCCCTTGAACGTACGTACATACACATTCATATATATAGAATCTTAATTAGTTTGGTTACTATGTTAAATAAATCAGTTTTAATTATGATATCTTAACTTAAGGCATCTTTACACAATTAGCCAAAATTTTATGTTTTTAATTAAAGTCACTAAGAGTTTTAACTGTTCCTCTAAAACTATTCTACTTTTATTAAGTGTTAATCTTATGAATGTTTATAATAATTTAAGACTAAGTTACCTAAATGAAACATATATAAATCTTAAATTACAGGAAATGAATGAACGATCGAATTAAGGCTTTGGTACTTAAATTGTCGATAAGCAAGTTAAGGAGTTTATTTTTAGAAGCGGGGCAGGAAGAAGGGGAGTATTGTGGGCTCATGAGTCAAATTGTGGACTGGAATTCTAGAAGGTCAAATATTGTTCATTTATTTTTCATTGGCGAGTGAAGAAATAGTTGATGTTTTAAACGTGTGTCTAGTGACTAAAGTGTTTTATAAGCTACAAGGGCTATATGTATCAACCCATGAGCAGTGATTGACCAAAAAGTAAATCAAACAGGAATTGAACCTATGAGTTTGTTTGGACGCTTTAACCATTTGACTATGGATGAAAACAAAATCTTGGTGGCCGGTGGTGATGGTGATGGTGGTGGCCGTGGTGGTGGTGGTGGTGGGCAGTGGTGTTGATTGTGGTGGTGGTGGGTGGGTGGTGGTAACCAGGGATAAAAGAATGAACAATTTGAAAAAAAAAAAAAAAAAAAGGTGGATGACATGAATTTTGTGTGTTTATATGGAATGTGACTACTTATGTATTAGTTCTTTCCATTCTTTTCACAAATCAAAATTTTTTTTCATCCACTCTTAATGGTTCATTTCATTTCACATATCATTCTTGCAATTTAAATACGATGTGCAATGGATTGAGACTGAACAGGCTCGAACTAGCCCAAATCGAGGTCCGAAATGGATGAAATTTAAGGACCGAGAACCAGGCCATATAAAGATGGGTCGGTCCGGTCCAGTCCAGTTTCGAGCCTATTGACTCGGTTCTGTAAATTGGGTCGGTCTGGTCCGGTTTCGAGCTTAGTGGGTCGGTTCTGTAAATTGGGTCAGTCCGGTCAAAAAATAGAATTAGTTTGCTTAAAGATTAGACATTTATTAATGAAAAATAATGACATTAAAATTGGTTTTTTAATTGGTGATCATAATCTACTTTAATGTAGTATATCAATGTTTAATGTATATATCTCATGAGTCATGATAATATACTTTAATCTAGTATATGAAAACTAAATCTCAAAGTTAATAACGAAGTAAAGTGTATTGATAGTGCTAATCGTTTTTAGGAGCATAAGGATTTCTAAGTGTAAGAAAAACATATTGATTTTATCAGCAATTATGAGAAGATAAGCAACAACAATGAGATGATAATCAACAAAGATCATATGAACAATAATCGTCTTTTCAAGAAGACAATTATTGTTGTTCGCAATTCAATCCCACAACTCATGTACTTATGTGTAAAGTATTTAGGGTTTTTCTCGTATATAATTAATTAATTGGTCCTTTCCAAGTAATACGCGTTTTATCAGGCTCGAACTGACCGGACCAGCGCCCGAAATAGCTTAAAACTTAGGACCGATGAGCGGACCACTTGTATATAAAATGAATGGGCCGGTCCGGTCTTTGTTTTTTAGTCGGTTTTTTTGAGTCCGTATTATACTCGCCTCTAGCAATAACGATGAAAAACTTAAAAGAGTAAATCAAGCGTGAAATAGACGACTTATGTTCACTCGGAAAAAAGAAAAAAAAACAATAAACCTCCCCGGAGCACCTCCAGTCACCCCTAAGGGCTAAGGCCCGAATTCTGTTTTTACGTTTAAACGTTATTCAAACGATCGGCGAATCTTCAGAATTCCGACTTCATATCACACAATAACGTCTTCCTTAATCCACACACCATACTCAAAATCAAACTGCAAGTTACAAATTCGATCTATGAACAGAAAGATACTCGTTTCATCCATCTTAGGGTTTGTTATCTGCATCATTACACGTACCGCCGGAGAATCGTCGACGTGTTTGGCGGTGTATAAAGAAGGCGGTGCTCCGGCGGTGTTCCAGTCACCGAAATGCCCTAAATGGAGCTTACCGAAGCCTGATTCTCGGAGACGATCGACAGCAGGAAGATGCCAATCGGCCACACGTCAGGGCCGACGGAAATCGCTTGAAGATCGCACGTTCTGTACTCTTGACATCCGGATTCCTTTTCCAGGTAGTATATATGTTCTGGTTGATTATATGATTTTGTATTATTCGTTTGATTTGTAGTTTTGTTTGTGTATATGTATGTGATGTTTTGAAATATTCATGAATATGCTTATTTATACTCATGCCGTTATACTACATTGCTTTGATCGATTCATACGTCTATACTTCAAATTGTATTATGATACAATGATTAGTTTGGTAGAACTCATGTTAGGAGTTACATTGGTTGGAAGAATAAGTTAGTCCTAACAGTAAAATAATAGAGAACAATAAAATAATAGAGAACAAACTGGTACGAACACACAATAGAGAACAATAAAATAATAACAAAGACACGAGAGATTTACAGAGGTTCGGTCGTGGTGTGAACCTACGTCCTCTTGGGGCAACTAGGATTTTTCTTTTTATTGAGTGATGATGATTACAAGTACATTGAGATGTATGTATAGACTACAATTAGGGTTAATCCCATTAGTTAATAATCTAACTAAACTGGGCCTAATTAGAACTTGGGCCGGCCGAGCCCAACTGCTCCAAATTAATTCACCCGAAGCCTACACCCAACATAAACTTGTATAATAATTAATGTTCTTTTGATCTACTATTGAGTTTTGTATGAAAGACTTTGTTTGGATTGCTTCTTCTTCTTCTTCTTGCTGCATATCCATATAGTAGTATTTTAGCAGAGTATATTGTTACCGATGAAGTCGTTACGCAGCATACTCATGTACGACACAGAGGTACATCTGCTTTCTTATCGTGGAATCACAGACAGCGAACTAAGTTATTGAACTAGTTGAGAGGACATCATTAGTATTCCTAGAATCTAGTAGTTGGCAATTTGGCATAAAATGATATGAAGTAGGAATGTTAGGAACCGTTTTTGCCCTTTCAAGTCATTAGTTTCTTTTGAAGCTATGTAGAAACTAAGTATTGTGTTTCTGTTAATCTTTAAGGCATTTTTCATATTTGATTGTTTCTAATGTGTTGCAGGCACTGATGGTATTAGAGAAACATTAGTTGGCATTGTGGCAGTTTTTGATGGACATAATGGTGCAGAAGCTAGTGAGATGGCCTCAAAGCTGTTGTTGGAGTATTTCACACTGCATACTTTTTTTCTTCTTGATACCACATTTTCCTTTTTGTCCAAGGTATCAAAGGGAATGTTACCAAATAAGGGAGGACATGATTATGCTTCTCAAATGCTTGGTTGGGATGAGAAACTTGGTGATTATGTGCTGCATGTTGGAAGGTCGTTCTCTCTCTCTCTCTCTCTCACACACACACACACACACAAACACACATGCTAACTCACAAAAGAGATGCACACACCCACTCTTAAAATCTCCCTTCGTAGTAGATATGATTCACCCATGTGCATGCACCACATAGCCAGGGGTAGGTAAGGGTGAGGTTTTGCCCCCTAAGTCCCTTATCATTTGCCTTTTAATCGTGATAGCTAGGAATATTTAATGGGATTTGAAAAGTAAGGCACATGCTTCACTAATTATTTTAAAGTTGTAATTTGTTTGAATGGATGAGAAAGAACTATCTTACCTTGTCAATGCTTAACTTTTGGAAATTAGTAATTTTCCCTTTTACCACATTGACAACAATACATTATGTATCAACTTTCCCCTCTCTCATGGCATCCTCTTCTTTTTTATATTCTAAATAGGTACTTGATATATATTAATTTGAAATTTTGTTTTCTCTTGTTTGACTTAAAATTTTTACACAACACACCTTAAAGAGTGTTTCTTTCTCTTCCTACTTGTAGGTAAGAAAAATTATCAATGTCTGGGTGTGGTGCACACACATTGTGAATCATGGGGGCAAAACACGTGGACACGCTAGGCATTTTAATTACAAGTACAAAAGAAGGTATATTGTTGTATTTTGATTTGCTTAAAATTCAAAGGCTATAAGTTATAACTATTTTGTAAGCCGATAATCTAAAGTTGAGTAATCAATCGACTGTTTTGGTCTCATGTAAGTGGCATGATACTACAATACTGTTATAAGAGAGGAAATTCATGCTCATGTATGTCAAGAAACTTCCCTATGGATTGAGCTTGTGACATTCTGTTTTATAGAATGTATTACCATTCTTCAATGTTAGTTTGTTTTTTTAAGTTTTCTCTATCTACTCATTGTCTCACATAATCAAATCAATAAAACAGGCATATCCGATTATTTAGTCTAACAGTAAATTAAACCATATACGATGCATATTATTTTTGATTAAATTAGTCATTCCTTGGAATTACAGATAAATGAGCTTCTCAATGATTTTTCATTGCATGAAATCTTTTGAAATGAGGTATCTGTATACCCTTAAACATTCTTTAAACTTGACAAACAAACAAACAAACAAACACACGTAGTATATCTCACGCATTTAATCAAATTATAAACACTATCAGTAACTTGCTGAAAATAGACTTATTAACTGCACTGTCACCTCCTATTGCGTTTCAATTTAAGCAAATTCAACACCAATACCCATATATTTGGCATTTTTTTGCAGGATTAAGTTTACATTGTCAAAAATCTTCAGTGGAGATTTCCACCTGGAAATTCTGAAGGAATCTCTGTTGAAGGCGATTGATGATATTGATGCAGCATTTTGTAAGGTTAGTGGTAGCTGCTGCCTTCTCTCCTCTCTCTTCATCCATGTATGTTTGTATTTATTGTTGATTTTTATGATTTCTGTATTACTTTTTACAGGAAGCTTCTAGATACAACTTCAACTCTGGTTCCACTGCAACAGTTATATTAATAGCAGATAGTCAAATTTTAGCTGCCAATGTTGGAGACTCAAAGGGTTTCCTATGCTCGGAGACATTCCAATCTCCTCCTGAGGCTAAAGGTTAGAAAGTGAGCCTTTTTAAATATTTTTCTGAGACATCAATATGATTAAAAAGGCATGTCGTTAATCAATTATGTCATAACTAGATTAGTGGATACATTTATCTTTCTACTGTTACCTTTATTTGCACTAAAAAGGCTCAATCTCAAAAGAAATAAAGAATAAATTTAGGCAATCTTAAAAGTTAACAGTTTTTACGGCGTCACATTGGAAAAAACTAGTCAAGACAATCAAAGCTACTGATACTAGATAACTGGGCCAGGTTAGCTTAAATACGATTGTTTGAAATTTAAAATGTTTCTAATCAAAATTTTTTTGAAGTTGTCACATTCTTACGGGTGAAAGCACAAATGGTTTCTCCAAACAGAAATTAGAACAAAGTTTGTTACCTTTTATGCAATTTGCCCTCAATATTGAAATCAGAAGGGCTGATAATTGAATGTTTTTGTAAACGGCAGCTACGTTATTGAGATTGTACAGGAAGAGAAGACGTGATGGTGCTTCTATACACATGAAAGATTATGGAAATTTTAAATTAGCGTCATCTAACGGCTTACTCCATTTTGCTGCCAAAGAGTTGACCAAGGACCACCATCCTGACAGGGTTGATGAAAGATCTCGAGTAGAAGCGGCTGGTGGTTATGTCTTTGAATGGGGTGGTGTATCCCGAGTCAATGGCCAATTGGCTGTTTCACGTGCTATTGGTGATTTGTCCTTTAAAAGGTGAGCTTTGCCTTGTTTTAAAGGAAAATTGAATGAAAATGTAATAAACTTTTATCTGATTTATTGTCTATGGTGTTTCCATTTATAAAAAAGAAATCAACTTTTAAAGTTTTGATGAAAAAACCTTATACTTGTATAAAAATTGATTTGAGGTAATCTGTCAGGCCCAATTACCAGATCAAAATGATGATGTGGCAGTTGACGAGCCAGTAACTTTGACCATGCTGACTGTTTTTATGACATGATGTTTCTGTTTTAACTAACCATCTTAGTTTTCACCCATAAAAGGGTAACCAACTTTCAAATACTTTGATATAACCTTTGAACTTTAAAAAATTTAATGTAATTTGGCCCTGTTACCTGGTCAAAATAATGATGTGGAAGCTGACATGTAGTAATTCTGACCACGATTACCTTTTCCCTCCTAACATGGCGCAAAAAGATTTAACTTACAAGGTTTTGCTAATTAGACCAAAGTTCATTACCTTTTTATGAAATTTCCCTATGTTAATATTTCACATTTTGCAGATAAAGTTCTTTAAAAAAAATACAGAGTCCTTAATTAGTTTTTTTAGTGAAGTCACAAAAGGCTACTGGCCTACTGCTAATTCAGTTTCCATTGTTCTCGTCAGCTTTGGTGTTATATCTGTTCCAGAGGTGACAGACTGGCAACCACTGATGGCTAATGATAGTTATTTGGTGGCTGCTTCTGATGGTGTTTTTGAAAAGCTTGGCCCACAGGACGTCTGTGATCTATTCTGGGAGTTACATACTCACGCCCCCCTGGAATTACAATACAGCCCTTCTTGTTCATACTCATTAGCTGATTGTATTGTTGATACTGCTCTTGAAAAAGGCAGTATGGATAATGTGGCAGCTGTTGTAGTTCCATTTGGGCTAGAAAATCTGCCTACCGGACGATCCTTGGAAGTCGGACTGCAGAATTATGTGGACGGACAGTCTGGTAATTTTGTTATTTCAACTTCTTACATTTTCTATTAAACATCTGGCATTGATGAATGGTTCAAGTTAAAACAATTTTATTTATTTCAGTGTACCAGGAGTTGTGGAAATGCATATTTTAGTTGATCCACACTACTAAAATATTTCACAAAAGAAAATACAATATAGAGGTGGGAAAATGGGCTGGCTTGGTAACATCAAAATGGTAACTTTTTGGTACATGTTGAAACATGCTGGGTTGACCAAAATAAATTTTTTGTGTAAATTTTGATAAATAGTTATGCGATCACAAAAAACAAAAATATATTATTACAATAATAATCTTTTTTATAAATAAAGCAAATTAGTAGGTTGAAGGGGTTACAATTTGGGGAAATTTAACCCACTTGTCTTGTTAGAGGTAAAACATAACCCGATTCAACACATTCATAATTAAATCTGTCAAAATTGCCAAGCCTAGCGCAACTCTTTAGCGTGCTATATTGCTATGTTAGGTTCTTATCTCTACTTGTTACACAATGCTATGATATTCCCGTTTTCTCATTCCTTTTATTACCAAAGCGGAATTTTGTTTGTGATGAGCACATAAAGTGTTGCACCCAAATATATATATGTGTTCCACAACTTATTTTTTAGTTGGTTATGGCTTTTACCATCCGTTGCTTATGCCACTATCATTTACTTTTATTACTGTTGTTTGTTGATGTCAACTTTTTAGGGGTTTGTTTAGGTCCTTTCATTGGGGTTAATGCTTTTTTTGTCATGTCCATTTGCTCTTTTATCTATAGCTATTATATGGTCTGCACTTTCTCCAATATAATTTTACTCATCGTTGTATGTTAGTGGTAGTTTACAACTTTCATTATTAGTACTCTTGTATGGTTGTTTGCATATTTTTATGCTATTTGGATTACTATACTATTAATATCCTATACTATACTGAACTCGAATATAAGGGTTTTTGGAGTAGGGGGGTCCCAACAGATGGAACCTCTATATATATCCCCTTGGGATAGAGGCAACCCTCATCACATCCTCCTCGGCCCAGACCTTACTAATAGCTTCGCTATGGGTGAAATTATACTCATTTATACTGGGCATTTTGTTTTTTTTTTGCTGATGGCAACAATTTTGTACTTGTAGGGTCAGAGAATGGCTATTCAGTTATTGACAAATTTAGGAGATTACTGGTAAGGTTAATTTTTTGTGTTATTTGGTTCTAATGTCTTTCTATAATTAAACTATCATTATTTAGGCATTTAGCAAACCCCTTTTGCTTTGAATTTTGTTTTTAGCTATTAACTATGCTACCAACCCCTATAGTGGTTTGTTCTTTATTTAAGTAACTTGAATTTTTAGAAATACCGTGACAATTTTGACCTATCTACTCATGAATGGGTCGATTGAATTTATGTTTAAACTTTATTTGGTCAAACAAGTTAAATAAAATAATATCTCAAATGGAAAAACAAGTCAAATGTGTTGAACGGCTCAAAATTCATCCAAATGTATTTTTAATGCATAAGATCTCCAAATCATTTTTATTCATAAAGTCAGATTATTATTCAAAATTTATATAACATTTGTACTCATGATCGAAACTAATTATTGATAACCTTATAAGATTTTAGACAAAAGCGTTTCTAGTCACCCTTATGTTAGCCATGATAAAATAAAAACCGGTTTTGAGCCATTATGCAGCCCCCCCTCAAAATTCGTCACTTTTACTTATGAACTTCATTTGATAAAGGATAAGGCTGATACTATATTCAAATAAGAACCGAGAATAGTTTTTATGGCTTTTTCAAGAATAATGTATTATTATCCTCATCTGTTTGTTTTGGGAAACATGACCAATTTCTAATACTTGTTCTCCCTATCTCTAGAATTTTTCTATCCCATTATATTATTAAGCTGAGTGTACCTGGAAATCATTTAGAAATAAGGACATTTTTTTTCAAGCTGAGTGTACATGTCAGTGATACATATGAGCATTTCTATCCCAACCGGAAATTGTGATTGATATTTTTTTCAACTAGGTTGAAGGAAAACATGACACTAATGGATATTTCTATCTATCTGAGAGTCTAAATGAAAATGATGACTGCACTTTCTGGATTTCAAAGGATGAGCAGGATTCCATATATGGTTCACCGCAGGAATTACCGGACATGCTTAATCATAATTATGGTTAGTCAAGTTCATTCAATCATAATTATGCTTAATCTCCTTTTCTTTCTTCTTGTTTTTCTTCTTATTTTCAGTTTATTAACGGGGTTGGCACCCTGGTCGCTATCATTGCTTGTACAGACTGAAAGGTGTATATTTTTGGTCATTTGGTGCCACAATGGGTGGGTTGGGTAACACTTTTCTTTATATATTGTTTACGCGGTATGATTACAAAAGTTCTTACAGTAGTAATCTAAGCTTTGAATCAAGATGATTTAGATATTAGGAGGTTTTATGCATTAAATCTGGACTTCGGGTAACTCCCAAACTATTTCTCTTTCAGCCAATTTTTTTTTATTTGACCCATTTGGGATAAAACAGAGCTCTAATTGATCCATTCATAAGTAAATGGGTCAAATTGCCGCCTATATAGTAAATGTGTATCATGCAACTTAAACAATAACTATCGATGCCATAATCAGTTTATAATTTCTTTTGTAAAATCAGGTGGACCAATAAATTTGTACCGTGAGCAAATGATGTGCTTACACTTTGGGAGATCTAGTGGTGGGGATAGAGATCAGTGCATTAATCCGGAGGGTCTCGCAAGTTTTTTGGGTCTTTTAGAATCGCTCCCTTCACATAATGTCAAAGAGAATCAAGAATCTTTTGAGGGAACCAATCCCAACACAAGGTTTCTTTTTATTATACGTTTGCTCTTATTAGGTTTTCTTCTGAACAAAAAATATCGACTACGTGCATATTCTGGGGAATAACCCAATGTCTTTCACATGCAAAATTGATTCTCTTCTTAACTTTTTTCATGATTTTCTAATCATTTTAGTAGTATGTGGTTGATAAATATTTTAACAACTCGTTATTATAGATATATACTGAAAAAAAGATTTGATCGTGGATCATATGGAGAAGTTTGGGTGGCTTTTCATTGGAATTATCTTCAACAAAGCAATAATTCCGAACAGAGCGTGAAGAACAAAACTTTCCAACTACATACCACTCATCATGGCACTGAAAATGAAACTTCTGGTCCTCCCAGTGATAACATTTTCATTTTGAAGCGTATAATGGTAATCCAGTTACCTATATTTGAATTTATATGTTTTCTTGATTCTTTTTGTGCATAATTTATGGCAAAATCCTTTCGGTTGTAATCTAGTATTGGGTAGATTATAATTAACAAAGATAGCCGTTCAAAATGTTGGCGAATGATATTTTGGGCCTCAGTTTTTTATAAAGGTGCAACCATTACTTATGAATGAGTCGATCTGCGTTATGGTTTATCCATAATCGATCGGGTAAAAATTAGCCTAACTAGGAGTGGTTGAATGTGTTGAAAGTAGGGGTGCTCACTATTTGATCGAAACTAAATCACCCAATTGGATAATTTGGACTGTATTGTATGGTCCAGATCTCTAATTCTGTTTATACCTAGACGAGATTATAAGTTCTAGATTGGTTTTGGTTACTTTAGTTTGCAACGAATAGTCTAAAAGACTGAATAATAATACATACGCATAAAACATGGACTGCTTTAAAAGTTCTTCAAAACCCCTCATGTTCACATCAAAGAATCCTTAGATGCAAAATTCTTATTTAGCGTATGAAGCATATAACTTGGATGGAAAGTTATTGTTTAAACATAGGTGATTCAAGATTATTCTTCTTGAAACCGCCATTGAATATGATTTAAATTCAAGAATATGCATAGTTAGGAGAATACATTCTCAATTTTAGCTATAGTCATTAAAGTCCAAAGTTTAAAGAACGTTACCATGTGGTGATATTTTGTGTTGGTTGACTTTATACACTTTGGCTTTCTGTGTTTTACTATAAATAGAAGTCATTACTTTACTTTAATGCATATTTAAATGATACAAGCTACTCCCTTTCTCTCAACAATTTTCTCTTTTTTGTTTTCCTATAGTATGGTTTAATGGTTTCAAAATTAATGAAATGTCATAAACTGAAACAGGTAGAAAGGGGCAACACAGTTTACTTAAGCGGGATACGAGAGAAGTATTTTGGTGAACTTTTTCTAAATGCCTTGTCATATTTGGGTGGTACATTATCAATAAAGGATTCTTACCTATACCCTTACCCACACCCTTATAATTTACTAAGAATTGATGAATCGGTCACTCAAGAGCATGCATCCACAAGAAAGAGAAGACAGCCACAAGTTGCTTATGAAGAAGGGCTGAAGCATATTGCAAGATACATTGAGTCTTTTGAGTCGAAGTCAAATGAGATATGGCTTGTATTTCGTCATGAAGGTATTTCATTATCAAAACTTTTGTATACAGCAGACGACATCGGAAGTAAAGATGACGCAACAAATGAAAATAATGATCACCTTAAACATGTCCGTATACTACATCCATCAAAATGGTGGCGTTGGTTGAAGACCACAGAAGCGGGGCAAGAGGAAATGAAAAACCTTATATGGCAGTTGGTATGTTTACTAATTGTTGTTAGACTTTCTATCATTTTGGGTTATCTTCTCTGTATTGGGTCAAAAGCTCAAACGGGTGTCATAAAATATTGCTTAACAAGAAACAAGTCTAATCGGTTGGACGTGTTGACAATTGTTATTGAAATAATGTAGTTAAGTTATCCTATACGACTCACTAGTTATTACATAAAGTTTAATATTTTGGAGAACAAAGCGTTTTTGTAAACCCAACCTGGTCTATACATAAATTAACCATTTTGATTTGAGCCCATTTTGCCACCCTTGCATATCCATAATAGTCTATGTTGAATAAATATATGCTTAAAAGGTGAGTGAGGTCTTATAATGCAGTTGGTGTGTTTCTAATTGTTATTAAAATTCTTATTCTATGATTATTAAAGGTCTTAGTTTCGGCCCTTTCTCATGAATGGTTGATTTGTGATATGCTTCATATCTAATGAGAATGGTCGATTTGTGATATGCTTCATATCTAATGATCACGGAAAAAAAATAGCTTAAAAGGAAATGGGGTCTCTTGAGTTGAAAGTCTCTAAAGCGTTGTTTAATGCACTAAAAGTCTTAAATTATTATGTTAAAAAATCGGACCGTTCATAATAGTTTTTAATTATATTTGACCTGCTAATTATTTGACCTGCTAATTATCTAGATAAAACTTAAATATTTGTATAGTATCTCGTGTCAGCTTGACCCAACTTTGACACAAAGGGTGTGTTTTGGTCCTAACCCATTTTGCTCTATTCTTTCCTTGAAAAGTTTGAAGGTCATTAAGCGTCTATTTAGTAATCTGCAAGCTTATATTTTTTAATCAGTGTTGCAATGTTTTAGCTGGTGCTTTCTAAATTATCTACTGATCTGAAATTTGGCTTTTTTTCCTTATTGTTCTTCAGTTGATGGCACTTAAATCCTGTCATGATCGTAACATCACCCACAGGGATATTAAACCTGGTGAGAACATTACTGTCTCCTAGCAAAAGTGCAACTATGATTGTGTTTCTCCTTTTCATCTATAAAGGTGTTTTCTTTTTTATTTAATGCACATAACTTCTAATTCATAATTTTAACCTCAACAAGCGTTTTGATAATTCTACATCTTAGAGTTGTGTTTGCGATATTACATCTTTATGATTAAATTTGTTTCGTTTAGTGTATCTTCTGACTTGGAATGCATTCTTCTTGTTTTTTTTCAAGAGAACATGATCGTTTGCTTTGAAGATCAGAATTCTGGAAGATGCTTAAAAGGAAGCCCTAGTGGAAATGAGACTTACATCACTAAAATGTATTTCACAGTAATTTATATTCCTTATATGTTTTATTTCGATCCATGGTATATGACGATGTTTATAATCTCATTGTGCTTTTTACTTGTGATCAAAAGGCGCATTATTGACTTTGGTAGTGCAATGGATGAATTTACCATAAAGCATTTATATGGGGCTGCTGGACCTTCTAGGTATTTTATTTTTTTGTGTCTTTTGTGATACTATACTCTTAAAAGCATGATGCTATGAAGTTATGCTAATATTGTCATTCTAAAACACTTCCAAAAGGAATTTATGGTCTTCTTTGGTAGGTTTCCCCCTTCTGAACTTCGTTTGTGTTGGTACTTTCTAGATTAAAAATAGAAGTTCACTTTTTTGATTATAAATACTTTGGGAATATTCTATTTCAAAAAGGAAAAGTAGTATAATCTGTGTATGCATGATATATTGAGTATCAATGCGGATGTGGTCGATTATTCTATTTTCCTTTGTATATTTTTTTTTGGATTACTAGTTTGGTATATTATTTATTTGAAGCCATGTAAGCTTTTGATAGTATTGTATCTTAAAGTAATTCTTTTTTCTGAATACATGTCTATCAAATTGCCGCCTTAGGGTTTTTTTTATTCATTTATTTATTGTGTTCTATTTCAATTATATTTTATATCTTAGTTTACATAAATTTTGAATGTCAGATACTTTAGTGTAAATACATATTCTCTTACTTTATTCGTGTGACATTTTAATTGTATCTTAAATTTTTTTTATAGCGTTTTGTGGAGAAAGTGTATAATTTCTTATTCAATTCTTTCTTTATCAGGGATGAACAAACTTATGAGTACATGCCTCCAGAAGCCTTTCTGAATGCTACTTGGTATCATGGCCCATCAAGCATAACTACAAAGTATAGCTTTTATATCATTATATATTGTCATTGCAAAAACTACACGTCTCATTTATTTAATAGTGGGTCAACTTTGTTTCTTTTACCTCAAACATGTAAACGGATAATGGTATATACTATATACATTAGACGCCTAAGTATTCAAAAGTTTTTGTTAATGCCCCCCTAATTATTAAACCAATTTAGAGGCCACCCAAGTATCAGTTTGGTTTCTTTTATGCCAATTCTAGGAATAAACATTGTAGAAAATTGTAATAACTAATATGTAACCTTTGCCTTCAGTTTTAAAGCTTCTCGCACTTCGTGAGTTGTAAAAATCACCAAAATGCTACTGGTTGTTGTCGAAAGATTCTACTCTAGATGGATTGTAAACATATGTGAGTTGATTCAAAGGTGTTTTTGTTATTTAAAGCGACAAAATCTCTAAATTTAGGGGTGTTGTCATCTTTCATGCATGTTTTTGTTAGAATCAAGATGAGCGAAACCAAATTAATACTTGAGTGGCCTCTAAAAATATTTTAAAATTTCATTGGCCTTAACGAAAACTTTTGGATACATGGGTGGCCTATAAATAAACTAATTCATAAAAAAATATGTGAAAATAGGAACATGTCAAATGGGTTGAAAATCACCCAAATAATATTTTAATGTATAAAATCTTTTTAATCATCTTATTAAGAAAAGATTATTATTGAAATAATATAAATTTTAATCATAGTTGAACACTAGTTAATTTATAAAAGAAAAAAGAATCACAAAAATGTGTTTTAGGTAATATATTTACATGCTTTGACTTGTTACCCGTCTCCCCAATTTGCTACCTCTATATCCCGTTGTTGCTAAAATTTTTAGACTTCAAAACGAATTTGCTTTTACTTCATAAATTCTATGAGACAAATGTCTCAATTTGTTTTTATTTATATTGCATGTTGAATTACTGATAGGTATGATATGTGGAGTGTTGGTGTTGTCATCTTAGAGTTGATTACAGGGACGCCAAATGTGTTCCAAATAGATGTCAGAACACGTGCTCTCTTGGATCAACATCTTGAAGGCTGGAATGAAGGATTAAAGGAGCTTGCTTATAAGTAAGCCCCCTATCTTGCACAAAATAAAATAAAAATGTGTAATTTCTTGTTTAATGGTCAAACATATATCATATGTATAAAAGTTAATTAAAAAGGAAAGGTTCAAAAAGGGTTGGAAGTCATTCGATATATTTTAGTGAATAGTACCTCCTAAATCATATTATATGAAACAATATATTATCCTTGAACTGATATGGTTTTTGTAAAAATCATATTTGACATGCTATATATGCGTGCGTATAGTTTTAACTTTTGAAAAGAGTGTACTGGATAAGTAAGCTTTTTGACATGTTATCCATGTCACTCGTTTTTCCAAATCTTGGATGTGTTTCTGTACTTCTTTGTTAAGGTTGACAGTTGATTATCTGTTGAGGTTGCAGACTTAGGTCATTTATGGAATTATGCATTTTGCTTCCTGGGAGTTCCACAAAACATCACCTTACTTGGGGTCATAATGGGAAGGTATTCTTTTTATATTTAAATGATATTGTATTTTTATTGTGTATTTTTCCAATGCCAATGAATTTTTATTGTGTGAACCGCCGCGAACCGACCAACTGAAAAATCATGAGGTGGGGTTGTTAGAAATCTGAGCGCTAATAAATACCAATGCCATAGAGAAAAGATCTTGGCTCCGCCATTGAATGGGCAAAGCAACCACCTCTATTGTACTTATGACTCCTGTTTCGATGATCTGCTTTTGAAAGTTGTGTACTAGTTAAATTATATTTTTTGGATTCAGAGATCAGGCTCACCTGCTTCATGGAAATGCTCTGAGGAATTCTTTTCAAGCCAGATTAAGAGCAGAGATCCTCTTAAAATAGGGTTAGTTCGGGTCCCATCACCGTAGTATAATTCATTATATAATTATACATATTTAACATTGGCTTCTCACATTATAGTTTTCTTCTTGTTCTTCTTTTCATTTTATAAGCAGGTTTCCGAACGTTTGGGCTTTGAGATTAGTACGCCAACTATTAGTTTGGGATCCGGTAAGTTATTACGCAAAGAAGGTTTATTAACAATAGAGGTGGCCATTTTGACCCATTTACTCATAATTGGGTCGATTTAGTTGTGTTTTTTCTCAAACAGATTAAGTAAAATAAATTTACCTAAAAGGGAAATTGTCAAAACCGGGTTGAAACTTGTCTAATTTTATTTTTAATTCATAAAATCTCCTTAAATTGTTTTGTCAAAAGATTTAGATCATTATTATAGCCTCAAGAAACACATTAATTGTTTATAAATAATTTTAACAAAGTAGACAACAAGTCTTTGCAGGTCATCCGACCCCGTAGTTTCGGCATGCAAGAAAAATGGCATGTTTCAACCCCGTCTGAAACATTTTGACCTACCAACTCACCTGGACTGCTTATGTTTCCACCTCTAAATAAACAGCATATCTACTTATTGCTTTTTGAAATTAACACTTCGGGAAAGCAACTTGAAAAGCAACTTCAGATTGCTTATATTCCTAACATCTTCTTTCACTCGCATAATCGAATAAGCACACAGTCCTAAACACCCTCAAAACAGTTTATTACGGTATCAAAAGTTCAAAACGCAAGAAACAGATAAATAGTTTTACTAAAACAATCCCAAACACTGCTTTTTGTATATGCATTGTATTTGAACTTCACCATGATAATTATTAGAAATCTACCACAGGAGGATCGATTGACTGTTGATGATGCTTTGAGGCATCCTTATTTTACACACAATTCAACACAATGATATACACGATGTTCAACGGGTACTCCTTTCCACTCATCACTATGTCCCAATGCTTCCAGTATAATTTGTAAAATTCTTTGCATTTGACATGTTTTATGCATAATTTTTCAATTTCATAAAGTAATCAATATATTAACTATGATTAACACAATGATACGATTTTGTTAAGTACATTAAATTTAGGAAGTTGTGATTATCTAAATATACTTCAAGATGTTTCTTTTTGAGCTCTCTATAATTACCCACTCGTTTAATCTGTTAATTTGTCTCCAGGTTCATGGTTTTTTAGGAGAACTTGTCAAGTTTAGACCACGCTTTTATCGCCATTTGTAAATGTTTGTTTTAAAGGTTCTGTTATGTACGTATAAATCAAGACTTGTGATTTGGATACGGAATGCATTTTTCTGCTCTAAAGCGTAATAGAAACTAGTTTAGTTTTCGACACTCGTGCCAACAACATGATTTGTTTTCAATTCTGTCATTTGGGTAGTATCTGACTTGTGAATCTCTATGTTTTAAATTTCTTAGACAAGTGAGATTGTCACATAAGCATTTGTACATAGTATATGGAGGATAATTGCATGTAGTGAAAGAGAAAGAGAGGTGGTTGTGTAAGTGTTTATGTCACTTTTTATAGTTCTTTACTTATGTATTAAACTTTTAGCGTAGTGACTAATGAGTGATGACAAGTGTAAGGTGAAATGACTTCCCTTTATTTACAACAAGGGGACGCCCAAGATACCGGCAACAAAGAGGGCAAGGAAGGAGCTATGAGTGATTTCTTTTCTACATTGATCACGCGACATCCAAGGAAGTATGGATAAAAACAAAGAGGCTAAGGAGGTAAGTTAAACATTACTGACTTTCATAAAAATGGAAACCTTGGTGAATCTTAGGTCGTCTAGAGAAAAAAGCACCTCTCCAAAGTAGTTGGATGGTTGAACTGTGGACGTCCGCCTTGAAAGGCGCCAAGGCCTCCAGCCTTACAAATGCATTGTTTAATCGTTGAAGGCAATACACAAGAGAAAATATAACACACTTCTCATGTGGTTCTCATTTCCGACCTACCTTGCATTGTTACTTTGTCTTAAAGAACTTTTTACTTAGTTCTTGAGTCGGGTTCTTACGTCGGATGCTGATTGAAAGAGACTTTTTTTGTGGAGAGACTAAGGTATCTTTGTACTAGTAGGCTAGGTACAAGTGTACAACTTCTGTTTCCCGTAACCTGGATTTGGCGGCCCTATTTGCGTTGGACGATATTGCCCTCAATAGGACTCGTACCATTACCATATGGTCCACATGAGTAAAGAGAGTTTTGTTGCGGATCAGATCAAACTGGACATGTAAGTAGAGAAGATAAAAAGACGAGTATCAATAATCTGAGTTTCGTATATAAAGATGTAAAATCATATCTAGCAGTTGTTGGGTGCCCGGTACTCGCTACAATTAATTTTATACATATTTCTTCATCTCTTATAAGTTTAAAGTTATGATGCTTTACATAATTACGAGTACACTGTTGTCATATTTTTCTTTTCATACATGTTTTATTTTAAATTTTATTCAAAAGCGATCCGGGTCAAATATCATACAATTTTATTTTTTCTTAATAGCGTAATGCTTTTTAAAATAATGTAGACACATGTACGTGACGCACTTACTTTTACATACATTTCAATGATTTCTTTTCAAAACCTATCCGTCGTAACGCACGACCAAAACCCATAATATGTTTCTATTTTGTTTCATACCAGCGTAATTTCTTTCAGTTTTGATTGATGTACCGTGAAGACGTGTTTATATATAAGGTAAGGTTCGTTTGAGAACTTTTTTTAATTTGAGAACTTGAGAAATATCCTCTTTTTAAATCTTATTGTATATAACTTTTTCATACGTTACTAATTTTTGAAAAAATCATATCACTAAATCATAGACTTTTTTGTTTTTAATTTGAGTATAATATTGCTATATCAAAAATTAAAAAAAAATACACTTTAATATTGCATATGTGTTGTATTATGATAGGGGTAAGATTCGTTTGAGAACCCATTTTAAATTGATAACTTGAGAACTTTTTCTTTTTAAATTTAAACGTCTATAACTTTTTCATACGCTATTATTTTGAAAAAAAAAAACTATCATTAAATCAGAGATTTCTTTGTTTTTTTTTTGAGTATAATATTGTTATATCAAAAATAAAAAAATTACATTTTAATATTACATATATGTAGTATTATGATAGGATAAGGCTCACCTGATAACTCATTTTAAATTGATAACTTGAACTCTCTATTTTTAAATTTAATCGTCTATAACTTTTTCATACGTTATTATTTTTTGGAAAAAAATTAAACCATTAAATCATAACTTTTTTGTGTATTTAATTTAAGTATAATATGCTATATCAAAAAACAATACAATTTAATATTACATATATGTAGTATTATAATACAACACACACACAGACACAAACACATATTATATATATATATATACTAGGTTAGTATCCCGTGTATTACACAGGTTGAATAAATAAAATACAAAATAATTAGTAATAAAAATTTATAAATTATAAAACCATATTTGAAGATAAAATATGATTATAATTGCATATCAATAGTTATTTTAAGTAAATAAACAATAATGCATTATTCTTAAACTTTTATTTTATAAAAAATATGGGTTTTAAATATTTTGTTTTAAGAAAAATAAATTTATTTTATAAAAAAGTTTTTGTAGTATTCTGTATTTTATAAAACTTTTGTTTTTAAAAAGTATGTTTTTAATAAAAAAATAGGTTTTAATTTATTAAATTATATAATTTTTAATTTGAAAATGGTATGAGTAATATTATTATTATTCAATATTATTAATAATAATAAAGAGAAATGAGAAGTGAGTATGATAAAACTAACAATTGTGTAAAGTCTTATTTTGAATTTTTTTTTTCTGTTATAAATAGATAGATATACAGATAAATGGATAGGCTATAAACCCATTTATTAAAGAGACTAGTAGAAATGTCAGCGCGTTGCGGCAGTACGGCTGTTGCGTGATTTTTTGGGAATTCGATTGTAGTCGGTATCGGCTTGGTACGTTATGATGTAAATTAAAAAATTAAAATATAATTATTGAAAAAACTGAATGAAAGAAAACAATTACTTATATTACAAAAGTTTTTAAGATAACTATATTATCCCAACAAGATTAGTAAAAGCATGAGTGGTATTTGTGGTCGAAAATCACTCATTACCTAGATTTTAGGGGGTTTCGTTTTATCAATGTATGTTAGAGTTTTATAATCATCGGAGTCAGCTTTCGGTGGTGATTTGCATAGACCGAAGAAAGTTAATAGAGAAATTGTCATAACAAATTACCATCTTGATTGTTATTAAGCTTTTAACAACCGGCAAGGGAAATGAAAAAAGAGATTAATGCTCAATCGCAGTGAATAAACAGAATTAAAAGTAAACGGGGGTTTGTTTGGTCACGTGTATATGATTTAGTATTTGTATTATAAGCATCATATATTATACTTTATTGTAAGGGTATAAATGAAATAAAATAGTTAATTTTTTGAAATGTAAACATAACTTTTCATATGGCTGTCTTAATCCATACGTAAAATTATTATTTAAACCTCTTTTCACTTTTATTATAAAAGATATAGATAAATATTAAAATTATTAAACTCGCAATATGCTCCTAGAAAAATATTAGTATTATAGTTATTATAAACATGAAGATATATATATATATGTATTAAATATTTAAATAAAATAATACTTAATTTAAATAATATTTACTTATAAAAATGTAATTAGTAGATATAAATTTAAATGTCAATTTATAGTATCATAAATAAAATAAAATTTAACGAAGTGAATTAAATAATATTATATTTTAAATAATGTATTAATAATGTTTATTAAATACATGAAAGACACAAGAGCACAAATGCCAAGTTATATAGATTTAATTGATAAATTTACCATATTGCCCCTAAAGTGTTTTAAAATATTAATTAATTTTTTATTCTACCTCTTTTAAATACCTTACACTTCTTTGTACATGTTGATTCAAAACTTGTATGTTTGATAAAATTACATCTCTATAAAGAGAGATTTATTATAAAGTAGTATAGATATAAGTATTTAAATAAAATAATACTTAATTTAAATATATTTAGTTAAAAAAATATGATTAGTAATTATAAATTTAAATATCAATTTATATTACTATAAATAAAATAAAACTTTATTTTTTAAAAGTATGATTAGTAATTATAAATTTAAATGTCAATTTATATTAATATAAATAAAATAAAACTTAATGAAGTGAATTAAATAATATCATATTATTAAATAATGTATTAATAATGTGTATTAAATAATAATACAATAATTAGAAGAAGTTAATTAAATGGGGGTAAAAGTGAAATTATTGCATAAAGCACTTGTACTCTATGCTTAAAATGTTGTATAGGTGTCTTACAATTTAAATAAAATTACCATCTTATCCTTCTAATATGTATTATATAGTAATATAGATATAGATATAGATTATAGTTAGTAATAAACACGAACAGTTATAGTATGTTATTTTAATATAAGATATGGTTAAAATTATATATACGTAATAGTTCAAGAAATAAAACAATTATACTATTTATTTAACTCTCTTATCTAAATAGTTTCATTTTTAAACATTCGTTTTAAGATTTTTCTTATTAAAAGTTTATTGTTCGTAAGAATCTTATTTATTAAAAACTCGAGTTTCTAATTATTATGGTTGTTTTAATAAAACTGCTTTTAGAAAATTTCATATTTTTTATAATTTTTTTAAAAAGTTGGAAATTTTTTTTATGATTTCTGTGTTAATAAAAAGATGTGATTTTTGATTTATTTAATAAAGTTTTATTTTAAAAACATAGCTTGATTTTAAAAAATATAGATGAGAGAGAGAAAGGTATTAATTAATAAAATTGCCTTTATTAAGAGAGAGAAATTAATTTGAGTATTTAAATTAACATAATACACTTTTAAAGGGAAAATAAAGTGTGGATGTTTAAAATAATGACAAGTGTCGGTTTAAAGAGGTGACAAGTGACAAAAAAAAATCTTTTTTAATTAGATTATATATATATATGACTGCATATATGTAGTTTGATATAAAACATATAAGCATTATAGGAAATTTATACTCATATTAAAAATAAAACAATTATTGATTCTATGATATAATTAAAAAAAAATATATAATGTATGAAAAAATTATAAACATTTTAAGAAAAAATGAGACGAGTTCTTAAATTAAGGTGATACACTCCCTATTTATATTTAGGTTTAGTTATAAACTTTACCACTAGGGCCTATTCTCTTTTAACTAAATAATAATTTTTTATAGAGTTAATTTCAATTTTGCTCCCTAAAATTTGAAAAAAGTTGCAATTTTACTTCAAAAGATTAAAACATCAATTTGCATCCAAAAGTTTCATAAGTTGTTTCAATTTCAATCCAAAAGTTTCAATATATTGGATCAGGTTGAAACAATTGATGTAACTTTTGGATTGAAATTGAAACAATTTACAAAACTTTTGGATGTAAATTGATGTTTTTAATATTTTAAAGGAAAATTGTTATTTTTATCAAACCTGTAGGAGTAAAACCGAACTTAATTCTTTTTTATATCTTCATCGTTACTTTTTTCTATTTTTCATTCACAACCATTTTTTAAAATATTAAAAATTTATGGTTGAAAAAACACAATACAACCCATATAAATTTTCTTTAGTTCACTTACAACCATCCTATACATAAAAACAAAGAATAAAGAATATACCTCTTACTCTTACGTTTCCATATTCTTTTTCATTCATAATCAGAAAAAAAAGAAAAAAAAGTAGGAGTCAGCGAGAAAACTCCAGATGCTACAGGGTTCATATTCCCACACGTGTAAACAACCCACGCGTGTACGCCACCATACGTCAAGAAGTTTCTCGCTTCCTCTGTTTATCACCATATAACCCCTTCGAATCCCTTCCATTCTTCATCACCAAGTTCAGAATCTCCTTCAATAACTCCACATTCATCATTTCATCCAATCACAAACCCTAATTCCTCAATTTCACCCCCAATTCACCAACATGTGGAACCAACCGCCGTTCGGGAAGACCGATTTGGAAACCGGAGGAGCACGACCGCTGTACCCGATGATGATGGAGTCGCCGGAGCTCCGGTGGTCGTTTATCCGTAAGATCTACTCCATCGTCGCCGTACAGCTGCTTCTCACCGTCGCCGTTGGTGCTGTTGTTGTCTCGTATCATCCTATTGTCACGTTCTTAACCACTACTAGCGGTGGATTGGCTTGCTATATTCTTCTCATCATCGCTCCGTTCATCAGTAAGTTCCAATTTCAGTTTCGCTTGACATTCATCTGTAAATTGCAATTCTATTTCGTTATAACATTCATCAGTAAGTGATAATTATCAGTTTCGTTTGATTTTGTTGAATTGATGTGGTGATTTTGTTGTACGTACAGCGTTGTGTCCGTTGTATTATTATTATCAACGGCATCCGGTGAACTATGTGCTGCTTGGGATCTTCACTGTTACTCTTGCTTTTGCAATCGGTTTGACGTGTGCTTTCACTAGCGGTAAGAATACAGTTAATTTTTCGATTGATTTATGTTTTTGATGTTTAATGTGCTTGTTTGATTTGAAATTCTCGAAACAACATAGCATTTGTTGGTGATAATCTTTAGGGATGGATATGCATTGAAATTGAACAATTTATAGTTGCTATGAAATATTGATTCTTCTTAGCAATGGTACCAATTGATGGAATAAACAATTTTTAAGAACAAGAAAGTACACAAAAAATGAAAAACAATAGTATTACAATGTTAATCTTATAATTGGGCGTGTTTGGGATTGATTATTTTGATTAAAAAAAACTTTTGACAAAAAATACTTATTAACTTATAATTTTTCAAAAGAAATTTTAAAAACGTGTTTGAATTAGATTATAAATTAAAATGTCGTAATATGACTAAAAGAGACATATTTTTAAAATAAGAGTAGTTAATAATAGTTAGTAGAGTTTATAATAGGAAATTAGACTAAAAGAAGTTTTTAAAAGTTAATAAGTAATTTTTTTCTTATTTTTCAAGAATTTTTTTTTATCTTATATGAAAAGTCAGTTTAAAAAGTTAGTTTTTGGGTTTGCTAAATATTTTTTTTTTGACTTATTAACTTTTTTAAAATTAATGAGCTAAAAGTTGGTGTAAAATAAGCAATCCCAAACACCCACAACATATAGAAGATAGATCTTGGAAAAGAAAAAAGGGTTATTCGAGATCAATGCGACAACTATTCATCGGATCAATTGCTTAACTTTTGAGTAATATTGCAGGGAAGGTGATACTGGAAGCGACTATTTTGACAGCAGTGGTGGTCGTGAGTCTCACTTTGTTCACATTTTGGGCCGCCAAGAAAGGTTATGACTTCAATTTCTTGGGCCCATTCTTGTTTGGGGCCGTAATGGTGCTTTTCGTCTTTGCCTTCATTCAGGTTCGTGGTCACCCTCTTTACATGATCAACATAGTTAAATTTCGAAAAAAATTAACTTATAGGTAGTTAATGATTTTCTTAAGTGCTTGTAGGCAATTTTTGAAAACCTTCGTATATATACGACAGTTTAGCAAACTCATGTGAATGATATTGGGGTTCGCTTATGATATTAATACGTTCGCTTTTAATAAGGGAACGCTATATTAATATCTCATGAGTATGCTACCCATGCATATATGTGTAAGAAAATTGCCTAAAAATGCTTAACAAAATCATAAAACTAGTGCTACAAATTTAGAGAAGAATTCTACTAGTTCTTTGTTCCAGCTTTTCATATTTATGTGTTTTTATTATTAACTTTTTGCAGATATTGTTTCCGCTGGGTAGAATATCAGTTATGATATATGGTTGTTTAGCTGCCATAATCTTTTGTGGGTACATAGTGTACGATACCGATAATCTCATCAAACGGTATACGTATGATGAGTATATCTGGGCTGCAGTTGCATTGTATCTTGATATCATCAATCTCTTCATGGCGTTGCTTACTATCTTCAGAGCTTCTGATAGTTGAAAGCTGTTGAAACATGATGCATCGTTTTGATGAAATTTGTGAATAGATGTAACACGTTATATATTACTAATATAATTGCTAGTCTTTGGAAGATTTTTCATTTTTGTTTAAATAAACGGTGGTTTGAAATTGTATTGTAGATGTATTCTACAAATTTAATAACGAAGTTTTTTTCCCTCCTGATCGAGGTAACATGCTTGTGTGTTAAAACAATATTATAATCAAATAATTATCATATGCATTACAACTCGAGTTTTGAAACAGCAATTAACTACTAAAACTTTGCATTGCAATAAACTAATAAATTTTAAATGCGAAATAATAGTTTTGATTATTATGATTGATCTACAAGAAAATACGTATTTGATTACGTTAGATTGCACGATAACGATTAAAACATTGCATACGCAAAAACATAGAAGAATTTTGCAGTTAAATTATGAACTTTGAAATGAAGAGATGCTAGAAGATGGGAACTTTCTTGGCCTGTCATTTTCGATTTATATAGTGGACTACGGGATTGCTTTTCTGTACCTCTTAAAGTGCCGTGACCCTTTTTCTTTAACAACATATGTTTTAGAATTATTATTATCTTCGATTGCCCACACTGCAATAATACTATACATGAACTAGTATTAAGTTCTATGCATCTGATTTGGTTCTGGATAGAATTCATGTCACGACAACATATAAAACCTTGTAAAAAATTAATGTCACGTGTAGTGGCTGGGTTGCCTTTGAAACATTGTTCAGAAAGACAAAACCTTATGTAAACTTATGAGCAACAATAAGGGCACTGATAATGTTTGGAACTCAACGTCACACTTGTGCATTGTCGTAGACATCGATAATATTTGAAATTTTAAATAAAAAAACAAAACAGTAAAGAGATATACGTTGATAAAAAAACATCCCCATAGCAAAAGAAAACAAAAACTTAAAATAAAATTCACGTGACAACAACAAATTAATTCTGGATTTTAGAATATATAATAATTTTAAAGTTGTAAAAGGAATATAATAAATTGTAAAAAATTAAAACCTTAAAGCAATTTTATCCAACTAAAGTTGCGACATGTGGCCCACTCTCTTATAAAAATTAAAAAATAACACTTTATAAAATTCAACGTGTTTATTTTTATCATTGTTTCGGTGTAAAATTTTTATATAGTTGAGTGCTGTATGATAATGTATAATGTATGACAATGTACAAGTTATAAAAACACTAAGATATGTGTTATCAAAGCTATTTTAAGGTTTTACTCTTACAACCTTTTAAAACATGGTTTTTAAAATATGGATCTGTCGTTTTGACATGCTTATACTTATCATCGTTTCAACATGTATTATTCATATCGGTTATACTAATGTATGTTGTCAAAGCCGTGACGTATAGCGGATCAACGTAATATTTATTTTCAAGATTCAACGTCACTGTCGCAATTTGCGGTTTTAAATATTAGTTTTAACCATATACTAAACACTAAAAAGGAGATTAACAGTTTGCATATTTAGTTATAATGTAATCACCAAATCCCCTAATTTCTTCATCATCAAGTCCTAAATTTGTTTTTTTTCCTTCAATATTCGTCCGATCACAAACCCTAATTTCTAAACAGTTGGGGGATGATCTACCTAAAGGACTCTCAAAGTCAAAGTTGCATGAGTTATGTTGAACCATAAGAATGAGTGATGTCTACAAAATTGAAATCTGTTAGTACTATTTAAATCAAATTAAAAGGGTGGCACAGATAATCACAAGGAGTCGATCAAAACAAATTATATTATATATTAAAAAGCAACTTCACTGCTACAGTGAAGTTTGCTTTTTAATATTTTAGCCACAAAAATTTACAAAATGTATATATAAGTTTGTGTTTTTATATATTGACCACATATTTTTATAAAATGTATTTAAAACCCAAATTCTAATTAGGATTAACAACAAAGTTTTATATTTTTGCTTTTTGACACAAAAATTTATTTTTTTTTTGTTTTTGGGTTCAAACATTAGTATCGGTATTCGATATTATCGGAACCAGTATCGGTATACGCTTTTGTGGTTTCCGATAAGCCGACCCGACAACGAAGTAAGTCACGGTAGCGTAAGACAAAGGAAAACTACCAAACTTCGTTACGCGTAACACAGGTGAAGTTTGCTTTTTGACCACAAACGTTTATTTTTTTGTGTTTTTGACGTCAAACATTAGTATCGGTATTCGGTATTTAATCGAACTGGTATCGGTATACGCTTTTGTGGTTTCCAATGAGCCAACCCGATAACGAAGAAAGTCACGGTCGCGTAAGACAGGAAAAAACAACCAAACTCCCGCGCGCATAGCGCGGGTTAAAACACTAGTATTTATAATAATCCAATTACTTATTATTAACACTTTTAGTCAAGTCAAAGAGTTTTTTTAAACAGTTAGGCTATACACACACTCCTTTATTACTTATCATAATCCCCTCTAAAAACACAATTTTAAAACTTATCATATTTTACTTCGAAAAAGAAGTTTAGTTTTAAAAAAGAGTTTTTCTTTTTTTTTTAAATCTTATTTCTATTTAAAAAACAAAGTTGCTCGACTTCTGAATAGAAACCTCCTCATTTAGAAAACTAATAGTATGTTACAATATATAATTATGTGTTCTACCAATTCTGGTTTTAAAAGTGTTGTAAGTTTTTTTATTTGTGCGGTTGGGAAGCGGATAACAAAACCTAATTACAATAACATTTATCATCCAAAATAAGAATGTTCATTCACCGTTTAAAAAGAAATATTTTGTTATTATTATTATTATTATTATTATTATTATTATTATTATTATTATAGGGATTTTGAATTTAAATTAGTTTATCTATTTGTTTGGGGATATTATCCCCTACAAAGATTTGCGAGTAGGTCTGTAAATGAACCGAACGAACACGAACATTAGCATGTTCATGTTCGTTCATTTAACTTTTACCGAACACGAACACGAACACGAACGCATAATCGAACATGATTTTATGTTCATGTTCGTTTATTAAGAAAATAAAAATGTTCGTGTTCGTTCATGTTCGTTCGTTAAAAAGCTAAATGAACACTTCACGAACATAAACGGAACACAAATGAACAATAATAAACGAACATAAATGAACAATAATAAACAAACATAACTAAACACAAAAAAACAACGTTAAATGGCCATTTTGGAACTTTTAGTTGTATTAGTGGAAATTGAAATCTTACTAAACTTATAGTTTTCTAATATAACATAATACACTTATGTTTCACATATTAACACATAATACCATTTTATTAATATATTAATTAATATATATAAATAAACAAACATAAATGAACGAACATAAACGAACGTAAATGAACAAACATAAACGAACGTTCATGAACGTAAACTAACGAACAAAACATGTGTTCATGTTTGTTCGTTTAACTAAACGAACACAAACTTTTTGTTCATGTTCGTTCATTTACTAAATAAACGAACATAAACGAACTTCCCGCCGAACAGTTCATGAACTGTTCATGAACGTTTGGTTCATTTACAGGCCTACTTGCGAGTCAAGTTACCTACTTATATATAGAGGAGCTGTTTACTTGATTACTTCCTTCTGTATTTTATCGTAAGTTTCCGATCTGAAGCAATAACGTAGACATCGTATTACAGATTCGATCAATGAACAAAACAATATTATTTTTATCCATCTTAGGGTTTGTTATAAGCGTCATTACGTGTACCACCGGCGAATCGTCTACGTGTTTGGCGGTTTATAACGAAGGCGGTGCACCGGCGGTGTTCCGGTCACCGGAGTGCCGTAGATGGAGCTTACCGGAGAATGATTCTAAGAGAGGATACACAGCAGGAAGATGTCAATCGGCCACACGTCAGGGCCGACGAAAATCTCTCGAAGATCGCACATTCTGTACTTTAGATATCCGGATTCCCTTTCCAGGTAGGTAATGATATTCATGTTTTGTTTAATTATTTGATTTGTATAATATTATTCATTCGTTTGTAAGTACTGGATTCATGTTTGATTTTCAGTTTCATGTTAACTGTCGTATAGAGAATTCATACCAAATTTGATTATTCAAAATGACGAGATTGATTTTAGTTACTCGGTTTAAACATTACTTTGATTAACTGAATAGTTGTAACTATTTAATTTATAATTACTATTGTTTATAGCTGGATCGGTAGAAACCACCTTAAATATCACCATTAGGTTACTACCAAACTATTCCCACTATGCATGAAATTTTTACCGAATTTTAAGTTTTGCAATAAAAGCATATATGTCAAATTAAAAATTTTCAAATGACATGATAGCTTGACCACAGCCATGGGCTTTGCCCCTTGGCTCCACCTGGGCCGTCGCCCCTTGGACCGGGCTACGACCCTAGTGGTCTAGTGGTTTTATAATATTTGAAAGCATAACTTTTTAAAACAAACGTGCATCTCCCTATCATACACTTGTTTGATGTTTGATTATGACCTCTCATTTGATTATTTACTAAATGCAATTAACTAAATTAGTTTGATGACACTTAAATCACCAACAGTTATGCATACTCTTACCTATTTACAACATGGTTTTGGTCGATTCCTACTTCAATACTTCAAACAAAAATACGATATACTCATTATTTTGGTATAACTCATGCTAGAAGTTACACTGGATTGAAAAAACAAGTTATTGCAACCATTTTCTCCCTGAAGTCATTAGTTCCATTAATTTTTTAGAAACTAAGTATTGTGTTTCTCATAACCATTTAGGCTTTTTTTACGTAGTTGATTACTTATTTGTTGCAGGCCCCAATGGCATTAGAGATATTTCAGTTGGCATAGTGGCAGTTTTTGATGGACATAATGGTGCAGAAGCTAGTGAGATGGCTTCAAATATGTTATTGGAGTATTTCACACTGCATACCTTTTTTCATCTTGATACCACATTTTCTTTTTTGTCCAATATATCAAAGGGAATGTTACCAAATTATAAGGGGGAATATGATTATGCTTCTCAAATGCCTGGTTGGGATGAGAATCTTGGTGATTATGTGCTGCATATCGGAAGGTAACTCTTTCTTGCGCGCGCGCACAGACACTTAAAAACTTGGTGATTATGTGTTATGTATCGATTTTTCCCCTTGTTATGGTGTACTCTTTTTGTTTACTCTGAGAGGATTCTTTTATTACCCTTAGGACATTTTAACATTGTTTAAACCCGGCAACAATTCTTAATTAAATCATAAACACTATCAGTTGAAAGCAGACCATTAACTGCAATGTCACCTCCTATCGCGTCTCATATATGTTGGGTTAATCTTGACGCGCCAACGAGTACGGGTCACGGAGCTAACCCGTAAATTTTAGTTTGAATAACTTAACAATTTATTTATAGTTGAACTGGTCAAATAATTGTTTTGTTGCATGTGCCCGAACTGGTTTTTAGTTTGTTGAGTCTCACGAATCTTTAGAAGGTTTCCTTTTGAATAGGTAATGGCATGTGTCTTTATTTGTTGCAGTAGTTAGTTTCCTATTTTGAATGGGTCTTTGTGTACGTTGGATGTATGCCTATTTAAGACTTCATTGGGTTGTTCAATAAAGCAATCAACTTTTGTTATCTTTCTGCAGCAATTTTCTTTTGCAAAAGCAAACACATATTTCTTTGTTTTATTCTTTCACGAGAGTTTTATATTGAACTCATTTGGGTCTAAACCAATAATATATAATCAAATTCAACACCAAATGCCCATATAATAAGAAGTATTTGGTATCTTTGTTTCAGGAATAATATTACACTGTCAAGAATCTTCAATGGAGATTTCCACTTGGAAATTTTGAAGGAATCTCTATTGAAGGCAATTGATGATATTGATGTAGTATTTTCAGAGGTTAGTGGTAGCTGCTGTTTTTCCTTCTATTTTCTCTCCTCTATCTCCCTGTATATTAGTTTGTGTTTATTTTTGATTTTATGATTTGTTTATTACTTTTTAAAGGAAGCTTCTAGATACAACATCAGCTCTGGTTCCACTGCAGCAGTTTTATTAATAGCAGATAATCAAATTCTAGCTGCCAATGTTGGAGACTCGAAGGCATTCCTATGCTCTGAGATGTTTCAATCTCCTCCTGATGCTAAATGTTAGATATTGAGCCTGTTTAAATAATTTTCTGAGACATCAAATGTACCTTTTATGCATTTTGCCTTTAATATTGAAATCAGAAAGACTGATAATTGAATGTTTTTGTAAATGGCAGCTAAGTTATTGAGATTGTATGAAAAGAGAAGACGTGAGGGTGCTTCTATACGCATGAAAGATTATGGAAATTTTCAGTTGGCGGCATCTGACGGCTTATCCCATTTTGCCGCCAGAGAGTTGACAAAGGACCACCATCCTGACAGGGTTGATGAAAGATCTCGAGTAGAAGCAGCTGGCGGTTATGTCTCGGAATGGGTTGGTGTATCTCGAGTCAATGGCCAATTGGCTGTTTCACGTGCTATTGGTGACTTGCCCTTTAAAAGGTGAACTTTTCATTTTGATAATTGCATGAAAATGTTATAAAATTTGATCTGATGTATTATCTCTCCTGTTTCTTCTCATATAAAGGAAATTGACTTTTAAAAGTTTAGATGAAAAAAACCTTAAACTTCTATAAAAGTTGATCGGATGAGGTAATCTGACTGACCCAATTACCCGATCAAAATGGTGACGTGGCGATTGATGTGCCAATGACTTTGTCCATGTTGACAGTTTTGTATGATATTTGATTTTTAAAAGTCTTATATCTTAGTGGATTCATTAATTAGTTTTTCTAGTTAAAGTCACAAAAGGCTACTGCTAATTTAGATTCCATTGTTTTTAATCAGCTTTGGTGTTATATCTATTCCTGAGGTGACAGATTGGCAACCTCTGAGGGCTAATGATAGTTATCTGCTGGTTACTTCTGATGGTGTTCTTGAAAAGCTAGACCCACAGGATGTATGTGATCTATTTTGGGAATTACATACACATTCCCCCATGGAATTACATCACAGTCCTTCATGTTCATACTCATTAGCCGATTGCATTGTCGATTCTGCTCTTGAAAGGGGCAGTATGGATAACGTTGCAGCTGTTGTAGTTCCATTTGGGCTAGAAAATCTGCCTACTGAACAACCACGAGAAGTTGGACCGCAGAAATATGTGGACGGACAGTCGGGTAATGTTACTGTTTCAACTTTTTACATGTTTAGTAAAAATCAGGTATTAATGAATAGTTCAAGTTAAAACAATTTCTATTTATTTAGGATTTGTGGAAATGCATATATTAGTTGCTCCATGAGAATCCCTCCGATTCAAAAGTTTTCTTGATTTGTTTTGTTCATAATTTTTAGCGAAATCCTTTTATACTTATTCTAGTACTGTGTAGATTGTAGTTAAAAAAATATAGCGGATCAAAAACTCTGCGAATCATAGTTTTTTTCTAGACGTGCAGCCATTACTTCTGAATGTGTCAACTTGGATCATGGTTTATTCATAAACGATCAAATAAAAAGTTAGCTAAAAAGGACTAGTCAAATGTGTTGATGTAGTTTGAAACGAATAGTTCAAAAGATAGACCTGTTATTTTTTAAAATATTACTTTGCTTATTACCGTTAAACTGATTCCTCTAAAACAAATTATTGGGTATATATACTTTTATATTGGCAAATCAGATTTTAATAATCCAAACTATAACCTTTTTGGCCTATAATAATTCATACCATCACTTTGACAGATAATAATCCAAACTTGACAATTCTAGTAGCATAATCTTCATTGATTTAAATTTGATTTTCACTTTGGTGTTTGAAGATAATATTTGGATTTTGTCATCTTAAGCCTTCATAAGTATTTGCTTAGGTTTCCATTAAAAGCGATTATTGAGTTGTACAACATTCTGTCTTGTAAGTTGTAACTGCTATTGAATATGACTTAAATTTCAACAAGAATTTGTAGAGCTGAGAAATGTACTCTCATCTTCAACTATAGTCATCCCAAGTCTAAAATGAAAAGAGTGTCACCTTTTTGTCATGTCTGTTGACTTTTATGTACTTTGACTTTCTCTTTTTCTATAGTATGGTCTTATGGTTTTAGATTTAATGAAGGCCATTAATTAAAAGCATGTTGAAATGGGCAACATGGTTTACTTAAGTGGGATAACAACATTCTTGATGGTCCATTGATAGTCAATGAACTCATCTCATGAGCCAAAGTCTCTAAAAAGGAAATATTGTTATTCAAATCAGACTACGAAAGGGCCTTTGATTCTTTGAACTGGATTTTTCGAATGACATTATTGCCCAAATAGGTTTCCTGGATAATAAATGGATCCCCAACTAAGGAATTCAATTTGCTAAGAGGATTGAGAAAAGGTGATCCATTGTCTCTGTTCTTATTTGCAATCGCAATGAAAGCTCTTAATTTAATCATGATGAAGGCAAGGTCCACATTGTACTTCCAAATAACAGTCCTACAATGTCTCACCTTATCTACGCACACGATGTAATGTATACTGGTCATGGCTCCTTGTCCAACATCAAAAACTTAGCAAGAATCCTGAGAGCTTTCCAACAAGTGTCGGGATTAAAGATTAATATGGAGAAATCGGTCATTTATAGCGTTGGTTTAGATGATGGGCATATAAACAACCTGGCAACACTATTGGGCCTCCCCAGTCCCCACCATCGGTTATGATATACGGGTGTTTAGCTGTCATAATCTTTTGTGGATACATATATAGTGTATGACACTCATAATATCTTATCAAACGATATACGTATGATAAGTACATCTGGGCTGCGGTTGCTTTGTATCTTGATATCATCAAACTTTTCATGGCGTTGCTTACTGTCTTCCGAGCTTCTGACTGTTGAAGGCTGTTGAAATGTGATGCATCGTTTTGATGAAATTTGTGAATAGATGTAACACGTTATATATCTTATCTTGTTTTATTACTCTAATAACAAGGTAATCAGATGCGACACGTGTCAACACCATATTCATTCTCATCATAATTTTCTTGCCTGTATATCTTATTAAATAACTACATTAATTACTAATAATATTATTTAAATATTTTTTAGATTAATAATAGTTTTTAATAAATTAAGAAATAGATCTTTCTATTAATGTTTTTCTAAAAAAACAAATTTTTACAAAAAGAATTTTTCTAAAACATCAAACTTTTTTTAAAATACGAAATAGTTTAAAATTTTTTTTTTTATAAAATTTTTATAAACAAAAAATAATTAAAATTATGAGTTATAGTAAGGAAATTTTTAAAAATAATATTTTTTTAAAACGATTTGTTTTGAGACAAATGTTTAATTTATTTTTTGAAAAATTAAAAAAAATTTAAAAAGTTGATATTATTATTTTATTAATTATAGGTCGTACTTATACGCAATTTTAATCATATCTTATTTTAAAACATATTTTTAATTAATAAATTTTATCATATTTAATATTTTATTTATTTAACTCGTGTAATATACGGGTTTAGTAAAATTAGTTTACTAATATAATTGCTCGCCTTTGGAAGATTTTTCATTTTTGTTTTAATAATGAGGTGGTTTGAATTGTATTGCAGATGTAGACTACAAATTCAATAACGGAGTTTTTTTTTTTCTCCTGATCGAGGTAACATGTGTTAAAACAATCTTATAATCAAATAATTTTCGTACGTATTACAACTCGAGTTTTGGAACAGCAATTAACTATTAGAACTTTGCATTGCAAACTAATAGAATTTAATTACGAAATAATAGTTTTGATTATCACGATTGATCTGCAAGAAATACGTATTTGATTACGTTAGATTGCACGATAACCATTAATCAGATAAAACATAGAAGAATTTTGCAGTTAAATTATAAACTTTGAAATGAAGAGATGCTAGAAGATGGGAACTTTTTTGGCCTGTCATGTTCGATTACATGGTGGACTACAGGATTGCTTTTCTATAAGTCTTAGAGGGCGTTTGGTTGAAAGAAATGGAATGGAATTAAGAAACTAGTATAATTTTCAAGTAAAATTGTGTTTGAGTGAGCAATTAAAAGTAAATCCAGGGAATGTTTCATCTCAAATTCTCTTGGTTGTGGGATTTCAAAATCCTTCTACCTAGAGAGAGAATTTGAAATCCCACAACCAAGGGAATTTGAGGTGAAACATTCCCTTGGGTTTTACATTTTATTACCCACTAAAACATAATTTTGCTTGAAAATTATACTAGTTTCTCAATTCCATTCCATTCCATTCCTTCCAACCAAACGCCCCCTTAAAGTATCGTGAGATTTTTCTTTTTAACAATAAATGTTCAGAATTATTATTACCTTTGGTTGCACACACCGCAATAAAATTATGCATGAACTAGTATTATGTTCTATGCATTTAGTCTGGTTCTTGATAGAATTCATGTCAACGACAACACGTGTTTTGAAGCGTTCTATGAAGCCAGTTTTTTTTTTTTTTGTTTTTTTTTTTAATTGAATTGTTTTTAAAGGCGGTTTTTAACACCGCCCCAAAAAAGTGCTTGTTTTTTGAAGCGATATTTTCTAGTGCGTTTCAAAAACGCCTTAGAAAACCATAATCACCGCCACAATAAATTAGTTTTGTACTAGTGCACATAAAACCTTGTAAAAAATTAACGTCATGTGTTGCGGCTGGGTGCCTTTGAAACATTATTTAGGAAGACAAAACCTTATGTAAACTCACGAACAACAGTAGGGGCATCAATAACGTTTGGAACTCTACGCTGCACTTGCTCGTTGTGGTAGACATTGACAATATTCGAAATTTTAAATAAAAATTGAATCTGTTAAGAGTTATTCACATCAATACCTTGATAAAAGAAAACATCTCCATAGCAAAAGAAAACAAAAAACTTAAAAAAGTTCACGTCAAAACGTTGATAAAAACAAACATGTCACAACGACAAATTATTCCGGATTTTAGAAACTATAATATTTTTAAAGTTGTAAAAGGAATACAAAAAATTATAAAAAATTAAAACCTTAAAGCAATTTTATCCAACTAAATTTGCGGCATGTGGCCCGCTATCTTATATAATTTAAAAATAACACTTTATAAAATTCGATAAATTATAAAAGTGTTTAATTTTATCATTATTTCGGTGTAAAATTTTTATATAGTTGATGATGTATTATTAAAAGTTATAAAAACACTAAGATATGTGTCATCAAAGCTATTTTAAGGTTTTACTCTTACAACCTTTAAAAATGTTATAGCTTTTATAATTTAGTTTTGTTGTTTTGACATACTTATACTTTTCATCGTTTCAACCATTGGTGTACCCAGAAATTTTTTTAATGGGGGTCGTAAAATTTTTAGAGTCAATTGTGAATCACTAAATATCAAAAAGAAAAATGGTCCGGTAAAAAATGGGTCGGGTCGGGACATATAATAAAAAAAAACTAAATTATGATTATTGATTTGAGAGATTTTTAATAACAACATATTTATCTACATAGCTTATTAATATAAAAAGTATGAGTATTTAATGCACAAAAAAAACTCGAAGATAGTCTAAGAACCAAAATTTTTAACAAAATTTTCAATAATATAATAGAACAAAAAAGATCGGAAGAGATTTTAATGATGTTTGTACTTATTAAAATAAACAATTGACTAAAAAACTAGACATACACCTATGTTCCATTTCTAAATTTGATTTAATTTCACAGATGAGATTTCAAAATTTTTTGAACAGCATAGCAAATACTACATGATTAGATATATAAATTAGGAAGTAAGTAGCTCTTTTCAAATCTTTTAATTAGGAAATATTCAATTATTTAATTAGAATATTACAATCATAAAAAGTTACCTAATTATTTATATGGAATGTTTCTATTATTGAAAGAATTAGTTAATTATAATCATTTATTTGCTTTTAACACATTATCTATACATTTCTTTCTAACTCACTGATCACAATTTGAATGAACAAAAATTTCAGCATTCTTTTTACCCTTCTTCCTTTTAAATTGTATCTCTTTAACTTTTTACAAGTCTTCGATTGCTTTTCCTCTTAAGTTGACTTGTCATTCCACTGTCCAAACTTTTTGGGGTTCGGTATCAAAATTTTTTGGAGTTCAATAAAGATGTGATCAAATATATACATAATAAATCAAAATTTTCATGGAGTGTGGCCGACCCCCACCGGTTAGCCATAGTCCGTCCCTGGTTTCAACATATATTATTTATATTGGGTAACTGTTGTAAATCAGAGTAGACAGCGAGTCCACAAAATACATATACACCACTTGAACAACTTATTAGGCAAATCTAAATTTGAATCAAGATACGGATACATCACTTGACATTAATCTAGACTTTAGTAACATCATTCAAGTTGCCACACTTGAACTAGCGTGGAAGAATTTGTCTAACTCAAAATCCATTGAGAATAATTAATCCAAAGAAGCTTCAATTCATTCATAAAGCTCACTCCCCTTTCCATTGATTAATACCGCAGGTGCGGTTATTTTATGAGTTTGTGTTCTAATTAAAAGCCTCCAAGTAGAAAGCATTGGGTAAAATGGTAACTGAGGCCGTTATTGTGGTTTGATGATTTAGTCTTTGAAATATGAGATTGTAACTTTATAAAAGAAAAATTAGTGATAATGTATGGCGTTCAATTCGAGCACTCTACATAGAGCAACCAATCGATTTCGAGAGCAATGTAGTATGTGTTGACATGACAGAGGATAATTAAGCGATACTCTAACCAAAGAACTTATAAAGTGAAAGATACAAGAATTATGTTCAAACATGGGAATGGGTGATGTTGTGATACTGAAATCTGTTAGTGTTTAAATCAAATTACTCTAACTTAAAAAGAAAAGTCGGTGGGGTTTCCCACCGGCCTTTCTTCCCCTTCTACTTTTTTATCTTTACATTTTTCGCCCTCGGTACTTTTAAAAAACTTTGTAAAATATCATTTTTACCACCTTAAGTTTCTAAAGCTTCAAGTTTACCCATGTGCAATATAAATTCAAGTCCGTTTACGTTTAGACATAATTAGAAACGACTCGGGTCAAATATAATTTGTTCTCAGGCTTAACTCTATACACTTTAAGACCGCCTACGTTTCGACATACGTCTACGTTTTGACGTAAATTTTGTTCAGAAATAAGTTGGGTTAAGTGGGTGTTTGGGATTGCTTATTGAAAACTCCTTTTAACTTTTGAAAAGGAGATAAGTTGAAAGGAGGTGAAAATATGTTTGGGTGGAGATGAAGATGTGAGAAGGATAAGGAGTTTTTAAGAAGTTAAAAATTCTAACTTCTCAAAACTCCTTTTGACTTCTCAAAAGGAGGTGTAAATAAGCAATCTCAATAACATGGCCTAAATATAAAACGTTTTAATGCTTATTTTTATGTACGCTTTGAGTTGACCTACATTTCAACATTGGTTTGTTTGGAAACGCGTCGGGTCAATATAATACTTTTTCATTTACTATACGTTTGGACGTAAATTTAGTTCGAAAAAGGTCGGAGCGATTGTAAGTCTATGTTTCGACATTAATTTTGTTTGAAAACGAGTCAGGTCAAATATTAAACGTTTTTGTTCAACGGCATAAAATTGAAGTTATTCTACGTATTGACGTAAAATTAGTTTGGAAACGAGTCGGGTCGATTGTAGTCTATACTTTATCACGTCATGTACGATATCGCGACAACGCGCGACGGGTAATAAACCTAGTTAATATGATTATTATCCAATGGAGTCTGATTTCAATTTAAAATTATTATTATCCAATGGAGTCTGATTTGAATTTAAATTAGTTTAATTATTTGGATATATAGTAATCTTGCGAGTCAAGTTATGCCTAGCTATAAATAGCGGAAGAGTTTCGTTCCTTTAGCATCGCCAATTTCAGATTTCCAGCGATGAAAGAAAGGAGTCGATTGATCGGGTTTTAGGGTTTTAATCCGGATTAGTATACTCCAGTTTAACATAGACATCGTATTACAGCAATGAACAAAACGATATTGCTTTTATCTGTGTTAGGGTTTATTATCGGCATCATTCAACCAACCACCGGCGAATCGTCGACTTGTTTGGCGGTGTACAGAGAAGGCGGTGCACCGGCGGTGTTCCAGTCGCCGGAATGCCCTAGATGGAGCTTACCCAAGAACGATTCCACGAGACGATACACAGCAGGAAGATGCCAATCGGCCACACGTCAGGGCCGACGAAAATCTCTCGAAGATCGCACATTCTGTACCCTCGACATCCGAATTCCCTTTCCAGGTAGATGTTTTGTTTACTTCTTTGATTTATATAATTAATGTTATTCGTTCGTTAGTAGATTTTGGATTCGTGATTGAATTTCAGTGATGTGAGTATGCTTAATTATGCAAGCATCTGCCGTTTACAATGTTGTTTTGATCGTTTCTTACTTTAATGGCTTTAAATTTGTATATGAAGCGATCAGTATATATATGTTGTTACGACTCTTGCTAGGAGTTACACCGGCCATTGGAAAACTAAGTTATCAGTACAATGATTCATATTAAAAGGCTTCTTTGGAGTGTCTTTTCTTCTTCATCTTCATCTTCTTGTGTATCCATTATACTAGTATCTTAGCTGAATATTTGTGCCCATTAGAGTTCCTACACAGCATAATCTTACAGAGGTACAAGTGCTTTCTTCTTGTTGAGAGGATTTTCATCAGTATTCTTAGAATCTAGTCCTTTCAAGTCACTAGTTCCTTTGCAGTTGCTTATATTCATTAACGCATTTTTCATATGGTTTATTTCTCATGTGCATGTTGCAGGCACTAATGGCATTACGGATACATCACTTGGCATTGTGGCAGTTTTTGATGGACATAATGGTGCAGAAGCTAGTGAGATGGCTTCAAATCTGTTGTTGGAGTACTTCACACTGCATACTTTTTTTCTTCTTGATACCACATTTTCTTTTTTGTCCAAGATATCAAAGGGAATGCTACCGGATTATGCTTCTCAAATGCCTGCTTATGATGACAAACTTGGTGATTATGTGCTGCATATTGGAAGGTTCCTCTCTCTCTCTCTCTCTCTCTCTCTCTCTCTCCCCCTCTCTCTCTCACACACACACACATTTAAAGTCTTCCTTCGTAGCAAATCCGATTCACCCATGTGCACGCGTCACATAGCTAGGGGTAGGCAAGGGTGAAGTTTTGGCCCTTAAGTCCCTTATCATTTGCCTTGTAGGTAAGAATTATTAATTACCAATGTTTGGGTGTGGTGCACACACATTATGAGTCATGGGGGAATTAACATATGGGCATGCTAGGCATTTTAATTACTTGCAAATTCAAAGGAAGGAATATTGTTGTATTGCCATTTGCTTAAAGTCAAAGGCTATAAATTATAACTATTTTGCCCAGTAAATCCAACATTGAGTAATTAATCAACTATTTAATTTGTTCTTCTTGTAAGTGGCATGAGGCTATAATACTGTTATAAGAGGTAGATTTCATGCTCATGCATGCACGTCAAGAAACTTCCCTGTGGATTGAGCTTGTGACGTTATGCTTTATAGATGTATTACCATGTTACCATTCTTCAATATAAGTTTGTTTTTTAAGTTGAAGTCAAATATTACCATGGTAGCTAGATAACCTTCTCAATGATTTTTCATTGCATAAAATCTTTTGAAATTTAGTTAAATGTACTGAATGTTGATGATTTCAAATAAAAGGATGAAATGAGTTTTCTACAATACCCATAGGACATTTGACATTCTTGAAACTTCAAGACACTTCTTAATGAAATCATAAACTTCACGACAATACTTATTAACTGCAATGACATATCTAAGCAAATTCAACACCAAATGCCCATATAACAAGAAGTATTTGGCATTTTTGTTGCAGGATTAATATTACATTGTCAAAAATTTTCAATGAAGATTTCCACTTGGAAATTCTGAAGGAATCTTTGTTGAAGGCGATTAATGATATTGATGCAGCATTTTCTGAGGTTAGTGGTAGCTGCTGCTTTTCCTTCTATTTTCTCTCCTCTCTCCTTTCTGCCTCTATATTAGTTTGTGTTTATTTTTGATTTTATGATTTGTTTTTTTTTTTACTTTCTAAAGGAAGCTTCTAGATACAACATAAGCTCTGGTTCCACTGCAGCAGTTATATTAATAGCAGATAATCAAATTCTAGCTGCCAATGTTGGAGACTCAAAGGCTTTCCTATGCTCTGAGATGTTCCTATCTCCTCCTGAGGCTAAAGGTTAGAAATGGAGCCTTTTTAAATATATATTGAGCATTGTATGTATAAATGGGCATGTAATTATGTCATAACCAGATTAGTCGATACATTTATCTTTTTACTGTTGCACTTTATTTGCACTAAATAGGCTTAACTTTACAAGAAGTTAAAAAATTAATTTTGGTAATCTTATAAGTTAACAGGTTTTTAGTCCAAATGTTCTAACCAAATTATTTTGAATTGTTACATTCTTATGGATGAATGCAAAGATGGTCACCCCAAAGATAAATTAGACCAACGTTTGTTACCTTTCTTTATTTTTCCATTAATATTGAAATCAGAAAGGCCGATAATCGAATGTTTTGTAAATCACAGCGAAGGTATTGAGATTGTATGGAAAGAGAAGACGTGAGGGTGCTTCTATACGCATGAAAGATTATGGAAATTTTCAGTTGGCGGCATCTGACGGGTTACCCCATTATGCCGCCAAAGAGTTGACCAAGGATCACCATCCTGACAGGGTTGACGAAAGATCTCGAGTAGAAGCAGCTGGTGGTTATGTCTATGAATGGGGTGGTGTATCCCGAGTCAATGGCCAGTTGGCCGTTTCACGTGCTATTGGTGATTTGCCCTTTAAAAGGTGAACTTTGTTCTGATTTATAGTCTCTATTGTTTTTACTCATAAAAAGGAAATTAAATTTCAAAAGATTAGATGAAAAAACCTTAAACTTTTATAAAAGCTGATCTGATCAGGTAATCTTACCGACCCAATCACCCGATCAAAATGATGATGTGGCAATTGATGTGCCGACAACTTTGTCCATGTTGACTTTTTTTAATGATATTTGATATATGATATCTCACATTTTGCAGCTAGAATTTTTTTTCATAATGGATTCAATTATTAGTTTTTTAGTTGAAGTCATAAAAGGCAACTGCTAATTTAGTTTCCATTGTTTTTCATCAGCTTTGGTGTTATATCTGTTCCTGAGGTGACTGATTGGCAACCTCTGAGGGCTAATGATAGTTATTTAGTGGCTACTTCTGATGGTGTTCTCGAAAAGCTCAGCCCTCAGGATGTCTGTGATGTATTCTGGGAATTACGTACTCATGCCCCTCTGGAATTACAATACAATCCTTCATGTTCGTACTCATTAGCCGATTGCATTGTTGATACTGCTCTTGAAAGAGGCAGTATGGATAATGTGGCAGCTGTTGTAGTTCCATTTGGGCTAGAACATCTGCCTATTGAACGATCCCGAGAAGTTGGACTCCAGAATTATGTGGACGGACAGTCAGGTAATTTTTCTATTTCAACTGTTTATATTTTTTTATTAAATATCTAATGTTGATGAATGGTTCAAGTTAAAATTTCTATTTATTTCTGTGTATCAAGAAATGCATATATTAGTAGCTCCATGCCACTAAAATATATCACACATGAAATTACAATTTTGGGGATGAGAAAATTGGCAGGCTAGGTAACATCATGGTAATTTTTGGTACATGTCAAAGTATGTTGACCGAAGAAACTTCTTGTCTAATTTTTGATAAATAGTTATATGATCTCAAAAAACAAAATAAATTATTATAATGAGTCTTTTTGGATATCCGAGTGGATATCCGGGTAAAATGATGTGTTTCCCAACAAAAGGTTGCGGGTTCAAATTCCGCACGTGGGGTGATTTTAGAAGTAAAGTGAGTGTATAATAGAAAAAGTGTGTTTGCCTGTAAGAAAATGATAATAGTTTTTTCTATATAAAAGTGAATTAGTAGATCGGTGGATTAAATATATACGTTGGGGAACTTTTAACCCATTTGATAGGTTAGAGATAAAGCATAACCCAATTCAATACAATCATTAGTAAATTGGTTTTCACCTTTATCTAAAGTATTGAGCATGTTATATTACAATGTTAGATTCTTACCTCTACTTGAACCATGATATAACATGGAATTCCCATTTTCTTATTCCTTTATCACTGAAGTGGAATTTTGTTTGTGATGCACATAAAGTGTTTATGTTGTGATGCACATAAAGTGTTTATGTGTGTGTCTATATATACACACACGCGTGCGCGCAAGCATGAAAAGTGTTTATGTGGACATTTAATTTTTTAGCTGGATATGGTTTTTGCTGACCATTAGTGTTGCTTATGCCATCATGTTTTACTTTTTATTACCATTTGCCGATGACAACTTCTTAGGGTTTGTTGAGCTAAGGTAGTGCTTCTTTTACTAGTCGCTGTATGTTAACGGGTAGTTTACAACTTTTATTATTAGTGTAAGACTCTTGTATGGTTGTTTGCCTTGATTCCATTTGCTGTATTTTTATGCTATCCGGATTACTATATTATTAATATTCTATACAATATTGTATATGAAAAAAAAAGTTGGAGTTAGGGGTCTGCAGCCTCTCTATCTGCTATGATAGAGGTAACGTTTCCCCCATCACACACTTCCCTAACCCTACCAAATGCTTGGCTTTGAGTGAAATATACTGGGTATGATTGTTTTTTTCAATTTGCTAATGATAACAATTTTGTACTTGTAGGGTCGGAGAATGACAAATCAATTATTGATAAATTTGGACGATAATTGGTAAGGTTAATTTTTGTGTTTTTGATTCTAATGTCTTTCTTTAATTAAAAAATAGCGTAGCGATTTTATTTTTGGCATGTTTCTTTTGCTTTGAACTCTATTATAAGTTATTTATTATGTTGCCAACCCTTATAGCAGCTGGTTCTTTATACACAACAGATTGATCTCTGGTATTTTATTATTGATTCAGCAGGGTTGTATACTTGAATTATCAAGTATCATTGATTTTTGATGATATGACACCGTATTTTGACGCATAAGCAGAAATAATTGGCATTAATGAAAGCGAATTCGATACGCTTAAAGCCTAAAAATTTCCATATAAATAGTTAAATACATTACAACACATCGTACTCATATACAATGACTACACAAGTTTTGGCATGCATTTATGAAGTTCAAAATTTGTGCTTTTCTGTAAATCAACAAGTTTTGATTGTTTTGTTAACTTGATGTGGTTTTCTTGTTGATTTTACTTAGATGGATCCAATGAATGTGATGAGCCTCAAGGAGGAGAGAAAAAGAAAGGCACAACCACCTGCTAAAACTAATCTGAACCAAAGAAAACAAACAAAGATTAGAGCAAATTTGACCGATATTGGAGAAGGTGATATCTTATACTAGCGATATATCTTTACGTTGTTCCTTTTCAACATCCTTATGATTTAACCCATGGTTGGTTTATAGCAATTACAACTCTTTCATCACTAACAGATAATGCATTGTTTCCGTTCTACCTCTAATGGATATCCATCCCATCCTGAAGCAGCCAAGAACTTTCTGATGTGGTCAACAACAGTCGACTTGTCTATTATGATAACACTCTTTTAAAAAAATTAGTAAAAGCTAATAACTAGTGTACCAAATGAATGGTTTTACACTACACCTCAATCTTTGCTATCAAATTTAATATGGTGAATGTAAAATACAAAAAGATTAAACATAAAATCTGATGATTTTTAAGAGAAGAAATCTCTTCCCAAACTAGTCACTAGCAGAGTCTTATTATACCTAACCATTGAAAGAACACATGAGCGGACTATAATTAAAGATGGGTACTAACCTATTAAACATCAAATTCAAGAGAACTTTCAGTATGAGGAGTGTGCTTAATGTGTGTATCAAACAAGGATAAAATCAACGTTGAGTGTATCAGTATCGTTAAAAGGGTTCTCGAAGGCTGCCAAAAACATCTATATTTTGTATGAACCTGCACAGTTATAATCCGATGTCAAATGAACAAAGAGTTTGATATCTAAAATTTGAGTTCTCGTAGTGATACACTCCACAACTTGCATTATTTTTTAAATGAATAAGAACCATTTCTTATTCAGGAACGTAACAGATTAAGGGAAAGCTTAATTGTCAGCTAAGATTTTAGATTTCAAACTCTTTGTTTGTTTGAATTCTTGCATATCAAACGCAATTCTAGATTTTTTAGAATAAATATGTCACACAAGCAAGTTATAAAACTAACTTATAATCTTTTGCTTTCAAGACACAGGAAAAGTTTTCTATAGGTGGTTATAATCTTTGTACGGATTGAATTGTTTGCTCTTGGTTATTGTAAAATGGTTAGATGCTAGGCCTCAAATTTGAAAGGGCCCCAAATGAAAGGATTCTATCTTTTTATCAATGATAATTACTAATTACATAGGTAAACAATTTAATAAAATGGTAAACAAGAAACTACAAACCTGAATATAACTAGTAATTTGACCGGCTTGTTACAAAGGGTTAAAACCTAAAAATATTAGTATTAATTCATTCATTTTACGTCATTCAAGCGTCATAAAATAAAGCAATTCAACAATAAATATTATGATTGTAACATATATTAAAATTTAAGTTTCGAGTCTTGTGAGGGCTTTCACAGAATCTTGATAATGGTCTTAAATGAAAAAGAAACTTGATAAAATTTGTTGTCACATTAAACTTTACACACCCTATCTCCGGTTTAAGGAAGCAATCAATATTATGCATCAAATGTAACAACAAATTAGGTGCCTTTTTAAAACGTACGCTTGCGAACACAAGTCTTGGATCCAATTCCAGCCATGCTACTGCCATTGTTACAATCTTCAAAACTCATTTCTGCATATAAAACACAAATCACTATCAATTTGATTAATTTTTTTGAGGAAAAAGGAAAACAAATCGAACAACTACATTTTCAAGTTTAAAAGCTTTCCGCGCGTACAAATCAAGTGTGCCCTATATTCCAATCAATTTTTCTTCTTGCATTGTGGTGTATGAACATAAAAGGAGCTTAAAAAACATTAATAAAGAAGTGCAGAACGTTTATACATTAAGTAGATTATGCTTAGAAAACGAAAATCAAATCAACCTTAAAGAAATCCGGGTGATTAATACTATGAGCAACACAAAATCAAATCAAATTAAGAAGTATGTACGTGGCCTTTAGAATGCATTCACCCCAATAATTTGGAGTTTTGTCCTCGATAACTTTGGAGGGCAAACGGTTGATAATGTACGTGGTCGTTAGGACGCTTTCACCCCCAAATCTTTTGGGCAAGTTTGCCTCGAATCTAAGGGCCGGGCCGGGCCGTTTTGAGTAAGTGCCCATGTTTTCATTCCGCAACCCGTTTTGTTAAGGTGTGTGGACAAGTAGTCTCGAGTAGAATTCCTTGTTTGTTGTAAAAGTTGGTCATGGAGCTTGAAGTGAATTCCACACCATTGTCGCATCTAATTCTCTTGACAAATCTCCCGAACTGAAGTTTTTACCATTTTGCAGAAATCCATTAAATGTTTACTTGCTTCATGTTTAGCTTTTGAAGAAAATACCCAAACAGCTCTACAAAATTCATTAACGATTGTTGAAAAATAAATTACGCTCAAAAGAGAGGGATTTTTCCCAAATATCATAATGTAATAAATCAAAGCAATCATTTATCTTGATGGTATTGTTTGAAAAAGGAAGTCTAATGTTTAGACTTTGAACATAAATCACACACTTCATTGAAAAAACCATTTCTAAAGAATTCAATCTGATTGAGTTTGTCATCGGAAGCGTGACCCAACCTTTCATGTCAAGTGTCCATCGTTGCCATCATAGCCCTTCTTGCATCTTCACTCACCCACACCAATCAAGTTTCTTGTGTACCACTTCTTCATGATGCAAAAATCAAGAAAAAAAAGTTATAACGAATTGAAGATCTTTAGCTAATCGACTAAACTCATAAAAGACTACAATTAAATGTTAAAACATGTAAAACCCTTTTTATTTGTACACCTTCTGGTAGGGTGGACTCACCTCTTCCCTTAACAAAAACTGCATCCCCGTTAAGAGTAACAAGGATTTCTATATTATTTTTTGTTACGTTATTGAGAATGTCAACCCTATGGGTGATGTGCTCGGTGACACCCGATTCAATTACCCAATCGTCCTTATCCTCGTCCCTTTTATGTGTCATGTTAGCCCTTGGAACCATCTTGCCTTTGGTCACCCTACAAGATGTCCTAGGAACATCTCATATTGCTCTTTTGACAAACATGGGATTGGGATTGGGATTGGGCGTGTTCTTTTTCAACAAAGGCAACTTTAGGCTTTCCTTCTTCTCCATTTTCTTTCTCCCCGCCACCACTTAGGATACCCTATTCTCTTGAAACACCTGTTGCGTGTATGGCCATCTTTTTCATGGAAGGTGAAATGTTCAACCACTTCACTTCACTTTCCATCTCTTGGTCTGACCTTGTCACGTTGCTGATTTGTACGGTTTTCCCATGAAACTAGTATGAAAACTTTAAAAGTCACCAATTTCAAAGAAAATACAAACCCTAGTTGATAACAACAAATTATATACACAGAACAAAAGACATAAAAAATAAATAAATTCATCAGGGACTAACCAAGTTAAAGCCCTAACCGATTAATAGCAAATCAAAATTGTCATTAGGGTTCTAAATCAAAAGGATTTGATTCACGATGCCTACATGGAGATCAAAATTGTCATTAGAAAAGCCACAAAAAAATCGTAACCGAGTTAGGGTTCAAATCAAGATGCTTTGACTTACGTGAGTGGGGGAAATTACATGATCTTACTACCGTCAATTCGATAGTAGTGATGCCACCTAACGCAATCATCTAACGCAACCATCAACTATTGATTCAAACACCATCGTTGTTTCATGGAACTGTTGAGCTGGTGCACAACTTAAAATTTTAGCAAGAGAAGGAAACACGAAATCGAATGAAATAGACGACAAAAAGAGAGGAGAGACCGTAAAGTTTATAAAAATAACCCCGTGAGAAGAAGCTTGTACCTTATATCAAAATTTCTCACGTTCCTTTCCTTTAAACCATTCAATCAAAAGATTATTGATGATATTTATTTATACTAAATCACTTATTATTTTTTTAATACTCTTTATGTAAACTGCTCATGTTTGAACCTTCATCAAAAACCACGGTTACCACCTTTATAAACCCCATCAAATCCCCTAATTTCTTCTTCATCATCTTCAAAATCTCTTGAGCACCTTCACATTCATCAAATCACAAACCCTAATTTGTCAATTTCATATCCAATCGCCGGAGTTTTACCAATATTTTATTTTCATCACGATGATCAACCAACCGCCATTTGGTAAGACCGATTTGGAGACCGGAACAACCAGAACGCTGTACCCGACTATGACGGAGTCGCCGGAGCTCCGGTGGTCGTTTATTCGTAAGATCTACTCCATCGTCGCCGTACAGTTGCTTCTCACCGTCGCCGTTGGTGCTGTTGTTGTTTCGTATCATCCTATTGTCACTTTCTTAACGACTACTAGAGGTGGATTGCTTTGTTATCTTGTTATCATCATCACGCCGTTCATTAGTAAGTTATGGAATCAACTTCGCTGGATTTGGTTGTAACGTTGGTGTACGTTGTTCTGGTTTGGTTATGTGGAATTCTGGTTTGATGATACTTTTGTGTTGAAATTTCTGCGTGAGAATTGTTTGATAGATTTATTATCGTTTGATTTATGTGGTGTATTTGTGTTGTTCTTGTTGGATTGAACCTGTTAATCGTGAGTTCGCTAGGGTTTTTGTGTTCTATTTTAGTTCGATTTCATCATATTTTCGTTGAATTGTTGATATTTTTGTGTTCTAATTTCTGCGTAACAATTGTATCATATCATTACATATATTATCGTTTGATTTATATGCAGCATTTGTGTTAATCTGGTTTAATTAGACAAGTGTAATCGTTAGGTTTTTTTGCGTTCTAATTTAGTTTGATTTCATCAGATTTTGTTGAATCGATGATATTTTGTGTTCTAATCCCTGCGTAACAATTGTATCATATTATTAGATCTATCATTATTTGATTTATATGCAGTATTTGTGTTATTGTGGTTTATTTACACCTGTTTATCGTGAATTCGCTTGGTTTTTGTGTTCTAATTTAGTTAGTTTGATTTCATAAACTTTGTGTTTGATTGATGAAAGTTTTTTGTTGGCGACAGCATTATGCCCATTGTATTGCTATCATCAACGTCATCCTGTAAACTATGTGCTGCTTGGGATCTTCACCGTCTCTCTTGCTCTTGCTGTTGGTTTGTCATGCGCTTTCACTAGCGGTAAGCCTCATCCTTTGCAGGTTTATTGTGCATGTTTAACTTTAGATTATCAAAAGAAAATAACATTTGTTAATGACATCAAGAAGAAAACCCTTTTGGATGATCTTCTGATATGTATCCACACTTTGTTCTTTCCTGATGATGATAACTTCTAGGCATATAAATCTTTTAAAATGCAATATTTGATACCTTCTAGGAAACTATTGATACTTCCTAGGTATGAAAACAATCTTGGCTTTAAAACGCACAAGCATAAAAAACGTTTAGATTCCAAAAGTTGAGGCGTGAGGTGTGATGCATGAGCTCCTTGTACGCAAAACATTGCTCTATGTATATGCAAATAAACTTTATATAGAACCACAAGTGGGAACCTCTCGTCTTTAGTGCACATAAGCCGTTTAATTAGGTAAATTATTCATACTCTCTTTAATATTTTAATCGTTTTTACATTTTCTAACAACAATTTTTACCACCTAATTCCACCAAATGACACACTTGCAAAAATTTGAACACACAATTTGTATAGGAGACAAACACCATACCGCTAGACTATTAGACCACTAGGTCATACTCATGGTTGTAAAAATCGCTAGGCGCTAGTCGGGCGGTGAGGTACCGACTAGCGATTAATCGGGATTACTAGGGATTAATCGGGATTACTAGGTACTAATCGGGATTAATCAGATTGAAACTTTTATAAGTAATTTTTAGTTTTATATATATACACACTCATTTTTATATGGAATTTTTATAAAAATGTTTAGATTTATATATATACAAACACATTTGACCAAAATTTACATGTATTTGGTCAAAATTTTCAAGGTTTGACCGTAATTTCAAACATTTGGCCGGAATCTGACCAATATGTGACCGGAACCTAAACGCCGATTAGTGGCCGATTAGGGCCGATTTGAACCAATTTTGTCCGACTAGGTCCGATTACCGATTTTATCCACCGATTACATGAAATCGCCAAGGTTACCGACCGACTAGCGATTAATCATTGATTAACCGGCCGACTAGGCCGATTTTTACAACAATGGTCATACTTAGTCGTTTTTACATATCAGCCATCTAGAGACTAATTATCCCACATGAGAAGGCCTTATTCTCAGAAGATTTAACCTCCATGGACATCGAAAGCTGCCTTAAGGCCCTGAGGTGCTTCCAGATGACCTCACGTCTCATGCGCTCTTTTGAAACCTGGGAAACTTGTGATAGAACAGATTGCTCAGTTTGTTTGAGTGTATTGCAGGAAAGGTGATACTGGAAGCTGCAATTTTGACAGCAGTGGTAGTTGTGAGTCTCACGTTGTTCACATTTTGGGCCGCCTGGAAAGGTTACGACTTCAATTTCCTTGGCCCGTTCTTGTTTGGGGCCCTTATGGTGCTTCTCATCTTTGGGCTCATTCAGGTTAGTGGGTCATTCTCCTTACATAGATACATAAGCAAGCAGCCAAGCACAAAAGTTTTATTATATATGTTTATTTCATTTTGATTTCTTTTGCAGATATTCTTTCCTCTGGGTAAGATTTCAGTTATGATATACGGGTGTTTGGCCGCCATAATCTTCTGTGGGTACATCGTCTATGACACTGATAATCTGATCAAACGGTATACGTATGATGAGTACATCTGGGCTGCAGTTGCTTTATATCTTGATATCCTCAATCTTTTCATGGCGCTGCTTACTGTCTTTGGTGCTGCTGACAGTTGATAGCCGTTGATGTTTGTTAATAATTGCACACATCGCATTATGTTATATAACTAATCAGTTTCATATTAATTCAGAGTTCTATCTAACAAAGTCTATTTTCATGTGATCTTATATGAAAGTTACTATACATGACATATAATCACATATTTGACACCAATTTCATCTTAGTTGAGTTGTCAAACCCCAAATCCCTTATCATAAAATAGGGGCACCATTGTTGTAGTGTTGTAAGCGTGAGCATTATAACATTGATAGAGAGGCGTGGGGCTTACGCCTATTTTAATGCTTATATTAGGATGGTTGTGTAGTCTGATAATGTTTAATGACTTGAAAATGACACGACATTGATATCATGACGTTCATGATTTAACATATGGTGACAAAAAAAGTTGGTGAACTGTTGTGACGCGTTATACTGTTGGATTGTTTGACAAACAAGAGAGCACGACTAGTGGATAGCTTATTTGTTAGTCACACATTCTCCTCCACCTTGTATTATACTTTGTCTCCGTGAAGAAACAATCACTTTATTGTAATTATTAAATATCATAGTTTGGTCGCAAACGTTATATTAATTAAGGTTATTAGAACACTCATATGTTATGAAACACCTTTTCAGTCTTTATGTCTCTCTCTCTCTATATAAATGTATACCTATATAGTTATTAGAACACACATGTACGTATATCAAGGTCAAACAAAAAGTTCATAGTAAGAAATATATTAAAGGAATTAATTAATGTAAAACTATTTTAAAAACACATAAAGAAATACTTTCTATGGTACCGTCACACCAAAGTCTACTTCAATAGTATTTTTTTGGGGGATGAAATTTGCATGGTCATAATTCAATATGATAATCGAATATGAGCACAGTACCAGAAAACAAAATCGAAAATAGTGTGATTCATATCTAGTGAAAAATATTCCTCGGAGCATCAAAACATCATATGTTAAAAGGTATGCACACAGAGCGCACTATACTTAAGGTCACCGAGCATTAAATGTCATTACACTGACACTAAAATGCCTACCAAACACACTAACATTCAGCGCCCACTAACACATTGACCATCGATTAAAATCTTAGCTCGTTAAAAAAGACAGATATATATCCACATGATCAGACTTACGTGTTAGAATTAGTATTGTATTTTCAGAGATAAAAAGTAATAAAATTGGAAAGTAACAAGAATTAAACGTCTTTTCCTTCCTCATGAGATGGGAATTTAATAGGGCGTAATAAATTGTTTTTTTTTTTGTCATAAATGTTGTTTGCTCTATGTGGCGTTGTTAGTCGTATCAACATGTCAGAAGTAATACTCAATGGGCTAAGGTTATAACCAGTGGTCAATGTGATAGTCACTGTTGAATGTTATTATGCTTCGTAGGTGCTTTACTGCTAGTGCCACAACATTTTAATGCTTGATGACCTTAAGCATGGTACTCCGGGCGTAACTAGCTTTGAGCTTATGATGTGTTGGTACTTCGAGAATATGACCTAGATTTGTTCCCAGTGTATTGTGTTCATCCTATGTCATTTCATGTGTTTTCAGAGAGGTATTAGTAATAATCAGGGTTAGTCAAAACTAGACTAATCCTAACATTTGTCCATCATTATTTAGAAAAGTCTTCGTAAGTATAGTCACTTGTTTTGTTCGTTACTACAAATGTATTTATTTTACTTCATTTTTTGATTCACTTCGTTTCTTTTAGACGCGATTACAAGCTTTGATATTTTCATGTACCCATAGAAACTAATAGTCGTTTTATACAAAACGTTGAAGCATACATAACATGCTTACATTTCTCTAAGAAGAAATTTTAGTAAACTTTTTATAAGATATTCATCATCATGTAGATACGGGCTTGACTATCAAAGGGTGTTATTGGAGATTTGGAGCTACAGATTTTTTACTTTCTAATGAGTATTTAAATATAATAAGTTGAGTTCAAGCTAAAAAAACAACAACTAGATTTAGGGGTGTTTGTTTTTTTAAAAAATGTCTGCGTAGGCTCTTTTGTCTGCGCCGCACACCACGCGTAGACATTGCCATCTGCAGACTGTTTGTTTTTTCGAAGACATTTCATTAAAAAACGTCTGCGCGGGCTCTTTTTGATGCAGACTTGGCCCAGCCACTTCTAAAGTCTGCAGAGCTCTTCTTAAACACCACCACTCACCAACATCCACCACCACCATCACCGGCCGCCGCCACCACCGTCCACCTTCGCCACCAGCCACCGTCCACCACCACCACCGTTCGCCGCCACCCCCGTCCACCTCCGCCACCAGCCGCCATCCGACCACCTCCACCGTCCGCCGCCACCACTGTCCACCTCCGCCACCACCCACCACCACCCACCGTCCGCCACCACCCACCTCCACCACCATCCAGCGCTGCCGTCCACCACCATCACCACCCTCAGTACACCAGCTCTAGTTTATTTTAATAATCTACAGACGTTAAAAAACAAACAGTATTCTTCGTGCAGACTGCAGAGGTTTGGTCCACTTCTTCTGCTACAGATGTCTGCAAATCTAGTCCGCAAACTGCAGACATTTTACCTATTCAAAAACAAACACCACCTTAGTGAAACTCAACATCAAGACACGATGCACAATAAAAGAAAAATACATCTAAGTTGTAACATTTATCAAACTACTTAACAAAAGTAGATAAGTCAATTTGTGGTTGAAAATTTATTGGTGCAAAAACATTTTACAAGCACATGTGTTGCCTTTTGCACTTGCATCACATGGCCCGATTTCCCACTTTCTTTGGTATTTCACTCTCTTCACCTTCCCCACACTTTAATGTTTCAAACAGTTTATTGTTTGTATTTATATAAAACAATTGTACGTGTGCAATTAAAAAAAATATGAAAAGCGTCATTTGTGGGAATGAATGTCACAAACAACTAGGGTTTTAATAGAATCTATATGAAACTTAGAAAAAAAAACAATATGTATTTAAATTTTTAAAAAATGTTATATATTACAAGTTATTTGTGAAAAACTAAATTGAATGTTAGATAATTTTTTAAAAAAAAAATGAGACGAAAAGAATTTAAATTTTATGAAGATGTTCTACACACCTGTTTGTGAATAGTTTGAGATATTATAAAAGAACCCCACACTATCAAATTCTTTTGAAATTGTCGATTTGTACAAAAGAAAAAATATATATCCCAATGACCCAATTAAGGCTATCAAATGAGTATGGGCCGATAAAGGTCTCGAGCCCACAACCTTTAAGCATAACCGGTCAAGTATAGTCACATGACATGGGCCAATGACCAGAACTATTATTTGGTTGAAGATAATACAAAAACAATTACGAAATTTCATATAGTTTATTTTAGTTTTTTAGTAAAGGAAAAGAATGATTGGAATATGACAAGACCTAGAGCTTTTTGGAAAATTATAAACATTTAGAATTTTGGTTGTCAATTGCCATGAATCATGATGTAAGATCAAATTTGATAGCATGAATAAAAGATAAAATTATTTTATGAAGAATAAAAATCAAAATATTCATTTGTTATTCAAAAGCTAATATAATCCAATTTTAAATATCAAAATATTTTAAATTTTGGAAATCTGTATATAAATGTGTCATATAGTTTGTTTTCATTTATGCACCTTCATATGAGTACATTTGCTTTTTGGAAAACGAGAATACATATTTATAGCAACATCTTCTCATTATTTATATGTTGTTTGCTTTTTGACCAAATGAGTTCTAGTGGAGTATATTATTCTATAATACAATTTTCCTTATTTTCTTTAAAGATCTAATGAAAATATTCATGTTTCACACGATGTAACTAAATTAGGTTGTTTAATGAATTTCGTATTTTCATTAAGAAAATGCTACAAGTACTAGAGATGGAGATATAAAACGGTTTTGGAACCAAAACCGTTTGTCCGAACCGGTACCTATATGAACCGGGTTATATTCCTTAATAGTTACACCAGTTTGAAATCGGAACCTAACTAGTTGAACATTAACCGCACTGATGAGACAAACAACCAAAAATTGATGAAAAACCAAACACAACCGGTTTTAATTCAAACATGCTTTGAATTGAAGCCGGCACCTATACAAACTAGCTTGGAATACAAACTAGCTTGGAACCAAAACTAGCACCTATACGAACTGGTTTGTAACCAAAACCGGTTGAAAAAAACTATTTTGTTTACCTTGAACTACAACCAAAAAGGTTGGTAAATTAAGCCAAAAAGAAAGGTTATTTTAAGGAAAAAGTTAATAGAATCCATCAAGGTTTCTATGTTCATGCATTATAGTCCGATTAACTAAAGAATATCATAATTATCACGGGTTGGTTATACAATTATAATGATATGAGAGAAATACACTTTAGTTGGTGAGAAATTATGCCATTTCAATAATTAAATTATGTGACTAACTAATCTTTGTATCAAACAAGCTAGGGCACCTTCAACGCCCATGAGCTCAGGGGGACAGCAAGGGATGTGAAGAGCTTATTAGAATGTTCTAATTAGACACTTAGGGGCTGTTTGGCAATATCTGAATGATTAAGTGCTGAACCAATAAGAGGTCTGAACCATTAAGAGCTAGTATATCGTTTAACTATTCAAAGGCAAATGTCTGACCAATTCAGATAAGAGTTCTTAACCATTCAGCATTAGACCTCTTAATCATTCAGCATTAGTATAATGCTTAACCATTAAAAGGCAAATGTCTGAACCATTCAGACATTTGCTCGCGAAACAAACTGTCTGAACCATTAAGTGCTGAATCATTCAGACATCTGAACCATTAAGAGGCTGCCAAACAGCCCCTTAATTTGATAAGAATACATAGAGGGTTTAGTACCTCTACGATCATGTCAAAGCAATTTCATAAATATATACCCGACTTATGTGACAATAAAAAGTGAACATTAAAGCAGTTGGTAAGATTGTTTTTGGTAATCTAAGGTCTTGAGTTTTAAAAGAGAAACAACCTTCTGTTTAAAGTGTATTTATGTATGAAGCTACAAAAACTGTATGACTCATGTAGTGAAAAAATATTTAAACTTTCTAAGAAACCATGTATTTCTCTCTTTATGACTTATGGGAAAACTATTTCAATTTGCGAGAAAATATTCGCTCTAGCGTATACAAATGAATTTTCGAGAAAATCTTCTATTATGAAAAATATATATTAAAAAGTAAATAAAAACTACATTGGCTTGCTATATCAGTACTGAAAGCACTAAAGAGTGGAAAATAGAAAGGAGGATTTTTCACTGTTGATCACTCAAGTGACCTCAAAGTCCCAAGGGGTAGCACACTAACCTAGTATAGTAGTGAGCTGCAAGTGTTTTCTTCTTTAATCATGTACACAAAAGATATAAAATAATGGTAAAATCTATTGGTTATAGCGGAGGTGTACACACCGTTTTTATAAATAAACCTGTTCGATTTTTTTAACCGGACCTGTTTTTTCTTAAGGTGTGCAAGCCGTTTTTTTAAAACCGGATCGGTTTCAAATCGGCTTTTTACTAAGAATTCTCAAACCGTTCGGTTCGGTTTGGACAGGTTTGAAAACCGGTTTTTTTAAACCGGTTTTTTAATTAAAATCGGTTTTGGGTGCCGGGCCACCAAAACGGTATACAAACCACCGGTTCGAGTCGCTTTGTGAACCAGTTTGGCTCAAACGGTTTTTCATCAAACCGATTAGGTTTTTCTTCCAGTTTTCTTTTTCCGGTTTTTTCACCAAACCGGTTTGCGTGTACAATAAGAGTCACGGTTTCCCTTATCTTTTTATAAGTAGAGAAAACTACATAAATGGTTCCTATGTTTTAACCAAATTGCATGTTTGGTTCCCGAACTTAAAATAATACAAATATATTTCAAACTTTTATATAATCATTGCATATTTGATTCCTGGCACTTCATTCATTTTTTTATGCATTTTATAAAATTTGAACTAACTTTTAAGTTGTAGCAGTAATTGAATACATGATATGTATGAGTTGTTGCAGTAATTATATACTAGAGTTAAGTTTAATTTTACTTCTTGAGATTTGTTAAAAATAACTATTTTCCTTCAAAAGATTAAAAACATCAATTTAGCTCCAAAAGTTTCATAAATTGTTTCAATTTTAATCCAAAAGTTTCATTAGTTGTTTTAATTTTATCCAAAACAATAAAACTTTTGGAGTGAAATTGAAATAACATATGAAACTTTTGGAGGTAAATTGATTTTTTTAATCTTTTGGAGGAAAATAGTTATTTTAGTTAAATCTTAATTAGGGAGTAAAATTAAAGATCTTTTTAAATGGAATAAGGCCATTGACTAGCAAGAAACCAGCCGGACCTTAAAAAAAATTACATGACAAGGAGATCTTTTTAATCCGCCCCGTCCAACTAACCTTCAATCATAAATGGGATACATCCGTCACTATATTTGCTAAAAATATATACTCTATATGAAGTGACTTTGAATACAAATTGTAAGCATATAAATCTTAAAATAAAAAGTAAAATAAAAAACTTTTCTACTTTACGTTTTTGTTCAAACTCTTTTGTGGTGTATTTTTAGTAACATCAACTTATTTAACATAAAACATTGTACATATGAATCATGTGGAAAGTGAGAAAGGATGTCAAAGGAATACATGACACCTAAAAGTAAACAACATATATGTAGGAGCATGAGATGGTGGTGTGGTAGAGATCCGTCCACTCGATAGATATATGCCTTCTTTGGACAACCAGTCGTCAATGGCTACATTTGACATGTACCTCATGCCTTGTTCTCCATCGTAGATAAGGTTATGCACGTTATAAGTCAAACTAATATTTCGTCTTCTTTCAGTCGTTTAAACAATATCGCTTCTATGTTCTTAAGAATCTTTCATGATTGCCTTTAATCCATTAGTTGATAATAGTATCGAAATATTATTATACAAATAAACGCACCTAAGCGTGAACTCAAATATGATTCTTTTAAATTATCTTTATAAAAGTTTGGTCATTTAATTTGTTTGTACGTTTTAATTTGATGACAACTAAAGAACAAATGTCTAGCTAGGGTTCCACAACCTTGTGATGATGCAAATGGAAGGGACAGTTTTTAAATCTAAAAGGAATATAATTAGGTGGATAGATATACTCCTAGACTTCAATAATATCAATAACAAGTGGAAATATATATTCAACACTTGGAAACAAAATATTTGAAACTTCTTGTTACGTATTTGGATTAATCTTTGATCGCATAATTTAAGGTACTTTTATTTCTTTATTAAGATTATCTTGAAGGAATAAAGATTTTTGCAACCTAATATAATTTTGTTCCTTCTAGAGACCTCCAATAGAGTTTTGGTTGGAGTTTTAGCCCATGCGCGTTCTTGTGCATTTTGGGGTGTTTTTGGGTGCCATTTTCTTGTACGACGATGAAGTCGGACGAATTATATGATTGGGAAAAGAGGGAGGTAGGATGACGTTTTTAGCTGGTGTTTTTGGTTGTGAGATGGGCAACACGGATAGGTAGTGATGTGGTGGCGTTTTTTAGAGCATCCATTGTAAATGTTCTAGACTTTAATATGGTTTTCTTAAAAATTATGTATAGACTATGTATGAATCTATTAAGGGTGAGACGTCCACATCTATATATTCATAAGTTTCATTAGTGTGTCTTTGGTGTTCCATTAATGTTACTCATATTTTTTCTTTAGAACACAAACCACTTAAGTTTCAATAATGTTTTATTGTTGTGAAAAATAATGCTTTATTGTTGTGAAATTTGTGGAACGCCAATGTTTTATAATTAAATGAGCTAAATTAAATTTATATAAAATTCGATTACTATTTGATGATTATTCTCAAGTGTAATTTTATTTGTGAAGAAGAAAATATAATATGAAGTTATGATAGAATCCTCTTTTTTGTGTTCGATATATGTCATGACTGTGATTTGAGATTCTGCTAAATAACTTGATCATATACACGGAACACCTAAAAATTAAACTTATTACTTAGTACGTGGCTCTTTCGTTATTTATCATGTAAAATTGAAGCACAATCAAATTAAATTGCAAGTTATATAATTCCATGTTTTTCTTATAATTAACAAGTGTATATATCATTGATTTAAGTATTGTTTTTCAGCCACATATTAGAATTCTTTGACGTGGATGTGAACTAACATAACAGAAATAAATTAGGTATGTTTTGTCATGCACACCTAACATACATACATACATTTGTGTATATATTTGTATGTATGTGCATGTACATGCGTATGTATGTGCGTGTATGTATTTGTGTGTCTTTGTATATATGTATATAGAGACGTCTTTCTTCTAGAACCAATTTTATGTTAAATCCTACGAGAACCCCACTTGTATGTACAATACCTTTTAGAACCAATTTTATGTTAAAGACTATGAGAACTCCACTTAATTGTATGTACAGTTCTTGTTAGAATCAATTTTATGTCGAAAACTGTAAGAATCACACTTAACTATATGTACAGTATTTTTTAGAACCAATTTTATGTTAAAAACTACAAGAACCCCATTTGTATGTATTATATTGATAATTAATTAGATATCGGGTAGGCGGTTATGTAACATCTTTCTTTATCACACTTAAAGCAATAAATACAAGTACATTATATGGTTTTAGTAGTTCTCAATGTAATAATTTTTCAAAAATGAACCATGTAAATAACATACAAGTACTTTGATGGGCTTTTATGTAATTAAGCGTAGGGCAGAGAACGAATATTAACCCTTTTGTTATTTAGATAACTCACGTTAACTCATGAATATCAATCAAAATTATCATTTATTTGTTGGAATAACATTATTAACATTTAGAATTCTTTCACGTATATATGTAAATTCGTAAATGTAAAAAAGTTAAAATATGTGTAAGATACACATACACCTGCAACTATCTATAAATATTTGCCGGTGTAATGTAAATTACATCTTTTTTAACTGTTTTATTACAATTATAAATTTACACATATATACATACAATAACATAATGTTATTTATGTATAATAATGTTATTTCAAAAAAAAGAAGTTTGATTTGTCTTGTTGGGCTGACGCGGCTTTTTATCCCAATAACAAAGGGTTGACATTCGTTCGCTTCTCATTAAACATATTATTTATGTATTCTAAAAGATCCAGACTAAAGTGACTGAGGGTTCTAGTTTCACAATAAGTAAATTCTTTAGTACTAGTCTTTATAAAATAAAATAAAATATCTATTTAAGTTATAAATCACTAGTTTTCTTTCTAGCTCTGTACACTTACGGAACCATAAGACATCAAGAGGGTCCATTGAGCCTCAGGTCACTAGAATTTGTCCATCATTTATGCATAAAAGTTTAAAAGAAACTGCTATTAATTGCAAGTGTGGGAATCATAGTGCCAATAGACCAAGTGACCACACAGTTGACCCTGCGATTTAACCACCGAGCGCACCATGTTTGTTCATTACCATTTTTGTTTTGTGTGTCGTTTCAATAGATACGGGTGTCTGATTCAAAATATTATTTTGTTAAATGTAATTGGAAATGAAAAGGTGAAGTCAAACAACATCCGACAAGAGTGTATGTGGAGAAAAAAAAAGAGAACATAAGTCAATGGACAATGAAACCTTAACTCAATTATTCATCGATGTAACCATCATGAGAACCACTTTATCATCTAGTGAAATAAATGTTCTTCAACTTTCTTGAGAATACAGTGATTTGATCCCACTGATTCTTAATTTGTGATGTAATCATCTCATGAAATAAAATTTAATCCTTTTAAAAAGACATTTTGATGGTAAGATGTCTTTTATACAGTGTCTCCTACAGTTTCTCTCTTATTTAAGAGATCGATGATTTAAATCTTGCAAGATAATGATATATGGATTTAATGAGAGTAGATTATGTGCTATTCTAACAATATTATTCATCTTTATGATACCGTGAGAACCATATTAACATGTTTGATGGACATGCCAATAATAGAACAACCTTTATTATAAGAGCCAACTTTTGTCAATTAAAAGTTTTTGAGTAATTTAGAGAAAAAATTTCATGAAAACTAGATATTGGGAATATCTCTATATTGTAGGTAGTGTGAAATAATGAAATAACGATTTTATTAGACACGTTGCCAACTTTAAGATTGGATATTTACTAATTTTAAACACAGGTGATTACATTTGACTATTGTTAAACTTATAATATTTTAATCAGTGTTGTCAGGGTAGTATCGGACCGACCTGTTCGACCGAGAATCGTCATGGCTACCGGTCCGATCAGGTGTAGTTTGTTTTGGAGGCATTGAACCGGCCGGTTTATCCCGAGCCGGCGGTTCGAACCGGCCGGTTTATCCCGAGCCGGCGGTTCGAACTGGGGGTTGGACCGGTTGGATCGGGTTTTTTATATATTTTTAAATTTCAGTATTTTTTACATATTTTCTTTAAAATAGTTATAATTTTTTCTGGTTCTCATAACCGGTCCGACCAATGAACTAGTAGGGCATTCGGTTCACTGTCCGATCCGGTTCTGAAAACATTAATTTTAATGTGCTTGTGATCTTCTTAATGAGAGCTTCGTAACCAACCGCGTCGTGTCTGAAATGATGCTAAAATAAATGACATCTCCATACTTAAAATTTATGATTACGAATTCATGTTAATCCTCTAATCTCAACCAAAATGGGTTTTTTGGTTTTTTCAAACCACTTTTAAGAAACCCTTTGAGTATAAATTATGGTAGCGCATTTTTATACTATATACCAAATATAATAATTTGCATCAAGATCTTTTCATATCTTCGGATCTATTCATAAGTCTTACTTTATCAAATTTAAATAACTTTAAGATTTCCTAATTAAAACATAACCAATACGGTTGATAAATCAGACGTTATTATTCTCACTATGATATATATTAATACGTTTTTTTCATCGTGGGGAGTATATGATTCGTGTTTATCTTATAGACGTTTATTAATCTTGCTAAAATACAAATTATTACTAATTTAACAATGTATTAAAATGTTCTTTTAAATTTTTTCATGGGAATAATCACTTTTTTCCCATTTCTGTTAATAGTGCCGGTTTTTTATACTTCTATATGATAAGCGATCGCAATACAAAGTTTTTAAAAACCTAAAAGCGTATAATTATATATTGATAGCATATCTTTTGTGGTGATTATGCACTTTACTCCTATTTAATTTCATTATTTAATATATATTATTATATCCCCAACAATTTTGGACATTTCTATCAAAACCTTTTTTAAAGACTAAAAGTGTATGTATTAAATTTTAAATTTAGCATTACATGAATGAGTAATATGAAATAGGGTGTTTGTATAGGTACGTGAGTACGTCTACATGCGCTTGATATATATGATTGGTTATGTTAAGAAGACTCAAAAATTCTAAGAGGTTGCATTAGGGCGCGATAAGTATCCACGTATTCGGGATATGGTAAATGCGTCTCAAAAACACAAAAGCTAAAATGAACGCTCAGGTGGTAAAACGTCAACTAAAAAGATCATGTTAAAAAATTGGTGTCTACTTATATAAACTAAACTAGCTTTAGTAAACATGTGTATTACAAGGGTTGAATAAATAAAATATTAAATATTAAATATTAAATGAAATAAAATTTGTTAATAATAAAATAATATTTTAATAAAAATATGATCCAAATCTTCCTCATTATAAATAGAAGAAATTAAAAAAAAAAACATTTTAAAAAATATCATTTCTAAAAACTTTCTTATTATAACTTCTAATTTTAATTATTTCATAGAAATTTTACTTTTTAAAAACATCAGTTTTAATATTTTATATTTTTAAAAAAGTTTGATGTTTTAAAAAAAATTTTTATTTAATAAAAATTTGTTTCTTTAAAAATACCATTAATAAAAAGATCCTTTCTGAATTTATTACAAATTATTTTAATATAAAAAGAAGTTGATTATATTAGTAATTAATATGATTATTTAATAGGAAAGAGATGCGGGAAAACTTGATGAGAATAAATGTGATAATGTCATGTGTACTCTCTGATTTATCATTTTATTATAGTACTAGTTTTAGTGAAACTGTATATTAAAGGAGTTGAATAATAAATATTTAATATAATAAAAGTTTATTAATTATAAAATGATATATTAAGTTAAGATATGATTGAAATTGTGAATGAATAAGTATTACAAGTAATAAATTAATGATATCAACTTTTAAAACTTTTATTTTTAAACTTTTTTTACAGAAAAAGAATCAAGCATTTTGTTTTAAAACAAACTATTTAAAAAATATCCTTTTTAAAATTTTTCTTATTATAATTCTCAATTTTAATTATATGTTTTTTAAAAAAATTTACTTATTTAAGAACATCAATTTTAAAATATTTCATACTTTTAAAAAAGTTTGATATTTTAGAAAAATTTCTTATTTTATAAAAACTTATTTTTCTAGAAATAATATTAATAAAAAAATCTTTTTCTTAATTTATTAAAAAATATTTTTGTTTAAAAAGTAGTCAAATAATATTATTAGCAATTATGGTAATTATTTAATATGAGAGAAAAATTAGAAATTTTTTATGGGAAAGAATGTGCTATTGCCCTATTTTATTAGATTAAGAAAGATGAAAATATCATGTTCAAATTTGATGCTAAAATGTTAAACATCATGAAAAATCTAACATCATGGTGAATATGTCATATACAAAAAAAAGCTAAACGGTTTGTTTTAGTGTGTTACCGGTGCAAAGATCTGGAGTTCCCAGTTAAAAAAAAACTTATTTTTAAAAATACATAAAGTAATATCATACTCATATTAAAAAATAAAAAACATTTGATTTTATTGTGCAATTTTTAAATAAGAAATCACTCAAAAAGTTATTAAACGTTAAAAAAAAAGGGAGAAACTTAAAAAATAAATATTGATAGGCTATTTGTATTATACCTCCACCAATTTAAGCTTCTTTCATGTGACATATCGCAAATAAACAATTATAAATGGTTAGCTAGAATAACGTCATAGTTTTAAATGTGTCCATGTAAGTTCATGTTTTTAACATAAATAAATATACGAATCTCACTTATTCAGTAAATTTTTAAATACAAAATTAATTTTATGCGGAGAACCATAACAATTGTCTTAACTCTTCATACTTTTTACTTTGACTGTAAAATAATTTAGAACGGTCAAAAGAAATTTCAATATCTTTAAAGATATAAGATGTAATGTGAATGTGAAGCCAATTTATTTGATAAAAACTTTGACTCTTCAAGAATATATCTTAACTCATATATCATATAAATTTGTTTCAGGTAATTTAAAAATAAAGTAAGATAGATTTATGGTTAAAAAGTTAAGTTAAGTTTAATATTACTTCTTATGGTTTGTTAAAAACAATTATTTTTCTTTAAAATATTAAAAAACATCAATTTACCTTCAAATTTTCATAAATTGTTTCAATTTTAATCCAAAAGTTTCATTAGTTTTTAATTTTATGTAAAATAATAAAACTTTTGAAGTGAAAATAAAACAACATAAGAAACTTTTAAAAATAAATTGATGTTTTAAATTTTTTTTAAAATAATTACTTTAATTAAATCTTATAGAGTACAGCTAAAATTAATTTTAAAAAAATAGATAGCTGAATGTTTTAACTCTCAATGATGATCGATCGTGACGGACCAGGGGAAGGACCCACCTGAGATGTAGCGAATCCATATCCAATTTATTACGTCCACGTGGCACAACTTGGACATTGATGATCCACCCTTGGTGCTGTTTCAACTTTATTTTCTTTTTGTTTTTCTATTTTGTTTTTATTGACCAGATGGGCAGTTTTGTCATTTACATATAAATCCAAATATCCAATGGTTCTTGACTCTTTGTCCCTGAGAATCTAAATAAAATAACATTCCACCCCCAAACAATTGAAAGCTTCTCAAATTTGACCCAAAACTACCCCCTCAGTTTTTTCAAAGATATAGATTTTATTGCACTTTTATTTCTTTTAGCTTAAGATTTATGCCTTTAAAGTTGGGTAATTTTGAACTTATACTTATTTTTCAAGTTATTTGAGATTTATAATCTGGTAAAAACAAGAAAAACATTGATTTCTACCGAAAGAAGTTACAACTTGAAGATGGTTTGACCTATGTATACCCTTTGTACGTAATTTAACTTGCATGCATCTATTTTATTTTCAAATGGTTGAAGCTAATTAAACATTTAGGTTAATTATGGTAATGTTTCATTTAATTGTAATCCAATAATTTATTCTCTCACAATAGTTACTACATCTTTTACAACAACAAACACCACTTTAAGTTCAAATATTATTGCGATCTTATGAATATTTTATAAATACTTTTTTTTTTTAAATTAAGTGACCTTAACTGAAGATGTAGTAAATGCATTTAACATTTATTGATTATTGTTTCAGTTTGACATAAAATTATAGGTTTTCGTAAATAGAAAAATTACTATATAATAATCAAGTTTAATAAATGTTTCATTTAACTCAATTTATAAAAATATAAGTACTTAATATTAACCAAGGTTTATATATCTTCCACTTTAGTCAATTTATTAAGAAAAAAAATTAACATTTTTACACATGATCAACACTATATTGAGATTTATTATATTATGAAAAGATAAGGGTAGCTACATAGAATTATATTAAAATTTGGTTTTTGTTTATGTAACATCCAGCCACTCATATTTTTAGTATTGTTCGTTTTACACACAAGTAGCTTACGTATATACTTTTAATTGTTCAAGTTAAAATTTCAGTGGAGGTCATCATCGCTAGATTGTTGTCACCCGACAATTAACTGTGAAATTCTCCAATCAACTACACCCAAACCGCTAAAACACGTGATGGTCATGGGCGGCCCTAAGGGGGGGCGAGGTGGGCGACCGCCCAAGGCCCGATCTTCCAAGGGACCCAAAAATTTTTTATTTATATTATATATATATATATATATATATTTCAAAAAAATATAAACTATTAATAAACCTATTAACAAACTCATTAACATGTTAAATTCATAGTCTGTTAAACCTTACTTAAAGCTCATTAACATTTTAAATAGTTTAGCTCAATACTATTTACTTAATCTAAACCCAATTTAATATAATAATACCTGAATTAAAAAATCATTCAAGATTTCGAGGACATAATTGAAAAGACCGATTGGCGATTGACTTTAGAACTTCGATCACATTTTTCAACAGAGGCATAGAGCTATCGATATTAACTTTTGAAGTCTCAAACCTCATAATATTAATTCTCAAATAAAAAACCCACTAAGGTATGAAATTGATTATTTAATTTTGCTTTTGGGTTCTTTATTCGGTGAGTGTTTAGATCATTTTGCTACAATATTTTCGTTTTATTTATTGTTATAACAATAATCGTCGTATTATAATTTTTTATATACAAGTTATTCAGTTTAGATTTTTTTATACGTCTTATTATAGGGGCTCGTTTTGTTCTTGCCTTAAGCCCAGGGTTTATTAGAAGTTTTGGGGGACGGCCCTAGTGATGGTATTTGAGACAATCATTCCTGATTAATCCAACATCTTTTTAATTCAGGACCAATGTGGATATGCCTACGATGTTACAATCACACCCCATCGTTTGGATTTATCATTTTCATGTGGTTTACTCCGTCATCCCAATCAAGGATGTTGCATTTGTCTAAGGTGTCACTTTAAACACTTTCAAGGACTCATTATCCTTGATAAGGTTTCTTCTACCATCTCAAACAATGTAGAAGATACTTTGATGATATTTGTAACATCTGATTTTTCATACTATTAATTTTACCCACAAGTGACTCATGGATTTGACACCACGGGACAATGCACGGAGAATGTAATATCTTCAAGTTAAATCTTTTTATTTTTGTTATAACGCCGTATTAAAATCATTTACATATTTATAAAAGTATTTAATTACTTCTACGGTTTTCAGCAATTTAAAATATTATATTAGAAAGGTAACCGAAAAACTATAAAATTTGATGAAAAGTATGTGGGCGACAACATATTAATGGCTTGTTTTGACTGGTAGTTGAAAACATGAAACATTATTTACTAGTTTTGAGCGATAATACCAATGATTCTTAGCCCAACTGGTTAAGGTGAGGTGCCCATGACATGTAAATATTAGAAGGTCATGGGTTCAAGTCTCACTATGAGCAAAATGCTCAGAGTTAAGCCAGGGGGTTTTCTCAGCAATGAGTTTCCTCCTGAGGGGGTTGGGGGTGCGGTCTCGGCTGGGAAACGAATAGGTGGGCCCGATTAAGATAACACATATTCTCCGAAGCAGGGTCGTACATTTGCCGTTCAAAAAAAAAAAAAAAGTTTTGAGCGATAATATATTTTTAGTTTTTAATTATTTTAAATAGTGATACCTCATTTTTAAATTTTCTAAATCACTGTTAATAAGGTTTAAATCTGAATAGTATTTAAATATTTAACTCTTACTATTAAGCTATCAAACCCAAGTGATATTTAAATTATTCTAAGACTCTCAATTATGATACTCAAACTATATAAGTTATTTATAGCTTTTTGAATATGTATCAACTTTTGTAGCAAATCTTGTAATTAAAACGGATAAAATGACAAATATAAGCAAATTTTTGAGTAAATTGCCGTTTTCATCCCTGTGGTTTGGGCGTAATTGCCATTTTCATCCAAAAAGGGTTTTTTTTTTGCATTTGGCTCCCCAAGTTTTAAAAAAAGTTGCATTATCATCCAAAAACATGAATTTCATGAAAGAAATTTTATCAACAACACGTAAACATATATTACGATTTCGTTTTTATATGAAAATTAACATAAATACCCATTTAATGTTGAATATTTAACATTTTAAAATAATAAAACTATCATTTTTGGATGAAAATGACAATTTTTTTGAAACCTTAGGGAGTCAAATGCAAGAAATAACCTTTTTGGATGAAAACGGCAAACATAACCAAACCATAGGGAGGAAAACGACAATTTACTCCAATTTTTCGTAGACTCATTTTATTTGTTTTTGAAGAATAGAATACATTCATCATTTGATATGAATGTCCCTAGAGATAAAAAGGTAAGCCATCTGCAAATTAATTGTAAAACATTAGGGTATAGATTAGGACCTAACTAAAAATGTATGTATAATTACCAAGTCATAGAGTTTTTCTTTGAAAAAACAAACGGTATTAAAAGCTAACCTGGCATGATATATACAACAATGATAATGATAATGATAATGGTAGTTTATTAAATATAGCGTTACAAATATAACAACTTGATATAAAAGAAAGATCTAGAATGGCCATGCATGCCATTGAGATAGAGAGAAGAGAACGATAGTAACCATCATGTTTACAATTACGTAGAGCATATGCAATGCGACAATTAAAGATAGTCAAGTGTGTCACTAATATATATCCTTCTTAAGGATCTTGCATTGATTTTATTTGTTTTAAAAGAAATTAAATGCATTCATCATTTGATACGTCTACCTAATAATAATGAGGGTATAGTCATCTCTAATTTTAATTATGAAAGATTAGCATAAAAAACGTAGGTATAGTTGTAGTCACATATGCACATATTGTTGAGTTTTGTCTAGAAGAATAATAATGGTATTTAATTGTTAAATGACATGATACGACATAGATAACGATAGGTCACTAAAGATGATGTTATAGATATAAGACCTTGAGATAGAGGGAAAGGAACAGAGTACCATGGGATTTGTTAATCACACAAAGATGGTGAATTGTGAGAAGATCATTTATGTTAATATAAATTTTAATAAACCAGTTTATTTTCTTACTTTACACAAACATGCTATTCATATACTTTTCCATCAAGTTTGAATAGTTTTATAGATAATTCTTATATGGAAAGTTGGTTTTATATCCAAACTAGTAAATTTGTCATATGCCATGTAATTAAAATAAACGGGTTTAACGATATGTTAGACTGAAATTGTTATTGATAACAAAAATAATAATTGTGATTGCCACTTATCATATTGGTACTTGAGATTTATATTGTTAATACTTAATAATTAAATTATTAAATTCAATTCTCCTTTTTAAACACATGGTATCAAATTGTATTTACATGTTTCTGGCATGTCTTTCGGAACCTCGATGAAAGCCCACAGAAGGGCCAAAGCACAACAAGCATCAATTGCCAAATTTTTGGTCATTGAGATTCATGGGTACGATGTGAAAGTTCCCATTAATTTAGGGGCAATTGTAGATCTCCACATCTAAATTTATAAAATTATATATTTTCTCAAATCATGTTTAAAGAACATTATACTTATGCATTAAAAACTTGTTTTTTGAGAAAATACGCAATTTTTAACATGAAGAGGGAATGTAAAATTCGTAGGAGTTTCTAGATTATAACGTTAAACTTTACTGAAAAGGTTATATATTGTTTGATCTTTGTTTGTTAGATCTTTTCCTTTTAACCAATGATCATTAGCATAAGTGGTTAAGATTGAATACTTAATACATGTGAATATGAGAAGTTTTATGATTCAAGTCTTACGCTAATAAAAAATGTTTAGGATTGAAACAGAAGGTTTTCTTAATTGTAGGTTTTCTTTTGAAGGGATTAAGGGGATTAAGGGTAGTTGCTGGTTGAGAAATAAATAGATGTATTCGATTAATATAACCCTTATTCTTCAAAACAATATTTTACATTTTTCGTTAAAAAAATTCTTTTTCTTTTGGATTCCTTTAACCGCCACTTTGCCTCTCATTACGTACCAAAATCTATTTTGACCAATCAATTAACCACGTCATCAACAACCAAGAAGATGCATCCATCTGGTTTCCATAAAGTTAATCCACTTTGTTAAGTACAAAACTATATCAAATCAACATTTACTCACGTTTCAATTGATTTTTTTGTGAAAAATGATAAACTTGTTTTCATAAACATAAAATAAAAACTAAAATATGCACGAGAAAACAGAAGGATATATATATTTTGTAGTGAATATAGTCTTTACCATTATTTAAAGTCATTCAAACTTTATTTTATGAAAAAACTAAATTCTCAATATGTATTTTAATGTTGGGATATTGTTTATAAATGACAATCTTTTTGAAAATTTAGATGGAATTTTTTTAAAAAATTGATGGAAACATATATAATCTGTTTTACTATTTAGTAACTATTTTTTTCAAATTAAAATTAAAGTATTAGGTAATATAGTGAAAGAAATATATATATATATATATATATATATACACATACTAGGTTATAGACCCGTGTATTACACGGGGTTATACAATAAAAATTTTATATAACTCAATAGTCCACATTTTTAGTTTGATAACAAAAAACTTTACGAAATTGTCAACCAAACAAATCTAATAAGTAAAAAAAGAAATTAACAAATGTAAACTGATAGATATAATTTTTATAACAACTTGTTTTCAGCGGTCATAACAAAATGAATCCCACATTAATAATAAAAAATTATTCAAACAAAACATGCTAAAGTTTTTAGGAGCTTAAAACTAATCTTTTGAGAATCACTATTTCAGTTAATGAAAACATTTTTACAAATAGTTAGAACTACCCACTTAAAAATTGTGAACTAATATAATGTAACTTGACGATACAATTAACATAATGTAACTTAATTATCAAGTAACAGTTACGTTGAACAATCAAAATTACATTAATTTTTCTAAAACTAAGAAGTTGTACATGTTTAGATGCACATTTATATGCACTAACTAATATACCTTTTTATCAATATCCAACGAAGCTTTTTGGTCATATGTTAACTACTATCTTTCAATTTTAATAAGTACTTTTGATGTTTTAGTATAGGATCCGATTTAAATATTTTAAAACAATAAATAAAGGAACACATTAATTTTAATAAACTGTTTGATATATGAAATTACATATTTTATTTCTTCCTAAAGCATTTATAAGTTATCAAGGAGAAACTATGATGTTTTATATTTTTAATAGCTAAAAATAGGTTAATTAATAGGTATTTGTTGACCTGAAACTTATAAAGAAATATAAACAATTTATTAATAATGAATCAATTATAACTGGAAGTCATATTTACTAACAACAATTTTATAAATAATAAGAACTTTATTATTATTTTTGACATAGAAATTAAATTAAATTAAATTACTTATAGAAGATTATCAATCATGCATTTGTTATAGTTAAGTTGATGGAAAAACAATAACTTTTTAGTCAAACATAATTAATATATAGAATAAAGTAGGGTGTAATTAAAAAATAGTGTAATGTGTAATTACAAAAACCCCTACTCAAATTTAAAATTTGCAAATAAGTTTTAAAAACAATCAAAAGATCCACATAAATAGGTAAATTGATAAATAGATTTAGGCTGGAAAACAATAATGAGATTGAAGGAGAGAGTGACACGTGTCCCATAGGTGTAATCTTTTATTAGTATTAGATATATAGGGTCAGGATCATTACAGAACCATTTTTTATTTTCAGAACCAAAAGAACCATTGATTTACATAAATGTAAATTACGAATCATTGATTTACATAAACGTAAGTTAAAGCTTGTGATATTTAGGTATTTTACATAGTTTATTGTTCATGTCTGATATACGCATATGTAAAACAGCTCATTCGTAATTCACTATTGACCCACTATCATCAACTACTAATTTTTTAACAACAAATTTCATTAAACAAAGAAACACTAGCAAGCTGCTAGATAGAATGCAAATGAAGCGAGCTAAAATAAAAAAATTACACCAATCTTTTTATGAAATGTTTTTGAAATAGGATCTATTTTTAATCTATAAGAAACTCAACGACTTGATGTTTTTACCAATTTATTGTGATACTAGCTTTAGTAAACCCGTGTATTACACGGGTTGAATTAATAAAATATTAATATAATAAATTTATTAATTATTAAATAATATTATAAGATATGATATGACTAAAATAATAAACCAGTGATATTAAATTTTTTAACATTTTATTTTTACAACTTTTTTTAAATAAACATTTTGTTTTAAAGCAAACCGTATAAAAATGTCATTATTAAAAATTTTCTTATTACAACTCCCAAATTTGATTATTTTTTTTAAATTGACTTTTTAAAAATATCAATTTATTTAGAAATAACCTTAATAAATAGATTTCTTTCTTAATTTATTAAATATTAAAAATCATTAAAATAATATTATGAGTAATTAAGGTAATTATTTAATAGGAGAGAGAGGCGGGAAAATTTCTCTTAAAATGGTTGTGGTGCTGACACGTGACACTCCCATTTACTCTTTTATTAGAGTAGAAGGATGAGTATTCTCCCAATTTCAGATCCTGTCATTCCTTGTTTTCCATAAGACCTAGCATGCCACCATGATGATTCAGAGTAGGACTTTCTTCCGTTTCTTACATTGCCATTGAGATGTATGATGAAGGAGTAAAAGGTCCCGAATAGAGAAGGCGAATATGGGTTGCATTTTACACCACGTAAATAAAGTTGGCCAACGTCTTCTTATCTTGCTTCAATCTTCTCACCGAAAAGCATTTGCTAAGGTTCTTACACCCATGAATCCATGGAGCGTATTCAAAATCTTCGTGACTCATTAAGCAAGTTACTTCAAGAAGGTAATTGAACTATCTTAAAGTATATTTGTAAAGTCAAATCTTTTCTGCAACCAATTTAATTGTTAGTCAAAGTATTTAATCATAAGTAATTTTAATAATATCTTATATCAAAATAACATTTTATAGTTCCTAAGTCTTCATTAATAAATATTTAATATTTTTTTTATTCAATACGTGTAATGCACGTTGTTATAGCCTAGTTTTCTTTTATAATGATCATATACTGTCTTTCATATTATCCGCTATTTTCCCTTCTATCATTTTCTTTCTCCAGCGGTTCCTTGGTTCCTAATCTCGAGCAAATATCACAACCACCACTATCACCTGAGCCTACTACCACCACCTGAGACGGTCTAACACCTCCTCCCCTACAAAGATTAACCATTTCTCTAGCTCAAATACCCTATCATAAGGCCTAAAATTACACTAAAATTAAGCTACCCATATATACCATCTTTTATCCAAGAACCTCGCTATTGTGTTTAAGGGTCAAAATTGCAACCCAAATCCTCGACTAAACTATATATATCGCCGTAGATTGGGTACGAGGAAGTTAAATAGGTTCATAGAAATAAAGGGATCAAGGAAGGGTTTTGAGAGTATTTATTAAAATATGCATTAAGTGTCGTATAGTTTCTATATATCAATTTAATTCTTGTATCCATTTATATATATATATATATATTTACCAAAGAATGTGAAAAAAGTGTTACTTAATACGTAAATATATACTAGAAACCAAATAACTAATATACTTTCTTATTTTTTTACAAAAAAGTTTATTAATTTAATTTGGATATATTAAAACTCTTAGTTCGGAAAACCTACACGAAAAAGTGAATGAACTGTTTTTTTTTTTTTTTTTTTTTTTTTTTTTTTTTTTTTTTTTTTAATTCAAGTCCTTTATGCACGTACTTATGAGTTTTTGGATATAATATTTTATTAACTCTTAATTGAAATTTAATAAAGTGACACTCGGTATTTTTTTAAAAAATTATACCATCTTTCAGTTGATCATCTAGAGTCAACAAACCATTATTTAAAAAAAATTCAAAAGTATTATATTTTAGACAAGTTAGGGGACTTCATTACTTCAATGTGTACAATTTAGTAAATTATTGTGTATACATAAAATAACAAAAAGTAGAAAGTTAAATAATACAACATATTTTACTAAATGATTAAAAAATAAAAAGCTTCAAAGAAACTGTAAATGCAACCAGAGATATTGAAAAATGGTCCGCTTAATGCAATTAATAGTAATGTTACTGACGGTCAAAGAATAGAGCTACTTAACACCTTCTCATTTAAAATGAAATGTAATTGATTTTAAACAAGTTCGAGCCGAATATTTAAGTGTAAAAGAAGATCATTTAGTAAATGTTTTCACCTCCGAGCATCACACATCATTGGTGGTTAAACTAACAAACATCACATCATATCTTTCATCGTTTCACTTCCCTCCTTGTTTAACGTTCTTTTTCCTATCCCTAAACCATTTTTAAACAAAATAAATAAGAGATAGAAACAAAGAAGAGAGAGATGAAATATGCGATCGATGACTCGCCCATGATCTTGGAGTGATTCCCATGGTACGCATAAGCGTGGGCATGTATTCACGTCGGTAATATAATCCCTCTTCACCTTCACACAATAAACGTTCCATGTACCCCTAAATCCTAATAATATCCATGCAATACGATACACCATATAGTTACATAAATGTAACAATAAAAAAGTTATATAATACATATGATTAATAGTTATTGTCAACTGTTTTTATCATATCATAAAAAACATTGAATACATATCGTATCATATTACACAAATATCATGAAAATTGAAATACATACACAATATTTATCAAAATTGAACACTCTGTTCCACCCCAACACCTACAACGTGTCATGGTGGTGGCTCCACTCCCCACTCACAAACCACTATATAACGCCACCCCATCTCCACCAATCTCCTCCATCCAACCGCCTTACTCCACCGCCTTCACCACCACCACCGGCCACCAATGGCCACCGGAGATTACGAATACTCTAAATCACAACTCAACCAACCACCGCAGAAAGTCGCCATTCCGCCACCGCAACCGTTCATAAAATCACTCAACAACACCCTCAAAGAAACTCTGTTTCCTGATGACCCCCTTAGGCAGTTCAAAGGCCAGCCTCTGTCCAAGAAGCTCGTACTCGGGGTCAAGTATTTGTTCCCGTTTTTCGACTGGGCGTCGAGTTATAATTTGAGTTTTTTTAAAGCTGATGTGATTGCTGGAATCACCATTGCTAGTTTAGCGATTCCGCAGGGGATTAGCTATGCCAAACTCGCTAATCTCCCACCCATTCTTGGCCTATGTAAGTTCCATTGATTGATGATATTACTTAGAGTTAAGCCAAAGGGTTTTTTTATCGTGAGTTTTCTCTTGAGAGGCCAGAAAACAGATAAGTGGTCTCGATTAAGATCATTACAGTAAATTTTTTATATTTATATTAGTGTGTTTTTTATATTTTAAAAAATGATTGTAAATTGTTGTGAGTGAAGAAAAAAGAAAAGTTACTGTTTAATTTGTATATTTGGGTAGATGAGGAGAAAAAATAATGAATAAAAAATTATTATTTTATTGAGAAAAAGAAAGAAAAATTAATGTTTTTTAATGTAATTATAAGAATAAAAATAGTAAACCTGACGTGAATGCTCTAAAATAACACTTATCATCCGAAACACGGTAATACAATTACCTTTCAAAAAATAAAAAACATGAGACCAGTACGTATAGGATTAATTTAGAGTTAGAGTCTTGATTAATCATGCTCTGTTTTTATAATCATGCTCTGTTTTCATAACCATGTGTTTATTTGTTTGAACTTTGAAGATTCGAGCTTCATTCCGCCATTGGTGTACGCAATGATGGGGAGTTCGAAGGATTTAGCGGTGGGGACGGTGGCGGTGGCGTCGCTGCTAATGGGTTCGATGTTAGGGGCAGTGGCGAACGCCAACGAAGAGCCAAAGTTGTATCTTCAGTTGGCGTTCACGGCAACGTTCTTCGCCGGAGTTTTTGAAGCTTGTTTGGGGATATTCAGGCTGGGGTTCATCGTTGATTTCTTGTCACATGCGACGATCGTCGGGTTTATGGGCGGAGCTGCGACAGTGGTGTGCTTGCAGCAGCTGAAAGGGATGTTGGGTCTTGAACATTTCACTCATGGCACCGATCTTGTCTCTGTTTTGCGATCTGTCTTCTCTCAAACCCACAAGGTTCTTGAAATGTTTCTTGAAAATAATAATTTTAACATGTAAACGGTCGTTTTCTCATACTAATATGTAAACGGTCGTTTTCTCGTATGCTCAAACGACCGTTTAGGCTGAAACATGAAAATGATTGTTTCGTATGTTTTTTTATAAACGGTTGTTTGCAGGTGATGTGAGATTAGATTTGGGATGGTGTGGGTATTGTTATTCTCTAATTTAATTGTTTTTTTATAGTTATAGATTAAGTAATTAAATAAATACTAAGATATTTTGTTTGTTAATTTGATGTTAATTAATGGATATTTCATGTAATTTGCAGTGGAGGTGGGAGAGTGCACTTTTGGGTATCTGCTTCTTGTTCTACCTCTTGGTTGCTAGATTTGTTGTAAGTATACTTTATCTTAAATTTGTTTTTAATCTATATTATAAAAGCTAAAATTGTAAAGTAAAAGAAAATAACATACCCTTCAAAATAATCATCTAAATATCTATTGTTTCATGCGTGAGAATGTTGAGTACTTAGGATACATAATCAAAATTAAATAAAAAAATTTATAAGAATCATGTTAATACTTGTATCTTTCATTTTAGCTTTACTCCTAAGCGATTATATAAACATTTGGCCCGCACTCTTTCTCTCTTACGTTAGATTAGCAAAAGACTATGTTATAAGTGTATTATATGATTTTTATAGTCTTTTATTTAAACATAATTTGTATGAAGTGTCTGTGTACATGTAATAGAGATGTAAAAGATAATTTTACTAACACAAATGTTGATGTGAACAGAGCACTAAAAGACCGAAACTATTTTGGATATCGGCAATGGCACCATTGACATCAGTGATTTTAGGAAGCATTCTCGTATATCTCACTCATGCGGAGAACCATGGCGTTCAAGTGGTTAGTTTTTGTATCTAAATAAGTTAAACTGCACCATAATTTATAAAGATCAAATCATAAATATCTTTAACTCTTTTTTGTATATTTAAATGTTATTCTACACGTCAAACAATTTCACAAACTCTTAATCCACTTTATTTTCGTTAACCATCATATTCTCAAAAATAAATATTCAATATAGTTTTACTTCAAAAAATATTTAGATTTTTTTCTTGGGTCTAAATTTTCTTTTTGTCAACTATCTATTTTATTTTCACGTAGCTTTTTTTATATAAATAGAATAAGAATTTATCTAGTATAGTGACCGACCTACACTTAATATAAAATGAATAATTGATTTATAATAATACTATATTACAAAAGTTCAACAATTAATTATTTATTTAATGTAAAATACTAAAATACAGATTGGTGAATTGAAGAAAGGGTTAAATCCAATAACAATAATGGACTTGTCTTTTGGATCACAATACCTGTCTACGGCAATCAAAACTGGCATAGTCACGGGTGTCATTGCTCTCGCTGTAAGTCACTTGTACTTTCTGCTTTATCACTTGTACCTTCAATTATTCTCACCACTTGCAATTGTTTTTTAAAAATATTCACAAACGCCTAAAAACAATGTTAGTCACGGGAGTATTGTTTGATAATAATTTGGATAACCAAATATCCGTACAATGAACAAACTTTCAATGTATGGTACAAGAAGTTAAAGCATGTTTATCATAAGGGTTAAAAGCATTCACAACTTGTTTTTTAAAAATATGTGATTAGAATTATTATATTATATGAAATGATTTTAAATGGTTATGAATGAATTATAAAGAAATGTTATTGTTTAATTTGTAAATTTAAAAAAATAGTGTTCTACTCTTATAATTTTTTTAAAATTTTTAAAGGTGATTGTGAGTGAATGAGAAAAAAAAGTAATGATAAATGTAAAAAAAATATATTATTTAATTGAAAAGGTAAAAAAAAAAGTAATGATTTTAATGTAATTATATGGATAAGAAATAGATTCTGAATGCTCTAATAATGTAATTTCAAACAGGAAGGAATTGCTGTTGGAAGAAGCTTTGCCATGTTCAAGAATTACAACATTGATGGTAATAAAGAGATGATTGCCTTCGGCATGATGAACATAGCGGGTTCATGCACTTCTTGCTATCTTACGACTGGTGTGTAAAATGAATATTGTATCCTTTTTATTAAACATCTTATATTAGTTTTGGATTTGCTTTTCATTGATTAATTTGATGTTTAGGTCCATTTTCACGTTCGGCTGTAAACTTCAACGCTGGATGCAAAACCGCGGTATCAAACATTGTAATGGCGATTGCAGTGATGATCACATTGTTATTCCTAACACCCTTGTTTCACTACACTCCACTAGTTGTACTGTCTTCCATTATTGTGTCTGCGATGCTCGGTCTTATTAATTATGAAGAAGCAATTCATCTATGGAGTCTAGACAAATTCGACTTTGTTGTATGCATGAGTGCATACTTCGGCGTTGTCTTTGGGAGTGTCGAAATTGGATTGGTTATCGCGGTATAGTACCCTATCATACTTTTTTCAAATATGTTTTTATAAGTTTTTGAAGTTTTAGTATTATAAGCAAGTTCAAATGGGACCAATGTAGGTCGCATTGTCGTTGCTTAGGGTGCTCATGTTTGTCTCAAGACCAAGAACATCGACACTAGGCTATATACCCAATACCACGATATATAGAAGCATTGATCAATACCAAAACGCAAAAACTATTCCAGGAATCTTGATACTTCAAATCGATGCACCTATTTACTTTGCTAACTCTAGCTACTTGAGGGAAAGGTATATTCGTTCGATTCTTCGTGTATTTGTAATCACATAAACGTATTTATTTATTATTTATTAAAAGCTTTATTTTTTGTTATTGATTAGGATTTCAAGATGGGTTGATGAAGAGGAAGATAGATTGAAGTCTTCAGAGGAAAGTAGCTTGCAATATGTCATTCTTGCATTGAGTGGTAAGTGATCAAAGGTTAAATCACAAATTTTATATAATTTTGTAAAATAATTATAAAAACATTAAGTTAAAAAAAGTAACATGGGAAATGGTTGCAGCGGTTGGAAATATTGATACGAGTGGGATTACAATGCTTGGAGAAGTTAAAAAGGTTATGGAAAGAAGAGGGCTAAAGGTATTTTTTTTTTTTAATATTCTTTAAATTCGAGCGACACATGATTGAATACAATTTAATTATTTATTTACAGTTAGTTTTGGCGAATCCGGGAGGAGAAGTGATAAAGAAGATGAACAAAGGGAAGTTGATAGAGGTGATTGGACAAGAACGGATATATCTAACGGTGGGAGAGGCAGTTGCAGCTTGTAAATTTATGCTTCATACTTACAAGAATGCTCAAAAGCCGAATGCAACTGGATCAGCATCAGAAAAAGAGACTCAGAATGACGATAATGTCTAGTTGGCTGTTGTTAATTGACCATTTTATAACAGTTTTCGTCGAAGGCGTATTCATAATGATAAATAATTTGTATATTTATTGGCTTGTTTTGCCGAGTTCTTTATTGTATATGCAAGATATTGTCTTCCGGGCTCAAAAAAGTCTGTGAAAGAATAACATTTTACAATGAAGGACATGCAACAACCATCATTAATCAAGAATGGTCATCCATGGATTTCATTACAAAATTTGTCTCTGCTGTAGACATTAAAAAAACTCTTGGATATGGGTGACAATTTCTGACTTAGTCTAACTCGAAACATAACAAGAACACGACTAAAAAATAGTTGTGCTTGGGTTGTTATATATTACCTGTTTAAAACATATGTTTTTGTTGAGTTAAATTGATTGATTTAGATAGGTCAAGTGCGGGTTATTTTGTTTAACCCATCTAATTAAACAAATCGACTTGCCAACCTGTCTAACTCATTTATTGCAATCGACCAAAGTGATTAACACGTTTTATAAATTCTGATCTTACTTAAAATACATACAAAACACACCACCTTAATTACTTCATAACTACAATATGAAGCCTTAAGATCCCTCGTGAGGGCGTTTTCGCAATAAAAAGGAGTTGGAGGATTATTATTAATAAGATTATGTGGCGACCCGACAAGAAGAAGCTTCCTAGCATTATTGTGGTATGTTGTTTGCTTCATAACATAATAATAGAATATTAGAATGTGGTGATTATATAATTTTTTTATTCTAATAATTTATTAAAACATACTAAACGATATGATTTATATTATATCTTATCTTAAAATATAATATTAAAATTTTTATTTTTTATTATTTTTATTTATAATTTTTTAGATATTTATTATTTTTAATTTCGTCAATGACTAATAAAAAATAATAATTTTAACATGTTAAATTTTATTTCACCCACGTTACATGGGTTATTAACCTAGTACAATATAAAAATGAATTAGTTGGATGCCATTCAAGGTATGTTTAAGTGTTAAATCTTTCGAAAGTTTATTACTTTAGAGGTGATAAAATAACATTCGGGCAGGTCAAATGTGCAATCTATAAAATTTCATTCTTGAAAACTTCTTCCTAGAATTTTATAAAGAGTTAGCGTATTAAATATCTACAATATGAATTCTTTTATTCTAATATTTTATTAGAACTTGCTAAATAATAAAAATAATTTATGTTTTAGTTGTATCTTATCTTAAAAATAATTTTATTACTTTCTAATCTTCATTATATGTTAATTATAATTTTCAAATCTTTCTTATTGCTTGTTTTATCAATAGCTAATAACATCCAACATACAATTTTTTATAGAAATTACCAGTTTACAATAAATTGAATTTGCATTTGTTTCTAGTATAGCATTAATAATATAGTTTTCACATTCATTGCAATAACATTTGCTCTTGTTTCACTCTCCTCATCATGTAAAAGTAACTTTTGCAATGAATAAGATTTTAGAGGTTTTGTTTGCTTGCTTTTATTTTTATTTTTAAGCCAAAGGTCCAAGCCCATGGTTATTTCACTTATATGTAAGTGAGTTCCGATAAATGGTATTTTCAAAGGTTAAATCCAATGGTCCATTCATTGTATTTTCATTCAGTAGATATTAGCCTGCAATGGGGGGCCCAAGTCGAAAACATTGATTTGACGTGAGAGATTCTTAAGAGCGAAAAAAAATTTTATATAGCACTTTTTCTTTTAACAGCAAAGCCCCACACACTTGGCATCATCTTCGCAATAAATCACTATTTCGCTCGAATAGCAGAAGCGGCAAGCGTGGTGACCCAACCATCCTGCCTAGAAAAAAAAAAAAAACTGCATCTGAGAAAATCATTTAATTCATCTGGAGCATATTGCCTGAGAGAAGACTTGAATCCATGACCTTTTACTGGGAAAACATGAGCTACCATTAAATCGGAAGGTCTCGCGGTGGTTTATATAACAGGTAATGCCTATTTTTCTTGTTTTGTTCAAGCGTTTCAACACTGAAACATGTCGGATCATAAATATTATCAAAGGTTAGACTGCAATAAAAAAAAACTTTTGGTCTGCTATTGAGTGTTTATGACAATATTTACCTACAAAAGTGAATCATCTTATTAACACAAGAAAATATTAATCTTGGAAAATACTCAAATATTTGTAAGAGCATCTTTAGTGGTTTTAGCAGCCCGTCAGTTATCTCAAAATCAAAGCACATCATATTTAACCTTTCATCCATTGGTTTCATCACTCTATATCATTTTATTTTTTTCCTTGATAATATTTAATTAAAAATTTAACATTTAAGATAAAATTAGAACAATAATGGGAAAATATCACAGTATACTAATTAAGTTTTAAAAGTATTTCAATTTGATCACTTATGCATATTTTTTCTGAGTCGGACCACCAAACCATCAAATCAAGTCACCATCGAATTTTCTTATGTCAACAAAATAATGAAGGAGAAGATGTGGAGGTTGGAATTTTCAATATATAAAATTATATTAAAAAATAAAAAAAAACATGTTAATTATATTAAAAATTAAAAAGAAACTAAAATTCCCGCAATCGTTCCACATCAGCATCAAAACAAAAAAAATATTTACTAATTGAAACAAAAAAGAAACCATGCTAAAAACATATTAAAGCTTATAATTTAAATAAAATCTGAAAGCCGGGTGACCTAATTGAAACATTTTTTAAACTTGAGTTATCTAATTGAAATACTTTTAAAAATTTGTTACTATTTTACAAAGTTATCCAAAAAATAATATATATTCTTCATCGCCATCTTCCTCTTCCTCTCCGTTGTCATCTTCTAAAATGGGTATCCGCGATCATTTTTCAACGAAGACATGTTCCATCAAATCGTTTACTCTCAACTTCATCGTCTAGTAGTTGTACGGTTTCCACGACCACATGAAAGAAAAAGTTGGTAGTGTCACTTGATGATGATGACGATGACGATGATGACATGGTAGAGATTTCTTATAGATAAATATGAGATGAATGGTATGTTATATAAAAAAGAGTTTAAATCTTTATAGAGTAGGCTAGATAAAGTTTTAATATATTTTAAAATTGTTATTTTATATATATATATATATATATATATATATTTTTTTTTTAATTTTAGACCGTTGCTCCATGGTTGAATTAAAAATATAGTTTAAATGGTAGTGGTGTTACATGGCGAAAGTTAACCATGCCACTCCAAGGCAACGGTAGCAGTGTTCCCACGATGTCCAAGCTTCGCATCATCTTACCTTGCTGATTCAACGTGCCCATTAAGCTTAGTATAACAATGGAGGCAACGGAATCCAAAGAATCCAAAACTACCCAAGCCATTCCTCAATTAAATGTTGTCATATCATTCGAACCCAAAACCACCCAAAGGTAGTACGTGGGTGGAATACTTTGAACCTATAGACAAACACTCACCCTCCGCTTCTTCAACGGGTTCATGAACACAAGAAGTCTACCCATAGCACCAAGCCGCTACACCTACAATGGTGTGTCTAGATCTACCCAAAACAACCTGAAGGTGAACCCCACTCGGTCACTCATCCTCAGCAAGGTGTAATACGCTATCACAATTCACAAAGAGAAATTTTTAACAAACTCACAGCCCAAGTTTCGCTTCTTGGGCTTGGGCAAAGGGGGAACAGTGATCCAACAAAAGATACACGAGATGGATTCAATCAACTCCTCTAAAAACGTTAATATTTATAAGAATTATTGGATTTTAATAATCTTAAATTTCGTTTATTGGTCGGGATTAATTTCAATTTAAAAAATGTTTGAAAACATTCTCAACTTTAAATTTATTTTTCTCCATCGATCTCTTACTAACTGAAAGTTAACATCAGTTAGTTTTTTTCATAAAATGGGGCCAACACTGAGCTATTTTTTAACTACGCCGTCACCCAGCCTCCAACAAGTCCGTTTTTTTGATGTTAGCCTCCAACGTCACCTGAAATCTATCTCAAATGAGTTAAGTGGTTCTAATCAGAAGGTGGATATTGACGGGTTTTAGGGGGGCAGAAGTTACAGATTGATGGACTAGATGGTTGATTTTAACTTTCGGCTTAGTGTTTTGGCTATATAAACAGTCCATGTTATCGAAAAACTAACGGTGTTAACTCTCAGTTAGTAAGAGATCGTTAAAGGAAAATAAACTCAAAGTTGGGGGTGTCTGTAAATATTTCTTGAGTTGGAATTAATCCCGACCAATAAATGAAAGTTGGGATTATTAAAATCCAATAACCATATTTATAAAAGAAATGAAATCTTCTTTTTTAAAACTTCTTTTTTGTGTTATGTTGTACTATGTAGAAATTGTAATTTCAGCGTTATACACGAGATGGATTTAATTAACTCCTCTAAAAATGTTCATATTTATAAAAGAAATGCAATATTTTTTTATAACTTTCTTTTTGTCTTATGTTGTACTTTGTAGAAATTGTAATTTCAGAGTTTAACCTTCCATTTCTGTCCATAAATTTATCCATCTAATTACCAATTAAAAAAATCAGCCAAAATATTAAATATATGAAATATCGAATGTTGCGTTATTTTGTATTTAAATATTCATATAATCCTTTAGTGATGTTTCAAAACCTCTGGAACATAATTAATAGCGATGGATGGTAAAGGAGAGCGCGCTCATCGAGAGACAAGTAGAAGCATCAAGTATTCATGTATGTATCAATCGTGTAACCAAAAAGTTCATTATTATGTAATAACTAGGAAGATAGCCACCGGCACGTTGTGCCTTTTACCACGCAGTGATGATCATAAGGCTTAGAATGCTCGGCTCGTTGCTGCTGCAAATTGTCATTTGCCGCGCCAAAACTACAAGTCACGCTTTTTTTTTTTTATCATCATCGCGTATAAACCATCATGAGAAATTGTAACTGATCAGACACCAAACAATTCTTCTAACACTCATCACAATCGCACCACATTTAGATTTGGGCTTACATCAACAACATTCAACCCAAACACTATTTTAAGAGCATATGCATACAAATTGATCACAGACAAACTTATGTTCATCATGACGTGTTTCTGATGAATAACAGTCCATCAACAGAGCATCAAGAAACCAACAACATAGTCATAGTGTTGACAAGATCTCAGATAAAGTCAGGCTAAGGAAGAAGCAGAACATGTGAAAGAAGACATGGTCAACAAAACAATATACCCAACAAAAGCATCATCTCATATGAGCACATGTCCCGCCTCAGAAGACAAAAGGTCATCATCATGGGACAAAATTTTTCCTGATAACAACACTAACACAACAACATAACAAGAGTAAAATAAAATATGCGTCAGATTAGCAAAGGCCTGTTAGAACAAACCATCAAGTGCAATGAGCTCAAGCTTAGTCTCAAATGAGCTAGGGTCATCATCATCGACACACGTCTTTCTCAAAAGCAATCAAAATTATTAATCAAAGAAAACTCATATCAGATTGTCAAGTGAAATGAGCCTCAGCTCGGTCTTAGATGAGCTAAGGTCATAATCATCGACATGTGTGTGTCCCAATAGCAACCAAACTGAAGCTCGGTCTCAAAAGAGCTAGGTCCATCATCATCATCGACATATGTCTTTCCCACCAGGCAGTAAAACCATTCATCAAAGACAAACCGATAACAGATCATCAAGTGACAAAAACTCAAGCTCTGTCTCAGACGAGCAAGGTCATTATCATCGACACACGTCTTTCAAAATCCAAAACAAAACAAACGCGAGTTTTAAACATGAGATAAAAATCAAACCAACGACATCAAAATCAACAAAGTCTCAAATGCGCAAAACCCCCATCATCATCGACTTTTTGAATTTCTAACAGATGCATCGGTTAATAGAAAAATGCCAACCTTAGAGCATGAGGTGATCATGTACTCAATAGCAACCAAAGCAATAGCAAGTCTCAAATGATGGACTCCTTATCATCATCGACCAAACGAACTTAGGTAACCCAAATAAAGAAGAAACCGGCAGAGAACAAAGTCTCAGATTCAGCAACTCCAGCTTGAGATGGCCGAGGTTCCATGCTCCCTCGCACCCAGGCCATGCAAAGAGGCCCAATCATCAACACCAACAACCAACAACAAAAACAACACAACAAAGTTAAATCTGAAAACCCTAAATAGGTCTTGGAGAGACAAAGAGATAAGAGGGTAACTGTCGTACCAACGCCAGCAACACCGTCAATGGCAGAGCGGCAACAAGCTCCACCGCCACCGTCACAGTAAAATTGACAACACAAAGACCAATCCGACTCAACAGTCACCACCACCGTCGCCTTTGCGACCACGAACAACAATACCACAATCCATGGTGGGGAAACCGCCGCCTCCTCCACCTCCACCACAGAGAGGAGGCGGAGCGATAGAAGAGCCCACCACCATCGGCTGACCACTAGTAGAAGCAACCATGGCGGGGAAACTACTGCCTCCTCCACCTATACCACAGAAGTAGGCCAAGCAGTAGGAGATCCCACCTCCAACAAACCAAACACCATGAGCAGAGAGACGACGCCAAGGATAAAGACCACCGGGTGCCAAACCACAACAAATGAAACTTGCGGTGAACCCTAAGCGTCGTCGTTGAGTTCTCGGCCGATGGCCGCTCCCGGCAACACTCGAAGCAGCCACACCGATGGTCGTGCCTCCATTCACCGTCACGGTAGCTCCCATCTCTCTCCCTCTCTCTCTAACTTTTCTGAAAATGAAGATGTAGAACCAAATATCGAAATATATAAAAACGATGGTGCTGAGGGGGTAAAATGAAAACCTAAATACTTGTGTTGCATAATCTCCAAAAACACAAAAGCAACTACTGATCGAGTTGCTTTATTCATCTATAACTACTCTTATAAAAGTTAAAAAAAAATTAAATTGTCAATTCTCCGCTACGCATTGAGTTTTTTTTTTTTTTTTTTTTTTATAATAATGCCTGTCGTTAGCGGCGGCCATCAATAGATATTTCAAAAAAGATGATGAAATGAAGACTAACAACCTCTGTGACTTTTGTTGATGGTTACATAGAAAAATAGAGGTGTTTACCACATGTTCAATTGGTTTTGACAAAATTTTAGGCCGAGTCGCTAACTACGATCGGCATTCTTTTGCGCTTTAATGGTTTTATTTAAATGATAAGTTTGTTCATGAATGTAATACATATTCAAATTTTCGTATTAATAAAATGAAAACAAAAAAAAATGTAAAATAACCGGTTCTTTTTACACAGTTTGTTCTTTGTTTCAAAACGTAAACCACCGTAAACTGTCAAAGCCGCTAATGGCAATCATAAGACGAATAGTATACATTTCAAGCTAGTCAAATTACTGACTAGCTTTGATTTGAAGTTTTGAATGATCGAACCGATTCATATGGAACTTTTAGGCTTTAGCCCTTTTATTTAGTTTTGGGCCTTCTAAATAGAATGAAAGATTTAAAAGTAATAGATAGAAGCCCAAGAGAAATAAACGAATTAGAAGATCTCATATTATATTGGCTTTTCGAATTTATCTAAACGAGGATAGATCGGAGCATCGGACTAAGCTCGCAACTTGTGGTTTGCTTGCAATCAGTTTGTTTGTAAATGAGCTAAGATTGCTCAGCTCGGTTTTGTTAATGAGCTGAGCTCAAGCAAATGTCAGCTTGACTCGTAACTTGCTTTCTCGTTGACTGATAAGTAAAGTCTAAAATACAATTTATACAAAATTTTAAACAAAATTTATGGTATATTATTTAAATACCATACGCATATGGTATTTTTGATATTTTTTAATTAAAAACTAAAGTACAAATATATAGAAGATCAAATGCTTGAAATATCAATCTCGTATGATTGTTTTAACGAGATAAGATAAACAAATAATAAATTATTATTTTTATTTATATACATAAAAATATGTGTAATAAAACAAAACTTGTTACTTTAAAAAAAGACAAAATTACAAAAAACATCCTTTAAGTTTATATAAAGTTGCAGGTTTCATCCTTTATCTTTAAAAAGTACTCTAAACATCTTTTATGTTAACATTTTGTAACAGATTTCGTCATTTACACTAACTGTCGTTAAATTTTTCTGTTAAGTCAAGGGTAATTTGGTCTCTTTACCTCTAAAGGACTATTAATGTAATTTTTTCTAAACATAAAGGATGTTTTCTGCAACCTTTTTATTTCTTACTTAATTTATGTATTTTTAGAATAATACATATAAATATGATTTTTTTATAACATAATATATATTGTTTAATTATTTTCATCCACGTATTATATATAAATATTAATTATATTAATTATATTTTTATATTACTTAATTATTTATATAATCTATATAGTTTAAATACGTGGATGAGAAAAATAATATATGTATTTATATAATATATATATAATACGTGATTGAAAATAATTAATTAATTATAAATGGATGAATCTATTTAGTTAGTTGTACGTGCATGAAAATAATTTATATATTTAGTTATTTATATAATATATATTTATTTTCATCAACGTATTTTATATAAATAAAGTTATATAATTTATTTAAGGGTTAATTTGTAAAATAGTAATCAAGTTTCAAGATTGTTCTAATCAGGTCACTCATAAAGTTTTTTGTCCCAATCAGGTCACTTATAAAATTTTTTGTCTCAATCAGATCACTAAAGTTTCAAAATTGTTTTAATTAGTTCATTTATAAGTTGTAAAAACTTTTAAAAATTTTGAAATGTTTAGAAATATTAACAATATTTATAAAAAAACTAAATTATTTTAGAATTTTTGTGAATTATTTAAAAAATTATAAAAATATGAGTGACTTAATTAGAACATTTTTAAAACTACAGTGGCCTGATTGGAACAAATAAAAACATTAGTGACCTAATTGAAACAATTTTAAAACTTTAGTTACCAGATTGGAACAAATAAAAATATGAGTGACCTAATTAGAACACTACTAAAACTTGCTTACTATTTTGTGAAGTTTTCCCTTTACGTAACTCTAAACACCGTTTGTTTTATCTAATTATTTATATATAATACATGGATGAAAATAAATAAATAATATATATTATGTTATAAAAAAATCATATTTATATGTATTATTCTAAAAATACATAAATTAAGTAAGAAATAAAAAGGTTGCAGAAAACGTCCTTTATGTTTAGAAAAAATTACATTAATAGTCCTTTAGAGGTAAAAATACCAAATTACCCTTGACTTAACAGAAAAAGTTAACGACAGTTAGTCTAAAGGACGATATCTGTTACAAAATATTAACATAAAGGATGTTTAGCGTACTTTTTAAAGATAAATGATGAAACCTGCAACTTTATATAAACTTAACAAGACGTTTTCTGTAATTTTGTCTTAAAAAAATAAACAGATTGACGCACGAGCAGAGCCTAGTCTCACAACTTGAACTGGGTAATATAAACGAGCCAACTGGGCTAACTCGGTTTTTAAATGAACCGAGGCCAAGCCGAGCTAAGCTGGGGAGATGATGCAGGAGCATCTATAAGTTTGAATTTGAATATGTATTCAAATTAATTATCTTTTTATTTTATTTAGTTTATCTTTTCTATATTTACTATTATATTAAGTTTGTTAGTATTTAGTATAAATATAGGGTTAGATTAACATTTGTTATGAGTTTTTAAATTTAATTAGGGTTAAGCTATTCATAACCCCCTCTATTACTTGTCATACTCCCATTCTCAAAAACAAATTTTAAAACTTGTCATATTTTACCCTGAAATTTTTTTTAATTTAGAAATAATTTTTTTTCTCCTAAAAAGAGTTCCAAAAACACTTTTTATGTAATGATATAAAAACATATTTAAAAATAATAAGATATAATTTTAAAAATAAATGTAAACATTTCTGAAGTTAGAAAAAAACTTTCAATAAAAAAGTTAAAAGTATATTTTAGAATTAGAAATAGTCATAAACGAACCGAATTCAACCAACTAAACCGTTTAAACCGATTTATTTGGTTTGGTTATCCAATTTAACCTATTAAACCCGTTTATTATTTGATTTATACGAATAACTGAACCGAATGAGCAAAATTTTGTGTAATCGTTAACCGAAACGAAAACCGACTTCACGATTTTATTCAATTTTTTCAGTTACACATACGGTTCAGTTTTCGGTTATTGTCAATGTTTGGCTTTTTTGAACATTCATAATTACTACAATTAAAAATAATAAAAAAACAAAAAATAATAAAGACTAAAAGAAATAATAAACAAATAAATAAAACTTAAAGTTTTTTAGTTTAACATATTTAAGGGGTGATATCGTAAATAAAATAACCTATAATTATAAGTTAACTATTTTAAAAAGTTAAAGGGAGGGGTATAACAAATAAAAATAGTTTAGAGGGGGGGTATGTATAGCACCACCCTTTAATTATTATTACTTATTGGAAGTTCACAGTTCTCTCCGTCGTACCTTGATTTCGATTCTTCTAAGCGCAATCACATCATTTGGTATCAGAGATTTGGCTTTCAAATGGCTCAACGTGTAGGTGAATGTTTTCTGGTTCAAAGAGTTGCTATTCGAGGCATCGGCAAGAACATCGGTGGTCCATGTGCTAGTGATCGAGGTCAGCTTTCAACTTGCAGATTCGCCGACAAAGGCAGCGGTAAATTTGGTTCCGATCCATGGGATCGTAAGATCGAAAGACTCAAAAAACGGGTCCATGATCTTGAAGCACGGTTACCTAAGGAAACTAATTCAGAAGGCTGCGTCCGGGACAGAGACTTTGGAGAAGAGGAGCGTCCTTATGGCCATGTGCAATCGTATCTATGATTTTCCTCCTGTGTATGATGAATACAGGGACAAGAAATGGTACTTTTGGGCAACTGGATGGTTTGATTGAAAGACTTGAACATGAGTCATCTATAACGTTTCCAGTTACGTTTGATTCGTTTTATAAAAATAATCAACTATTAGATCGTTGCGGTTCGGACGAAATAACGGATTTAAACAACAAATCGATGATTAGTTTTATAAAAATAATCAACTATTAGATCGTTGCGGTTCAGACGAAATAACGGATTTAACAACAAATCGATGAACCGGGAGTTGCCGCAGCATGTTCAGTTTTCGTTTGGAAATTATGATGAATTTTTGGAGGCCTCTTTATTTTTTAATAATGGTACTACGGTGATTAACGATGATTGTGTTGAAGAAGATAACCAAAATCAAATGCCAACAATCACGAGAATTAGACCTAAGGATACAATTAGTTTTGAATTTTCAAATTGCAAAGAATAAGGAAGGTTTGAATGGTTGTTTGACAATTTTGAAAGACCATATCAATAAAAATATTCAAACTGAAGATGATAAGAATGGTGAATTTGTTTCTAAAATAAATAATTTGAGTAGTGATAATGGTGGAGTTAATAAAAGTAAAGGTAGAATTAATTCACAACCTACATGTATGGATAAGGATGGTTCACAAACAAGATTTTTTGAGGATGTGCAATGTCATGAGATTGATTTAAACGGGCAATTTTTAAAGGTTTGCACGAATCAAAAATTATATGTAATTTTGATATTTTTTGGCCCTCTATAGTTGTGCAATATCTCACACAAGGATTGAATGATTTAAAGGAAAATGAGCTAATTTTAAACGGAGATATATCTAGTGATGCACCATCAAATATTGAACATCATTTAGCTAGTGGGAGAATAACCGATGATAAAAAAGGTGGTGTCGAAATAAGTTATGCAAGTGCATTATTCCACAGGGCCTTGATGGCAACACACAAGGAAAAAGGTCGAGACGTTCCATTTGACCCGGGAGGCTTTTGCAAGACTCAAGGTCGAGTCTTCTTCAAGAGGGAGAGGATAATGCAGGAGCATCTATAAGTTTGAATTTGAATATGTATTAAATTAATTATCTTTTTAGTTTATTTAGTTTATCTTTTTTATATATATTAGAGTTAAATGCGTTTTACGTCCCTGAGGTTTCATATAAATTGCTATTTGAATCCAAAAGTTTAAAAGGTTGCCATTTGCATCCAAAGGTTTCACAAAAATTGCCATTTGAATCCACTCAACTACTCCTAGTTAACGCCGTTAAAATTTTTCGTTAAGTTTCCTACATTAGAGGTATTTTAGTCAAAACAATTATAAAATAATAAAAATAAGATCTACGTGATAAGTTTTAGGAGTTCATTGTATTTTGGTAATCATCATTGCAATTTTAATTTACGAGAAATGATAGGTCAACAGTTATTTTATTTTATCAAGAAATTTATCTCCGGACGTCCTATTAGATAAAATAAAATATAAGTTTAACTAACTAAAAGTGATTCATTTCCAACTTTATAAAACATACAAAACAAAAAAATATATAAATAAACAAACAAGTCAAATAACATAAATTATTTGAATTATAACCATAAAAAACAGATTATCATAAAAGTATAAGAACAATTAATAATATGACATTAACTACCATGAATAATAGTCATAAAATATCAATTATCGTAACCATAATTAAACTTTAAATAAAATAAATCTATGTTTAATAAAACGGGCAAAAGTAACACGATTACTAAACCAAAATACATTAACAAGACAAAATAATAAAATAATATTATAAAGTCAAACATAACTGCAATTATCAAAAGAAGCTAAACATATAAAAACCCTCACGTGAGTTGGTGTTTTATTTTCTAATTTTTTTATTAAAATAACTCTCATGTTGGAAACTTAACGAAAAAAGTTAACTGTGTTAGTTAGATGTAGCCAAATGGATTCAAATGACAATTTTAGTGAAACCTTTGGATGCAAATGGCAATTTTTGTGAAACCTTTGGATGCAAATGGCAACCTTTTAAACTTTTGGATTCAAATGACAATTTCTATGAAACCTTAGGGACGTAAAACGCATTTAACTCTATATATTATTATATTAAGTTTGTTAGTATTTAGTATAAATAGAAGGTTATGCTAACATTTGTTATGAGTTTTTGATTTTAATTATTAGCTCTTATTGGAAGTTTACAATTCTCTCCGTCATACATTTGATTTCGATTCTTCTAAGCGCAACCGTATCAGGAGATATCATAGACTTTGTTGGTTTTAAAGACAAAAGTTCTTGGCCTGTAATTGTCTCTACTTAAAGAAAGAGACTCTCACTAAGAGAGGAAGGAGAAAGATAGCGAGGAGGTCCACTATGAGGCTTTTGGCTTCTTAGGATTTTATCAAGAAAAGTCTACTGAAAAAATTCAGGTGTGAGCTTTCCTAAGATAAAAGTTATTTGTATTTGATTTTTAGTGAACTATCATCACTCATTTGTCAATAGCTTATAGATTAGAGGTAATTAAGACAGTTGAAGCTATTAATATAGTTTGTAAACATAACTTTAAACCATTTAATTATCTAAGTATAATTTTAAATTATATATTGTCGAAGAAAATGCAAGTAGGATGAGTTGGTTTGATTCTTTATGAATCAAGGCTTGACCTTTTATAAACATAAGAGTATTATAGTTCTTAAAAGAGATAATTTTCTTGGTTTTCTCAATTGGGACCTTGACGAGTTGACGGACACCATTACATAGATTAGGAAAAGGATTGACAGATAATTTCATGTGTAACCCATATAAACTTGTTAAGTATCATATGAACCAGATTCAAAAATCAAATTTTCTACTTCTTAAACCTTAATGATAAAAATATCAAATTTACTCATTTAATTGACATTACTAATAATTGAATTATAGTATTTATCTACATTCGTTACAACTTTGAAATTTTATAATTACCCATTCTATGATCTAATTACCCATTATATAAACTGGTTTTTTACTTTCTTTTTGCATTTTTTCTTATGTAAATAGGATGAATTACTTTGAAATTTTAAGAATACGTTTTTTATATACTTAATCACATTAATGTTAAGTTAATAACACAAGTAATAAAGTTTGCAAACATACGGGTTTAATTCCTAGTTGAAAAATAAATAAAAAAGTTATATTACAACCCACAATTTAAAAGTTAGAGTTACATCACGAGTTACAAGCTAAATTGACAGATAAAATGAAAAGACATTGTTATATATGCCTTAATAAGAAAAAATAACATCATTCCACTTTTATGATGGATAAAATAGCATTCTATGCCTTTAATATGAAGTTTTCAAATTCTTTTTAAATTATATTCGTTTATTGATAATTGTTTGAGTTTCTATTGCGTGTCAATTTGTTAACAACGTACGTGTTAGTGTGCTTTATCTAGTATCACGTTTCCTTGTCACTGCTTCGTTGTCGATAAAAGAAACAACAAATTTGAAGGATGACAATTTGACCCCTTATGCTTTCTAGAAAATTGTACTCTACCCCATTTTATTATATGCTTTACTACCCCACTCCCTCTATGATCGAAAAACTTATAAGATCTGTCAATACCATGTGAACAACCGAGAATAGGTAAATCTTTGTTTGCATTAAACTGATGGTCTTTAATATGTTATGATAAAAACCACTTCAAGTCATAAAAAAGTAACAGGGTTAATACTCACTTAGTAAGAATCGTTGGAAGAAAATATGTTTAAAGTTGGAAGTGTCTATAAATATTTACCCAATTGAGATTAATTCTGGACAATAAATGAAAGTCGAGACTATTAACATCCAATAACACTTACATTTTATACCCTATTAAGGTGTTTCAGTGTTTATGTTGTTAGGTCAATTGTTTTTGGCTCCTGTGAAGAGCCCATTTGTTGTGACTCATTTTTCAGCATATAGAAAGTTTGGGAGTTGATAGGCATTTTAACAACATTCAGCAGGTAAAAAAAAAAGAAGAAGATTAGAGAGAAGACAAAATAAGACTCATTTCCCGTCACTTTTTGACCTAGCTGTAGAGATCAATTATTTTGTGGTGATTGAACCGTTGGATCGTTGTGAAATTTGGATAACATCTTCACAACACCTGGGCGACTTTATCCAACGGTGAAATTGTTCTAATCATGTCTGGAATTCAGGTTTTACATGCCTTGTTATTGGCTGCAGAAGTTGATGATATCTTCTCTCTTTTACCTTTGTTTGATTCCATATATTTGATTTTAGTTGATTCCAAATATATGATGTTTATTGTATGTCTCTAGCTTGTATTCCTATAGAAAACTCTTGTAATATTAATTTTGGTGATAGTGGATTTAATCGGCTCTAGTAGTCCCGTGGTTTTTACTCTTGGTTTTGAGAGGTTTCCCACGCTAAAATTGGTTGTCATCTTGTTGTTGTGTTTGTATACCTTATTTGTTTGCATCTTCACAGGTTCATTCAAGTTGGAGCAAGTTTTGACCAAGCGAGGTTTACTCCGCTACGTGTTATATATCGTTTGTTGTCAGTTGTGTAACTTTTACCCCCCGTCATATATTGGACATGAAGTGACCAAAAATATATTAGAGTTAACTATAATTTTATGTCTTCATTTGTTTAAATTTTAAATGTAAAGCCTAAACATTGGTCGTATACAACATACTTAGGTGGACATAATTCGGTTTTCTTAGTCAAGACTCGAGAGCATATTGAAAATATTATCTCATTTGAGATATGACTTCTCGATTGTTAAATGCTTAAGCTGATTTCAACTTATTGATTTGAATCAGTCATATAACTCGAATTTTTTGAGGAAAGATAAATATATGTGTATACTCTTGATCATTGAGGTTTGAATTAGATTATTATAACGAGTGATCAATAGTAGTCATATAAAGCCTAGGATATTAACAAATGATCAAATTTCAAGTTCTATACTTTACATTTATTAGTGATAATTTAAGACTTCTTTAGAATGAGTTTATCAAAACTTTGCGTGAATGCGTGTAATACTTATCATCAATCACAACAAGATAAGAAGTAACATCATGGAGTGGCAAGAAGAATTAGATGCCAATAAAATTTAGTTTTATTACCAGGTCCTAATTAAAAAAATGTTAAATTAGATGATGAAAATTAAAAAATTAAAAATAAAAACATACTTGAAATTTATGAAAATGTTCATCTTGGGTGAAATTAAGTTATTCATACTAACTTTACATAATAGTAATCAAATTTTTAAAATTGTTTCAATTTGATCACTGCAGTTTAAAAAATGTTATTAAGTCACTCAACTTTCATGTTTTATCTATATTAAAGGTTTTAAATTATAGGTCTTTTTATGTTGATGTGGAATGGTGATGTGACTTTTAGTAACTTTTTTTATTTTTTAATATAATTAATATTTTTTAGTTTTTTAATACAATTATACATATTGGAAATTCCGACTCCTACATCTTCTCCACCATTTCATTCTTGACACAAAAAAAATCAACGATGACTTGATTTGATGGTTTAGTGATTCAATTTAGGCAAAATATACACAAGTGACCTAATTAAAATACTTTTAAAATTTGATTATTATACAGTGATATTTTCTAAATAGTGACTAAATTTTAAGATTTTTAGGAGGTTTTAATTAATTAATTATTGAAGAACAAACTTCATCTTAAGGCACCAGGACACTTAAATTGTTGTCATTCGGCTGGAAAGAACACATTTACCACTCTGTTAGTCCGCTATCCCTTTTGGGTCAACTGGAAAATGAGATTTTATTTGATTTATAATTTTATTGTACTTATCAAAATACATCATATATATTGTTTTTAATTAATATAAACAAATATCAACAACCTTTTGTTAGTTCATATGGCATTAGAGTCGTCATTCCATATATTTTCACTCATCATTTTTATGTGATCAACTCTGTTTCTTTTTTTTCTCTCTCATCTTGAATTGAAGACGTATACTCATTTTGGGTCTTTTGTCATAGCTCATGTCGATGCAAGCGTTATCTTGTTATCATTTTCATGTTGCCATAATCGTAATTTCTACCCTCAAAGTTGTAGATTTGTCACCATCTTTCCATAATAGTCATCTTTAAAGTTGTAGATGTGTCACCACCTTTCCATCACAGTCATCTTTTCCTTTAATTGTGCATTGCAACGTCTCTTCAGTTATCTAATTTGATAAAACTTGATTAAGTAGTGATACATTGAACATGATATATGAGTTCACAAAAGTCATTTACCTCTAGGGTTTAAGCAACCGTGGAAACTGATCGCGATACTGCCACATAAGGGCGCTTACCACCGTTTTACAACAGTCACAAATGTTCATTTTTAGAGTAATGATATATTGAACACGATATATGGTTCGGGTCTAATGGTTGTTTTATTTGTTTATGTCTTATTTGTGTTATAAATCCTAATCAATATCATCACAGAGAAAACATGTTGATTTGAACCATATGCTACAATCACGTCATTATAAAAGAAAACAATTAACATGGTACCTATAGCAATTAAAAACATGTCTCAAGATTAAAATATATATAATATGCAGTTTTATATGATCCTTGTTAAATAAATAAATCATGATTAGCTGTTGATGTTTTAATGTAATGATATTTAGTGTTTATTCTCACAAGATCGGTGTGATTTCAAGTCTCACAACTAGGCAACAGGTAGATTTTATGAATCAAATTAGAAGTTGCATTCGCCATTATAAAAATAAAATAAAACATGAATATAATACCTGTATATTTCCAAATACTAGAGCGATCTCATGGGTTTTTTATTGCCTTTAATTCCCTCGCATGATCTCTATTCTCTAATCAAATGCGCTTAAACTATTAAAACCTATTTCAATTTACGGTTTGGTTAGTCATTTTCTAAACCATAATTAGTAATCCACTCATAACTTTTTTTTTTCTTATCAAAAAAAGCAAATCAGAACGTGGGTTCCCCTGAAATGATACGCGGGTTGGGTCATCAGCGTTGTCTGTGTTCGCAGGGCATGGGTGGTCTTTCGTCAATGGATTTACCAGGGTGGGGAGCTTATAATGTTCGCTAGCTATTAGAAAAAACGTGATCAAACCTAAATCTAAATGAAATTGTCAAGGACATCTTTGAATTTGTTATAAATATTTTACTAGAAGTTCCGTTAGTAGGATGATATTTTGTCAATTACTTAGTGATCGATTACTTATGGGCTTAGTAGGATAACAATATTGCCATTTGCTTTTCATTGCGAATGCTTGTGGGAATGTGGGATCATGAGGGGCCAACTCTATCACAGTTATGCACTTTGCATTAAGAAAGTATACTTTGTGAGTTTTGAGTTTTCAAGCTAGGTCTTTTTATTTTCTTTAATTGAATAATTTTTATAGATCTATCGCTTATAAACTATTTGGGTGTATCTGCGAGTTTTTCTTTTCTCAAGGAACAATAGGCTTGGAGGATGGAGGGTGGGAGAAAGAATAGGTTGCAAATGTAAAGTGGAAAGATGCGGTCGCGGTTGGCGACCATGAGTTGTCGTAGTTTCGTATGTGGGTGGAGTCCTTGACCCTTTATATCTTTTGTACTCCAAGGTGCGAACCTCATTAAATTTAGGATAATATTTCACCTAATAATAACCAATATTTTTTTAATATTCTATTAGATCATATGCACCGGGAACAAGTCGCACCCATCGCACTTGGATGACGGTATTCCACCACTACCCGTGTCCCCACATGCACCACATGCCACGCTCGTTTCACCGCAACCCCACCTCCTTTGTATCTAGCGTTGGGCAATGAAGGGTCATCATACTCTTCCCCTTTCTGTGGCGTCGCACTAGGGTGGTTGTGTAGCCATATGCATGTGTCAAACTCACCACCCCTGATGGTGCGAGGTGATCATTGTCATAAAGTTATTCATACTTTTTGTAATAACAAAACCAGTTAAGTTTAATTATTTTTCAAAAACTTGATTAAATATATATGGTACAAAATACATAAAAACGTCGGAGTTTACTATACAATAAAGATCAACACATATAACGACGCATACATTATTCATAATGCAAAACTAGACATATCAAAACTAAATTATAATAAATTTTTTCAAATAGAATATTTAACTCTTACCACAACATCATTTCCTATTATATAAAATTTTATTATTGTTAGTTATTTTAAAAACACACACTCTCAAGGATGCGCCATCCAATCTAAATGTTAGAACGTTGTTTGGAAAACCTTTTTTTTTCCTTCAATACTACTAATACCCTATTATAAATGTGCTAGTCACGTTATTTTAGTTATTTTTATTTTTAGTGAATTCTGATTATGGGTCAATTCCACACGAAAAATGATGAAAGCATCAATTTTAACTAATTATATACCGCATATGTGTTTAAAGATTATTAAATTAATACACGATAACTAGAAATATTTTCAATTTTCAATTTTCTTTAAATCAAAACCGGTTTTATATTTAAAAAAAAAAGGTAATAAAACATGAGTGTCATGTTTTTTTCTTATAATAGAGACGAGTATAATCATATTTAAATTTAAATTTCATTTTAGTCGAAAATCTTATTCAGAGCAGCTTCTTTTATTTCCCATAATGGAAAAAACGTCTACTATCACTCTCATCTTTGTATGAGTAGGGTTTTTCAAACTCGTTGCTTATCACTCGCTCGACACTCGTTCGAAACTTGCTTGAAAAATGCTCGGTCGAACTTTTGCTCGGTTGTAAACGAGCCGATTGGCTCGGATCGGTAAGTAAACGAGCTAAGCATGAACAAATATCCGCTTGCATCAGTTTGGCTCGAAGTATTTTTTCTACTTTTATATATATAGTCTAGACATAGCACTTTAGTACATCTGACTCACTATATGCAAACATACAATTATATTTATAGAAACTAGATCAATCAACCTAATAAAAAATTTAACACTAAGCATAAAAGTTAAAATCCTAAGTTGTTAAGAGACAATTTTTGACCCCGCTCTTACTTTTAGTCAATCATCTCCCGCTCTCACTTGTTGTTCTTTGCAATATGCTCACCGTCTCATCGACTATAGTCTTAGCCTAATCGTCAGCCAGAACATATTGTCATTTATGAAAATATTATGTTATGAAATATGGTTGCTTTTTAAGTAAGTAAAACCTAAGACCAACATTGTCACTGACTCATTGTCTCTCATTGCTATATATATCGTATGACGCACTAGATAGTTGAGTTGTACAAATTGTTCACCACACTTTTGCGCTTGCTCAGCACTCGATCAAACAATTAATCCTCGAAATTGCTCGTTCGATTTTCCGATCGGTTGTAAATGAGCCGATCAGCTTGGTCCGGTTTAAAAACGAGCCAAGCATGAGCAAATGTCCACTCGGTTCAGCTAGGTTCGTGATCAACCCTAGTATGAGAGCTTATGGAATGGAACTGGGAAGGAAGTGGTGAAAACTTTGTCCTAGGTGGGAATGCCTTCTTGGTTCTACTGATAACTTTATAAAATAGTAACCAAGTTTTAAAATTGTTCTAATTTGGTCACTCATAAACGCTTTTGTTCCAATCAGGTCACTAAAGTTTATTTTGATGTTTCAATCCTATGTATTTAACCTAAATAGCATGTAAAAAACTTAAAAAACTTAAGTTTGGGTGAGTGATGTTGGTGGAAGATGATGGGGTGGAGATGGAAGGGTCACAAGTGACGGAGTCAAAGGTAATGAGGTGGTTTTGGGTGGGTTGCAGATGATGGAACGGGGATTTGGGTGTGTCGCAGATGTTTGGGGGGATGGTGGTGGGGGGACAACAGTGATGGTGTGGTCGGAGGTGGTCAAAGGTGGAGGGAGAAGGGTGTTCGAAGGTGGAGCTATGGAGGAGAAGGACGGTCGATGGTGTAGGTAGAGGAAGATGGTTAGAAAAACAATCCTGTTAATCAGGTTAATTACATAGGATTAGAACACCAAATCAAAGTTAAATGACTTGATTAGAACAGTTAGAAAAATGAGTGACCTGATTGGAACACTACTAAAACTTGGTTATTATTTTGTGAAATTTTTCCGACCAAAAATAACCTCGACCTCGGGAAATTTCAACGGTATTCCCCGCTTGGATTTTTGTCACATGACTTGTACCGTACAAGTTACAACAGACATATGTACACTGGAAAATTTTGAGAAAAATTAGGAAAAATGATATAAAAACGAATGACGCTTTACAAATTGTAGAAAAAAACTTATCTGACGCTGATATGTCATACAAGAAAAGCTAGGATAAATAGAACAACTCTCTCTCCTCAGTGCAATTTTACTGGAACCTAAGGGGGCGTTTGGTTGGAAGGAATGAAATGGAATGGAATGGAATTAAGAAACTAGTATAATTTTCAAGTAAAATTGTGTTTGAGTGAGCAATTAAAAGTAAACCCAAGGGAATGTTTCACCTCAAATTCCCTTGGTTGTGGGATTTCAAAATCCTTCCACCTAAAGAGGGAATTTGAAATCCCACAACCAAGGGAATTTGGGGTGAAACATTCCCTTGGGTTTTACATTTCATTACCCACTTAAACATAATTTTGTTTGAAAATTATACTAGTTTCTCAATTTCATTCCATTCCATTTCATTCCTTCCAACCAAACGCCCCCTAAATAAGTTTTGCTTTTTCTATTTTTTACTCCATGTGAAGGATCTCTGTTAACAAACCAAAATGCAAAATGAGGTACACATATGCTAACATATGTTAACAAACCAAAATGCAGGACTGTTTCAGAGGTACTCACATGTTAACAAACCAAAATGCAGGACTGTTTCTGAGCCATCTCAAAGTTAAGGGGGTTACTTCTCATTACAGTTTCGAAACTGATCGTCGGTTCCCAACCCACTTTCTATAAATACACACTTCTTCTTCTTCAGATTCACTGAACCACCGTACTGTTAACCAACGCCGGCGGCCAATAAGCATCAATTCACCGGAGATACTTCTGTTTCTTCCACCTAAAACACATAATAACATAATATCTGCCGGAAAATGGGAGTGAACAACGGCGCCGTACAGACGTTGATGTCCGATTTCCTCCGCAAATCCGGTGGCGTTGCGGTTATCGACGGCGGATTCGCGACGGAGCTTGAGAGACACGGTGCTGACCTTAACGATCCGTTGTGGAGCGCCAAGTGCCTTCTTACTTCTACTGACCTTGTTCGTCAGGTATATGAATGAAGTATGAACACTTATTTGTTACTACGGTGGTTTCTGGTGTTGTTATGGTAGTTTCTACGAGATTTGAGTAAATTGAAGGTTTGAAAATTAAAATTGGAATGATGATGACTGGTTTTAAGAATTTGAAATCTGTTTGTAGTTGACTAGTGTTTGTTGTGATTAAACTTCGAGAAAAATGAAATCAATGTGGCTAACAACTGTTTGGTGAGGGAATCATAGTTTTTTTAGTAAAGTTTATTAGGTTTGTTTATAATTAGGAGGAGGTACTGATTTCTGTGTTGGCTAATTTGTTCCTGCTGATAGTTATACATTTGTTTATCTGTTTTCCACGTTTAATTTTGAGCTGATTTGTTTGTTGATAAGTTTCTCACGTATAAGCTATTGGATGATCATAGTTTGTGGTTCTTTTGCATTTCTATTTTTGGAAGGGAATCACTCTTTTGGTGTTTTAAATTCTAGTTGTAAGTATTTAGTGCGATAGCAATGACGCGATAACTAGATCTAAAACTAGTATCAGATTGCTTGTACAGATCCGATTTAGCTGATTGCCTGATTAATTCTCCTAAACCCTTTCCCAAACCTGGATATTTAGTCTTGTTTGATCAGCATAATGCTTTAAAGGAATCTATACAGTATTGGGCCATAAATTGCATGAAAGAACTGGTAGTTTGTATACAGTTTACTTCTATAGGATATGAGGATATGATGCATTGTCAGTAATCTAAGCTCACCGGCAGGTACAACCAGACTATGGACCATTTCTTGAATTTACTATCATAATTAGAACATTTACTCCTTCAGTGGTCCTGTTTGCATGATATGCAGTTTGAATCAAGTGAACATTTTCTATTAGTTAAAACATTATTATTTCAACAACCATGCGCATATGTTATTATTATCACATTGTAAGTAGATCCCCTTTGCATTCTTAAAGATATAGTTTATAAAGACATTCACTTGTCTTGTATTGCAGGTACACCTTGATTATCTAGAAGCAGGTGCAGACATAATAATCACAGCTTCTTATCAGGTAATTCAGTGGTCCTCATTAGCATCAATCCGTCTCTCTCTAGAAATCTCTTTCACACACACGCACACATGGACACACGCACACAATTTAATGGTATCCTTGACAGGCAACGATTCAAGGTTTTGGAGCGAAAGGCTTCTCCAAGGAAGAAAGTGAAGCCATGCTTAAGAAAAGTGTAGATATTGCTTGTGAAGCAAGAAATATATATTATGAGAGATGCCGTAATTCTGCCAGTAATTTTACTAGTGATGGTAAAATTCTCAAGAATAGGCCTATTTTGGTTGCTGCCTCTGTCGGGAGTTATGGGGCATATTTGGCTGATGGGTCTGAATATAGGTAGTTTAAAATTCTTCTGGCTGTTATCAAGTGAATTACATGTGATTTTTGTGTTTATGTTCAAATTCATCCCGTCATTTTGCAGTGGGGACTATGGTGATGCAATGAATGTGGAGTTCTTGAAGAGTTTTCACAGGAGAAGAGTTCAAGTTTTAGCTGAATCTGGTGCTGATTTAATAGCATTTGAAACAGTGCCAAACAAGATTGAAGCACAGGTTTAGTAAAACTCCTTATAATCTCCCAATTCCATTGTTTCTCACGCTGTAGATGGGATGGATGGGTAATGGGATCGGATTCAGAGTCAATTTTCAGTATTGGTCAAATGGGCCAGGTTAGGTTGGGTTAAACTCTGCAAACGATTTTTGTCCAATTGTTAAATTTAATACATAATTAGCGGTAACATATAATTCCAATAGTAATTTAATTCTTCTTTCCGAACAGTACAGACTACAGAAGGTTGTATGCATTGTAAATATATGTCTGAAAAATCTCAAACCATCCAACCCGTTCCTCATTAAGCTAATTCTGTTATTTGGGTCATTTGACCTGTGTGAGATAAAAAAAAAAAAAAAAAAACCAAATCAACCATTTGTAAGTCAATAGATCATATTGCCATCACTAGAAACCAACTTCTCTGAACTACCACGGCCAGATGGCTTGTCAATGTTCATTATTTGTGAATTCTATTATACCCAAGAAATAGAAACGCTCAAATTCAGGTCTTAATTGTTCTTGGTTGTGATACATTTCAAGAACTTTTGAACAGGCATATGCTGAGCTACTCGAGGAAGGAATACAAATTCCTGCATGGTTCTCCTTTAACTCCAAAGATGGTGTAAATGTGGTCAGCGGTGATTCATTGACGGAATGTACTAAAATTGCTGACTCTTGCTCGAAAGTTGTTGCTGTAGGAATCAACTGTACACCACCAAGATTTATCAGTGGTCTGATACAATCTATCAAGAAGGTATTTCATGCTCTTCTGGTTCTTTTTTCATGTACGAAATACTCATCTATACGCTACTGTGATCATTTTTGTGATAATTTTTAATAAATCCTTCAGGTTACAACTAAACCGATACTTATATATCCAAACAGCGGTGAAATGTATGATGCTGAGTTAAAGCAGTGGGTGGTGAGTATTTCCGCCTTTCCTTTAACTTGCTGTCTTATGAACTCATGTCTGGTTATCGAATCCTTCTCTATGACTATAAATATTTATCCATAAAGCTTTCTTATACATATTTCAGGTTGGGTTTATCCAATAAAAAATAAAAAATTCACCCTATAATTATAAACTTATTACGTCACATACGATTACAAAAGTTATATTATTTCAATAACAAATAATTCAAGAGATTTTATGTGTTAACAATACACTTTGGACTGGCAACTTTCTACGGGTTGTGACATGTTCTGTTTTAAGCTAAAACTTTTCTGTTATACCCAAACTGACCGGTTAAAGGTAAAACATAAAGCCGAGCTGACCTATTCATAAGTCAACAGGTCAAGAATCACGTATCATTTTTTATACGGCTATGTTCTGTGACAGAAAAACACGGGGGTGCCTGATGAAGATTTCGTTTCATATGTGAACAAATGGTGTGAAATAGGAGCATCACTTGTAGGTGGTTGTTGCAGAACTACTCCAAACACAATTAAAGCCATTTGCAGAACTCTACCCAACAGATCTTAAATGGTTTGATCACCACAAAAAGCTTCAAAACACGAATCTACGGTTTCAGGTTTTTATCATCTCTTTCTATAAAGTATAAGCGTTCGAGCTACATCCGACCACGGCTAGGACCGGTTAGAGAACCGTCAAAGAGAAACCAGGCTAACAGTGCATTGTTGATCGGTTTTGATTTGGAAGCTATCAGCATTATATGTTCAGTTCAGTTCAGGTTCGGTACTTTGAAGAAATGGTTAACCACATAGAGTTGTTGCTTTAATATGTATCTTTGTTGGGTGAGTGTCTTAAAAAGCAAAATAGTTTTAAATTCTCTTCATTTCTAAAATATAATTTCCATGAACTAGGCCAGAAGATAATTTATACTTGGTTTTGTTAATATGAAACCCGTCTCACGGTTATAAGGGTTTAAATGAATGAGTCGGGTTTGAGCTCGTTAAGTACAAGATTGACTCGTAACGCATAGTATAAGAGTGCTCGAACTATATATCTAAAGCAATTTATATAACTATATCTAAAGCTTGAGCTAGATATTGAGTAATTTTTTTAACTCAAGTTTGGTTTAACTTTTAATTATATAAATTTAAATATAAGTTTGTTCATGCTCACAATATGAAACATGGATGCGAACTCTATTTAGCAAACTCTAATCTAAGAGCTTATTTTTTAAGCTTGCCTCAATTCAATGATCAAGTAGCTCATGGATGGCTAAATTCATAGTAGAATCAGACAACCTGAATTATAAAAACGGTTTTATAAGTAGTAAAATTGAACTCGAATTTATATGGGCTCAAGCTTGTTTGTCTTATAAACTTTAGTTTAAAGGTACGTCTTTCGATTTAAACATCTATAGCTAGCTCTAATACATGGCTCAACGTATAGTAGAACAATCAGATTATTAAAAATGATGTATTTAAGTAAACACCATTAGCATCAACTGATACTCATATAAAACTATAAAACACATACAAGTAATATAAAACAAGAATCAAAACCAGAATCAACACCATTTTCCCTCAACAATCTCTTCTCTTCTTCAACATAACTCTTTCCTCTACTAGCCTGCCCAGTATCCAGTTTCCTCGGTGAAAACGAAATGTTTTTTTTTCTTTTTGAGTTTGCGCCTTTGCAAGCTCTTCTCCTTCACGTAAAGCGGCTCGTGTTTTTTTTTTTTTTTTTCCCCTTTCTCCAGTCTTGTTTGCATCGCGGGTTTCCTTACCCGTTGACCATGACCAATCGCGGTTCCTATCGTCTTCTTTTGGTGGTGGGACTTTTAAAACAGATAGCTTGCCTAGCTTTATATCCATGTTGACTTAGTGCTTCAAAGTCAACGTCCTTACTCTTGCGATTTACGGGTTTGACTGCATAAAATTCATAGTCAAAAGAGTCAACAAACAGAAAAACACCTCTTGTTGGAGAAACAATTCAACCCTATAAATAGTTTGCAAAGTAGAACTATTACTATGTAATATACTTTTAGAAACATAGCTGACACATAAATTGTTTACAAAGAACTTAAAATTCTGAAAAAAAAATGTTTCGGGTCAATCCAACCCGACTTGTTTTCATTGAACCTGAACTTTTACCTTTACTCTTCCATGTTGTGGGTTCGAATGCATAAAGGCAAGCTGTTATTAATGCGTTTTAAATTGTTGAACGAAAAATATATAGTACGCACGACAAGATTTAATTTGAAAAGATATTATTAATGCGTTTTAAATTGTTGATAATAGATAATTCAATTTCCAAAGCAAGCTAGTTGCTTTTAAGAAACTTGAAAGACAAACAATTTGTTTAGTTAATCATTTGATTAAATTACGAATAGATAAGTAATTCTATATTGATTATCACTTTTCAATTTCTTTACATTTTATGTTTTTCTCTAACATGAGAGAGATCATCATATCGTTTCTCTAATATTAACAGGGATTAACAATTTTTTCACTAATCAAAATAGATGTCGTTTTCATATTTCAATTATTTTACATTTTACATTTATTTCATTTATGTCATCTTCATATTTTCTATGCAACTTCTATATTGTTTTAGAAGGGATTACCAATCTTCTCTCTAATCAATATAAAAATATTCCCTAAAACTTCTCCATAATCTTACTAGAGACCACGGATAAGTGTTTGGATAAGTAGCACATTTTAACTCACTAAACCTTTTATCTTGCTTTTCTATGATCTCACTTCTAGTGAAAAATGTTTACAGAAGATTACTAAAAACTGTCTAGAAATATAAAGGTTTATGTTTGCAAGAGATTAGTCCAAGATTGGTGTAATGGTTGCTTTAAATAAATTGTGGCGGTAAAATATTATACTCTTCAACCAAATGTTGTGAGTATGAATATTCATGTAGAGTTTATTTATGGTGATTTTAAAAATAGAGTAAGCATAACGTATAGTGTATGTGTTTACCGATCAAATAAATATACGAAAATAGATCAACTTTGAAATCTATGTTCAGGGTTGATCATTCATGTTCTATTTAAAAAAAATTTTGTCATCCAAAATATATATATTCATTGCACATTTTATAAAAGCTCATTCAAATTTTTTTTTTTTTGTAAGGAGGTATTATCTATACTAGTATATAATAGAGAAACCATGGCTAGATTTGTAATTTTACATCAATTTTAAGATGACATATGAAGAGTTGTAAGCTTTAATGTGTAATATCATAATATTTATTCGTATTATACCACTTTTAAGCTTTAAATACTTGTACTCTGTTATTTTCTAATTAAATTTAAAGTAGAACTATGATATATAAGGTTATATTAATCTATCTATATCTATACTATTATATAATACAACTTTTTGGACAATATTGTAATTTTAATTCATTTTTAAGACACTTAATAACAATTTTGTTACATTTGGTACAAATGATTAAGCATAAACAACTTGTTATTTACAAATTTGCTTATCACTATAGTAATATAGATATGTTTAATATCCCATATTAATCAAATAAAAAAGCAAAATGAGAGTAAGCACAATTAGGAAGAATTAGCTAAATACACAATCCTAAAAATATTTATACTCCCGTCGCACCACGCGGGTTTCACCCACTAGTATATATTATACATGGTGATTATTAGTCATTTGAACTGATAGTTAATAGATACAAGTTAAAAACTTTTTAGAGATCACTTAGGTTTAAATCTGGTCTAGAGTAATTTAAAGGGTCTTAAAATAAGGTATTATTGTTAAAAAAAAGTTAGAAAGAAATGAAGGCTAAGAAATGTAGATTTTGACCATACTAATTCTATCCATACTTAAAAACATTTAGAAATGTTAGTAACTGAAGATATAAACAAGATAATTTCCTCACATGTTAAGGTTTTTCCATTTAAATCACATGTTTGGTGTTAATAAGGTCTGAGTGTAGATAACGTCTGCATTTCTCTCTTAATGTAAGATTTTATCAAGCCACTTCTAAATCAACGCTATATTTTAGAAAACTTTGGCTTAGTTTATATGTGTTTACATACATCATTTAACTAGAAATATAAATGAATATGTACAACTATTATTGACGTGAGTTTATAAAGTGTGACATGTTCGTTTTGTCTAAATCTGACACGATTGATTCACAATCGAATGACCCACCCACCTCTTTTAATTCATCATTGTTGCTTTCTTAAATTATTCAACTTGAATATTTATTATGATGTTTTAAAATATAGGATGCAATTATGTACTTCTAATTTTTAAATTTAATAATTTATCCCAAACTAATGTAGGATCTTAATTAATATAATAAGCATGTATGATGTTATTGTTGTTGCATAAGCTCTAATAGTACCATTGCACTTTCACAATCTTATCATATAGATGTTACATTATGCATTATTCACACTCCCATACCGATGTTTTGTTGGTAACATGCATTTTGAAGCATCAACCTCACTTGTAGGGCTAAACTATATTTTCTTTAGGTCCACCTATATGTCCTTCTTCAAGGTTTTGTTTGGATAACATTTTATATTTTAATTATATATTTTATTGATAATTTATGTCCTAGAATTAGTTTCATAAAATCTTATAGGGAATTTTTAAAATGTTGATAAATAGTATTTTCGTAATAGAAGACGGGTACTCTCGTTAACCGGGAATCCTAGCATCGCACATATTGAATCTCAACCATTAGAAAAAACGACATCAAGTTTGATCACATGAGCTAATTGAGAAAATTTTGTTAACTACAATCTTCAAAGAAATGCACAATGGTATTTGAGTCTTTTTAGCCTTGGTTGTGAATTCAATTTTCGTTGTCTTTTTTTGTATTTAATCCTCTTGAAAGTCAGCAGCCCCTCTCAAATTGTATTTAACCTTCATGTAGATCATTTGATAAACATAAACTATATTTTATTGTTAATGTAGTGCAAGTTTAATAAAGAGAAGCTAAAAGAAATTATAAATAACATACTTGCTTGATTTTAGCCTTTCAATATACTCAAAGCTTACTCTCACAAACAAAAACGCTATCAACATCGCTTTAAATTTCCAGCTCTCATTTCTAAATCATACTATTTTTGTTTAAATTTGAATTTTTCCAACTTTAATTATTTAATAGTGATATATTATCTAATATCTCAATACATACTAATTGTCTTTTATATTATCATGTTGGAATTTATTATTAAATTGTACTTACAATATTTAGTTTTGATAATCACACATAAAGCAATGCTATTCTAGTTTACTTCTAATTACCAATTGTTCTTATAAGTCATTCTAGAATCATATAACCTTTTGGAAGCATTACGTTCTAAAATTACTTATAAAAACTAAAAACTTCTTACTCTCAAAATCCAACCTATCACTATAAGGTTTTTGTTGACAAATCATTTTTCAACTGGTTTTATCAGTTATAGCTTAATTATCAGTCAACCAACTTTAACAACATGTCAAATAACTTTAATGTAGTTACTACATCTGAGTTTCAATATTATACTATATTAATATTGAGCGGATAAAACAAGTCAACTGTTATAAAGAACACTCCAAAAAATTAAAACCTAGTTTGAATAGTGTAAACTTGTAAGAAGTAATGCATAATAAATAACTTCATATCCATAATATATGATATTAATATTGAGCTGATTTACAAAGCATAACAAAACCTATAGTATGTGAAGTAAATGGTACGGTGTACAATTACCTCTATATATTATTGGCTAAGTGTTTAAAAATTTTGTAGCTATTTTTATGCCATATCATGATGAAATTATTAGCAACTTATTAATTACTATAGTAATTATCTTTCTACTCTAATAAAAGAGTATCTTCGTGTGACACGTGGCGGCACCACATTCATTCTCACCAAAATTTTCCCGCCTCTCTCTCCTATTAAATAATTACCTTAATTATCAATAATATTATTTAATTTTTTTTAGAACAAAAATAGTTTTTTTAATTAATTTAAAAAAGATCTTCTTATTAATATTATTTATAAAAATAATTTTTATAGAATAAGAAATTTTTACAAAACATCAAATTTTTTTAAAATTAGTGTTTTTAAAAAGTTAATTTTTTATAAACAAAGAATAATTAAAATTGAAATTTATAATAAGAAAATTTTTAAAAATGATATTTTTAATACGGTTTGTTTTGAAACAAGTATTTATTATTTTTTTTTTGAAAAAAAAAGTTTTAAACCAAAAGTTTAAAAAGTTGATATAATTGTTTTATTACATATTGTTCTTACTATAAGCAATTTCAATTATATTTTATCGTAAAATATCGTTTTATACTTGATAAATTTTTATTATATTTAATATTTTATTTGTTCAACTCGTGTAATACACGGGTTTACTAAAGCTAGTAATATATATATAGGATCAGGATCTTTTCAGAACTCTTAAAGATCGCGAGAACTATAAGAACTAATCCTAACCATTGATTAATAGAATTATTATTTTATATTTAGTTTATTGTTAAGGGTAAGATGGTAACTTAACAAATATATAATTTTTAATTTCCTAATTTGTTGCTCCTCATTAATAGCAAAATTCAAAATGATTTCAACTGTAAATAATTTCCTAATTTAAACTCCATTAAAATCAAATTCTATTAAAAAATAATCAAGATCACAATGCCATAAGTTTCTTTCACCATAATCGAGACGAGTGGAGATAAAGTTTCTTTCACCATAATATTGCAAAATTACATGCAAATGTTTTTTTGGGTGGATTATTACTCACCTACTTCACAATTCAAATGATGGCTTCTCATATGCGTAGGAGTTCTTGTTTTAATATTTGAAGTTTTGGATAGAGTTATATATATTGCGATATTCAATGGTTATTCTTGACTAATTACCATATATCTACATCACGAGGCACAATTTCTTTTCGGATTTCTATCAGTTTGATAGGATTCGAACTGTTTTGCATCTTCACTACTGATTAACGTATTGATCATCTTGAAGACAATGATGAAGATGATGATGAAGTTGAATACTCGATAATTTTATTAAGGTTTGTTCTTGATGTATAATTGTGGTTTTTATTTTGCAAAAAAAAAAAAACTTTTGAAACTTTTAAATATTATAAAGTTGTACAACTTACATATATGCTTACAGACTTATGTATACGTAAACCGTTATATAAACTTTTTTACATATATTTTTTACAACATTTTGTTTTTTGCTCTACAAACTATCAAATTTGATGTTGAACATAATAAGAATTCAATAGCAGTATTGAACTATGACAACAACAAAATATGTTATATTTTTTAACAGATTTAAATTATAACAACCTAGTAATAGAATATTCAATTTCAAATTTAGTTACATATATGTAAATTACCTCTTAACAAAATGTTGAATATCAAATAAAGTACAAGTTAAATAAATATATAATCATTAGTAAATCTAGCATCTAAAATATCATAATATTTGTTTGAATTCAAACATAATTTTGACTTACATAATTCATATGATCCATTGTTTGATACAATTTCCATAATGTAACCAAAATACAATGTAAAACTAAAAAGTTAACCCAAACATTATTTCCTGATTAAAATGTTTAAAACTACCAAACTGTTTTAACATCCTAAATAATATTCCCCTCATCATACTTCATTCACGACCTCCACGTCCATTGACCCCTTTATCATTTTATACTTGCATGTATTTTCATCTAATAACATCATACTAAATGCACATTTCACTTTTAGCTTCTTCAATTGCATGTCATGTCTTTTTCCTTCTTTGTTGAACTATGTACATTATTGTAACTATAATTAGTAGTGTATATATTTTCAATGTATACTTTTTACATATATGTAAATTTGGGTAACAGATTGAAGACATCAAAATTAAGTATTTTATACGTTAATGAGATTGAATTTTAAATAATTTTACTTGAATGTAAATAGTGTTTATAGGCTTAATTATGAGATAGGTTTATTATAATGTGTTCAAAAAATTATATGTAACTAGAACTACAAATCATTAGTCATATGTAAACCTATTATTCAATTTTACATATACGTATATCTTTCAACCACCCTGTTTCTAGTTTAATGCCCCGCACATGTCAACATCATCTATTACGTGTGTATATATATATATATATATATTCATATGATTCTGCTTCAATCCTTACTTATACAATCCCTTTCACACTTAAAACAGGCTAATTTTTAACCCATTTTGCTTAGTTTTTCAAATCAATGTACAGTATTTGTCGTTTTGTAAATCTAAATAAATTCAATGACCAATAAACATAAAAAAAATTTTTGTTTATATTGTTTATTTATCAGAGAGGAGTAATATTCGACATTTTTACACATGCTTGTGTAGCAAAATTCGCAATCAACAAGAATAACAACAATTGATAAACTATTCTTTGCTTTCTTGTTTAAAACAAATGAAGTACCTATTTCTTTACATACACGTAAACATTACGACCTCCAATGAGTAAACTGTGCATTACCTTCGTGCGATTTCGAAGCCTTGTTCGTCTGTTGCTTTCTTCTTCTACTTTCCTTTAATCGTTGACTGTCAAACATGTTGACTGTCAAACATGAAAAATTTTCTTAGTTTTTTAAATTCCTAGTCCCTTCCATCTGTCAAAAGTGATTTTATTTGAATATTAACTAATTCTCTCATTTTGGAATTGATATAGTGAGAACATACGAAATATCCCCTATATTTAGGGAGTTTCCAAAAAAAATTAAATGGTATAATATTACCAATATATCCTTTATCTTTTAATTGCACAAATTAAATGATATATTAATTTACGTTTTTGCCCGTTTTTAATCTCCACCATTGATTAGTATAATCAATAGTTAATATGAGTTCTGCAAGTTCTCATTTTAAGAGTGGTTCTGAAAAGAACCTAACCCTATATATATACATATAATATATATATATATAATCTTGTATATAGCCCATGTGTTAACAGGATATATAGTTTTGTTATATTTCCTTTTACCCCTTGGTAGATTGTGTATAAACTATTAAGGCAAGAGTTCACCATGTAAGTTGATGTGTTATGGCTCATTGATTCATGTCAATTTGGCCAATGGTCCTCCAATATGGACCATCCAACCCCCTTCTCACCTACACCTATTTATGTTCATTTCTATTTTGCAATTCCCATGTTCATTATTTATTATTTTCACACAGGTTATACTATGATAACCTTGAATATTTAATTGATTGAACTTGTTTGCAAGAAGTTATGGGTCTATGAATTCAAGTCTTAAAAATGAATTGATGATAAGAATTACAATAATCTAAGGCTCGATTTATGTGTTGCAAAAGGTTATGATGACTTGTCATGGCAAGACTCGTGCTTTAATACATACAATAATACTTTGAAGGTGACTTGTCATGGCAAAAAATTATCATATAGAGAATGGATTGAATCTTTCTTGCCTCATAGAAGAAAAGTCACAATCAACATCTCATGATAAAATAAAGCTTTATTTTTGCCTATGTACCTGTGTTTTTCTAGTACGTATTTGTATGAGTACGTTACTATAATCATATTAGCGGTCAAATCAAGACTTTATGATCGAGGCCTATACAAAGTTATTTTCTTCATCGACTATCACTTAGAGATCCAACTCACATTTTGTTTTAAAACTTTTTTACAATGAAAATTATGGAGATGGACCGCCGACCCGTTGATCACCCTGGTTCCGTTGATGATTATATATGCACATGGTATGATGGATCACTAAACATTTTTTTAATTTAACTCTGTAAATCATAAAAAGATTGAATTGATGTGTTTGAGGATGATGGATGTTAGAATTTATAAATGAAAATAACTAAAAGTTGAAAGAGAAGTGGATGATGATGAATGCCATTTATAATGTAGCCAACTGAAATCAACCATAATGTGGCATGCATTTACATTATGGTCAATGTCACATTCAACAAATCATAATATCTTCATATATAATTCAAATGACTTTCATAGCATTCAATATAATGTTGTGACGAACAGGCGAACCGGACGAATGTGATGCCAACTTCTAGTTTTAGTACCTTTTCATTTTTCTAAGATATTTTATTCTCATTATTAATGTTTAAACAAGTTTAAAAGGATCTCAATGCATAACTTATTAAAGTTTAAGAGTTATTATACACTAAAATTAGGAGTGTGAATTCTTTCAAGACATGACAGAAGGGTATGAATTAAATATAAAGTTTACGGGTTTGGTTATAGTGTAAACAGATTTGTGTCAACTTTAATTAGTCGAACTTGCATACTTGTTTAATTAAATGGTTGGGTTCATGTTGACCTAACATGTTTGCAACTTGACATGTTTAATCTGTTTATTTTTTATGTTTAAAAAATTGTTTAACGATATAACTTAAACTCATACCTAAATTTATTAATACAAAAAATAAACAATTATAGTTAAATGTACATATTTATATTTGTTTCTATTTCTTTTTATAATTTAAGAATATTAATATGCAAAAAAATAATATAAAATATTCTGATTAAAGGGTTTTGTTCGTGTTAAAATGTGAAAGTTCGTGTTCTGTTCATGCTCATATGTCTGACAAGATATTGGATTCCTTTCAAACTTTCCCATTCATTCATGTTTGATCCATCAACCCACAAATATATTTCATTTAGAATACATTGCTACAGAATGAAGTCGATACGATCTTACAAATTTTACATATGAATATTACCGTCTTGACTAGCTAGGAATAATTATTCAAATTAACAAGTTGTCAAGTTTACGTTGTTCATAAAATCCACACCTCCTCCTATCTTTACCAAACGTAGTTAATATAATAGGTCATTAACACACTTAACCTAATATAAAATTAACCCTTTAACTTTCAACTTTTAAACAATGTTATCTATATCATATATAATTAATTAGAATTAGAATAAACTAAGATTATAATAAATCAAGGCATCTTTATGTCCCCAATGTTTTATAATATTGTACAAGGTTAAAAAGGGACAAATCACCAACCAACTCTAATTAATTGTAAGTACATTCCCCTTAGTAAGTTTAAGTATTGTGCTGAACATAGCAAGCCTCACCTATATTTTTATTTAACACATCCCATCTTAGAATAAGATGTATACGAGTTCTTATACGGTCTTCAAAATGAATGTATACAGATGCATATTAGTGCTTATATGTGTGTATATATGTTCAAAACAGGTCTATACGGATGTATATAGATGCTTATATCACTACAAGAAAAAGATCCTTTGGCGATAAACCCTGCGGTGACGACATTGTTTTGTCGTCATAGATGTCGTCGCTTTAGGTTAACCTTGAATTTTGGTTATTCTAGACCTCCTTAGGGTGATTTATGTCATCACCATAGATTACGACGAATCATCATCATAACGCCATTTAATTTAATTTTTGATTTATTTGAATAAAGGCATAAAAAAATAAAAAATGCAAATACTCAATGGCCAACATAGGTTAAAAAATTTCGTTTTAATCTTTTTCTTTTGAAATAACTTGGAGGGAAATTAGCCCGTCATTATGAATACCCTATGGCGACAAGAAAAAACGTGGTCATACAGGAGGTGTTCAGTGAAAACTAGAAAAAATATCTCATTATGAACTATCAAGCAGGTCGTCATCTCATCGGGACGAGAAATTGAAAGCACTAAGGCAACAAATGCATGAAATGCAAGAACAGATGAATGAATCTGAAAGAAGGCAATCAAATCCCAAAAACGACGAAGATTACGACAATTAAATAGTTAAATTTTTTTGGTTTGTAAAGAATTATACGATGCTTTTATTAGTAAATTTCATTATCTTTGGTGTGTAACATGATAAGTATTGACTTTCTTTTACTTATTCGTAATATTAGCTATTGTTTTGTTGTATAATCTATTAATCTGTGTCAAAACTTGTAATATTATGAAACTAGAAAAAATAAAACCTAGAATATAAAATAAATTTAAAAACATTAGGGACTAGTGACATAGGGTTTTAAGTTTTCATTCTTATTTTGATTTTTTTTTTAAAATAATAACTGCATAACCTATAACCTATAATCAAATTTTAAATAACATGACAAAACATTTATCTATAAATCTTTGGTGACGACTTGCTATCGCCTATCGGGATAGATTTGTGTGGCGACAAAGGTTTTTGCGACAACAAAAGATTGATCTATAAAGACAAGTTTGTAACTACTAGATTTATACCGACGACATTAGCACCCTATCACGATGATATTTGACGTCATCTTAACCCCTGATTCTTGTAGCATATATGGGCATATGAGCTTCTTAAAAAAATCTAAAATAATCAAAGTATTACAAGAGCCCACCCTAACTTTTAGTTACAGATATAATTGTTTTGTTACAATTTTATATACAATTAGTTTTAATAAACTCGTATATTACACGAGTTGAATAAATAAATTATTAAATAAAATGAAATTTTAATAATTATAAAATGATATTTTAAAATAAAATAAAGTGATTACTATTTATTAGAGCATGCACAACCCATTCCTTAAATTATGTGAGTGAGAGTTGTTATATTATATATAATGGTTTTGAGTGTTGTGAGTGGAGGAGAAAGAAAATGTTACTGTTCATCGGTAAATTTAAGGATTCACTGTTTAATCCTTATAAATTTTTTAATGTTTTTTAAAGTGGTTGTGAGTAGATGAGAGAGAAAATGTGATGAAAAGAGTATAGAAATATATTTTTTAATTGAAAGGAAAGAAAAAAAGTAGTGATTTTTAGTGTAATTATAATAATAAAAATAAAAAAGGAGATGTGAATGCTCTAAGGGGTGGAAAATGTATACAAGTTAGAGTGCTCATTGATTTGCTCATCTTTAGTAGAGGTCTCAGAGTGTGTCAAGACCCACATCAATCGGTGTGGCCTCTAAATCTCTCTTTTGATTTAAAATCGTGATGTAACACGTATCCTCTCCTGCTATTCAGTATTGACTATAATTCACAAGAACATTCTGTAGTCCTTCACTTTGGTTGGACCTATTTTTATAATGAATGAATAACATTATCTACTGTGTTGATTTTTAGTAAAGTAAATTAGTGGGTTTTTTGTCTCTCTTTTATTTTTTATTAAATGATAAAACAAATTATGTTTAAAACTAATAAAACTATCTACGCATTTAGCATTGTAGCTTTAAAATAGCTAAAGGACATTAATTTAACTTTTCATTGAAAAATAGATACACTTCTTATATGTAAATTAGTTTTAAAAATAAAAAAAAAGACAAACTAATAATTTTTAATCTGATTTTTTAAATTCCAGATTTAATCTCCAAAATAATCAAAATAAATTAAATATAATAGTCGTACAATAACATTATATTTTTGTGTTTCCTCGTAAGATTAATATAAGTTTTGTAATTTTTAAGAACTTTGATAAACTTTAAAAAAGATGATACACAAAAAAGCAAGCTAAAGCTAGAATAATAAAATAGAAAGACAATAACTAAAATTCAAAAACTAAAAATAAATAAATAATAATAATAAAACACAGAGATAAATTAAAAGATTTAAACAATTATCAAGTAGTATATCTGGTTTTGAATTTAATTATTTTATTATGTATAGCTTCATATAATATTGTGTTAGGTCAATGTGTATTATGATTTATTGATAATAAAATACTCTGTATACTTAGAAATAATCACATACGATGATGGAATTAGTCAAGGGATGATATAAGTAAAGATATATTGTATTTAAAATTCTTAAATCTAAAATAACTTATAACTTATTTGCACTTTATTAAGTTGGTCACAAAATATGTATTTTATATAAAACTTTTAAAAATAAAATAATTTCCTGTAACTCTAATTTTTATTTTATTTAACAATATACTTTTCATTTTATTTAAATAAAATGATTTTAAATATAATTTATCATATTTATTTTATGTGATGTTTACTTATCAGGTTTATTAAGTTTTAATTTATCTATTATGTAAAATATGATCATATTTTAATCAACTTTATTAAATTTCAAATTTTGTAATATTTAAATATAAATAATGACATCCTTCTACTCTAATAAAATAGTAAATGGGGATGCCACGTCTCAGCATCACAATCATTTTGAGAGAAAATTTTCCCGCCTCTCTCTCCTATTAAATAATTACCTTAATTACTAATAATATTATTTTAAACTTTTTAATATTTAATAAATTAAGAAATAAATCTATTTATTAAGGTTATTTCTAAATAAATTGATATTTTTAAAAAGTCAAATTTTTAAAAACAAAATATAATCAAATTTGGGAGTTGTAATAAGAAAATTTTTAAAAATGATATTTTTATACTGTTTGTTTTACAACAAAATGTTTATTTAAAAAAAAGTGGTAAAAACAAAATGTTAAAAAGTTAATATCACTGTTTTATTATTTCAGTCATATCATATCTTATAATATCATTTATAATTAATAAATTTATTATATTAATATTTTATTTATTCAACCCGTGTAATACACGGGTTTACTAAAGCTAGTCAAATATATACACAAACATATAAAGTTTACTGAATTGATTATTTATTAAAACATCAACCGTAAAAATTGAAACCAAGTAAAAATAATAACGTGATTTTAAAGATAATTGTATTATTGAGGTTTGACCATATACAAATCTCTCTAATCTAATAAAAAGGTAAATGAGGGGGACACTTGTTAACATCACATTCCACCTAATCAATTTTTCCCCTTTTTCTCTTCTATTTAATAGTTACTATAATTATTAATAATATTATTTAATTTCTTTATGGACTAAAAATATTTTTTAATAAATTAAAAAAAGTTTTTTTATTAATGTTACTTATAAAAAAACAAATTTTTATAAAATAAGAAGTTTTTTTAAAATAACAAAGTATTTTTAAAATTACAAAATATTTTAAAATTGGTACTTTAAAAAAGTAAAATATTTAAAATAAAAAGTAATTAATATTTAAAGTTACAATAATAAATTTTTTTTAAAACATTTTAAGTTTAAAAAGTTGATACATTGTTTTATTACGTATATCTTTACTTATACGTAATTTAATTATATATTATCTTAGAATATGGTTTTAAAACCAATAAAATTTTATTATATTTAATATTTTATTTATTCAACACGCGTAATATATACGTTACTAATACTAGTGAATGATATTTACGTACGTGCTGACATGAGATAATATAATAATTGTATATGATTGCACAATGTTATTGCCATTCAACGACTTTTGTAAATATAGTTAGTTGACATATGTGAATGCTCCTGACATTTTTTATTTATTTATTTTGTTTTGTTATCAAGATAAATTCTGTGTTACTCAACGATTGAAATTGCATATGAATTAGACAATGAAATATCAAAGTGGTTCCGGGGAAACTACCTGAGAGAAGAGGTACGCCCGGCGGTTTTTTTCTCCGGACGGAAATACCACCCCGGAATCCGGTGACAACAAAAAAACTCAAGACCGGGAATATTCACCGGTACCTACCGGTTGAAGAAGTGAGTGAAAAAGCGAAAAATATATATTTGGGGGAAACTGAGGAAAACTAGGATGTCTTCATGCAAAATGGGGAGAAACGAAGGTAAACCGAAGTAGATGAAATAATCTGCATGATGTTGATATGCCACCTGGAAAAAAAATGAGACGACTACCATTAGACTACTACCGATTTATGTAAACATTTACAACAATTTCTATAATCTTTTATGGTACAACAATTTCTAATCCCTAATGTTAGTAGATGATAAGATTGATGCTTTATTTTATTGACATAGTCCTCTTATATAATTATTATCTTTTATAATTGTTAATATAAAAAGAAACCCATGTAACACATTGATTCCTAGTCTAGTTGTTTTTAACAAAACTAATAAAGTTGGTGACACATAGAACATAAATGGACAATGTACTAAAGTCATCCACAAATAGATGCAAGTCTATGGGTGAGCATGGTTGGTCTGGTTCGGTTTTAAACTAAAACCGAAACCAAAAACCGATATTTCGGTTTTTAGGTTTTTAAAACCATTTGGTTTTGGTTTTTTTGGTTTTTGGTTTTCGGTTTCGGTTCGGTTTCGGTTTTTCTCGGTTTTACCATTTGGACTTCAAGTTTTTTAAGAAAGAATTGTTTTAAAATAATAAATTTAAGTTAAAAACTTTGACCTTATATTATTTTGTTGATCTTTGAATATAATCTATATATTCTTATAAATTAATTTACATTAAAAATTTATACAATCAATAAAATATAAGAACAAAGTTCAATAAAACATTTTAATCTATTAATTCAAACAAAAAAAATTTAAAGATTATTCTTGAAACCTAAATATTTAATCTCTTGTAGATAACATAAGTTAAATAAATAATTAATAGGCTAATAATATTTATAAGTGTATAATTACACCTCTAAATTTACAAGTTTGGTTGTATGGTTTCGGTTCGGTTTTTTTCGGTTTTTGTTACAAGCAAAACCAAAACCGAACCGAAAAATTCGGTTTTTAAAAAATCATCAAACCAAACCGTCGGTTTCTTAGCGGTTTCGGTTTTTTCGGTTCGGTTGCGTCGGTTATTTTGATTACGGTTCGATTATTTCGGTTTCTCGCACACCACTAGATGCAACTGCCAATTTTATTAAATTATTTCATATTGTACACAAGTAATAGCTGTTGTGCAAAAAGGGATCTATGGTATAGTTATGACATTTGTCCATGGAAAAACAATAAATAAAAAACCCATGAAGTTGAAGTGAGAAAATGACAAATGTAAAATTCAAAAGATTTTATTCGTCAATTTCTTAATATATATTAAAACAACTTCGACACCATATAATATAAACCAAATAGCCTTTTTGTAATGCTAGTGGAACCTTCACTGGATGTAGAGGAGTAGTGGGCTACATGAGAGGGTTTGTTGGAGGATTCCATTCATTTACAAATCAATTTATGTGTTCAAAATATACTATAAAATATGTTTAGGGGATAAAATACATTCGACACATGCACCATGATTAGTGTTTTTAAACCGTCCATTAGCTTATCCAAAATTTGGCTTTGGTCATACCTAGCTAGCTTAGATTAAAAAAGAAAGTGATTGTGTGCCGACCTCTACCAAGGGTAAAGAACCTAAGTGTCGTAACACGTAAACATATCTTATATATAAATAAATTACAAGTCAAAGTTCTTACCTTTCAAGAGCTTAAATCATTCAAATCCAAGGTTATAAGTCTTCAACGACTTGTATATTTATAAGCGTATAGATCATACATCATGTTAACTTCGATTATCATAACTCTTGAAAACGTAGCATGGGCTCTATTGAACACAAGTTATGATGTTGGTTGGGACCATGCATTGGTTTTGGTTCCATAAAGACAAAGTTCTTGAAGAAATGGAGTGTGGTAAGCAAGATGCATGAATTCTTGCATTCTTTAATTAGAAAGTGATAGATTTAAGGAAATTGCACCTATGAAATTTCCCAAAACCCCAAAACTATGTTGAACCAATACTCATTCTTCATGCATGAACTTTGTAAAGAAAACAAGTTTCTATAAGATTGGAGCCTTTAAGAAAAGCATGCAATGCTCACAATCCAATAAAATACACTTAACGTTGCATGACCATTCCAAATGCATCCATTTCAAAAGCACAATCCTGAAATTGTGAAAATCTATTTAATCATTTAATAAACATACTTCTTAGAAGAGTTAGTGATTTAAAATAGAATGTGATATATGAAGTTCATTTTTTTGGTAAATAAATTATGGTTTTTTTATTTTGCCACATTTCTTATGCTACAAATCGTACAAGGTGCGGATATAAATGATTAATAAAAGTATATTAGTTTTTATTCTACCAAAATACAATACTACTTTAAAAAAATAAATAATAATAAAACCAACCTCATTGGGGGAAAGGCACGGGAAGAAGTGAACACATACCATATACTATATGGCATATAGTGCTGGTACAAGTGTACATACATGTACCTCGTAAAAAACTAATGAATATAGTATAAAAAAAATAAAAAATAAAAAATAAAAAATAAAAAAAAAAAATATGCTACTATAGTACATCCCTTGAAACTTTTCCCTTGTTACAATAGTCTCATTCAATTAGTTTTAACAAAAAAATTTGTTTGATTAGATAACCACATTTTTAGAAACCGAAAGACCAAACCAGCTGTGTTGGTTGAGTCAGTCTAATCAGTAAAAACAATTAAATCTAACGATTTGAAGAGGACGTATCAGTTTTTTTTAAATAATAATGGTGATTTATGAATATCAAACATATATATAAACAGGCATTCTGAAAATTTAAAAAGTTAACAAAGACTAAACATCCAATTCGGTTTACACAACAACTTTCAAGTTCCAAATAGCCATCCAAGCCATTGCACCTAGTTTTTTAAACCGTAGACCTAACTATAGTAATCTTAAACCAACTAAACAAACTACTTTGTTACGGTTCAAGGAAGGAGTTTTTAAGGAGCTCCCCTTTTGCTTAAAGTGGAAATTTATGTGTATTTTGTCTGAAAATTTTATACGTATTGAGTCCCCTCTTATAATGATAAAAAAAAAAAAAAATTATGGGTCCTGTGACTTTCGGCTCTCCATATATGTCTAAGCTTTGCGGTAGTTACGATTTAAATAGGTTGATCAATTATAGCGGGGTTTATAAAGTATGTTATTATAAAATAGGTGATTATATGATATTCAGTTGAACTTTGGCTTTTGGTTTGTTGCCATCATTTTCCCATCTGTTCCCTGCAAACACAACTACTAGGTAGAACAAACAAACACATATAAATATAGGCTGCAACACTCAAGAAAACCCAGTTGGGTTCTCTCATTGATTTGACTCTCTGTTTGCATTTTACCAAACAATATGCAGAAAAACTGCATCTTTCTTCCCCTATTTATTACTTAACATTCAACACAATTTCTGGGCATTTGTAAAAATTCAATCTTTTCATCTCTTTCACCTTTCTTTGATTCATTGGGGATACATTCAGACCACAATCAGTCAAACCAAAAAAGAAACTGTTTTTATGAGTCTTTTACCTTGAATCACACATTTATTTTGCAATTGAGTTAGTGGGTGTTCATATTTATGAGGATTTGAAGCAATGAGAGATGAAATCTGCAAGAAAAGCAAGGTTTTTTTTCCCATCAAAATGGTATTTATATTGTTGACTTTTTGAAGTTTCAAGAGTTTGACTTTATGGTGATGAATGTGAAGGTTTCCTGGCCTAAAACAATCAAGAAATGGTTTAATGTCAAGAACAAAGGTGAAAATCTTCATGCAGATGATTTCACTTATGGAGGTAATCAATCATTCATCTGTTAAGTTCGTCAATTTTTTTTTTTTTTTTTTTTTTGAATATTTCTGTTATATTATTAATAGTATCACATGGGAACATCAGTTGACTTGTTATTTGCTTTATTTCAACATCAATCAGTGTATGTTACTCTGCAAAGGTAGCATTTGGGAATTTGAATCTGAATGACACTAACAACTTTTGCTTATTTGCAGCTTAAAATCTGTCAATTCATCTCTGAATTAATACCCATATTTGCTTTTAAAATTAAAGTGATCAGTGACAATTACCATGAATTTTTGAAGTTTTATTTAATGGGTTTCCCTTTTCAGGTAGAGATGAAGTATGGAGGAACAATTTTTCTGAAAAAGAGGTGTGCTCCATCAAGAAAAGCAGAAAAACAAGAACAGGTACAGTTTCAGACTATTTTAAACATTTATTGCTTTTTGGACCACTGATTTTTTTTAGTTTGCTTTTAAAATTTACAAGATTGTTTTGTTATGGTTTAAAATGCTTGATTGAGTGGTTTGATGCAATGAAAAATGCAGTTTCTATAATTCACATGATAAAAATATATTTAAGAATATTTTTCTATCATGCATGATAAAAAATTTGTTAAATTTTATTATGTCAATTCAGGTTTCTTTTATTTATTTATTTATACCGGATTACGTAGGTAAAAAAAGGAAAATATACTAGAAGTAGACAAATGGGTGTAAAGATCATAATTGACAAAACCTATATATGAAATTGGGTTATCATGGGAATTGTACAATGTTATAATTATCCTGTCATTAAAAACACAAGGAAATAAATAGTAAATTGTTAGTTTTAGGTTGTTGGATTGTATCATATTAACACCTAAATTATTTATGAAAGAATATTATCAAGTTATGATTTTGACTTTGACTTGTGACCCAACATGTATAACATATGTGTTTTGCAACCCTACAAATACAAGTTATACGTAGTTTATGTAACTTAGAATGGCTAAAAGAGAGTTTTACTCATTATGCATGACGTACAAATCACATTCCTTTGAATAAGAACACAAAAGCCTACATCCTAAATACGCAAAACAGTAACAATAAGTGGAAACTTGGACTAGAAGAAACATAGCCTATCAAACTTTTTTGATGGGCTCACTAACTTCTCTACAGTTAAAAGTTTTTTACGTTTGTAAGATGTGTGTTCATGCATGCATTCAACATGCTCTCATCGTTTCATGAATGTTTATGCGTGTTATGTGCTATTTCATATACTTATGTTTAATCCTCTTAAGAAATGAACAGAACAATCAAGTAAAAGAAGTGTGAATTGTCTTCATTCAAACAAGATTGATCCTGAGCTTACCCAAGTCAGGGATGTTGATAACTATAGGTTTGTTCAAACTTTTCTATTCATTTCAAGGTTATTTATAATTTATTGTTGAATTTATATATTCTTGCTTTCAAAAATGAAATAGGATCTTTGTAGCTACATGGAATGTGGCTGGAAAATCTCCTACAAGTTGCTTAAATCTTGAAGATTGGTTACACACTTCACCTTCTGCTCACATTTATGTACTTGGGTGAGTGATCGACTCATTAACTTACAAATAATAATTAGGCTGTATTTCAAACGCATTAATTATAAAAAAGTTAGCTAAAAGTAAAATAAATTAAACGGGTCAAATGAGTTTAAACTCTTTTAAAAGTCTACCTTTAATAAATGCAACTTTAAAATATTTTTATTTAAAGGTACATTATTGAAAGATTAAATTTTATAGTTATAATTAACACATGTATGTCTTTGAAAATGGTAAACAAAAGTACCAAATCACCTGCCACCACTAAAATATATGTACAAACTTGATTTTGATTGTAATAAAATAATTTAACATGTTTTACGATATAGCTGAAAAAAAACCGGTTTAGTTCACTAATAAGATAAAAGCAAGCCAATCTTATAACCAATGTTTTGTTTTAGATTTTTCTAACATACCATTTTAGTTAAAAGTGAATCGGTCAATTTAGTCATATGAATATACATGGATTAAAACTGATTTTAATTAACTAATCACATTACATATCGAATCAAATGAAATATTAGGAATCATTTTAATTTATAAAATAAAATCAACAATAACTAATATTTATTTTATAAAATACAAAAATAAACTAAACAATAACTAATATGTTTTTTTTATAAAAAGTTATTTTAATACCGTGTTGAGTTGGTTATTTCAGTTACTTATACATATATAATCATAACCGAACAACATAAAATATGAAAAATCATAACCGAATCATTATTTTTTAACTGGTTCGATTCGGTTCGGTTAATTCGGTTAGGTTTCAAGAAATCGTCCCGTTAAACGCCGGCAACGTGCTCGGAACAGAGGACAACACTCCGGCGAAAAAATGGCTATCACTCATCGGAAAAACACTCAACAATCTACCACAAACAACCAACAATATCCACACCCCATCACCCATACCCGATCCATTTATCGAATCGGATTCGGATCTTGAAGATCCGATAACCCACCAACCATCATCTCTCCTCCACCGTCGATCCTTCCGATCACACAGTCAAAGCATGAGGCTCGCCAACACTAGCATCGCAATCCCTCACCCAGTTGACCGTAGGTTCAGTGTGAGTGATCGGGTCGTGTATGGGGCCCGACCCAGTGATTGTGATAGGGGGGTCGGGTCGTCGGATGAGGAAATCGGGTCGGATGATTCGGTTTCGTGTTGTGGGTCGTTTTCGATGGAGGAAAGGGGTGATTTGGGGGAGGATTTGAGGTATTGTTTGGTTGTGAGTAAGCAGATGGTGGGGGTGTATCTTACGGTGTGGGTGAAGAGTGAGCTTAGAGATCATGTTCGTAATGTGAAGGTGTCGTGTGTGGGTAGAGGATTGATGGGTTATCTCGGAAACAAGGTAATTCAGTGTTTCATTTACACAATTTCAGTAAAGTTGTATGAAAAAGTTGCGTAATTTGGCCTTATTTATGTGTTGTTGAATCATTTCAGGGTTCAAATTGATCTAATTTTTGTGTTGTTGAGTCATCTCAGGGTTCAATTTGATCTAATTATTGTGTTATTGGATCATTTCAGGGTTCAATTTGATCTAATTTCTGTGTTGTTGAGTCATTTGAGGGTTCAGTTTGAGCTAATTTTTGTGTTATTGTAACATTTCAGAGTTGAATTTGATCTAATATTGTGTTATTGAATCATTTCACGGTTCAGTTTGACCTATTTATTGAGTTATTAAATCATTTCATGGTTAAATTTGAGCTAATTATTGTGTTGATGAATCATTTCAGAGTTCAATCTGGTCTAATTGTTCTGTTATTGATACATTTCAGGGCTCAGTTTGACCTAATTATTTGTTTTTGAATCATTTCACTATTCAGGGTTCAGTTTGACCTAGTTGTTCTGTTATTGAATCATTTCAGAGTTAAATTTGATCTAATAATTGTGTTATTGAATCATTTCAGGGTTCAAATTGACCTAATTATTGTGTTATTGGATCATTCAAGGGTTCAATTTGATCTAATTATTGTGTTATTGAATCATTTCAGGGTTCAATTTCGATTAGTATGTCGTTGCACCAGACTAGCTTTTGCTTCATTTGCAGTCACTTGACTTCTGGACAGAAGGATGGAGATGAACTTAGAAGAAACTGTGATGTGATGGAGATTATGAGGAAGACACGATTTCCACGTGATCAAGAAACAGGAGATGAGAACTCTCCCCAAACGATTCTTGACCACGAGTAAGTCTTCTTTTTGTTATCAGACATGGCAAATGGACGGGTTGGGTAACAGGTTGAAACAAGTTTGGGTCAAAATGATTAATTTTTTTAGTATGTAGTAAAATGGGCAGGTTAGGCAACGGGTCAAAACAAGGTTGGGTCAAATTGAGTGATTTTATAGTATGTAGTGAAATGGGTGGGTTAGACAACGGGTCAAATCAAGTTTGGGTCAAAATGAGCGATTCTCTTGTATGTAGTGAAATGGGCGGGTTAGGCAATGGGTCAAAACAAGTTTCGGTCAAAATGAAGGATCTTCTAGTATGTAGTGAAATAGGCGGGTTAGGTAACAAGTTGAAACAAATTCTTGTCAAAATGGGCTATTTTTTAGTATGTAGTGAAATGGGTGGTTTAGGTAACGGGTCAAAACAAGTTTGTGTTAACATAAGTGATCTTCTAGTTTGTACTGAAATGGGCATGTTATGTAACAGCCCGAAACAAGTTTAGGTCAAAATGAGCGATATTTAGTATGTAGTGAAACAGGCGGGTTTAAGTAACGGGTCAAAAAATTTGACATGCATCTATTGTAGCTAATCGTCTTATTTTACTAATTTAACATGTTTGAGATGAAACATAACTCGAGTCCACCCATTTATAATTAAAAGGATCAAAAGCTGTCACCTCTAGTTATTATTACCATTTCATTACATAAATGCTCCATTTCATTACATAATTGCTTTCTAATTTGAATTCTCAACACCAAAATGTTTCTTCTGAATGGCTCTAGTCGAATTATATGGCTTGGTGACTTAAATTACCGGATCGCCCTTTCATATCGGTCAGCCAAGGCCTTGGTCGAGATGCGAAACTGGAGGGCTTTGTTGGAAAATGATCAGGCATGTATCACAATCTTATAAACGTCGATAAAGTTTTAAACTTTCCATTCTTTTAGTTCAGAAATCATGAAATGTTTGATCTTTCTTATGTTTACAGCTTCGGATAGAGCGTAGGAGGGGGCGAGTATTCCAGGGATGGAATGAAGGCTGCATATGCTTCCCTCCAACTTATAAATATTCAAATAATTCAGACCGATACGCAGGATATGACATGCATCCCAGAGAAAAACGAAGAACTCCCGCATGGTAAACTTAGTACACAAGGTGGTAAAATTGGCAGGTCGGGCTGGATACGGGTCAAAACGGGTGATTTTGTTTCAATGTTTCACTTATTATAAGCAGTTGGTATTTAATATATGATCACTTAAATTGTATAATTTCAGTAAGATTATTTACGAGGTTTTATGCATTAAAATACAAATTAAGTGACTTTCAACCCGTTTGACCTGATTATTTTATATATTACTTCTTTAACCTGAATTGGCCTGTTAACTTGTAAATGAATGAAAATTATCATCTCTATACAAGATCATTATTCTACGACTGATCTTCATATGTTTTCAAATTCTTGATACATTTAAATTCTTTTGAAGGTGTGATCGTATCTTGTGGTATGGTAACGGGCTCCATCAAATGTCTTATGTTCGAGGGGAGTCTAGATTTTCAGATCATAGACCCGTTTACAGCATATTTTTAGCAGAAGTTGAGTCTATAAAGAGTATCAAATTCAAGAGAAACATTAGTTATTCATCTAGGATTGAGGTGGAAGAACTGTTACCATTTTCATGTAGATATAAAGGTCTTGATTTCTACTGACATTCGACCATGCGCCTCTCGTAGTTCACCCAGCGAGTGCGCCCTCTGCATGCAAATTCATGCAACATTCCAAGAAAAAGGTCAACCCTTTGACTTTATCGTCATCATGTTTTTTTTTTCAGGGTGTTTGGGATTGCTTATTAAATCTGCTTAACTGCTTGTTGCATTAATTAAACAGCTTATTCAACCCAAAAATAACAAGTCAAACAGTTCAAATAAGCCTCCCAAACATCCTCAAAACAAGCTTTTATTGTATCAAAATGCGATAAGCAGACAAGTAGTTTTCATATGCTGACCCAAATCGTTTAAACTCTTGGTTTGATATCTTTTATGTTTCTTGATTATGCAGATCTTTCGAATTTCACTTATGGGCAATTCTTTGGCGATAGACAAGAAACCCCTTGCTAATGCGGTAATTAAGCTGTATTTATACGTTTCATTTGTTTAAATCGATTTAATGTATAAAATTATACAGGTCAAGTCTTATTTACCATCAAATCAAACCTGCAAGCATCAATTTACAACCCGCAAAATAAATACTTTAGATAAGTTGCTGATGAATGTTTTCTTGGTGTATTTTTGCAGAAAGAGGCCATCTTTACCTGGAGGCATTAGATTGATTTGGTTACAGAATTGATATGATTCTTTCCTCTCTTTTATAAAAGACTAAAATGGCATAAAGTTTAACGTAGTCGAATTTACAAATTTTGGGGATGGATATTGCGCATTGATGAAAACATATGTTAAAAGTTATACGTGACATGTTTATGAAACCTTTATGTAGAAGTTGCATAGCTTACATAAATGATAAATGCATGGTGTTTGCAAGTGTAAGTGAACTTCTTCGACTTGTTTCCTTACTGTAGTATCTCATATCTTGCTCAATTACTTGTGACAAAAGGGTCCCGTGGCCTGCGTGCTTTCATGAGTTTGCCACAGGACCACTAACTTGTATGATTGAGGTTTACTCGTATTGTGATATCCTTAACAAGATGAGTATAAACTTCTTACACGTATTACACATTATTCATTAGAGCACATGTTACACGCTAGAGTTATTATAGCCATGCTAGAGTTATAGCCTATAGATAACAAAAAAAGTAAGTAGTAAAAGTTTTATTAGGTACGTTTGTTTGCTACTATTATCCTCTGGTTCTGCGTTTTCAAGTTATCACTATAATTTAAGGATTTTCACTTGATTTTTCACTCAATCTCAAAAGTACGGATAAAATATTAACTTTCAAATGTAATGTTTTTTTTTTGGGGAAGAATGAGTTGAGGATGTCATTATTTTTTTTTTAATTTTAATAATTTTTTGTTTATAATATAGAAAAGCCTAAAGGAAATTTAAAGTTGTTTGAGTTAAAAGTGAAAGAATTATTGTTATCCATAAAGATGACCAATGATGGATGTGATAAACTTGTAACGATGATGATATTAATGATAAAGATGACTAGATGAGGACAAGGATGATGAAGATATGAAGAATGAAAAGATAAAGTTATAAAATATAAGTATAAATGTCTTTTTATTATAAAAAATAATAAGAATTTATAAATATGAATGTGGATTTTAACTCATCTATGTTTGAATACTTTTTCATATGATTTCTAATGGTGATCACATTCTCTTTTACACATATTTTATTTTTAAAATCATTACATCTATATATTATATGATTTTAAGCTTGTAGTATTTAGTTGAGAGTAAACCGGTTTACTATTAGGATTTTAGGACTTATATACTTTTAGAATATGTGTTTGAAGATGGATGAGCTTTAATCTAGGACATATCTTTCTTTTATTTCTTTTATAAATGTGTGAACTACAGAACCAGATGGTCAATTATGCCATTCACTAGAATTCATCGCATTTCTTTCTTGAGTAATACAGAGTTTTTTGAGTGAGATATGAGTTTGACCTTTTAATTTTAGTCTGTAAAAAGAAAAACTAAAACTTATACAGCCCTTTAGCCAAAAAGTCATGGTTCCGTAACCTATGTTTTTATGTTGGTTTTCGCAACTTTTAGTTCTTTGGGATTTATTTAAACTATATTATGAATCGTTTAAACAAAAAACAAATGAACAAAAAATTATTTGAGGAATATCCAAGAGATGATCACCGAAGAAGCTTGACAACATATAATTACGTGTGAAAAAATACAATATTGTCAACACACTACTAGTACATGGTTTCTAAATAATTACGTGTTAACAATACAATATTCTAAATATATAATTTACAAGAACATAATCAAAATACAAAAAACAATAAAAGCTTCCTTCAATGTACATTAACATATATGCACGTACTCGGATCTTGACGATGATTAGGTTTCACATTGATCATCTACCAAAACGTCTAGCTGCAAAACATTAACAATATATTATTACTAATCAGTAAAGATTTAAGAAATTATTTTTAACAACGTATAAACGAGTCAAGCTGCTAGTAAGATAATCAAAATTGTCTATTGAAAACTTAAGTTTATATTAAAGCTCATGTAATAAAAGAGTCAAAGCCAGAGGTTCATGTATCGAACTTGACTAGACTCATGAAGCTTAACGAGCTTATTATTTTATATAAATTATACATAAAAGGGTGCGGGATGATTAACTTATTAAGTAGATTAAAATCATATTTTTTTATAATTTTCACGAGTATATAAAAAATATATTTATTTTATGAAAGTATGGTATATATGACTATCTAGATTAATAGTTTGTTTAAACTTTAGATGAATTACGAACCAATGTGTCCTTTCATGTGGAATTCTTTCTCACACTTCAACGTGCAAAAAGAGCTAGCATTGCCTTCATCTACACAATTCTTTTCGCAGTCAGCATAGTCTGCGGGCTCGGGCCGGTGGTCTTGATCTTCGTTGTCGGTGGCACGCGCTACCACTAAAATGACCATGAACGCGAGTAGGGCCGCAACAACTTTTGTAGATGCCATTACGAAAGTTGATAGATTATTAGTTGTGTTTTCATGATGTGATTCAATATGATTATAGTTGGTATTTATAGAAGTGTTCGTTTGGATCTTGTGATGGTCCTAAAAATGTGGAAGATTTTATGGTTTTGTTAGTAGAACCAAACATACATGAATGGTCAACATATGGTTTGATTATTCATAAATTAATTGCGGATATTTGAGTAATGTTTTCATAACTAGATAGAATTACTGAACCTGGTTGTGACCGGCAAGGGTTGCTATGGTAAGATGGCTAGCAAGTTCAACAAAAATTTTCTTTTTTTACATTTTTAAATTTAGGATTTTGAGGTATAACATTTTATAGAGTACTATTTCAGAAAAGGTTAAAAGACTTCAACTTTTTGAGCTATTTGTTTTAGATATGTAACTAACAATACAAACATATATTAATAAAATATATCACATTTTGTTGAGTATATAATTATTATTCATATTTATTAGCTTTTGTGTTTTGTAACATTGATTTTCAAAGAAATAAATTGGTCTCTTAAATTTTGAAGATACCCTAGTGGTATTTTTATTTATATCCATATTTTCATAAACTTTTATTCAAAATCGACCCTTATACAACACAAGTAATCATCCGCTGTTTTAGTTAAGTCATTTTTTTCAGTTGGTTTTGGGGAGGTTTATTCTCGGATTTGGGTTTGGATTAATTAAGGGGCTGTTTGATTTACTTCTGACTGGGTCAAAATGTCTGACTCACTGACCCGGTCAGACATTTTGGCCGTTTAACGTGTTTGATTTGCACTCTTTCGCGTCTGACCCGGTCCGACACTACTGACCCATGCCTATTTTTTCACTTACCTGGTCAGTTTTAGAACAACCTCTTACCCGGTCACCACCTTCTGACCGGGTAAGATATATCAAACAGCCCCTAAGTCACTCAAGAATACCGGTTATTGGACAAGATAGAGATCAACTCTTTTGTTTTAACCCATTTTGTTTTCTTTGATGACCAAGTTAGAAACTCTAATTGTATTATTATTTTAAACAATTTTTGTACTTGAAATTTATCATGAGCGTAAGAGGCATAACAATAATAAATCTTGATTGTAGTCTATGGACGTCAGTTACATCAAATAACATAAGTCCTTGTATGTTTGTGTTTTACTTTTATGTAGCTAGATTGTGTGTGCAATCCAAATACCTAACAATTTCTTATTTCTAATTTCTATATATGATCATCGGCTATAACCGCTTGAACAAATAGGCTAGTAAAAAGGTCAGTTTGATAACTGATCCAGTTAAAAAAAAACATCATAATTAAGTGGTATAGTGTGTGTGTGTATATATATAAACAACATATCAAAATTCATGCAACCAAAAACGGTTTCGGTTCATTGTAATAGCAATATTATCTATATGTAGTTAGCCTACTTTTACGTAATAACCATAGGTTCTAAATTTAAATATTATCTTTAAAACAAGTATATACTTTCACATTTAAAATATTGATGTTATTAAACATAAGTAGGCCACCAAAGTCCTTTATAACCATACTTTTTACATATTAAATATTCCCAATTCATCGTATAAATTCCCTTCTAAAACATTTGCATGCATCAAATTAATCGTGTTACATGCTAATAATAGTAAATACCTCATCTACTAACAATGGGTTCAAACCGATTAGAGGTATTTGGTCTAGCCATGGTCATGCTATGTGGTGCAGCCATGGCTCAATCGGGGTGCACCACTGCACTAGTGAGCTTGAGCCCATGTCTTGGGTACGTCTCTGGAAACTCATCAACCCCGTCAACTTCTTGTTGCACTCAACTAGCCAACGTGGTCCAGTCGCAACCACAGTGCCTTTGTGTGTTCACCGGTGATGGCAGTGGTGCACCGCCTGGTTTGAACATTAACCAGACTTTGGCACTCGCGCTACCTGGTGCTTGCAATATCCAAACTCCACCGGTTAGCCGATGCACTGGTATGTCATTTTTTTTCTCATGATTGATTTCTCAAGATGGTATATATAATGGTTTGAAAAATTAAGGTTAAGGTTTTCATCGTGTCGTTTGAACTATTTGTACTAGAGGGTGCTAATGGACCCACGAGCTCTACGCCATCGGATTCTCCTTCAGGTGAGCAATTTAACAAACAATATCGATCTATCATCCTTTTTATATCATTGATCATCCATTCAGTTTTTACAGTTTTATAATTTATGTTTTAGTTATAAACGGTTCAGTTAGTTAAGTTATGAGAATAGATTGGTTTTAACGTAGTTTGGTTCGATTAATTATACACATATAACCATAACTAAACTATAAAAACCACTTATTAGAAATATCATAACTGAACCTTCAGTTTCTCAGCTAAGTTTTTTTGTTTATAATTCGAATAATATTGCAGATGGTGGATCAAAGACTACACCTGGAAGTAATGGAGGGACATCTAATGCAAAAATAAAAAACCTACAATTATATGCGACTTCCATTTTGCTGTTCATGTCAACAACATATGCTTCCTATCACGTTGCTTAACTTCCCGTTAAGTTTCATATTATTATCTGTAAGACTATGATTATCACTTTGTGTACCGGTGTGATGTGTATTTAAACTTTAAAGTGATTGTTATCGGAGTGAATATATGGGTTGTTGTATTGCGTATTGATTTGTGTAAGAAAACTTTTATTGTGTTTAGGAAAAATCTTATTTTACACATTCATATCATGTAAGTCACGTAACTTCACTGTTACGTCGACTCGCATGTTTACTTATCTTGTTAAATCGACCCTCGTGTATCTTGTTACAATCATGTAACGTATAATGTTCAGGTACTCTTGATTAAATCTAAACTTTTGTTTCATTGAGTGTTTAAATATTTGAATTTGTTTATTATTCAAATATACATAATATATAAGTTGCTAGTTATCCTAGTTATATTGTGATACCTTTATTATTTGATCTAACCTAACGTATTTTTGTTGTGTTACATGTTAATCAAGTCCCTAACATTTTTGACATTGAGTAAATTTTATTTATGTTTGAATAAAAAATAAAAAAAAAGAAAGGTTCTAATAATAAGTTACTAAAACTAAAAAGTGTAAAAATTAAGTAATCTTAGCTATTAATCTCTTAAATTAATTGGCTGAGATCAAATTGTAGAAAAATAATTGTTACAAAGGTATTTTATTAATAGATATTTTTATTGACTTTTGTCAAGTTCTCTCATTTTCTTTAAATGTTCATAACTTTTATGTACGACATTATTATTATTTTTTTTATAAAAATTAGACCATAAAAACAAACGTTTTTTTTTTAAGTACAGTTTTGTTATATGAAAAGATAATAACTCTTTTAACTTTTCAAGCTCATATCTCGTCATTGCATCTTTAATGCAGTAAATTGTGTATTTTTGTTATTTATTGTGTTTTTATGTATACTATTACGTTTCTCCAAAATGAGAAGTATTAAAAAATTATGATGGTGGAATAATATGGTTATGTAACTCTAATATATAAAACAAAATAATAAATTAACAACTAGATAATTTAATACATTAAAAACAATGACAATATAACACAATGTATTATTGTGTTTTATTATCTTTATTGTGTTATATTGAACACCATAAATTTTGAAAAATACATTGGTAAAATAACATTATTGTGTACTTCTAATTTTAAAATATAATGATTGATAACAAGTTTATATAATTTATAAAAAAATGATAAAAATAACATATTGTCTTATCTTTAACACTATAAGTTTTGAAAAATATATTGTTGATAATATATCATTGTGTACTTTTAATTATAAAACAGAATGATAGATAACAAGTTTATATAATCTATAAAAACAATGATAAAAATAAAACAAAATGATCTAAAATGTAAAATACAATGATGAATACATATAACAAATGATGTAATTTATATGATACAATGAGCTGATATTTGACATAATGAACATAAAAGACACAATAAGTTGATGTATTTGACACAATAATCAAAATATATTCTCTTTAAAATAATAAAAAGACATGTGTCAACCACACAATTATTCGTAGGCTTTTTAGATTATATATCATTTTTATTATAACCCTACCATAAAATTAAAATATGAGAATTAATAATTAGAAAATCAAAACGAGTATGCATCACAAAGGAATTATGACACCTAATAACGTTGTTACATGAATACTTCTTCTGTAACAACGTTAAGAAAAATTATATTCGAGTGATACTATATATTACTAGACAAAAAAGATTTATAAATATTTTTAATTTTAATATCTATATCTCAAAAAGTAAGTGACTTATGTCATTGTCATAATATTAGCATTCTGATATTCTTTTTTCTGATTCTTTTTATTATTAATATTATTAATTTATTACTTACTTAATACTTAACAAAATAACATTTTATTATTCTTAAATTTGTACTGCTAACTATTTAATATTTTTTTATTTAACTTGTGTAATACTTGAGCTTCTAATCTATCGTAATGTAACTTAAAGATTCACTAAACACTAATATTATAATTTATTATATAAATTGAAGCTCCTAACAATTATAATTAAATAAAATCTTAATATATCAGCACAAAACTTATACTGCAATACTTGGGATTTTAACCTAGTACATAAAATAACCAACTCACTTACCATTAAGCTACTTATAAGTTACAGGACTAAAACCCCAACTTCATGAAAAGAGACACACTGCCATCATACATTAGCATTACTAGGATACAAACTCTATGATAGCAAATGTTTTTGTTAAGGATTCTAGAAAATTAAATAATTATTAAGCTAAAAATACAGTAAAAATATCAACAAATCAAGAGTCATAAAAGTCTTCCTTTCTCATGATATCAACTAACTAATATAATAAATCTAGTTTAAAATATAAATGTGTGACTTTAAAGTTGATTTAGACTTTTAAATTGAGTTGAACCAAAACATTATTTATACAATTACCCTTTTTTATTTCTTAGCCATAAAATTTACTCTAATAAAATTATATTAAACAGACTCAATAAATTCTTTTATCAGAATTTAAAAACCAAAACATAATAACACTCACTGATAAAAGAATTCCGAATCAAACCAACACTATTTACAAAAACTAAGAAAGCATGGAAACCATACCATTTTTGTAACCATCTAATTGACCATATCGAATATACAATTCAATGTTCAAACTTCATTCACAAGAATAACTCATCATAAAAATAAAGTCACACAAGAACATCTTTATGGAATATCCTTTTGAGCTTTTTGTGACATAATTAAATTCGTCACATAAAAACCCAATGTCATACATTCACACGCCATCTCATTGTCCTCTAGAAACCTGTTGGAATCCACTGCACTTTGCGTTTCCGTACCTCTTACCCCTTCTTCTCTCTTCATCTTAAAATATATAAGAAAAAAATTATATAAAACCGACAACAATAAATTTTACCATCGTCTTCACACCCACTTCGCCTCTGTTTCTTGATAAATTGGGGAAGAACACTGCGTCAATCTCGATATTTAAGGTAAATTTGCAGTTTTTGTTTGATAATCGATTGTGGGTACTTGTTGTTTGACCAAGATTTGGTTCAATTTCAAACTCCCAATTGTTCGTTTTGCGAATTGGGGACAATTTTGATGCGAATTCGAAATCTGATTGCTGGGATTCGGTTTTTCGTTAGGGTTATTGATCTTGATTGGATGTTTTGTGGGTCAATTTTGAAATTTGATGATTTGTGATTGCAATTGTGTTATTTGCGGATGTAATCATAAACAGAAAGAAATTGGTGTTCTTGTGAGTGTTATTTGATTGTATGTTTTCAATTAAGGAATTAGATTGTGCATTTTGGTACTGATTTTGTGCTTCTAGGGTTTGTGGTCTAATGCCCTAATTTTGCAAGATTGTAACTTGGTTAACTTGTGTTTTCATTGAATTTTCGGGTTCATTTCGTATTGAAATTTACGCGTACATTGCAATTGTTTATGCTGTAAGTTCTTGATCCTATAGTTTGTTTAAGATAACTTAGGATTGTTGTATTTAGATCTTATATTTGTATATAGTTGCTTAAGGAGGTGTTTGGGTTCGCGATTGTTTCGTAGTGTGCTTATTGGGAGTGTTTGGGATTGCTTATCCAAACTGCTTATGTTCAACATGAGCTTATGAAATGTGAAATCTTGAAATTAGATGGGGTGATCTTCCTAGTTATTATAAGTAGAATTGTGAGTTGATAGTTGTTCTTTAATGGCTTTTTCTTTGCTTAGTGTTTTCTTGCTCATCAAGTCATCATGGAGTTTTACGCTTTAATCGCCTTGTTACAATTTAGTTCGTTCTTTGTAGTCCTGGTTTAGGGTGTGACTGTTTTGAATCGCTTATTGCGTTTTATAAAATAATTAGTTGTTCTTGAGTGTGTTAGGGATTGCTTAACCGAACAGATTATGTGATTGTTTTGAATACGCAGTTTGAAGTTGCTTGTTTTAAAAAGCAGTTAAGCCGTTTTAATAAGCAATCCTGAGCATCCCTTTTAACATTATACGTTTCTTTTTCACATTAGACCAAGATTGTTGTTCTTTATTTGTGTCGGAAACTTTCACATTCGTTCTTGTAAGGTTGTGCCTAATATGGGCGAGCGGTTTTTTTTAATATGTGCGTTTAGAACGATTGTCATTTGAAACTAGAATGATAATCAGCTGATTTTACAGTTATCTCAATAATTGATTTTTTTATGGTTATTCCTTACCTGCTTCTTCATATCTCATTTAATGTCAGATCAATCAGATATGAATAAGCAGGTAAGGAGTAACCGTAGGAAAATTGATTGTTAGCATGACTGTAACATTATATCATTACCTAACTACCCGTAACATCAATCATCTAGTTATCTAAATTTTTGTTATCACTTTGCAAACAAGTATTACGTATGTATGATTTTGGTTCCTTACGTCGGGATTGTCTCAAATGTATACAAAATCTAGATGATCTTGAAGGTATTAGTGCGAAAACTGTTACTAATGTGTTGAACTTCTTTAATGCTTTTCTTTTGGATGTTACAACAATATAAAGAAATCTTGGTTTTTAATTCTTTTTCAAGCGTTTAACCTACCGTGTCTTAGAATTAAAGTGTATTTTCGTCTTTTTGGTTCTTAGCAGGTTGCTATATACTGTAGTAACTACTATGGTTCTCATTGAAGGTCTCCCGGATGCTGTTGCTATCAGATGTCTAGCGCGAGTCCCCTTCTTTCTTTTCCCGAAACTAGAAGTAGTTTCTCGTTCTTGGCGCGAAGCAGTACAGAGCACCGAGCTATATAAAGCCCGTGAAGAAGTCAAATCACGCGAAAATCTTTTATGCGTATGCGCGTTTGACCCAGAAAACGTGTGGCAGATCTATGACCCTACCCGAGACCTTTGGATTACTCTCCCGGTCCTTCCTTCAAAAGTTAGAAATTTGGCCCATTTTGGTGTCGTGTCGACTGCTGGCAAACTGTTTGTGTTAGGTGGTGGTAGTGATGCGGTTGACCCATTGACTGGTGACCAAGATGGGAGCTTTGCAACAAACGAGGTGTGGGCGTATGACCCGCTGATCCGTCGATGGTCCCAACGGGCCTCGATGATTGTTCCGCGGACCATGTTTGCATGTTGTGTGTTAAACGGGAAGATATTGGTGGCGGGCGGGTTTACAACGTGTCGAAAATCAATATCGAAAGCTGAAGTTTATGATCCCGAGAAAGATGTTTGGGTTTCGATACCCGATCTTCATCATACCCATAACTCAGGGTGCACCGGGTTAGTCATCGGGGGTAAGGTGCATGTGATGCACAAGGGTTTGACCACGGTTCAGGTGTTGACCAAAGACGGGTGGAGTGTTCATGAGCATTCGTGGGTTCAGGGCCCGATGACTGTGGTTAATGGTTCGTTATATGTGATGAGCCATGGGCTCATATACAAACAAGATCAGGACTCGAGGAAGGTGGTGATTTCGGCTTCGGAATTCAAGAGGAGAATCGGGTTCGCTATGATGGGTTTCCGGGATGATATTTATGTGATTGGAGGTGTGATCGGGCCCGAAGGATGGAACTGGGATATTCAAAAGATGTCTGATGTTGATGTTTTGACACTCGGGAACGAGAGGCCGGTGTGGCAGAAAGCGGCTTCCATGACCCGGTGTCGTGGGACCATCCTTGGGTGCGCCGAGTTGAGAATTTAGACGTTTTCGCCTTTCGGGCTTCTGTTTTTATCTTTTATTTGTGCATGAACAGTAGTGTTTTATGGTTTTAACTCTCTGAAACCGAAATTAGCATGTTTTGGTCAGTGGTACAACGTTGTTTACCGTATATTTTTGGTTGATTAAAATCTATTTAATTTTGTCAAACAATAAACATAGACCAGCGTAGCGCATACGCGACCCTTGCATGGGCGAGACCATTTAGGGGTCATGGTGGTGGTGTTGTGTGTCATATCTCGTCTTCCCGAGCCAGTGGTTAGGTTTTGGATGCCATGAAACAAACCGTTAGAAGGCGTCTATCCCCCAAGTATAAAGTATTAACGTGCGTGCGCGTGCGCGTTATGAGAAATCTGTCTTAAAAGGCCTCATTGTTAAAATCAGTACCCTTTAGAGTTTAGATTAAAAATATTGGGCTAACATTAATGGGCTCGAGCATACTGGACAAGGCCCAAATGGAGCTACCTGTAGTTTGATCAATTTACTTCTAGCTTAAGCAGTTTTGACTCATTATCTAATTCGTCTATCATGCCACACCTAGATTTAGAGATGGGCATTGTACCTGAGTTCGAACCTGATCTGGCGTACCCGACCCGGACCCGGGTATGGGTAGGACCCGAGGGGGGTGTACACGGTTTGGACCTGAAAAAACCCGTAGGGTAGGAACTGGTTATAGTATTAGAAAATTTCCCGTACCCGACCCCGACCTGGACCAGAAACCGGTTATACCCGGGTACAACCCGGTTCTAGCCCTTTTTTTGGAAATTTTCAAAAACTAGCCTTTTTTAACGGCTATATAGCAGTTACCCTTTATTTTTGAACTGTTTTTGTCATTTTTGCCCCATAAGTTAATGTAAATAGTTTTGGGTTGATATGGTTGAGTACCCAAGTCCCAAACGAAAAAACATACGTAAAAAATACTCTCGTTTTACACTTTCACTCTTTTGAATCTTGATATGGCTCTATCACAATCTTTTGTTGGCCAAGGTTCGTCCAACGCTCCAATCGTCGTTCGTGTTCTTGCACATAATCGTAACATGAATGTTTGGTGCAATTGGGATATGGTTGAGTTGAGTGACGGGTCTATAAAGGCTCGTTGCAAGTTTTGTGGAAATTTGCTTACTAAAGATTCAAACACGACTTTAAGCAAATACATTAACAAGAAGTTTTATAAGTCGTTGAAAAGTAATCCGGATTCGCAACAAACACGATTGGGTGGAGACGGTGGACTTTATTTTAGGGAGGTTTTGCATATCCATATACGTGTTATTTTATATTTAGCAAATGATTTTTATAACCGAAAATTTGTAAAAACACCCAAATGAACGTTTCGACTCTTGAAACATCTAAACAAAATATGTTTATCATCTAAAAGATTTTTTATGTGTCAAAACGGGTCAGGGTGCAAATTTCTTAGTTACCCTCTAATATACCGGTTTGAACAGTTTGTCACTACTCTTTGTGTTGGCCGTTCATTGGTTTATCAGACCGAGGGGTTCAATCTATCGAACCGTTTGTGGGTTTGCTTGGTTGGACCTTTTAGAACTCGAGTTTTTCTTTATAAAGAGCTATTTTCATTTATCCAACGGTTTAGTTAGCTCGATCATTAAAAACAACATGATTAGCTAAAGGTTATCAATAAGCAAAATCAGTTATTTAAAGCTTCTTTATACATTTAAATTGATAACCACAAATGCCTACCTTGATACGTGAAACACTAATACAAGTAATTAGGAGAAGGTGTATAGTATTACGTGACCCCTAGGTATATATATTCTTTACTAGGTAACAATCTCGTGTAATACACGGGTTAAAAAGTTATGTCTTAAATATTGTGTATTATACGGATTGAATAAACTCATGTATTACACATTTGAAAATTTGAAGTTAACATATTTGAAATTTTAATTATGGATAGTTATTAATTAATGAATAACTATTATAGTATTTATAATTAACAGGAGAGAGAAGCGGGAAAACCAATTATTAGATGGCCTAGAATGGTGACAAGTGTCCGGATTTATTTTTATTTATTAGTATAGAGATTTTATAATTTTAGTACGACAATTAAGTCACACGTATTCAAAATAACTTGTACTGAAACATGTAAGCTAGAAAAATGGAAACCAAAACCTTCAAGGAGTGTTTGAAGAGTTGTAGTAGTAAGCACATGATTCATCTCTAGCAGAGGTTTTGTGTTAAAATCATATTTTCACTGTTTGTTTGTCATAACCTTTTGAATATCACATGCCCACTCCAGTATGTGATCTACCTCCGGATATTGGCTTGTCCCGTGAGTTTATTGGTAAAGAATTCTCATGACATAAAAAAGTATAAAAGAAATTGAAACTGGATATCAAATGGTATTGTTAGGCTACTTCCACCTCATATTTTTAACTTTGAGAATATGCTACTCGAAAACTCATTGGACCTATCAACATCTTGCTGGACGTACTCACCAACAATATTAAATAGGAAGCCAAAGAAATCATGATTTAAACTTTATCGCTAGAGAGGAATCAAGTACTTGCTAATGGTTCTAATTGTCAAAAATTAATCAAAGTGAATGTATTTACAACCTACTAAATCATTATATGAATAAAAATAGGGTTATTGGATTTTAATAATTCTAATTTTTTTAATTGGTTGAGATTAATCCTAACTTATGAAATGTTTATAAACAACTAGGTTATTAGCCCGTGTATCACACGGGTTAAAAGTTACAAATATATAATTCAAATATGTAAACAAAAATATTTAAACTCTATTATTTATATTTTAAATCGATTATATAAAAATAAAGATTTGTGATCATAAGGTTTAAAAGGTAAAATGCGGTTTAAGATTATTGATATCATAGATTCAAAATCCCTATAAATGGTTAGTGTGATTGAGGTAGTTAAAAAAATAAAAACTTCACACTTGCAGTTCAAAAAAAATTAAAATAAAATAAAAAACTTCAAGTAAGAAATATAGCATGATTTGTGAAAATTTTGTTAAAAAAAATTTAGGCGGGAAAGTTTTTGTGAGGTGAAATCTGATGATTACATTTGTCACCACATGTAATCATTTATTAGTATAGATTTAAACTTTAAGTTTATTTTTCTATAACAATCCATTATAACTGAATGTTAACCCCCATAAGGTTTTTTTAATGAAATGTGGCTAACTTTGACCTTATTTTCAACTCCGTCGTCTCCCAGCCTCCATCAGGTCTGTTTCTAGGTGTCTAGCCCTCCATCGTTACCTGAAATCTACCTCTAACGAGTCAAGTGGTTCAGATCAAAATATGTTGATTACTGATATTTAGGGGGCAAAAGTTTTAGATTGATGGGCATGATGATAGATTTCAACTTTTCACTTAGTGTTTTGATCACATAAGCAGCCCACGTCATTAAAAGCCTAACAGGGTTAACTCTCAGTTAGTAAGGAATCATTTCAAGAAAATAAACTCAAAAAAGTTAGGAGTGCTTATAAATATTTACTAAGTTAGTATTAATCCTGGTCAATAAATAATTTTTGGGATTATTAAAATCCAATAACCCATAAAAATAAGTTATTATTTTATAGTATATTTCTATAACCATATTCAATACATAAGAAAATAACTAAAAAAAAAATAACATACAAATCAACCTTACTCAAATCTCATTGATCAATTTTATAATGTATTTGACTTCGTGATTTCGTCCTATTATGAATGTAATACTGTTTTTTACGTGTGGGATTTATTTTATGAAACTGTGTATTGTGATGCAAACATCTATAATTTAATATTGGGGAAACGATATTAAAATTGAAGTTAAAGCTTTTAAATTAAACAAGTGTTGGTGCAAATCGTAGTCACAATAATTGACTTGTGCATAAAAAGGTCCCTAGCTATTAACTTTATGACTTTAGTATATGCTATATTCTCCGTGGATAATTTTGTTGTTCGAGTATTAATTATTATATTAAGTTTGTATGATAAATTAATTTAACCGGTTCATGTAGTTGTGATAATGTATTTGGATCTATTGATATAGTCGATTAAGAATAGTATATCATGGTTATCTTTTTAACAGAACTATTAATATATGAGATATCATTTGAAAAAAGAACTTGTTGTATAATAAGGCAATCACTATCTTAAAAATAAGTATCATCGATGACAATCATTCATCTGAATTACTGACGAAACTCCTACGAAACCCTCTAGAAAGTTTTAAAACAAGTTTGTTTTAAACAAGTAATTTCCAAAGTCCAGATGGATCGTTTTGGTGGGAACTCATCGCCGAGTCGCCGATGAAATCTATCAGTAATCCAACGATAATTTAAGGATAGAGCTTTTGATAAGATTCCCGCACAAACTTTTCAACCGCCTGTTAGTGTGGGTTCCATTTGCGATGGAAAGTTGTTGGTAAATCCGTTGGTAAATAAGTTTATAAATACCAATCAAACTACCATAATAAGTAAAATACGTCAATAATCTATCAAAAATCGGATCACCCACGACGAGATCCCTGATGCTACATCACTGACGAATTCTTGTCGCTAAACCCCTTTCTAGATGGTAATCCGACTAAACTCTCCTCTAGTGATACTCACTTTGTGTTTGTAGTGAACTAAAGTAAAACATATAAGATCAGATTGACCCATGAATGCAAAAAGTTAATGTTGGCAGAGTACAAATTACCTGTTGTACTAAAAGTTTGCTCCCATATAATTACTTAAGGTTGTTTCTAAGAGACCAAAAAAATGCAACAAAGACATGACATCCACGCTTCTTTACTCTTACCTTATCCTTTTAACACCCCATACGCTCAACACCACCTGCCACATACATTATGGAAACTTGAAATAAAGAAATAATGATTGACTAAGATATTATATTAAAGAAGCTTAATAAATACGATAAACACTAAGTGTATATTTTATCAGATGCTCGAATTAGAATATAAAACAATGCAGATATTAGTATAGGATGATCTGATAGAGTAAAGAATATAAAAAACAAGAAGAAACATGTGATAAACTACGTTAATAAACCTTGTCGGTGAGGGATATGTGTTTCCATGTTGCGCGTGACTCGATAATAGTTACGACGTCTGGCTAAGTTGTCGCAACATGCCTTGATAGAATTTTCAATCACATTAGAGTATATGACCACAAGGAATCACTAAACCCATCTAATACTTGAACAAAATAATTTCTCTTAGAATTTATTGTCCAACATCCAAGATTTGTCATCATGATCCAAGGATCCAAAATATCGTATTCGACTCCAATTCTAAAAAGCCAACAGAAAATAATAGCTTCAAGATTTGAGATCCACCTAACATATAGTGTTATCACCTCTATAACAACATGAATCAACATATTTCTCGTCTAAATGACGCATCTACTGTGTAATGTCATTAAGGTCAGACGTCATCTACACAAGCCCATTTACTAACCCCTAAGAAAGCATTCACCACTCACATTCTTTCTCTTTAATACTCCTTGCTCTCTTTTCGTTACTCCAAAATACTTACTTAAAACTATAATCAGACCATAAAGTTATTTATGTGATACGACTAACAGTGTTCTTAGCGGTCTTTCAGAGCATTCAAACTAGGGCTTAATCAATCAAAACACTGATGCAAAACAAGTTACGTTTTTTTTTTCTTAAATCAGATTATCTTTTTTATAGTAGAAGTAAAATATATTCTTTTTTTCATGAGAAAGAAGAAATAAACCTGGAAAAAAGTTATCAGAACTAAAATCATTTATTTTTGGTCAAGGGTGTCATGGTCATATGGAGAAAAAAGGGTGCAAATATACAAGAAAAATGTTCATACGGGGTCCTTGAATGTGAGGTTTCTTTAATTTAATAATTCATTTCAACTGAGAAGCATAGGAGAACATCATTACATAAGATAAATAGTTGTACAGTTTTTAACCGATTCATAAGTTATAATAGTAATAGGATAAAGTCTTTTTTTTTTTGTTTTTTGTTTTCGTTTTTGAATGATTGTGATTCAAGTTAGAGTCTATATAAATCATTAACAAGTTAGATACAAAATTAATATAACAGATCTTTCTAGTTTTGATACATTTTTGGGTAAGATTGCGTTTTGAAAGAATTATGCAATTTTGACATGGTAGCATAAATATTATGCTTTTAGAAGTACGGAAGTTGAATGAAAAATTATTGTTGTTATTCTGAACATCAAGTAGATCAAAAATGATCTAGTTGGAATCAAATAAATCACATAAATTTCACTAAAGTCCCAATTTTTAGGATGCAATTTTAGCAATTTTACTTGGAAGAATATTTGACCCAAAGAGTGGCATAGGCATCAAGAAGGTGTTAGTTGTGTTCTTGTATGCTCAAGATTAATCAAGTATACTTCTAATATGATTGAAACCTTTGATTTCATGCTAATACACTTCAAAAATTTTAAGAAGTTTTTAGGTATGTTATTCAAGACTTGGGCTAAAAAAAATCAAACAAATGCATATTGCATGCCAAAAGCATAACGAAGTGGCAATACATGTATGAAATATAATTTTTTAAATACACAGTGACCTATTATATTCATACTGTGGCATTGCTTTAAATCTCCCAAAAATTATGGTTATTACATACATGACCATTCATTGTTAATGCACTATTTATTTTGATAACAATAAAAATAGAACATATATTATAAATACTAAGTCTAGTTATGCATGTATTCATATCCTACACTATTAGAATTGCACATACATTGTCTGGAATATTATTAAACATGCAAAGCAAATTAATCGATAAAAGTTAGACGAAATACGATCCTGCTAAGATTGGCCAACACCCTAGCTCGAACAAACGAACAAGGTTTAGTCGATTTAACCAAAGCTAGAAGCTAAATAAAACCTCAAAACCAAAAGAGAAACAGTTAATAATAGTTGGACTATAAATCAACCGTCAACCACGTCACAATCAGGTCAAATTAAAGAGGACGAGCTGATCTTATTATGCTTGTATAAGTGATGTGGTCGTTTGTATGTTCACTCTAAAAATATATTTGCAGCGAAAATGAAAGACATACAAGGAATTCTAATAAAGCTTTTTTATAGATCGGTTCAACATGCTTTGCTAGAACTTTTAATCATATCACTTGTCCCACATCCAAGATCATCATGAATCACTAAATCAATTGAGCACCCAATAAAATTAATTTATTTTGAATTGATTGTCCCACATCCAAGATCCGTCGTCCTCATCCTAGGATCTAGTATCACTTGTCAATCCGACTTTAATAATAACAAGGTAATAATTCTTGAAATAATGTCTTCAAGTTATGACCATTTTCTTAATTATCCATCTAAAAATAAGTGTTATCGCTTCTACCAACAATATGAATCAATCAAAATCCTAGCTAGAACTATAATTTTTAAGTTTGAAAAGAGCATTACTTGTCTCGATAGCACATCTTTCTTGCGTATCATTAATGTTAGACCACGCATATACCCTTTTACTAATGAGTAAGTAAACATTCACGACTCACATTAACTCTCTTTAATACTCTTTGATTTCTATTCATTCGCTCTAAATACTTACTCTAACGTCATAACTAGATCACAAAACTTCTCAATGCTATAAGATCAACAATATTCTTAGCTTTCATGTCAAAGTTTCATCAAACATTGACAACACACAATGTTTTCGGGTTTTATCCAAGCCACATCTCACCCGTTAGTTAACTCATCATTCTTAACTATTAGAAAAGTATATATTTCTAGAGAAAAATATAATAAATACAAAAACGATATAACATACTTTAAACATTAATTTTGGTCAAGGATGTCATGTTCATGTGGAACATTGAAATAATGTGTAAATATGCAAGAAATTGTTCATATCGGGTCCCTGAATGTGAGGTTTCTTGATTTTTGATCGATTTCAACCTATATAAACATATGAGAAAATAAGCATAGGAGAAAATCATGACGTATGGTAAATCTTTGTATAGTAATATAGCTTTTTAAATAGATTCGTAAGTGATAATACTTTTTATACGATGTCTTCTTTTTTAATGGTTGTGATTTATGTTGAACTGCTTTAAAATGTAAGTATGAACTAAATTATGGATATTAGTGTGTCTAGATTGTGAATTGATGTAACTAATGTTATCCATCCACACACGTTGCTCGTATGATGGATCAGGTTCAGAAGAGGTTCTCAGTTACGACTACTAACCATAAAAGATTGTCATACCAAAGCAATTGATACCACTATTGGTATCATCACAGCCCAGTATTGTCCTATACGTTAGCAGAGTAACAAAACGAACAACATCATACTACCTGTATACGTCTCAAATGAACACACAGGTTCTTCGTCATCGACATGAATAGAAGTAGCATCACCAATAACAAAACAATGTTCCCGACAACAGCATCATGACAACAACATGGTCAAGGTAAACACCACTAACACAACAATAAACCAAATAGAAGTTTCAACTCAAATAAGCTCTACAGCAGCTTTAATTGAGCTGATGAACATCATCATCCGCAGACTAATTTTCCCAAAAGCAGTGTCTACCCAACAATATGGTAAAAGCAAACGTCATTGACCAAAACACCAAAATAGATAATGGTCTAGTTGTGGTTCTTAACCATCATTAACACAACAATTTTCCCGACAGCTGAATCAGGGCAACAACCTGCTCAACTTAAACATCATCGGCATAACGACATACCCAACGAATTCATCCGGTCAGATGAGCTTAGTTCAATCTCATATGAGCTAGGGTTATCATCATCGACTTAATGTTTTTCCCAACAACAGGCAAAACGATTATTAAGCCAGTAGTCTCAGATGAGGAAACCCCATCATCATCAACGAAACAAATCACCAAACAAAAAAGTCTCAAATGAGGTAATCCTTATCATCATCAACAAAACAAATTATCCAACCACAAACTCTTAGATGCATCAATTAACAACATCCATTCAGAAAAACCCAAAAGATGGAGGATTTGAAAACCCTAATGCTTCAGACCATCACCATCGGCACCCTGACTGACGAGAAAAAGACTGCCTGCTCTACCTCAATTGGATTCTATAGGCCGAGTGACAACTATCTTCAAGGTGGCAGCTACCATCACGGTGGCCGACGGCCATCGGCAATCATGACGCCATCTCTAGCCCAATCGGAAACCAGAGGTGGAGTGATGGTCGTTTTACAGGTGCAAAAGGGAACCGAAGACCCACCAAACAAGGATCTACTAGAGCACCACCACCAAACAGGAATCAAAGAGACACCTTGGCTGTTGAGACTACTAGACCGCCATTATCTGTCTAGCGGAAAACAGCCAGCTCGAAGAGTTCTCCCGCACGTAACCCTCTACCCCCCCCCCCCCTTGTTTTCAGCCGCAGACCATAAACCCCACACACACTTCCTATTTAAGGTACAAATAGAGGGTCCAAAACAAAAACTAAAAAAATCCCATGGCCAAAACGATAGGAACCACAAATCTACTATTTCTTCACTTGCTTTATAAATATTTAGGAGAATTACTTCTTTTAAATACTTGCTTAACTATTTTATTGGTGAAAATGTAATTAATTAAGCTATAAAAAAGATAATGTTAAAGGCCTAAAAATTTTTGGTTGGCCGAAGAGCCAACAGACCCAAAAGTAAAGCTATTTCCTCCCATATGACTACAATTGTTTGATCAAATCGGCTTTAAGATTGTTATGCACTTTTTGATTGCGTATCTTTGTACGCCATAAAGTATCGCGAGATATGTTTTTAATCATGTTTAAGTATTCATTAATCAAGACGTCACTATTGTCATATCTCAATTAAGAAATGTAGATGTACCCTTTTGTAAACTCATGAAACTGAGTTTATACTTTGTGTCTTATCATTGTTGAAGATACTTAAACTCGCACTCCAATCACCAAGTATTCATAAAGTAAGTTGTCGACTCATACGCAACTGACATTTCGTCATAAGCTGGATTGTCGCCAAAATAGTCTTCTAAATGATGTTTGTTGGCCTTTGCATGATCCCACGTAACTTAGATCGTCTTCAATTGTATATAAAGTTTTGGTCTTGTGACGATGGGAAATTGGTCGGAACGACACTTGCACCGCACTAGTGAACAACTCTTAGCCTTTGAATTATTAAGACGATGTGGATAAGTAAAAAATTCATGTTTTATAATATGTGTGTATGTATATATGAAAGGGTGTGATTTTTATTTAGAGTTGTGTGTGCATATGTATGTGTGGTAAATTTGAAAATTAGTTTTTGTTTCTTAGGACTGTTTACCAGCTATATTAGTGTGGGAGAATATGATGTCAAAAGCCTCGCCATCGTGAAGCAGGTCACGGGCACAAGATAACACCCCTACCACGTTTTTTTTTCTTTTCTTTTCTTGTTTTTTTTTTTTTTTTTTTTGAGAGGTAACACGTGCCATAACCACTCCTTGTTACGGGTGTCCTTATTAATATGAAAAGATGTGATCATGTAATAATATTAGGTGAAGCATTATAGTAGTAATCTTCAAACCACTTAAACCACAATAAATCATCATGCCCATGTGTGATTTATTTTCTACTTTAAAGTTTAAACATGTTATATATATATCTCTACAATCTGCAAGTTATTCATTATAGATAGTTCATTATAGATAGTTTGTTTAACCAGAATAAATTTAAAAATAATAAAAATAACATATGCACCCTCTTTCGTTTCTTGCATGCATAAAATAAAATTGGGTTAAGGTAATTAATTTGCAATTTGCTCTTAACGTCACTAGTTTATTAAAGACACCCGCTTCACGTGACCCTTCACGTAAACTTTAAACTTTGAACTTATAAAATAATAAATTGGGTTTTTGTTAAATAACATAAAGATCGTAGAGAACTTTAGCCATTTTTTCCTCAAAGATCTTCCTCCCAATACTTTTACCATCTTTCTCAAATACAAAATGTTAATTACCTGCTTCATATATAATTATAAAATCACAACTTTTTCTTTTTTTAAAACAATTTCTAATCTATTTTACTGGATTTTACCAGTAGGATATATTTTAATCTATGACTTCCAATATAGTGACAAGATACAATATCACTATACTATCTTTCTCATTTAATTCATATAAAATGTTAGACATTATAACCTTCTTTTCCTTCTCTCTCCAAAACTAAAAGTACAACGTATTTATGTTCATTTAAATTAATAATACTTAGGTTAAGTGTTAATATGATATACTCAAGACATGTAAATATGAGAAAAGATCTTGTGTTTAAATGTCACTCTAAATAAAAATACTTATAGTTGAATCAGGGGGTTTTTTGATTTTCCAAGTTATGAGTTTCTTCCTAAGAGAGTTGGGGTGTGGTTCCATTTGGAAATAGATAGGTGTATCCGATTAAGATAACACCTATCTTTCTAAACAGGGTCGTACATGTGCCGTTAAAAAAATTGTATTATTTTTTAACAATTATTAATAATTGATTTAAATAAAGGGTACAAATGATTATTTTATGGTCAATATATACATATATTTTTTTTGTGGTTTACCTAACAAAATTATGGTTATGAGTTATGACTAAATACATATTCACACAAATAAATGTGTCAAGCTAACACCATAAAAACTAATTCTTTCTTATTTAAGTGAAAAAAAAACATAATTTTGATCTTTTAATTTAACGTCAAAAACCCATTTTAAGGAGTCCAAATTAGTGAATTACTCCAATCATATATGAATCTGAGTGATTCATAAAAGGTTCTTGAATTTTACTATCAAACCACCAACTCAAATTACACATAACTTTGATTTATTATAGTATATATGACTTTTTAAAAAAGAAACCATATTTACGAAATCAACTAAAAACGTTGGTTGATATATAGTACATTTATTAATTACATTTGTAAACCCTATGTATGTGATTTTGATTTTTCTAACGTAAATTTCGTATAAACTTCGTTGTTGTTGTAGAGCATAATATTATTGACTTTTAACTACTTCATATACAAATTCAATTCATACAATTAGGTATGATGGACGAATTTGCTTCACACTTAAAAAAACACTTCATTAAATTTTGATAATGTCTAGACATTATTTAAAATCCAAATCACATAACACGTTAAAAAACTTTAATATATCAAACTAAGTGGACAATATACATTAAACTTTTACATGTCAAGTCTTTATGTAATATGGTTGTTAACTCGAACTCATAATACTAGGTTTTTATCATTTTATTTGACTTCTTTCATTTAATTACTTTTATTTTATTTTATTTTATTTTATTTGCACGAGATGTTTAATTAGTTAACATGGGGATCTGCGATGATTTATGGAAATCGGCTTGATCTTATCCTAAACTGACAAAGTTGCAAATATATTACATAAAGGTACAATTATTCTTGTAAAACCTAAATGTCTTTTTCTATTAAAGTTATATAAAAAAAGATTATTTTGTTCTGTTATAATTTTATATAACCGCTTTTTAAACTAGTAAATTAATTAAATATTTTAATAATGATATACTTATTTTTTTCTTAAAATAAAGAGTCACTTTTTCGATTCATACGTATAAATCGCGATACCAAAAGAATCTTACAACTAATGACATGCAAAGTAGAGCATTTTGATAACTTGTATGAGTTGGGATGAAATGAAGATAAAGGTTTGATTAATCGATAGCTTGAAGTATTATGGGATTAGATTGCGTTGTGATGAGTTATTAATGGTTCAACCTCAACCCATTAAGGCCATTTGTATTCATTCAAAAGCCGAAAATCAAAATCAATTCATCATAAAAAAATTGATTGACAAAATAATCGTCTTATAGTATATATGTATAAACTATATGTAAAAGTAATATCATTTTCTATCTTTTTGTTTTTATGTCTAATCCATTGTCATGATAGCCAAAATAACTAAAATAACTGCATCGTTTTTATGTTCTAGATAGCCAAAATAACTGCATCTTTTATATGTTCAAGATAGATTTAAAAAATTGATTTAAAATATTTAAAGGATGTAATAAACATGTCAGATATTTTGAGGTATCATTTTCAAACGTAGAAATCATATCGTCATATTTAAAGGTTTTATATACATAAAGATGTGGGTATAAATATTAAATTTCACTCTTATTGTATATAGCTACCAAATTCATATAAGTAATTATTATTGATTATTTATTTATAAATCAAAGGCGTCATTATTATTAATTACTTAATTATAGCTAGCCTCAAAAGCATATTAAGACGAAAATATAATTGGTGCACAAGTGGACGAAATATGACTTGTCATGAATATTTGGACTTTTGCATATCTTGAACTGTTTTATAATTTGCCATTGGGACCATAAGAATGCGTTTTCTTCAATATTTTAAGTATTAAAATTATTTTTTAGAGTGTAAATATATATTTTTTACTTTTATTAATATAAGTCAAGTAACCAATGTACCATCTATGATAATAAAAATTATTATTAAATATTGAAAAAGAATTATTTATCCACCATTTATCATGAAACTATTAGACCATTCACAACCTATTCCCTATCTTTATCCATATAATTACATTAAAAATCACTATTTTTTCTCTTTTTTTTCCAACTTTATCATTACTTCTCTCTACTCCACTCACAACCACTTAAAATGTATTAAAAACATTATAGGGTTTTAAACAGTGTTTTTCAAAAATACAAATTGAACTGTAACTTTCCCATATCCTTCACTCACAACCACTTATAACCATACCATATAATATAAGAAATACACTCATATATTTATAGGGAATGGGTTGTGAATGCTCTTACATGTATAGTTTTAATAGAAATTTTAAATGAAAATATTATTTTATATATATGATTACATATGCATATAAACAAAAACTAAATAAATATCATAACACACACACACACACACACACACACATATATATATATATATATATATATATTATTTTCTTTCCAAAAAACTAGAGAATTTAGACCCTTAACCGTAAAAAAACGGAACACCTTTTAAACATCCAGATATGATTTGACCAAATGCCCATCGATATTGTTTAATAACATATTGTTCTTATAAAAACAATGCTTAAATATTTTTCCCAACAAATCTACAATCAAGTAAATATAATGGTTCATAATTTTATATGATAAAAATATATTTGTTATATAAAATGAATGATGACTTAATCTTTAACGAATAAAGAACAAAACCTACAACGTCTCTTGTGCCTTGTCTTTTTATATGAAATGGTCCATCTCTTCTTCACCAAAATACGCAACGATAAACATAATTATTAAGAATTTATTTACGAATTGAATATTGATAATTACTATTGTTAATATCTTATAGAATAAAAAATTTATTTCTAGGAAGAGTTAGATAAAGAACTAGAGATTGATATATGAGTTTTATTAATTTTGAGGGTTTCTAGAACATTTTTTACCTCTTAAGAAAATAATTCTTGTGCAAAGATTATAATTTGCAAAACATGATATGATAAATTTGATATAATAGAAATCTGTTTCACTGCTGTGAATAACCGTTTTCTACTAGTGTTTGTTAATCTTTGATATGTCATTGAATTTGAGAAATGCTTAAGAAAGTTCAAGATCATTGAAATATTACATTAAAAATATGTAGTTTTAATATGCACGATGCCGGTTTAAAGTAAAAACGTCAACATTCATATATTATTAAAAGGAGGCATTAACATAATTTTTTTTCTTAAAATCATTAATTACATATTTACTCATGTCAAAATATCAGTTACATAATTTCTCTTTCTAAAATATATATTATACATATTTACCCTTTTATTGAAATTAATTATTGAATAATTATATTACTTGTATTTTCACTAAAGTATTTTTACACATTTTACTTTCTAAAACTAACAATTATATAGTTCATCAAGTTCGAGTATTCTATATAAATAAAAACAATAAAATTTCATCTCATTTAAAATTTTTATTTCAAAACAACAATAACTGATAATCAAAGTTATATCTCAAAATACAAAATATAATTATCCATAGTTTTAAACAATTATAATAACTAATATTGATATGTAAAAATCCTTTAGTAAAAACAAGGTAATATAGTTATTTTATAGGTTAAGTTTAATGAAATGAATAAATATGTAATATATATGCTTTAGGAAAAAAAATGTATAATTATTTTTTTTAGTTTGAAAAAATATGTAATTTATGGCCTCAGGAAGAGGGAATTTTTATTATCCGTAAGAAAACATCAGAGTTTAAGTAGATCTTACCAAGTTATATGGAACACTTTTAGGCACGTTTTTAATAAATATAAAAAATTATGCATTCCCTAAATAATTAAGTTTCATAAAATCAAAAGCTCATTTTTATAATATTTTATATTCTTTTTCTTTGAAAAACGAGGTGACACTATGATTCGAAGATGATTATGAGTAAAAAGTTTAAAAGTATTTTAACGATTTTTCGGAATTTGTCTATATTACCAAAAAAATAGTTGATCATAATAAGAAAATTGTACTTGTTAGTTTTTTTAAGTTAATGTTAACAAAATTATCTAGTTATACTAATAAAAGAAGCTTTTTGATAACACATGCTATAAATCTACACCCTCTAAATGAAATTTTCTCTTCTTTTGAATAAATAAATACATTAACTAACAATCATATTATTTAATTTTTTTCATATTAAAAATTTTTTTAAGAAATTAAAAAAAGATTTTCTATAAATACAATTTTATAAATAACTTTTTATAAAATTATTTTTTATAACATCAAACTTTTTTAAAATACAAAATATTTTAAAGCATGTGCTTTTAAAAAAAATATATTTATATGACAGAAATTTAATTAAACTTAAAAGTTACAATAACAAAATTTTTAGAAATGATATTTTAAAACGGTGAAACAAAATATCTAAAAAAACAACTTTTTCAGAAAACAAAAAATTAAAAAGAAAAGTTTAAAATTTAATATAGTCATTTTATTATTTAAAATCCTAACTCATCATTATTTCAATAAAATCTTATCTTAAAAAATTATTTTATAATAGTTACTAACTATTTACCATTTTATTTATTCAACTTGTGTAGCACACAGAATACTACATAATAACGTGATAAACAAAAGTAAAAGGAAATTTTTTTCACTTAATGTGACTTCTCACGAAGTTAAATATTCTTGTCTAATCAAATTATCAATAAATAACTAAGATCTGAATAAATAAAGTAAATGAAGTTAAAGGACTAATGAAGATGCTCGTCTCGTATACATCTAAATCAAAAAAGCGAAAGTATTAATAAATAACAAGTTCGCATGACCTTTTAGAAAGACAAAATAAAATAACTAAATGGTACCACTTTTCTCAAAAATATTTCAAGAGCTAAACCAAAAAAATGATAGAAAACTTTTAACTTTATATAATATTAATCATGTATGTTTTGTGTTTTATAGTTATCGAGATACTTTATGTTGATTATGTTTAAAGACTCTTAGAATTAGAATTAAAGTATTTTAATAGTAGACTCGATATATAAATCAGGTAATAAAAGAGAATCAAGAAAAAAAACAAATAAACCAAAGACTTTTGTTTTATAGTTGAAGATCGATCACAAGGTTTTATGATATAATGGTTTATAAAAGATCGTGTTGCTTAGCGGTTAAAATACTTGACAGCTTTTACAAACATTAGTCTCTTAGTTATTGCTTGATGGGTTAGTTGCTAGTTTTGGTCACATAGTTGCTAATGATTTTGTGTTAAATCTCTTGTTAAATATGTCCAAAATGACCAAAAGTCTCTTTCATTGTTTTACCACATAACCATTTATGTAGTTAATTATATTTTGTGACTATTTATGTTAATTTACAAAAAATAATAAAAACAACCAATCCTTCACTCCCATCCCCTTAAATGCTAGCGGATTGATTGTTTGTCAGCCTTCTCTTGTAATTATAAAATTGCATCACAACAGTAACACAATCTCGTTAGGTAAAACTATTCGTCAACCTCCCCACTATGACCAATGTTGTGACATCCATCAAGACCAACTCCACCGTAATACGCCTATGGAGCATGTGGTTAAGCAATTGAACATGGAAGCTTTGCAAAAGTTAGTTTAGCAAAACCTAAAAGCCAAAGTTCTGTGGTGTATGTTTTCTTGATTAGGTTATATTGTATCATAAGTTAATGAGAAACAATCGAATGTTTTATATGCAATAGTATATGTCCGGGTTGGAATTTTGGTTTACAGTTATATTTATAAACATTGGCAGATCCAATGCAAACAGCCTCCCACCCTAAATTTTTTTTTTCCAATGTTATATATACATAAAAATCTCGTCCGTCCCCATGAAATTTTGCAATCGCCCCCCTTAAACTTGTGAAAATGAAGAAAAAAGAAGATTTTGTCTCAAATACATTGTCAGGAGCGAAACTACAACGGGGTCCAATTTTACCCTCTGACAGTCTAACGAACAATATTTTCTCATTGACTAAGGTCTGTAACCAAATAACTTTTTAGTATTTTTGCCCTCAAATAATAAATTAGTCATATTGAGATAAAAGAAGAAAAGAGGGGGTCGATTGCAAAATTTATATCGAAATAAATGTTTATGACAATAAAACATACAAAATGTGTATTATTTCCAACATATGAGAGATCAAATTTTATATTTAATGGATGACATTGTTTTCAAACATGTTAAACATCATCGATATTAAAACCTAATGACGATCTTAACAATTTTACAAAAGTTTCTATTAAGACTATTCAAATGAAAAGTTCTAGTTCCGCCACTGACATCATCATTTTTATGAGTATGATTGCTTTAAACATCACATATCATTATTTTTACGAGTAAAGTTGTTTCAATACGGTTATTATTGATATATAGGTTTTCTTTCTTTTCATTAGTTTTGTTTAATTTTACTTGGATTAGTTCTTATTAGTGTTTTCTACAATCAACCCAATTCCGTTGTGGGTTTGATTATGTTTCGATTTCTAGGAATGTATCATACACAAATTCTCGATTTTTATTCCGATTTCAATATACGAGTGAGGTTGAAGGATATAGGAAGAGGGAGAAGGAAGGAACTATTAATCTAGGGTGATGTTATATATATCTCTTTTAAAATATTTGAAATTGTTAGACCCATCCCCCAACTTGTAAAAATAATTAACTTTTGCTTTTATGTTTTTTTATTTATCATATCATTTCTTAATATGTTAAACTAAATTTTTTTAAGTTTTATATAGTTATTATTACTTTTAGTCTTTATATTTTTTGTCTATTATTATTATTATTTGTAGTGGTTACCAGTGTTCAAAAAAAGCCCAAGACATAAAATAACCCAAAACTGAATTGTATCCGTAACCGTAAAAAATTGAATCAAAAATCATAAATTCGGTTTTCACTTCGGTTAACGGTTACACAAACTCTTGCTTATTCGGTTTGGTTATCCGTATAAAACGAATAATAAATTGTTTAACAAGTTTAACTTGATAACCGAACCAAATAAATCGGTTTAAACAGTTAATCGGTTGAATTAGATTCGTTTAAGTCTATTTCCAATTCTAGAAGTTATTTTTAAAAGTTTTTTTTTTTGTTCAGAAATTACTGTATTAAATTTTTATAGAATTTTTTTATTTTTAAATATGTTTTTATATCGTTATATAAAAAGTGTTTATAAAACTTATTTAAAAAAGAAAAAAAAAACTTTTTTTTCTAAACGGTTATTGATGTTTTTAAAATGACATGTTAATCTTTTTTTCTACACGTTTATACAAATTAAAACCGTAACGTAAGTTAGTGTTATCATCAAAAGTTATTACAACATAAAACCTTTTGAACCTAAAACTCAGATGTGTGATTAGGGCCAAAGGTACGCGCCCTCTACTTCTACTTCTAACTAAAGGTGAAGAGCCGGCATTGCAAGCAAATAGAGAGCCTCCGCCCGTTTGATCGGTTGCGAGCAGGAAAGCGTACCGGCAGTTTGAGTCGCGAAAGGGCCACTTGCCTAACTTCATTTTTCTATTTTATAAAAGAATTCTATATATATATATATATATATATATATATATATATATATATAGAGAGAGAGAGAGAGAGAGAGAGAGAGAGAGAATGGATCCTAGGAAAACCACAAAGTTATGAGAAAACTAGAGAAAACCAATGAAAACGGTCACATAATTTATAAATTTTTTATCACTACCCTCTATATATATGTGTGAGTATATATAAATAAAGGTATGGATCAAATGAAAACCGTAACATGGTTTTAAATATACGTCACACATAGGTTACGTATACGTAACAATTTTTCATTCGACATAGTGTTACGTCGTAAGTTTCTTCATTCTCGTATGTATGCTCAACATATATGTACAAAACACTTAAATAACATTTTAATAATTAAAATAACAAAAAAAATTAAATTATGTTATTGTTTTCCGTGGTTTTCTTTGGTTTTCACATAACTATTGGTTTTCTCAGGAACCCTCTCCTATATATATATATATATATATATATATATATATATATATATAGAGAGAGAGAGAGAGAGAGAGAGAGAGAGAATCTAATTCTATATCTATCTATAACAAAAAAGATATATATATATATATATATTCCATTTATATATATATATATATATATATATATATATATTCTTTTTCCAATTGTTCATTCCTGGGGAGAGGAAGAAGAAGATAGAGCAAAGGCCTCCTCTTTCCGTTCGCTCTTTGCACTATTTATGAAATCAACTCTCAATATATAAAAGAAATAAAAATCATTTATTCATATCGGAAATAGCACATAAAAAAATATTATTTTTTTTTGGTTATAAAATCAACAACAGGATTAAAAGACTTACGGATTTAAATTCTTACAAAATGAAGCTGAACATTTTCGTAGAGTAAAAATATATTGTTAGTCAACCGTAAAACGAGTAAAAGCATATATATATATATATATATATATATATATATATTATATATATATTATATATATATATATATATATATACAATAAAGCACTATCTTTTTACTCTAATAAAAAATATCAATGGGGGTTACTTGTCATTATCACATTTATTTTTATCAAAATTTTCTCGCTTCTTTTTACTATTAAATATTTATATTAATTACTAATAATATTAATTAATAACTTTAGGTCTAAATTAGTTTAATAAGTAAATTATAGATATTAGTGTTATTTATAAGGAAATAAATTTATAAAATAAGAAACTTTTCAAAAACGCAAAAAAAATTTAAATATATTTTTTTATAATGGTTTGTTTTGAAATAAAATGTCTAATTTATATTTGGGAAAAAATAAATAAAAGTTTTAAAATAAAAGTTTAAAAAGTTAATATAATTGTTTTATTACTTATAGTCCTTAATCATATCTTATGTTAGAATATTGTTTTATAACTAATAAATTATTATTCTATAAAAATATTTTATTTGATCAACCCGTGTAATAAGCGGGTTTACTAAAGCTAATTATTTCCTTTAAACAGATATAAAGATAAACTATTTATACAATATTACAAGGTTGATTCTATTAAAGACACATTTAATATATAATCAGTTTAATTTAAAGAACTATAAAAACCATACGGTATATATAAACACTAGGTTAGTCCCAATGTATTACATGGATTGACTAAATAAAATATCAAATAATTAGTACCAAAAATTAATGCATTATAAAATCATGCTTGAAGATAAAATATGATTATAATTACATACAAATAGCTACTTTAAGTAAATAAACAATTATGTATTTTTTTAAACTTTTGTTTTATCAAAAATTATGATTTCTAAATATTTTGTTTTAAGAAAAATGATAAAAAAAATTTCATCGTATTTTGTATTTTATAAAATTTTTATTTTTAAAAAGTGTGTTTTTAATAAAAAAATAGGTTATTAATTTATTAAATTATACATTTTTAATTTGAATATGCTACGAGTAATATTATTAGTATTCAATATTATTATTAACAATATAGAGAAATGAGAAAGTAAGTATAATAAGTCTACAATTGTTTTACGCTTATTTTAGTTTTTTTATAGATAGATGGATAGTCTAAAAACTATTAATTAAACGTATTATAGTTAATCATAAACATAAAAAGTTACAGTATAATATTTTAATATAAAATACAATTAAAGTTATATATAAGTAATAGTTCAAGAAATAAAACAATTATACTATTTTTAACTCTCTTATCTAAATAGTTTCACTTTTAAACATTCGTTTTAAGATTTTTTTATAAATTTTTATTTATTTATTTATTTTTTTAAAATGCGTGTTTGTAATAATTCTGGTTGTTTTAATAAGACAGTTTTTAAGAAATTTCACCAGTTTATAACGCTTTTTAAAAACAAAACGATTTAAAATATTTTATTTAAAAATGTTTAGTGTTTTAGAAAATTTCATATTATATAAAATTTTAGTTTTTTTTATTATTTAGATTTTAATTAAAAGAGTTGATTTCTAATTTCTTTAATAAAATCTATTTTAAAAAAAATAGTTTGATTTTAAAAAAATTTAGATAAAAGAGAGAAATATAGCAATTAATAACATTTATTTAAATTACTATAATATCCTTTTGAAGGTAAAATTGATGTGTGAAGGTAACATTTATTTAAACAAAACGCTACCTATGTATTTAACAAATCTTGTTTATTGGTTACTCAATTTAACTATAACGGCCTTTCATTTCATTTAACAAAACTCACAGGGCAAGTTGCCAATAAAAGTTGCATTATTTTACTTCATTTTTAACTTTTGCTCGTGTTCCTTGAAGTTTGAGGTTCAAATAGTCAAAAACATTATTTAAATCAATACACACATAACGATTAACGTAACAAATGAGAGTATAGATCTTTAAAAAAATAACAAAAAACTAATGCTTTGCATTATAAAATTTTAATCGTTATAAATATAAATTATAAAAAAAGGCTTGGGCTAATAATGCCCTTACAAAATTAGCTACACTACTTCTCTACCGCACTCACTTGATAACATTCTTCGTATTAAGTTAGTAAAATATTCTTTATTAGATTAGTGACCTGTATGTTATATGTGTACGTTGATAAATACTTAAAATGACATATGGGTAAATAAATTCATAATAACATATATGATATATATGATGTTGAAGATACAAATTAAAGAAAAGTTATTTTTATTAATGTTATTTATAAAGAAATGAATTTTTATAAAATAAGAATTTTTTTAAAACATCAAAATATTTTAAAATTGATGTTTTTAAAAAGTAAAATATTTATAAATAAAAAATAATTAAAATTATGAGTTATAATAATAAAAAAATTTTAAAACGGTTTGTTTTGAAACAAAATATTTAATTTTTTTAAACAAAAAAATTTAAAAAGTTAGTATCATCGTTTTATTACTTACATCCTTACTAATACGTAATTTTAATTATATATTATATTAGAATATCTTTTTATAATTAATAAAGTATTATTTTATTTAATATTTTTATTTATTTAACCCGTGTCTGCGGGTTACTAAAGCTAGTAACATAATAATTAATTTATATGTCTCTTTTATTATATATAATATTAAATATTATAAAATCATAATTATGAATTAATTTAATCTTCTCTTTCACATCCTACAATCACCACCGCCAACATCACCGCTACCTATCTCTAGTACCACTACCAGAAACCACAGTCGTCTTTCAAGTCCAACCACCACCACCTATACCCTTCTTTTTATGTCCAACCACCATTACTGTAGTTATGTCTACCGAAACCACCACCATTATCGGTAGTCTGATTTAGGGATTTGGGTATCCAATCCGACGAGATGGCATAGAAACAAAGACGACAGTGTGCTTGATGAACATAGGTGATGATGAGTTAGGCAATGGTGACGGTGGTCAAACGATGCTGATGATGGTGGTATATAAGGTGAGGGTGGTCGGTGGTGGTTATGGTGATGGTGGTAAGGCGGTAGTGGTAGGGGCGGCCATGATTGTAAACATGAATATAGTAACATAACTGTAATTTTTTAAAGTTTATAAACAAACTAGTAATACAAACATTACACATGAATCATCCGTATAATTAATTCCTATATTTAAAAATTCATAGGTTCAAAAGTAACCTTCGCCCGTATCTTTTTAATTTAGATGACCATATTAAAAATTAAAAGTCTCTATTTTTAACGGGTCATGACAGATTAAGTACTTATTTTCACGATAAAACATATGGATATCAATATATCATCGAGGTAAAAGATTTACTGACAATTTTTTTTCGCTATGTTATGTGTAATTAAGTTTGATTTATTATAAATAAATTTATTTATTTGAAGTTTAAAAGAGTTACAAGTTTCTGCAAGGACACAGCACCCTCTTTGTAGTTCTTTGTCGTTTTGTCCACAAAAAGGTTAATAAACAAAAAACTAGTACGAATTTAATAAAAATAAAAATAAATGATCATAAATTTACTAATAATATTAAATAGAAAATTATTCACAACTCTCTTCTCTCTCTTCCTTATCTTCTTCTTAAAAGCACCCAAACCATGACAACCAAATGAAAAATCCCTCTGTTTTCTTTCCTTCTTTGATAAATTTGATGCTAATTTCAAAGAAGAAAGATTATTAAATGGGAAGATTGAATCTCAGAAAATCTAATCTTAATTTCGTCACAAACACTTGGGTTTTGATTCGAATAACTTCTTGTTTCTCTTGAAAACTGTTCATCTTGTTCAATTTTGATTCGATTCATCAACAATTTGATTTTCAATTCAACATGCTGAGGAACAGATCAAGAGCTGTAACGAAACAATCACCGATCATGGCGGATCATCAAGCGTCATCTCGTTCATCTGCAACTACACAGAACCCGACCCGATCGTCAAGGTTCTTCAATGGCTTCTTCTCGCCTAAAAATCTTTCACCCACTTCGATTCTTGACACGAACAAACAATTGTGTAATTTCACCGGTAACCCATTTCGATTCAGCAAAAACCCAGAAAAACCCTTGAAGAATTTTGTGGGGAAACAACTCACACCGGAGAATTTTGATTCTGGGGGGATTGCTATTGTTCTTGTTGAAGAAAACCCTAATGACAGTATCTGTAATAAACCCAACACCACCAGTAGAAAATTGTTGTTTGGATCAAAGCTAAAGATTCAGATCCCATCAGTTGACCCGTTTCCAAACGGGTCCGGGTCACCCGACTCGCCTGGTGATTTTGGGATCAAGACCCGAAACTCTCAGTATTCGGGTGGTCCGACTCCAAATGGATCCGGGTCTGCAAGATTCTCTACAGGCCCATTGTCTTTGAAAGAGATGGAGCTCTCTGAAGAGTATACTTGTGTGATCTCTCATGGGCCTAACCCGAAAACGACCCATATTTATGATAATTGTGTTGTGAATAGCTGCTGTGGGATTCGGGTCGGGTCACCTCCATTGGAGAGTTTTGTGAGCTTCTGTCAGACCTGTAAGAAGAATCTTGATGAAGGGAGTGACATTTTCATGTACAGGTTAATAAACCATAAATTTGATTCCACTTCTACTTAACAAAATTTGATCTTTATGGATTCTTGATTTTTTAAGCTTATTTTCAAGATTTTGAATCTTGATCATGCGTATTGACTATGTGAATTATTGTATGTTTTGATTACAGGGGTGAGAAAGCGTTTTGTAGTGAAGAATGCAGATGTCAAGAAATGGTTTTGGATGGATTGATGAACCCTTAGCAACTGAAATGACTATTTTGGCCCTCTACAATCTTCTCAACTTCATGCTTCTTGAAGTTTGACCATGATTGGAGGGTGGTCCTTGAGTTTTTCAACTCAAGGTTAAATAATTTTTTTTTGGAATTTTGTCTTGTTGTAACTTGTAAGATGTAGTGTTAGAAGTAGGTGATGATTTTGGTTTTTTCCTATTTTTTATATTTATTTTTGTTATTTTTCTGCTTTTACCTATTCCAATATCATCTGTTGTACTATGTGATGAGAGAGAAACATATAATGTAAGAAATGAAAATTAAATACATAAATAAAAGGTGTCCCTATGATGTTAGTATGGCTTTCTTTGAAATGATTGCTCTTGATGCTTTTGTCTTTTACTTTGCCTTTTACATGACATTTGGTCCCATTAGTTCATAAAAGTTTTTTCTTTTGAAACAAACACTTAAATTTTTTCATGAATATAAAAAGGATACAAGTTAAAAAAAAAAGGAACCACAAAATACAACCCAATAGTAGTGTAATGGAAAAGGTATTTAAGTTATAATGGTAAAAGTTTCATCAAGGTTTTTGGAGATCGTTTATAACAGATGAATATAAATTAGTTGTGTACTAAGATATGTAAAGAAACATGTAGTTGTTAAAGAAAATGTAAAAGATTGCAGAATATTACACAAGTAAAACCAGAAAGAGTGTTTTAAATTATTTATGGAAAGGAATTGAAAATACTTTTTTTGAAGGTATAAAGTGTCTTTCGTGCCACAGTAATCATAATTGTTTTGGTGTTACCACTTATCAGAATATTAATAGTGTTGCTTGAAAATGTGAATAAGTATTATCTATGAAATAGTTAATTTTACAAATAAGTTACTTATAGTGAGTGGTATTTCTTCCTTCAAAATTTGCATATACAACATATTTATATTTAGTAAAATCAGATATTATAACTACATTAATATTTTAGTTGTGGTTTACTAAGAATTTACTAATATTTGCTGCATTAAAGATAAATATTATTATAAAAATATCGTTCTTTGTTTGTATACGTAAAATGGAAAATTGAAATGTCTATGTCCATGGTCACGTGATAATCACATGCTTACGCCTACATATTTTGTTTTCTATTACTATATTATTATTGTAAGTGAAGTGCCACTATCAAAATTTTAAAAACTAATTGTTGTGTACATCATATTGGTGTTTGTTATTATAAATCAAGCGTACTCTATTCATAAAATTAAGGCATTTAGTTGTAATCAAATTAGTTTTACTTGTATAAAATATCTACCTATATTAAAACATACAAATGATTTTATTAGTTATGTTATTACTCACGATCTACAATTCTAATGGTATGATTTTGCTTTTTACAAAATGATGTGAGTTCAAATACTTATAATACAAGTATAAAGCTATGTAGAATTAGTTGTTATATAAAGTTACTGTAAAAAAGTAACTAAAAAGTATTTATAATTACAAAAAAAAGTATTTATAATTACAATAAAATATGCTCTTCTCGTTTAATTAGATCAAGGGTATATCGAAGTCTTATAGTTTGCCTTCGTTAGAGTACGCTCATTCTAAATCTTCTAGTAATAGATTCTGTTTTTGTGCTTTTTTTCTTTTAGCATCTTGCTAGTTTTTATGATAGTTGTGTTGTTCTAAAAACGACAAAGTTATAATACAAAATTTTTAACCTGTTACTTGAATCAAATTATAACATTAACAGTTTGTTATACAAACAATAAAAGAAGTACTTGTCATTAAATGCACTAATCAAAATTCATTTTCATCCATAATTACAAAAAAAAAAAAAAAAAAAAAAAAAAATTGCTCGTGACGTTTGAAAATCAAATAAAATGCTTCAAAAGACGATGATTTTTTCATGAATTCTTTTATAAATGAACCAATAGTCATTCAAATATCGACCGTTCGTTCATTTGCAGATTGAAATTAAAGAGTCTAACTGTTTGACACTAAATATTGATTAAGAAACCTAAATTGATACAAACCAATTGATTATTGTGATAATGACTCATGAGATTATTTGATTACAATGTTGGTCTTGTCGTGGAATAATATCCACCGTACGATATGATATCCAATAATTGATACTCCAATCATGCATTTGCGGATTATAATAACAACCACAGTTTAATTAAATACATTAAAATAAAATTAAAAACCAACCGAAAGGTTCTTATGTGCAAGAAATACAACAATGGCTTATAAACAAAATTAGAAATTACATTCAAGTTTTTATTTGATATATGCCAGTTTTTCTAAGCTCTCTTTTCTTGTATGATCTTTTTATTTTACTTAAAAAAAGTTCTCTCTCTCTTTTTTTTTTGTCAAATGTTACTACAAATTTAGTCTCTTTGTTCCAACGACAAATATAAAGTTTGCCTTCATTCCACATTCCAAACCCGAATTGTACGAGTGAGATATTTACCTAACAATTTTCTCTGTTTGTTCATATTAAAGTTGTTCTTATCCTTTAGTGAAAAACACTTGGATTTAAAGTCGTATCGGATCAGCTGCTTCAACTTATCAATTCAATAACTATTTGTCTAGCTAGTTTAAAATGTTGTGGAAAACCAAATGCTTATTTTGTGAATGGAGCTAAACTGAAAATAAGAGATTGCAAGGCAGATTCCGCTTGTATAAATAACGTCAAATAATTTCACAATAACAATATTTTTATATGCTATATAATTAAAGGCAGCCTTTAATTAATAGGTTAATATAAACTTTCTACAAGTTTATATATAAATGTAAAGTTTATATATATCACTTAAACTTTATTAGAACCATTAATAGGTTGATATAAACATAAAGTGTATAATTATCACTGAATGATGTCCATCATCTCCATCTTTTGTCATCCTTCCTCACAAATGCCAAAGCCACATGCAGAGGGTTTTAGCCATGCAATCAAGCGACCTTTGGCAATATCGTTCGTCACTGCCCAACATTCTTGTCCATCACTTCCCTAACGACGCTTTTGGATTTTTTTTTTTTTATAACCACATTGCGGTTCTTCTAACCGCTAACAACCAACTAAACCAAAGGGGAAAAAAGAACCAAGTACCATGAGATTCTTTTTGTTTGCAGGAAGCCAAAGAAGTCCTTAGTCTTTTTATAGATGTTGTCTTCTATCTCCATTGGATGGGTTTTGGGATCCACCAATTGATGTGAGTAGACATTTTAAAAAATACTGAAAATAATTGGAATTTTGTTTTGGAAATGAAATATCACACCCTTTAAAGTTTCTACAATAATATTTCTAAATGAAAATATCATAAACATAAAGCCATATCTTCTAATACATTAATTTGTTTTTGTTAGTCATCTTTTTGGGATAGTATAAGAGTTGTTAAATTTTATTAAAAGACTACAGATGTGACTAGAATTTGTTAACAAAAAACGAGTACAAATTATATGTATCATCACATTTCATTTTCGTAGACAAATTTATTTTCAAGAAACTATCATGTAACATCTTATTTGACACGACCACTCTTGTAAGTCTCTCTCTACACTAGCTATATCCATATACAAACCTATGGCTTGCAACCATTACAGCGAGCCTACGTCTATCTAATTTGTCTTCTCTCGTCAAGCCGAAATATCACAGTCACAACTTCCATAGCATCCCTCACGCATCTCTCACTTCTACATAGATTTTGGAACATAAGATCTTTAATCTTTCTTACAAATTTTCTTTGATGATCACACTCGCAGACACTATTGCAACCCTATCACATTATTTTAATATTTAGAAGTAAAATAAGTTGTTTTGAATAACTTGTGTATAGTACTTTTTCAAATTGTTATTTAGTAAACAAATAATGAATTGTAATAACAAACCCAAATACCAAATATCATATCTCAGCTTACAAGCTATATTAACTTAGCCCAAATGGTATAGAATTAGTTGGCCCAAAATTGCAATCTAAAAAATGCAATCTTGAGAGTTGAGATGACTAAAAGTTATTTTTATTTTTATCTTTAAAAGCCTTTACCTACTAGATAAGTTTTTCAAATGTTTTTCTAAACTCACCCAAAGTTAGTGAAACACTTTTAATTAATTGTTACAAACTATTAAAATCATATTAAGTAAATGAACATATATAAATCTTGAATAGTATTTAGTTATTATTATTATTATTATAATATAACTTGAAATATGAGATAAAAGTGAAGGAAAAAAAACACTCCCTAAATAATAATCAAGTTTTATGGTTATTTAATATTAGTTAAATTGAAAATAAATCACTAAACAGTAACCAAGAATCACATATGTTTTTCTATCTTCCTTAATTTTAAAACTTTTAACATAAATGATATAAGTTATACAAGATTAGAACACCTTATAAATGTTGAATGACAACAGAGGAACAAAAAATACATTAAGTGACTTTAGTAGAATAATTACAAATTTGATTAGTATTGCGTGAAGTAACTCATTTGATCTTTTAAAAGAATTACATGGGTTAGAATTTTTTTGACTTGGCATGTGTCTGTAACCAGTTACCAGTTAAACTTTAAACAAAAATAAACCAACGCTGGCACACGTAATCTTTTAAGGTATTTAATTCTAACTTACCCTATATGTAAAAAAAAGAAATATATTGGAACAAACGAACTACCCAAATAGGTACTGAAAATAAATATTCTCGGGTTACGTTTCTTTACCGGAAACAAAAAAGTTTAATTCCCTAGATATTCTCCGTTCGACTCACAAATACGTGTATGAATCTTCAATTGAAAATAGAATGAAAGGTTTTCTTTAAGAAACATTATTACTTTCTTCACATGTTTTTTTAGTTTTTACGGATTAACAATAATTCTATTAGAAGAAAATGTTTTCTTTGTGATCTATAAAAAACGTTATAATATCTTTGTGTTACTAGTTACAAATAGCATAATAGTCGTTAACTTTTTTTTATCGACGGGTTTGTGGTTAACATTTACTACTCTAGTGATAAGGGCAAGTAGAAAAAAAAAGAAAGATATTTTATATCACTCACGTTTTTTTGGTGCCCTATTGCAAATACTCCAATCGATTTAATGTGACCATTCATATATTATCGACATTTAGGGAGAGAGAGACAAGGACATGGTGCGAAGATGTCGCCTCCAAGTCTTTTTACTTGATGTATTTTAAAGAGTGATTTTCTTGTTTTTTCCTTGTGATATTTTCATATATAATGTTAGGTGAAAGTATATGTAATAATGTTTTCAAGTCATAAAAAACAACCTCCTACATAAAACATAGAGTAGGACTGGGTATATCAGATCGCGAAAAGTTACGGCCCCTCTCTAGGTCTTACGCAAAATGAAAGCTAAGTTAAACATCGAATACACCTTTTTATAATTAACAATGGATTCAGAATCTTTCATGATTGTTTATACATAAGAAAGAGCTCATCATATACGGCACACACACAAATGTGGTTTCACTCCATAATGAATGGATGATAACAGGAGGAACCTATCAAATAAATATGTAAGAGTTAATAATATCGTACATTATTTTATCTTGGACATAATGTTTCACCCAACAGTAATTCCTTCTTAACGTTGTACCATTTGATATGACCTTCTTGTGTATCACCATGTACTCTTGGAACACACCACTTGACTACAACATATCAGGACAAGACGTTTAATACAAGACGTTTGGATCAACTTGTTCTACCACGGTTAGTTTCATGACAGGTGTTCTTAAAGACTTTGGGTTCTAGTATTATCTGAGAACGAAGGCAGAAGACACAAAAAAATGAAGATAGATAAGTTTGACGGACATGATTTTTCATTTTTGAAAAGATGTATGCTCACAATAATTATAAGAAATGAACCATTGGCACTGATAAAACCTAAGGAATGTAGTGAAGGTCTGAAGGATCAAGAAGACAAGAACTCTTGGGTCTTAATGCACTTCAGTGTTACTACAATATCTTTGGTAAAAATAACAAAAAGACTACTTATGAAATTGTGCAACATGTTGGAGAAATCATCTGCTTCAAATAAGATTTTCTTAATTCAATAGTGGCCGGGCGCTTGCTACAAATCACGTGAACCAATATAATATGATTATGCATTAGCTAGTTTTTTTTTATATCGTATTTGATAATGAAGTACAAGTAGTTTTATAATAAATATTCTTTGCTTGACCCCTCTTCGCATTTTTATAACTAGTAGTTCGTCTGAAATGACGAAGATTACGTTTGAAGAAAGAACTCTGTTGAGTAGTCGATTTTCCTTATTAATTGCACAAGATAGTGCTAGAGATCTAATAGAGACAACGTGATGGTAGAGGTAGATATGGATCCAAAGGAGCGGCTAATCGAAGAACAGGAAGGATGTGACATGCTTAATTTCAAATACATTGAGCGCTTCTTTAAAGAGTAGACACTACATCCAATCAAGAAAGGATGGAAAGAGGTAAATGTTAAAGTTGATAGGATTGATGATGCTTGATTTGCAATGTTTGGTAACCTATAAAACATGATTTTATAGATTCAAATGTATCAGTTCATGCTAGGTATGCAAAAAGTGATGTGGTAAGGTGGTAAAGGAAGCTTAGTTATGGCCCTATTGCTCACCATCATAGATAGAGCACATTGTATTGATCAGTATAATAAACAACGATACAAGAAGCAGCATATTTAGATGAGATATCATTTGAGATGAAAATTAAAGAGTTATGGTAAATTATCATTAAGAAAAATCTTTAGTATAAAAAAATCATGTAGACATGTTTAATAAGGTGAAGATAACAAAGAAGATATTGTGTCTTTCATTTAACGTTTTAGATTATTAGTAAGAAGCACCGAGCTAGAAAGAGGAGGATACGTGAATTTGGGTTTACTAGAGTTATACGTAGTGGATGGTAGGTTGGTTTGGTGAGCAGCATAGAAGGGGAGATTGTTAAGTTATATATGTTTAAAAGTTATTAGTATTATATGTTAAGAGTAAATTACACCGGAGGTTCTTAGGGTTTATCAAAATTTTACCTTTTCTGAAAAAGACATTTTCAGTCTCACCTAGGATGGCCGTTAAACAATTCCGTTAAATAAATATAAAATTTCCATCATACCCCTCTTTTGATAAAGAAGATAAGAAATATTAAACATAATGGATCACGTTTTTTTAGAAATAAAAATAGAAATTAAATGGGTCCTAATCACCTTGACTTGTTAAAGAGCCCCACAAGTGCAATCAACCAAACACCTACTGTAACCAAACACTGCCAATCACACCCAAGTCGTCGCACCGTTTTCTTCATCGTTTCCCCAAATCGAAAAGATATGTTGATTATTGAAGGGTGATTCAACGTCGATTTCCTTTTGGTTTCATGGGTTCTGGAGGAGGCAGAGGCGACGTCAAGGTAGTTGTAAGGATACGTGTTATCGTTTTTCAATCTTAGAAATTAAGTTTGTAAATTTTTATTACTAGTGACGAAAGTTATAATTTAAGTAAACCTCAAGGACCAACTTTGTAATTTACTCTCTAGTAATAATAAATGTTAATTAAATAGAATTATAGTTATGAATTGATTAGCCCTTCTCATTCAACCCTACAACCAACACCGCTGACCACTCCCACTTCCTATCTTTACCACCACAAAAGAAATCACACCATCACCATCGCCGATCTAAAACCAACATTTGTAACCAATCGACTAGATCGAAGGCCAAGATCAAGTAAAGGCAACCGTTTTCATCGCGAGAGTCGCCACAACTATTATTACTATTTGACAAACACTCAAAGACCATAAGTATAATTTCTTTAATTTCAATACTAAACTTACTTATACGAACATTTCACAAAAACCAAAGGTGTAATTAACTTATATATTTTCCCCATTTTTATTGTGTTTTTGGACACACTCAAAAACCTCATCTCATTCTCTCCCATTCACAAAACTCAAAATCACTGAAGAATCATACACACAAAACACTATTTCTACAATCACCAATCATCAATCATCAATAATCTCTCAATCTTCACCAAAACCCCCAAATTCCCCAATTAGGGTTTTATTTCCCCCTCGAATCAATCACCATGAAGGTCCACCCAACCCCCAACCATCGAAACATCACCATCCGCTACAACCTCCGGTCCCAATCGACCACCGCCGGAGTCAATTGCCGCCAGAAGAAGCTCCGGCGACTCCCCCACATCTTCGCCAAAGTCCTCGAACTGCCGTTCTACTCCGACGCCGATGTCTCCGTCCACGAGACGTCGGAATCGCTCCGATTCGTCGTCGGTACGGACGACGACATCGGCGCCGATGTGGCTGCTCGTACGATCGAGATCTACCCCGGTGTTACGAAGATTGTTGTAGGAAGAACCGGAGTTGTTGAGGATTGTGTTGATTTGGTAGGTGAGATGGAGGTTGATGTGTGGAGGTTCCGGCTGCCGGCGTCGACGGTGCCGGAGATGGCGACGGCGTCGTTTAGTGACGGTGAGCTGGTGGTGGTGGTGCCGAAGGAGGTTGATGATGGTGAGATTTTGGGGCGATTTGTTGTTGTACAGTAATGGAGGTATTTTACTTGCTGTTTTGATTTCTGTTATGTTTGTTGAATCAAATGTGATGGAATTGGTGGTTTTATCATTGAATCTTCATCTTCTACATTGGGTTTTTTTGGGTGTGTGGATTTTAGAAGTGGTTCTTGAATGGGAGTTTGTTTGATTGTCTTTATGCCCTAAGAGAAGGGTGTATAAAGACTGTTACTTTATCATTTGGTAATTAATGTTCTAAACTCTATATCCTAAGCCTGTGACATGTGTTTATCAAAGGTGTGTGTGAGTCTTTAGTGTTTATAAAGAGAGAAAATAGCTTGCTCATAAATCAAGCAATAGAATACGAGTGTCGCGAGTATGTATTCTGATCTTAAGCTCATAGAGGTTGTAGGTGATTGATCATATTCATATGACGTACATTGACATTTACAATCCTATTGGAATGGGTTGTAATGAATCTTGATGAATCATATGAGTTTGTTTGATTGTGTCTTTATGTTTGACCTTGAAAAAAGCTTCAAACTTTTGCTTGTTTTACAACCACATGGGGCAGATTCGAACACTTATTTGGTTGTACTAGTTTGTTTTCTGCCAACATTGAACTCAACTTATATCTTAGCCATATCTGTGAAATCCAAATATATGGGGTTGCTATGGATTGTGCCTTTTATCACATTGTTGTCTGTGCTATTAGCCTCATAGTAGCAGTTTTTTTTTATGACCTGAAATCGTTGTGAAAACAAGTTTTAAGCATGGCTCCATTTATGTGCTAAGCTGGTCTTTACTCGTACTGACTGGAAACCTAAAACTCCAGTCCCGCATTGTAGTGGTCTTTTCTGCTCACTTATGTATATTAGTTATCTAACATGGGTTATGACAGCATTACATATACGCAACATTTTTCACATTTTTCACAATCCATTGGAGTTCCAGACTTGTAATCATTAATACACGATTACTCCATTATTACACTTTTAAACTGTACGTTCACATTACAACATGTTCAACCTATACCATTGGTTCATAAAGTCAAGATTATGATTACTGTTGAATCTTTCAATCATAAAGTATATTGTCGTATCCATCTTTTAAAACACCAAATGCAGACTTTATTGAAAAACAGATTTAGCTTGAAAAAGACGTAACTCGCATGTCAGGAGTTAAGTGAATCATAAGACATACATGACATCTGCCATCCATATGTAAAATAACCAAATTTCATCAAAACATCCATTTCAAAAGACAGTAACTCACATGAAATAGGAAAGTACAACTATAACCACGAGATAATAACTTAACCCAAAACGTTCAAAATTGATGATAACAATAAAGATTCATGAGAACGCTAAACCACAAAAGTAGCTTTGTTTCAAAAGCATGGAAAAACTTATCTCTTCTTGGACACACCAACAGTCTTTCCCCTACGACCAGTGGTTTTGGTGTGCTGTCCACGCACTCGGAGACCCCAGTAGTGACGCAGACCACGATGGTTCCTGTAACAAGTTATAACAAGTATCAGTAAAAAAATAATTCAAAAAACATTCTAAGCTGATATATGGCTGTTAAATAAAATAAATTTATATACACCTGTCTTTTCTCAATATTACTCTTGCATCATAGAAAAACTTATAAAACAAGTGTTTTCTATGCAACCGTAAAATCCACACTATATAACGGTTTTGTTGTGTAAGACTCATTTTTTGGGGTGTAGTAGCGTACAAATGATCTGCGTCTTAAATAACTAAGGTGCTATTCAAACATAAGATGGCAAGATGAACAGGTAAGATAAAAGGTTTGAATAAAAACCGGTCAACTTTAGTACGCATCAAAACACGTGTAGGGTTCACCTAAAACATATGTTTTCGACTTTCTATGACTTCTATAAGTTATTATTGCAATAATAATAAGAAATTTTGAAAATAATATAGATTTAGAAGGTTGCATGGATTAACAAACTTTATGGGTGACTTATAACCTGCTTCGCTCGTTACCATTTTAACTGTATTTTCTGATCAAAGACATTTGAAACGTATGATATGTATATACACAAACAACATATGAATCATTTAAAATGAACATAAAACCAACCTGATCTTCTTCAAACGTTCAAGGTCATCTCTCAATTTCATGTCAAGAGCATTGGATGTGACCTGTGAGTACTTCCCATCCTTGTAATCTTTCTTCCTGTTCAAAAACCAATCTGGGATCTTGAATTGGCGAGGATTAGCCACGATGGTCATCAGATTGTCTATCTCGGCACTTGAAAGTTCTCCAGCCCTAGAACGATGAGAAAATTCAGCTAAGCTTAAGGTTGAAATACATTAGAAAAATGCCAACGTGAATAAAAAAGGTGGCATTTAAAATATCAAATACCTACTCTTAAACATTGTTTGGTATACATGCAAAAAAGTTAAGAGAGTGAAACATATTAGAGGAACACAAACCATAAATATAAACTTTACATTCTAGAGGTGCACATAAAAGCATTAAAATGTAAAAATTTAGATGGTCAGAAATAAACAATTTTGACACAGCAAATGTCAATGAATCATTAAGAAAAGCCTCGAGTTTCAAAAATACTATCACGCAAACATCATAACATCAAACTAGAAAAGAAAAAAGTACATCTTCAAAGCCAAATAAAACTACAAACTAATTACTATACAAAGTCCAAAGTTAAGCAAGAGAAATACTAAATCTCCCTAATTAAAACTCCTTCAAAGAAAACTACATTAGGCTCTTGTTTTTGAAAGTACACCACACAAAGCGCGTTAGACAACAGAACCTTGACGACACTTATATGTAGATCTCTTTTAGTTGTGCAAAAGCTTAGTAAACTGTAAATAGAACAACTCGCATATGAAAAGCTCTAGCCTCATGCCACAGGCCTATGTTTTCGCGACCTAAACGCCTTGAGGTGCCTTGATCCTCTTATAAACAAAGTGAGGTTTGATAATCCAGAGACATACGTTATTAAATAAAGCGTGCATTAAGGCATAGTTTACAGAAACCTACTAATGATCATATCCATATTAGTGGCTTTGCATTCTGATCCATGAACAGCGTCAGCATTTTCAATACACGTATATGAAGCTAATAAAATTGAATCAAACGCATAAAACAATTCACTAACATATAATATAACCTAATCATCACTATAGTTTCAGTGAAATACAGATCGAACAGTCTAACACTAGAGAAAACCTACAGCCAGATCTCAACAAATGAAGCTGCAGTAATTAATAAATAAATAATAATACCTCTTGTTCATGTCGACGTCGGCCTTTTTGCAGACGATGTTGGCAAAACGACGACCGATACCCTTGATGGAAGTCATAGCAAACATGATCTTCTGTTTGCCATCAACGTTCGTGTTCTGTACACGAAGAATGTGCTGAAAGTCCTCGTTTGCGACTAGCGACTGTACAATTTACCAATTCACAACACCACAAAACAAAAAAAAAAGTTATAAAGGATTCAACAGCTGAATAATCTAATAACAGATGGTGATAGAGATGGAGATTTTGAAGGCTGTAGGAGTTACCATGGTTGCAGTCGGAGTTGCAGCTGGTGGCGGCTGGTGCTCCGATTCGCTCTAGTCGACGTAATGTATAAACCCTAGTTTCTCTGAGGGGATGCAATGAGTGTTATATATCCTACGAGCTATTTGGGCCGATTAGCCCTTTTTATTTGTTGTTGGGCCGTTGTTTGAGCCTTTAGAATTTGGGCCTCGTCAATAGTTCAACACTTTCTGAGGTTTTCAAAGTCTTAAACTAGTAACTAGTCAACCCCTCCTCAGAATGGATCTTGGTTTCCTGTTGGCTGTTGTGACGTTGTAGGCGCTATACTCAAGACTCGACTCAAAAGATTAGAGAGAGAAACTAGAAAGAGAAGGATAAGAAGACTGTTTTATTTATTTTTAATGATAAATTAGAAAGCATAACATTAATAATATCTGGACTATTAGATAAACGCTTACGTCACTTAAAAATGACCTTAAGGTTTAGATGGAAAAAAAGAGCTACACTAAGTAACCAACGATGTGTTAATGTAAGCCAGGCCCACGGGATGTCGTCGAATGTTGGTACAAAGTTCTTAGTTTCGGATTAAGGGCTTGGTAACGATTTCTGAGAAGTGAACGTCAAATGAGGATTTTCACTTCAATAGTTGCGTACTAGCGTAGGTTGATCTTGTCACAGTGAAATGAAACATTCTCGTGGCGTGGTGTCACGTGAGAGTAAGTAATGGAATAATATTATTTACAGTGAGTCTCAAGAGTAAGAATTTTAAGAATGTTTTAACATACTATTGTTACTTATGTATCGCAGAATTTTAGTAGTTGGATTGTTAACCAGACATGTTTGATTATTGTCAATAGGCAATATCACGCAAGCGGGCCACGCCCATTTCTAAAAAGACAGAATTTATCTGGTTCATAAGCATCTTGCATGAATCGCCACGGACATATGAAAGACTCGAGTACAATTTGAGCATATACGAACAAAAACCACAGGAACATCATCAAGAGAACTAACAACTACAAGCCATAATCTTTTTAACCAAGCAAGTTGAAAAGAGTAACTACTTCTACAAGCTTTTTATGATGTTCACAAAAACTAATATAGAAGACACCACCGTCAGCACCATGAACGATCGCGTGAGTCGCCCCCAGCTAAAATCTCCAAAATCGTACTGCATATTAACCAAATACGCCACCAATTAACACACTCGAAAACCAACATATTGCATTAAATCGAGCAAGAAACATCAAAAACAGGATGTGCGGTCTACCTTAAGATGAAGATCCTTATTGTCAGCCTCTATATCTTCATATATTAACATCATTACGGATTCCAAAACATTGTCGGGGTTCAGGAAACCATTCAGGGCTAGTCATATGATAATTTAACCAAAAAAATCCCTACAAACTCTATAAATAAAGATTAATTTACAAAAGCAAAATCTACAAAGAAAAACTGCCTGCCTAAAGCTTCCGAAATGCAGTGGTTGATTATTATTAACATCCAACCATTTATATCTTTTCATCCAGTACTGAAGTCAATCAAACCGCCATAAACCTACCTGCAAGTTAAAGGATCAGATAAGAGATCAGCAGCAAACAATATACATTCCTTATTATTGGTTTTCTGCAAGTATTTTCTAAAGGGTAGATTCCATGAAAAGGTAACCATCTTATTTTGAAGGGTAAAATGGTAAATTTCACAGATTTTTCTCGCCTAAAAAGTGTTGGTTGTGTGACATAGGAATCACACCAAAAGTAAGTATTTTTATGCAATTAGCTCTGAAATTTTTGTGGGTAACAGAGGCTATAAAAGGTTTTAGTACATAAGCATAAGTAACGAGCTTTTGCGCCATCAAAAAATTGTAATCATAAATCACCTTTGGTTCACAGAATGGAGTCAACACGTGACATGAGGTTGAGTTTCACAGGTTTTGGAATCAGTTTGACCTCCAGCGTTCTGGTCAACCTGAGACCTTGAGTCAGATAGCTCGAATGACTTGATGCAAGCTCGAGACTCAAACTGGAGAGTATCTTCACTAATGATAGGCACATCAGTCTCAACTGCAGTAGGGTGCAGATTCAAGTCAAACGATGGTTTGACTTTGAACCCAGGAACACCATCATTCTCAACAACCAACTTCAGCTCTGACGATTCAGGTTTCCCGCAAACCGCGGATTCCATAGAACTTGGTTCAATAGTAGAATCTGGAAATGACTCGGAGTCAACTGAAATTTGACCGTCTGTATCACATGGAAGAACGTTCTTTACTGGAAGATTCAGGTCACATAAGCTGTTGACACCATGAGAAATAGTTAACTTATCATTTTCAAGATCCGGACAGCTGCAACAATCCATTACGACGGTTTCTCTTTCAGTTTGATTATAATCAATAATATCTTTCCCGACGCTCGCTGTATCAGCTGATGTTGGCTTATTATCTGCTGCATTGGATGATGTGGTTTCAATCTGGTGTTTATTTTCGTCATTTGGCACGGGACTGCTGCAACCATCCATTAACAAATTTGTTTCTTCCGTTTGTTCATGATCACTAACATCTTTCCTCACACCTGCCGCAACTGATCACACAGTTTCAAAATCAAAACATTTTATTTATGCTGATTTGGGTTATGTTATATACTTATATTCCCAACACATTAACAGAAATATTTCTAGAAAACCGTGTCTAACAGATCGAAAGTGGTTGCCCGAAATGTGATTTGATGCATAAAACCAATTGAAATAAAATATATCCAAAATTGACTCACTTTGTATTCATTAGATAAAATTGACCTCTCTAAGTGAAGGTAGCAAAAGGATGCATATAGAAAGATAGACGCGGTAACTTTGACAGGTCGGACTGGTTGGAGTCAAAAGGGTAATTTTGGCACGACATTGTCCAAAAATGAAATTTTTACATGACTAATGTATCTGATACTATTTCACCAACCCAATCTTTTCTAATAAAACATAACCCAAATCGACCCATTCATAAGTACATGGGTCTAAATTACTGCCAGTAAGAAAGGATAAGCAAACATAAACCAAACATTCATCGACTATTTGTTGTTCAAAAAAAGAAAGAAAAAACAAATATTCATAAGTACCTGCAGACAGAGTATGATCCACATCAGCAGACTGAATTTGTAAAAGTGGTTTTTTAAGCATATCTATACCAGGAAACACCATCATGCTCATGCATTTCATTGCTTGCTTCTTTGATTCTTCAAGGGGCATAAAACCAAATGCACTGGTCCATGTTTGCAGAAGTGCAGGGATTGCAGGAATTATTAGCTCTTCTACACCAAGAGACGAAAGAGTCTGAAATGTTTAAAAATAGAAATAAAAATGTGTTTGATTAGCATTAAAACAAACATCTTGATCCATGCACTACAAAGAGGCCGTGTTTGTATCCATTGATTCATTGCATGACAACAAATAATCTTCACCAACTATTTCACTCATCAAAAGGTACTAGTTTCATTTTTAATATATTGGGTTCACATTCACATAGGAGCAAAGCAAATATAGTTAGTTATCATATAAAGGAGTCAAACCTCTAGTCGTGAAGAACGGTTACATCTTTCTTGAAAATTTTGACTTTTCAGATAAGGGATATTTGGAAAATTGTATGGTTTTATTTACAATTTTAAAAAGTAAATGAAGATGAGCAGTTCAGTTCGAATACTTACCATAAATTGGTGTAAAGTGGCCAATTTTGAACCTTTACTTATGAATGGGTAGATTTGGGTTATGTTCTATCCTTGATGAGTAAATGGGTCAAATGTATTTAAGTCTCCAAAATCAGAATTATTGTTGCAAAAAACCTCCAAAATTATTTTATACAACGAATATGGTTATTATTGAAATAACAAATAACTGTAATTATATTAGACATGTTATATATTTCATCAAGTGTTCTGGGCCACCTGACTTGACCCTTTTTGACCCATACTAAAAAAATCACATGTTTCGACCCAACCCCAATTACCTAGCCCGTCAGTTCTGCCATACTAAAAAAATCACCTATTACCTAGCCCGTCAGTTCAGCCATGCATTTTTAACACCTACCAAATAATTACTAACAATCCCACAAGGCAAAATGAAATTAAGGGTAGAGTACAAGATATCAAATAAAGTTTACGTACAGATTCAATTGCATCCAAAAGCCGGCGACACATTCCTTGGCGTCTATACATGTGACGAGTACCAATAAAAGGCATTTCTGCTAACTGATATCCATGTATCCTGTCACAAATAATATTAAAATGTATACTTCCTAAATGGCTAAATGAACTCTTAACTTCAACATATTTTCACAGGAAGTCAGAGATAGTAACCGTATGGATGCTGCAGTGATAAATTCATCATCCTTCTCCAAAACTGCTGTTATGAAGCCGGCATAATTCATCCGCCTAAAGTTTGACCTGGAAAAGGTTCCAATAGATTAGTACAGAACAAGTATGATTAAGGATTATAATAAAGTAATACCTAGAGATGGGTAAGTGGGTGGTTTGGTTCATGTCAAATAAATCAATTTTGTATGTCTCGGGTCAGGTTGGTGGATCTAGAACACTTATTCGTCCAAAATCACTAATTAATTTGTAAAAAGTTAGGGAGTCAAAGGCTTTGAAGATCACTTGGCTAATTGTCCAAAATTACGAAAACTATATTACTAAGAAGATAATCAAATTGTTCAGAATAAAACGACTTAGGAGGTTTCAAAGACTTGACTATGTCACAGGCTACTTTTAGCCTGTTTTATGCTTTTCCTATTTAGCAAAGTTAACCCGCTTGGCCCGTTAGCATTTAACTATGTCACAGGCTACTTTTAGCCTGTTTTACTCTATTCCTAGTTAGCAAAGCAAACCCGTTTGACCCATTAGCAAAGCAAACCTGTTTTACTCTATTCCTAGTAAGACAAAAATCAGCCCATTTGAATATCTTGTAAGTAACTAACTATATGTGGAAAAATGGGCAGGTCAGACAAGGTGGATGACAGTTCAAAACGAGCTGGTCCAGGTTGACCCATCAACACTTACTGCCTGATTTATGAGTATGACAAATATTAATGTACTCAACATGATTACAGAAATATGCTATTGAATGAACATAGAAACTATATTATATCACACTACTAACTTGTTTAGGACTTGGGTTTTGTAAAAGTTCATATAATTTATCAATTTGACCTGTTAGCATTAAAATATAACCCAAGTCAATCCACTTTTAAATAAACTGATTGTAATCACTACCCCTGTTTGAATGCACAAATAATCTATTGCCATCAGTGTGTACACTAATACACCACTTCAACTAAGATAACAATTACTTAAACTATAAGCAAAATGGGCAAGTTCTGTCAAAACAGGACATTTTTGGTACGGCCTTTTCCTCAATAAAATAACTAATGCGTCAAATATAATAACAAAAATCATATTATTCCAATAATAATCTATATATTACTAAATAAGTAATTTATAAGGTGTTACATATTGCAAATACATTTTGGGTGACTTTGGAGTTTGGACTATTTTATGTGGTTCCCTTTAAGCTAAAGTTTTTACTTTACTAATTTGACCCCTTTGAGAAGAATTTCTAACCCTAATCGACATTTATGGAATAGCCATCTCTGATTTAGATAAGTCAATTGCGTTAACTCGAACATTCAAACAATATATATAGTTACTGGAGTCTGGACACTCACCCGCAATTATATACAACATTACGGATTATGTTGGTTCCACTTCTCTCATCAACAATTGGAATAAAACATTCATCCATCACTGAGAATGCAACAGCCAATTTGGAATTGTATTCAACTTTTAATTGGGTGTCAAGAATGTTAGAATCTTGGTCAATATCAGAACGTTGAAGTAGAGTCCATGAAAATCCATCTTCAAGTTCATGTTTCACCCCAAGACATGTCTGCAGTCGCTCAAAGAGCTAGTAAAGGAAAAAAAAATCAGATTTAAGTTTCATGCATACAAATTACTAGTTTTATGTAGGTTAATGTCGGATAAAACCAACCAACTTTTAACATTTAGCAGTTTAGTCCCTTAACCTTTTCTCTTTTCTTGTAGCTTTATACTTATATCATGTAACCTTTATCTCGATTGAAATGGCATGCTGACATATTGAATAAGTTAAATGCTTATGTGGACACCACATGTGCAAAACAAAGTATTATAATAACAAAAGTTGAAGAATTATACAGCTGCAAAAAGAAAGTTATGAACTAAACCACCAAAACTTTGAGAGTTCGTTGGTTTAATCCAACATTAACTGATATATAATCTTGTTTAACATAAGCATCTAATGTGTTCAACAAGTCATAATGACATTTTCAAGAAGTCAAAAAAAAAAAAAGTTCAAGAGGTATAAGTATATAATGTCAGCTAAAAAAGGTTAAGGAATCAAACCTCAGTTGTTGAAAGTTGCATGGTGTTTACCAACATTAAACCTTTTATTTGAATAAAACTGATAAATATTTTCAAGTGTTGGCTATACATACTTTGGCATAGGATTAATTTATTACTGAACAAAACAGTTTTATATTGCGGCAATAACTGAATATCAAAGAGTAAAATTACTTATAAACCCTTGCATAATTAAAGCACATCCAAACACACATCATCACATAATTAAGGGCTTTCATTTAGAATTAAAATCTTTATGCCATCCAACAATGTACCTCCTGACATTTCCTTCCACAAAAAGGTAGTCCATTTGAATCTTCATTCACATCTTCGACTTCTTTTAAGCACAACCGATGGACTATTACATTCAAAAGCTTGTTAGCAATGTATAAAGAATTATAAAGTTATTCAAGAGAAAGATAAAAAAATGCTTTATTTTATTCTTATATAAAGTATAAAGTTATTCAAGAGAAAGATAAAAAAAATGCTTTATTTAATTCTTATATGCCAATCACATACATTTTTCCTCGCACAAACAGCATGAGAGCATTTGTGAGGTAATTGCATCATGAGTATGTTCGACTTGAGAAGTAGAAACGGAAACAACTCCACAAAACTTGCACGTGCAGTATACGCAGTTCCAATCCCCAGAAGGAAAATTCTACAACACATGAACCACTTAGAGCAATAATCATTTTTGAGTGTTCTATAGTGGTTAAAAAAATTGTTATCCTCATCTATTTTTCATTTCTCATATATTAAAAAAAGCTTAACGATTCAATAATTATAAGTATATATACCAAGTAGAGGTGGCAATTTCAAACTGTTTATAGGGAACACAAGTCAAGTGTAGGAAATTAGCTCAAGTTAAAACAGGCCAAATGTAGAAATTAGTTTATAATGAAAAAGGATTAAAGGAAGATATAGAAAACTGGTTTACAATGAAACTGCCCACATGGGCAAAGGGGTTAAAATGGGTCAAAAGTCATCTCACATGTATTCAAATGCTCACTATGTCGTAAATAGGTTTATTTAAAGAAGGTTATTGTACAGTTCTAATAATATACTTTTGCAAATATATATATATATATATATATATATATATATATATATATATATATATATATATATATATTAACTAGTTACAGAATAGAAAAAATCAGAGGTGGATCAGCCCACACCAACCTAATCCAGCCTCCAGTTGTGACCTATTACCCAGCCCGCCCATTATACCACTTCTACTAAATGTAAGAAATTTAAAATTCAGAGAAAGAAACCATCACAACATATCAAGGATTACCTGGACATCAAGGCAACTCTGATGAAAAGTTGAAGGGCAACCATCACAACATATCAAGTCCCCCCCATCTCCACAAATATTACATGTATCATCATTTGGGTCATCTCCTTGAACAACAACAACATTAAATCGGTTAATATTTGATTCCTCTTCTTTCCTCCATGAATCCGTCAAACATTTTCTAAGACACACTCCTGATTCCAAATATAAATTATCAAAAACCTGACCAAATTTCCCTCCACAATGACCTACAAATTTTGTTATTCCCATAACTTCGTTACAACAACCACAACAGATCCCGTCACTAGTAATAATACCCTCAGAAGACTTTTTTTGTCTTCTAGTCTTTCCATACTGAACCTTCGCTCCCACTAAAATAACACCTGAATCAATCATCCATGATAAAAGATTCCGTTTCTTAACTACCAAAGCACCCTCATTATCCTGTTTTGAATCATTTTTAGAATCACGGACTAAAATTCGTGGCTTGAATATCATTTTCCTCTTTGACTCATCTTTTGACTTCTTACCATGTTTCTTCTTTTTGTCAGCAACAATCTTACCCTTCTTCACATTCTTCAAAGTTATGTTCTTTTTCTTCTTAAGTTCTTTATGGCGTTGTCTAAAAAGAATACTGATTTCTTCTTCAGGTATTGGTGTAAATGCAGACATTTCATTATTATCAGCATTACCATTTTCGATTTTCCCTTTTAATTTAGCATAAGCTCCCGTTATTGACCAGTGCGATCTCTTCCTGTTAGGTTCAACATACACTGCATCGTTGTATGATTTTTCTTGCCTTTGCTTAAGATCGATTGTCCACCCGCATTTCAAAAGTACATCTGATATTTTATCTCTTATCAACTGTTTCAACTGCTTCCTATGCGAATTCCCACCAATAATCCCTTTTCCCGCATTAAGAAATTCACCTTCCACCATCAGTTGTTCACTATTTTCTTCAGATTTCTCATGTTTACAAAGTTTGGGGCTTTTTCTTACTGACATGAGTTTCATTGTTCTCATTTTAACCACATGTGTTGCTAGAGTTCTTGCTTCCATTTTTGGTGGTCTTCCACGACCTTTGCGTTTCTTGAAAATAATGCCTTTACCATATAATTTTTGATTTATTCCACGTGACTTCATGCCTCCCATAGGAATCTCCTTTGAAACCTTTGGTGGTCTTCCACGACGTTTTAGTTTCTTCCTTGGTGTCTCATTCAAGGATAAAGGTGTAATTTCACCCTGAAGTTTACAAGGTCTTCCACGTCTCTTTAATTTCTTTTTTGGTCTCATGTCTTCGCCTTCTGTGAGCACCTTACGAGGTCTTCCACGACGTTTTAGCATCTTTTTTGGTCTTTCAGCTAATGCTTTTACACCAAGAACCACCTCCCTGGATCCACCATTAACTATTGCAACAGGGCCACCATTAACAGCAGGTCGAGTCTTTGAGTGCAACACCTTCCCAGTAGCCTCAACACGATCTTTCTCTACTTTCTTCTTTTTAGCTCTTCCATTACATTCAGAACCCGAAGCCTCCACATTTTTCCTTTTCATCTCGCTCTTACGTTTCAAGGACATACACGTACATTCATCAGCAGCAGCTTTTAAACCCAAAACAGCAGTAATCTTTTCATGATTACTGTCAATTTTCTTTAACTTTCCCACATTTTTCTTTGTCTCCAAACACCTGCTTTTTCCCATCATTATTTTACATTTACCCAAAAGATTAGCATTTCCAGGATCATTCAATGATATATCCTTATCATCATCACCATTAACAATCATTGTATCATCAGCAACTGTTTCAGATTCCAACCTTTTAGACCCATTTTCACAGTCCACACATGATGCTTTCATTTCCTCAAAATCAGGACCCGTTTCACTCAAATGTATAGACACTGATTCGTTCCCTTCTTCCTCCTCAATTTCTTCTTTCGAACATAAAACACCCAAATCTTTGACAGGATCCAACACCTCTGATCCCAAAAACAACCCTTTATCATCAGAATTCACGGTTTCTTGCATACCCTTTTCAACATTTTCACAGCAATCATCCACACATGACCCATTCTCAGCTCCACTTGCTCCCCTTTTATCATAATTCGCTTTACTCGACCGCAACGATAACTTCCTTTCAACTGCAAACCCTTCATTCCCGACATTTGATTTGACTTTGAGTTTTCCCCTTTGGAAAACCCTATTTGATCTCAGTTTCATCCTGACAAACCTACACAACATCAATCAACTCAAAAACACATCTCAATTGTTACAATTCATCACATCCAACAACAAACAGTGAAAAATTCAAGTAAAATCGAACCCTAGAACCCTAAATTACTTAACAATCGTAAACCACCAATGCACTTTAGATCATTCGATCAAACATTCACACATTCAACCAACCAAAATCGCAAAACACTGACACTCCAATCCGAACCAATTCAACCGAATTGATTGAAAACAAACTACGAGCGAACAATTCATACCAAAATTCGAATCAAAACAACTGAATTAATCAAAATCGTACCTGATAAACGGATCAAAAAGCTTACGGTACTCGATTTCACCGCTGATTCATGGTGGAAGCACACGATTACGAAGCGTACATGAAGAAGGGGATAATTTGGTGGGTGATGAGTCTAGAGAGAGAAGAAATTAAGGGTTTTAGTGAGAGAAAGACTGATGGATCGGTGTTTGTTTGTTGGGTTTTATTGTGCGATGATTATACGAGTATATTTCGCTGTAGTCAGCAACATTTTGAAGAAATACAGAAGAATTTGTGGATTTCGAGGGTTTTTATGCTTATGGGTATTTGTAAATTCTTCTTGTGTGGCATCAATGTCTGCAAGAATCAATTTTAGGGTTATGATTACATCTTTAAATTGCTTTAATTTGTTGAAATCAAAATGGTATGATACGATGATGACAGTCTATACTCTTTAGCTACTAGGTGCTGTTAAAGCAACTTTTTATAGATTTGTAATCCATGTTTATTCTAATTTTGGATTTAAAGCAACGTTTTGAAATACGCGATCATAAGTTTAATCAGTTGATCTAGTTAAAAGACTAAGAAGGGTGTTAATGATTTTCTATTTTTTTTGTTTATACTGTATTATTTAGTTTGTTTAAAATTAACTAATCCGGTTATGTCTGATTTATAAGCTCGAAACTAGATATTTACATTAATGATTCACGGTTAACTGACTAATAACATATCCTATATAAGTTATGAATGCTTTGATTGATTATTTGTATATTGTTAAAATGGAAGTTGGGATCTTGTGTGATGCTGGTGTCTATTGAAAAATCTAATTGTTTAAACTATTTTTAAAGATTTTTTTAATAGTATATGAATTTTAAAGTTTATACATGTGTTCATTGTGTATGTGCATACACACCAGCATAGACAAATTGAGTGCCTATTCAAGTTAAATATATTTTTTTAGTATCAAAATAATTCATGTTAATAAAAATTATATTTTTCAAGAAAAATTAACGAAGCTCGTAACATCTATACATGTCTATTAAAAGTAGAAAAATTAATGTAGATCTAAACAATATGTTTAAAACATGTTTATAATACTATGAATATGTAACAAAATCATATAAAGATTGAAAAAATGCAGAAAAGAATAGATAAATCAGATACATATTATTTTAAACTTTTATTTAAAAAAATATATAAAAAACAGATAAAAAGTTAAAAGAATATATAAATCATATGTAGATTTGTTTGAGTTGATATTTTAGACATATGTTCTATGCATTCCCTGTGATTTGATGATGTTTTAATTCGAGGGTTTGGTGCTTAACAATTTGAGTCAATTTTGTAGATTGACAATTGGGATATGAAACTCATAAATGTTAGCCATATATATGAGGTGTGTGCTATAAATACAATCATAAATAGCACATGGTTAGTTTAGTAAAATGTGGTCTCGAAAAATTTTATTGTGTAAGTGTGATGTTTTTATTCAAAAGCTCATAATCAAATTGTTATACAATAGATTAGTCCAGATTTTACCCTTTATATTATCCGTTTTATTATGTTTGTTTAGTTGGTATTTGATGGCACCATAGATTAGGGTGTAAACAGGTTGAGCTGCGTTTAAGATTATCTAAGTTCAATCTTGACTCGTTCAGCTTAACAGGGCTCGAACTCGAGCACAAAACTCAAACTCGGTTCGCATCAAGATCTACATGTGCTATACTTGTTTATTAATTATATATTATTTTACTTTTATCATTATATAAACAAACATAAGTGAATCTTTGCCCAATGACTGTTGGCTTCTAGCTTGTTGCGGTTTATCCGAGTTCTATCCTAGCGAGAAGTTTTAAATTTTTTTATTTTAAATGAGTATTTTTGAAATCACTAACCAGCCTACAAACCCTTGTCCCAGAACGTCGCAAGAGGCAACCGACTCATGGTTCTAAACCAAGCTAAAAGGTGGAGTTCAAACTACTCTTTGTCCTACAATCGAATTACGCTAGAACACCGACTGACATTCCTCGAATACCACTACGTGTTGACCACCCACTGCATTTACCTGGGTTGAGGATCGAACCAGTGTATTTTTTCCCAAACCTTGCTTCAACTCATTAACCATCAAAAAACTCAACATGCTATTCCATTTCTACTTGACTCTTCGTTTCACAAACTTGTTAATGCTTAATAAATTATCTTTTTCACTCTTTTTTATTCTCTTTATTTGACACTTCAAACTACTACTAATTTTGTTAAGCTATAAAATCATAACATCTTTTATGTTAGGTGTGACTCAAATTTACCAAGAAATGATTTGAGTTCATGATAGGTTGGCTAGTTTAATGACAATAACTTGTAACAATCACCAAATTTATAAAATTTTGTCAAAACACAAACACACACGCTTATATACACATAAATCAAATAAAAAAATAAAATTAATCATATATATTTAAAATGTGCTACCGTAGATACGACCCAACAAATAAGACAGTTTTAACTTTTATCAAATTATAGATGTTGTGGTCACTTGTCTATTTTACTCACTTTCGTATTTAATCAAGGATGATTCTTTTTATTAATTAATATCATTATTATTTGTATCAAACGTTTGATTTCTTATGAGGGAGTATCCAATCCATTAAATGAGACCGGAGCCATCAAGTTTACATTATGCACAATTCTAATCAACTAAAAATATCTTGGTCTAATAATATAAAAGCGAGGCGGAAGGCTTATTTTTTTCTTAAAAGTCATGGGTTCTAACCCTGGTATTCGTGAATAAATATTAACTTGGTGTTATTAATTACCAACCACTAATCACTAATTAGCCATTAAAAAAAATAAAACAGTGTATCGTGTCCGGAACATTTTAAACTGACATGACATAGTTTAGTTATCTATTTGCTTTTCATAAACATGTAAAAAAAACCAAATGATATGTAATGGTGAACAATTTACTTTCTTTTTTTTTTTTACGTATAACTATATAAGATTGTGAGTAAATAGTAGTATAAAGTTAGAAAGATTACGCTTGGTGAACAAAGATCAATCCATGATCGAGTGATATCAATTGTGAGGCTTTTGTGATATTTTGTGAAATCTCGTTTGATATATCAAATTGATAATAGTATAAGGTGAATTCAAATATGAACACTATGAATTCATTTTAAGAACATATCACGCACGAGTTTATATATTCATCATTAAAAATAAGTAAATTTTAGTTAGCTAGGAAGTATGCATCAACATTCGTAACTTACTATAGGCTGTCTTCATCTAGTTACATATAAAAAATTTTAAATTAACAAAAAAATATTATAGTAACATTATATTCAAACTAAAAAAATAATAAAATATTTGTTTTATGATGTAATTTTAAAAAATATTAATATATGAAAATTATATAGTCATTTAAAAATAATGGAGAAAGTTGACTTAAAAGTCAACATTTATAAAAACATAATCAGCATGTATCTAGAAGTAAATTAACATATTAAAATTCATACCATTTATTTTTATAGCTCAAATGGTTGATATGTTATCCAAAATAATTAAAAATGAGGGGGTCTTGGGTTCGAGTATCAATCTGAGTAAAAATACTTACGATTAAGCCGGAGGTTTTTCTAGTTGTGGATTTCCTCCTGAGTGGGTAGGGTCGTACGTTTTCCGTAAAAAAATCAAATTCATACCAAAAACAATTTTGCCCCTTTCATTTACATAAATTTTCTCTTTATGGAATTGGAGTAAACCGGTTAAAGATTGAAAGGCTTGCTAAGTTATCAGGGTACAAAAATGATTCTTTTCCTTTCATCTATTTGGGTATTCCTAAAAGTGAAAAAATAGCGAGTATTCAAGGCTAGCATCCGATCGTACAACACTTAAAAAGACAATCAAAACTGGAAAGCTAACCTCCTTTCTATAGGCGGTCGTTCTATGCTTGTTACTTCCATTTTTTAATCCTTTAGCTCTTATTATTTTTCTTTGTTTCGAATGCCAGCAAAGGTGAAGGACATTCTTGAATCTAATCGATCCAAGTTTTTTTGGGGCGGTGATGATGATTCCGAAAAAATAGCTTGGGTGAATTGAAAATTGGTTTTAGCTGACAAGTCTGACGGAGGTTTGGGATTAGGTAGTTTGGATGCGCTCAGTCTTTCTCAGTTTGTAATAAACATGTGAAACGCCGTTTACATGATGCGTCACGTGTTAGTTACTTAGGTAGAAATAGAATTTGCAACGCCTTGACTAGTTGACTATAGGGTATGATATGAGGGTTCACATAAGCATGATGTTTACAAGGGTAACATGTGAAAGACTATCAAAATGTTATGATGAACAATTTGACCAGTACTTTTAGTTTTGTTTTGCCATTTTCAGTGGGGTGTATGTTTGGGGTATTACATATTTTGTATATGCTTTTTAGATTCATAGTAATTAGGAAGGGTAAGAAACTTCTTACAAATGTGTACCAAAGGTTTTGTTTATATATGTGAGTTCTAAGGTTCATTTTGTAGTGCTGAAGGTAGTGTTTAACGATAAATAATAATCACATTTCATATATGTTTCATTTAGATCATTAAGTATAAAAACGTAAATATTTGTTTAATTATTTCAGGATGATGGAACAATCTTGAAACTTAAGTGGTCTTTGTAGAAAGAAAAGTATGAACGACCTTAGTGAAACACTAAATGAACTTGAAAACAACTAGTTGAAATATTCCCTATTTTTAAATAATAATGTAAGCAAATATTTTAATCAAAACGTGTTATTAAGTCCACGTGTTGCATATTTAAAATAAATTAATTTGCAAATTTGTATTTTTAAAAAACAAAACATGTCATTTGAGTTGTTAGTCTAGTGATGCTAGCTAAAGATTTTTAAAAAAGATACTTGAATCTAGTTGTTAGTCTAGTGATGCTAGCTAAAGATTTTTAAAAAAGATACTTAGATTCAAGTCTATTTAGAAATTATTTAAGGGCTTCAAAATAATAAATAACGATTAAAAAGAAATCCTATATAAACATTAAAACCCACAATTTTAGTTCATTACTTTAGCCCCAACTAGATTCAAGTCTATTTACACAACGAGTACTAGCCCACCAAACACTTCTGAAGTGTAAAAAACTAAAAATACTAAAAACCGAAATTACACCCTTATAGATTACATTTAAATAGGGATGCAAGAGAGAAACTATATATTTTAGAATTAAACTAATTTCACATGAAGGCTTGATTAGGCTTGAATAGACATGTAATACTTAGATATCACATAAGGCTCGATAAGAATTCGAGTTGAATTTTTATAATCTCTAGTTCAACTTGGTATATGGTTTAATAAATGCTAGACTTGAACGGGTTAAGTATAAGCTTGAGCACAAATACTCGATAGAGGCTTGAGTAATTATACCCACACATTTAAGTCAATGAGTTCTAGTAGTAATAATGTCGTTTGAGCTAGTGTAAGGATTTACAAGTGTGGGATGCATATGTTATATCTTTCTTCTATTTTATGAATTATTTTTTAAAACAACAGTTAAACTTACCATATGGTGAGCAATGTAAGAAAGATAACACCATGTTATAGTGGTTTGAAGGTGATGGGTATAGCCCCAACAAAACTATTAGGCTCAGGACCCAAATTGCGGACCAACAGATTAGGACCAGGAACTAACAATTTAAGAAAAAGGAATACCGAGAAACTGATAAAACGGATTTGGTCCTCATGATTGGGCGGGCATCACGATAAGCATGTTGGGCCTCAGCCTTAGCATAACCCGGCCGGGGATGACAAACAAAGGAGCGGTGGATAAGGCCGGCTGAAGAGGATGGAGAACCTGGTCGGAGATAAAGACGCTAGTTCGATATCCAAAAATAGTTGACTTGAGGCATTTTATTATTTCAACAATAAGAATCTCAGAAAAAACAAGAGCAGTATGAGTATAAGAAAAGACCCAGCGGATAAAAAGAATATTCTAAGTAAAAGAAAAGGAAACAACGGGTAATAGATCGAACCAACAGCAAAGGAATCACAACAGTAAACTAAGAAAACAGTTGCAGCACTGTTGATGAAAGGAATACTCACGTATATAAGCAGAGTGCCAGATGAACCTAAGGGAACATTCCAACTATTAGCCTAAAAAACCTCCCAAAAAATGCCATAGTAACCAGTAGTAATAGCTTTGTAACTTTGAAGAAACAACACTTCACATATTCTTACTGATTTGACGTTGTTATTCTTTTTGCTTTGTCGCAAGTTTACCCTATAACCCATTTCTTATCTTATACGTTGGTGGGATCGCCTTCGAGGTGGTTTCAACAGACGGGATACTAGTAAATAGATGGTAGTGATCACAGAAAAAAGGCATATTATCATTAGATCTAACAATTTCACATTGTATATCGTACCTTTGGAATCTTGATCTCTAATCATGGGTATGAGATGAGCAAGAACGAAAATAACATTTTTGAAATGTGATTAGTGGTTCTATAGAAGAAAGGAAGTTTAAACAAAAGGTTGCAGGCACACGAAAATCTGTAGTTGCCCATGTGCCATGATCAACTGTTAAGATCACATTTATTTGACGATCAATCATGCATCAACCACAATAGCTCAGTTTTCCAACTTCAGAGCTTTTTTAAATGAGTATGTTACAATTCTTATAAAACCATAAAAAACTTACTTTTCACGTAATATCACCATCCTCACCATCTCATGAATATATGCACTAGCAATGTCACATATTCCTAACTTTTATCATATTAATTGTGCACTTAAAAATTAAAATATGATAATCAGACTAGCATTGAAAGGTAAATAATTTGTCAACTGTAACCGAGATAACTCATAACTCTTTTTTACTGGTCTATGCCAGTAACTAGACAATGTGTTCAAGATCACTAAACAAGATTGATTGTATAGACAGTGTCTGATCCAAATCTAACACAGGTAACATGATTTATATGTATGAATCGAGTTGTTACTAGTAACCAACACAAACTACACACAAAGGTCAATAATGAGTGCAAACACTCAAAAGTAAGAACTTTCAAAATTAGACAAGGTAGTCGGACAAAAATTACACATAAAAAACTTGGTTCGCGTCAACATGTAACAACTGATAATGTCTAGAAATACCAGGATATCCTAAAAGATAGGATGCTAAGATAATTTTGAAAATTGCAACAAAATCTCTCAATGTTTACTTCTTCTTCTTGGCAGCATCTCCAGCCTTGGTCTGCATAATGGATAAAATTATATAGTGTGGTTTTAAAGGTGACAAAGTTCAACCGTTTACTTATAAGCAGGTCATTTTGATTTTTTCTATCTCAAAAAGGGTAAAACCAAACAGTTAAGCTGAAAAAAGAAACGGGTCAAACAAGTTTAAAATGCTGAAACTTATCCAAAGTTTATTTTAATACATTCAGTTAGTTAGATAACCTTCTGTTCAACCCAAACTTGAGTTTGTTGTTCCCACCCGACCCACCCATTTTGGTTCATCTTGAATACGATCAAACTTGTGAAATATAGATTCAAGTGTTTACCTTCTTTACACCTCTGATCTTCTTTGCCCTGTTCTTTCTTTCCTTCAATTGCTTCCTTGATTTCTCAACCTTGGTATCCAAGCCATTCTACATGAAACAAAAAAACATGAGAAGCCAAACGTGAATAAAAATAAAAATAATAGTACTTAGTAAGGCATAAACTCCAAAAATTATAATAGTTACCCTGATAAGCCTGTATTTTGGCTCGTATTTCTTTGCATTTTCGACAGAATCGTAAATCAGTCCAAAGCCAGTTGACTTGCCACCACCAAAGTGAGTTCTGAACTTGAATACAAAAATGGCATTTGGATCTTTAACCTCATACATCCTAGCCAACTTCTCCTTCAACTCAGCCTTCATAAAGAAGTTCAAAAACATATAAAAAACATTACTTTGTGTTGGAACAAAATGTAACATGATCCTTATGACTATAAAAAGTGTTTACTGCAGACATGAAATCGTCCACAAAGATGCATCATCAACCCCCCATCCTTGCTCTACATATTACCATAACTGTATATTACATATGCTTCTCTAAAACACAAGACATCTTTATTAAAGGTGGAATAGCAACCCATTTATGTAAAAATATATCAACATAGTGAATGGTAATAACAATGGGTCAAATAAATAAAACTAAAACTTTAGCTTAAAAGACAGGTCAAAATGATCAACCGGTTTAAAGTAAACCAAAATATACATTATACGAATTTCAGGATCGCCTTGTTCAACAAAAGATCAATAGTTCAGTACATTAACACAAACATAACTTCACCCTTTACCTAACTCTAAATGAGAATGTGAGACCAAAGGTATGCCCTAACAACAATAAACCCAAACGATGACATTTAAAGTTACTACTAGAACAGTCATATATTGTATTGTGATTACAAACAAAAACCAGGCACACATATAGAACAAAAAATAAGATATTGCTAAAGATTGCTAGTAGAAAAGAGTGGAACCTTGGATACATTTGGCCTTCCTGGATGAAGCACATCAATCACCTACGTTAACACACCGAACATATTCATCACAAATATTACATTTGAAACAAAAACTACAATCAAATTACTGCAAATAAACTTATCAATGAAGCATGAACTCACAAATTGCTTCCTAAAGAGAAGCCTGTTTGTCATAAACTTCCTTGTTCGAATCGTCACCGCCTTAGTGTCCGCCATTTTCACTATCAAATCCTATAATCAAAACAAAAAAAAACCTCAGAACAGTCATTAAACTCACAGATAACAAACAAACACACTTGTACAAAATCAAACACTCAAAACACAATCAGCCAATTAATTCATCGTTTAAACCGTATCAATATCCTAAAAATCAAAAACACCTTCATCTAAACAAAACCTAAACTGAATCTAACGAACACTAACTACCCCCAAAACTACAAAACCACATTAAAACCGCTTTATTCAGCACGTATGATGTTAAATAATCACTCACATCCTCCGATCCCTTCACTAATCACAATAACCTATCGGATCTCACTGATTAGAACTACAGCTAATAGTTTGTTCAATTCAATCAATATTCAGGTGCTTACAACAGTGACGTCTACATCGTCGGAGAAACTTGCCGGAGGCGAAACTAATAAGTTCGTTATCGCCGTTAAACAAGTCGCTAACAGTGATTAACTGATTATATATTATTAATGTGAAACAAGTGGTTGATTAGCTGCAAATGTTCAATATGATTGGATATAAAAACGTTAGTCTTACCGGAAGAGATGAAGGTGTTATTAGCTAACTCCGATGCACGGCGGCGCTGCCTCTGATTTCTTCTTCTGTGAATAATCGGCTTTGAATAAAGAGAAAAGAAACCCTAATATTCATATGTAAATTTAATGGATGTAGAAATGGGCCTCTTTCTAGACTTGAGTGGGCTGGATGAAAGATGATTTGGGCTGGGCTCAATACAATGCTAACCCATCGGCTCTTATTTTTTTTTGGTTTATTTAGTTATTTAGTTATTTTTTTTGCATTCACTTCAAAACTAACTAAAGTTAATTACACAAATACTTCTTCTGGTTTAACATGGTTTGGATACTAATTTTTTTCTAGTTTGAGGTTTGTGATTTTAATTTTGTAAAATATCTATGGTCTAAGGTTAATTTTTGTTAGATTTTCCAGCTAAGTTTGAATAAAATGACTATATTACCCTTATATTAAAAAGGTCGTCTTATCAGTTAGTAGAGATGTACAAACCGGTTTGTGTTAGGACTGGTTTAATCTAGGCTTTTGGAGAGGAAAGTGATTGGTTCATTCAGTTCTAGCACCGGTTCTTACTGGTTTGATTCTGGTTAAATTGGTTTAATCAAAACATGTTACAATTCGATTGCAAACTGGCAGTTCAAGCTCAACAATACCAGTTATTGCAAAATCGGCTTTGATTCAAGTTCGTTTGCTAATCTCGGTTCAAGAACATGTTTTTTTACACTTGTCTGATAGTTATTGTTCTTAAAATTCATAGAGTATCAATGTATCACCGATAATTTGGATTTATAGAATAAAATATAATGCATTACTTAAATATAAGATAGATGGTCAATAAAACCTGTTGATAAAAATCATGTACAAGATTATGCGTATAACATGTTCAAATGATATGAAATAAAAAAAATGTTCTATGATTTTTGGCTTGGTACATAGAATAAGACAATTCAAAACTGATGGTTTATTTGAATCTATCTGACTGGTTCAACTTATTTAAATTTTACTTAGAAATAATTTAAATAAAATTTTTACTCAAAATTGTCATATTTTGCATGTTATTTATACCAAATTATCAAGGTTAGAGAAGTAATGATACGACTTCTCTTGTGGGGTAAAAGATTCAACAAAGGGTGTACACTTATAATTAAAAAAAATCAATGGGTAGTATTGAATATATGTTAGTCGTTTTATAAAAAGAGGTTAGCACCTTTATCACGAGTGTCAATGAGATCGTTCATTGGCTTTTCATTAGTTGTTTTAGACTTTCAATATGTCACGTATACATATAACTTGAAAATTTTTATAATTTTTAATGGTAATAAGTGATCTGAAGCTGTGTGAGACCAAAGTTTCTAAAATAACATTTGTAATGATAGCTTTAAAATTGATAAAAGCTTTGAAAATACATCATAATAAAATTAATTTTGTGATTTAGAAAGGATGTGGAGTAGCTTTCAAGAAGTAACAAGGCAAATGGTATGCATGTGGGTTGCTTGGTTTATTATGTTCCTCCATACACCAAACGTAAGATGTATCAATCAACCACATGTATGGAGGTCGGCTATAGAGACAATACAAACATAATCCAACTAACAATTATTACAAGTTTGTTGGTTGTTTATATATTTATCCATAACCAATTAAATGATATTCTTGCAAAATTGCATATCTAAGTGTATTCTTAATGAGGTATCATGCGTTGACATGGTTTGGCCAAAAAGAGGTTGTAAATTAAATGAGCAAGTTAGATTGTTTGTTTGATTGAGTTATTGAACATGTGGTCTGTATAAAAATTAAAATCAAACTTGGATAATCTGAGAGTTATTAATATTAATTTCAGATCAAAATTATTTATGATACACACGGATATCTCAATCGGATAGAACTCAAAATCAAGAATGTAGAATGTGTTTTGTGTGTATTTTCAAGAACCAGAGAGAAGACCAAAATGATGATCAATTCGATTTTCACGAGATGGGGGGGGGGGGCTTCCATCTTTGGCAGTTATCTTTTGAATTCAAAATGACTAAAATGCAATTTTTTTCCACTCGAATTTCACATGCGAAAATCTGAAAAATCAATTTTAAATGCATTTTTAATAAAACCATTTTTATCAAAATAAAAAATTTTAAGCTTACCTGACAACTGGATCCCAGCTAGGAGCAGATTTCAATCGAATATCACAATAAACTCAAACAAATATGCACTCTGCACCTCCTGATTTGTTTGATGAATATTATAATCACATTGGTCATTAGTCAATCCAATTATTTTAAAATATCTAACATGGTCGTGTATGGCTCTTCAAGTATCTTTATATTGTTGGGTGCATGGTTATTGTCTATAGATATTGTATGCATTTGAGTTGTTCATAAACTATTCCAACTACTCACACTGAAAGAAGTTTGCTGTTTTGAGATTCAGGTGGTTTAGTATGACAGTCTGCTCATCGATCATCCTTTACACCGAACAAAATAAGAAAAACCCTGGAATGACACAAACATCAAGATCAAAACAAAATCATAATTGTTTCTGAAGTTTATTTCACAATGTATGTCATTTTTTAACGCCATATGTTTCAATGAGTTTCGTTTTTTATTGTTATTTCTTTTTTATGCACGTTTTATCATGATTTTAACATCAAGTTCTATTACAGGTCATATACACTTATCATGCAAATATATTGTTTGTGTTTGCGCAACACTTGTATTTTTGAAATGCTATTCAAATTTTGATTTTTTTTAAGTGTGTGGATCGGTTCTAATGTATGATAATGAGTATTGGAAAGCGTTTAAAGGATCTAGGAAGAGAAGGACATGATTTAGAATCTAAGCAAAATTTTAGACAAAAAAAAAAAAACTTGAAATAACACATTTTGATGTTAGTAGAAAAGGCTGTGAAATATAGAGTTAAGCTTGTGGTCATGGTACATGAAAAGTTCATACAATTTAGGAAGTTTAGTTGTCTTGTAGAAATAGATTGATTACTTTCTCAAGATCTTGGGATTTAAACTAGTATACATGTAGAACCACCACAAGATAAACAAAAAAAAGGGAAATCTCCATATTAAAAGTTTTGGGTAGCGTTTGGTACGCAGGAATGAAGGACGGAATATAATGAACCATTACGGGTGAATGAATAAAAACATGTTTGGTTGGTAAAGGTAATGGAATGAACCATTACATAGTTGATTCCATTCCCTCAAATTCATTCCATCCATCCTCCTTTTTTTTTTTTTTTTTCATTTCATCTCTTCTTTAATCATTAGCCAACAACGCCACCCACTCACCCACCGCCATCGACCACCACCGCCGCCAATGGAAACCACCGGCCACCATCGCCACTAACCGCCGCCGGCCACCACCATCCCGCGCCACCACCGCCGCCGGAAACCACCACCGACCACCACCATTGCCGGAAAACACCGTTATCGGAAACCACCACCATCGGCCAGCCACCACCATCACCATCGGCCACCACCATCACCTGCCACCACCGCCGCCTGAAACCACCATCGACCACCACCACCTCCGGCCACCGCCGCCGCCGGAAACCACCACCTGCCACCACCATCGACGGAAACCACCACCGGCCACCACCATCACTAGCCACCACCGCCGCAGGAAACCACCGCCGGCCACCAGAAACCACCACCGGCCACCACCATCGCCGCCTGAAACCACCATCGGCCACCATCATCGCCGGCCACCACCGCCGCCGGAAACCACCACCTGCCACCACCATCGCTGGCCACCGCCGCCGCCGGAAACCACCACCGGCCACCACCATCGCTGGCCACCACCGCCGCCCGCCACCCGCCACCACAGGCTGCCACCACCACCCGCCATCATCACCATAACTAATTTTATATTTCATTCCTTCGTTTTTTTATATCTAACAAAGAAAACAAAGTAATGATTCATTTATTATGGTAACCAAACAGTACAATGGAATGTAACGATTCATTTCATTCTCTCATCCATTCCATTCTCTCATTCATTCCATTACTTCGTTCATTCCATTACCTTATGCCAAACAGGCCCTGGTTTTGAGTTTTTATACTTCAAGAACGATTAATTGTCTTAGTTATGTAAGTATTTTATTTTACATTCATCTTGATTGATTGATCAAGTCACTATGTCCGTTTAAATTAATTTTAATTTAAACACTAGGGTTTTATTTTATTTGATTTGATTTAGATTCAAGTACTTATTCGATATAACTATACGATCTGCTATTTGATTCGATTGTTTACATTGTTTTTTGATCTCAAACCCAAAAAAATAGATTGTTAACTGAACTGGTCACCTTAATACTTTTTATAATAAAGCTCTTCATGCCTCATAGGCGAAGCTTCACTAGGGTCGGGGGGACCGCCGCCCCCCCTGTTTTTTTCGCCAGTAGTGTTAAATTTTAGTCCGATAGTGTAAATTTTTGTCCAGATAGTGTAAATTTTTATATAAATATCAAGTTCGCCCCCCCTAATAAAAATTGGTTTCCGCCCCCGCCCCCCCTATGATATAGTTCAAGCTCCGCCGTTGTCATGCATTAAACCCTTGATAAAATTTTAATTCAGTTTACTAGTTCTAAACAAGAAGCTTGAAATGAGCAAGTAGGATTCGTTTGGTATTTTTAAAAGAGAGCTTCCATATTTTTTATTGTTTATTTAACTTTGTTTTTTAGTCTTAAGCTTACATCAAACTTTATTTTAACTTATTTTAGTAGGTTAAACACAATAATTTAATAGGAGAAAGATACTCACGATGGAAACAATCTTCTCATAGCTTCGTTAATGGAAATATCACTACATCCATGATCTACATGGAGATTGCATTCATAAATAAAGAAAACACACACTTAATAAAAGGAATCAAAACGACTGGTCAATTACACACACAAATAAAGAAAACACAAACCCTACTTCAATTCATACTAGTTTTTGTGAGTCAAGTAGGTTTACATGTTACTATTTTACATGCTAAATTTGACAGTTGACACCCATCATTGAAACAAGTTATCTTTAATTTTGTTTCACCATCCAAAAAACGAAAACAGTACTGGTCAATTACAATAGTTTTTTTTTAATATTTATAAAAAAAACCATGACCTATTTCATAAGAATTACAATGAAGTGCACTATGAAACCAAATAATGCCAAAATGCACCAACATTTACTATTAATAATCATTAACAATTATTAACCATTACCCTTAATATTATTATAACGGTAATCCTAAAGGTGAATGGTTTTAATTCTACAACCAACAAGTATTGCTGATTATCAGAAGTGTTACAACACGGTTTTAGAAAAAAACTATTATCTCATAAAAGTCTAATGGTTTGTTTGGCAACTTCTGAATGAGTAAGTGTTAAACCGTTAATAGGTCTGAACCAGTAAATGATTTGAATCAGCTAGTATATTGTTTAACTATTCAGAAGCAAATGTCTGACCAATTTAGATAACAGGTTTTAATCATTCAGAATCGGTGTAATGTTTATCCATTTAGAGGCAAAAATGTTAAACCATTCAGACATCAGCTCACGAAACAAACACTTTAAACCATTAAATGCTTAACCATTCAGACTTCAAAAATATTAAAAATTTGAAACAAACAGCCCTAAAAGTTAAAATATAACTTTGGGACAACTGTTTGCGACAAACAGTGGTTCAAACAAAGAATAACAAGCTGTACACTGTACATAGTACCCAACGACTCCAATTCACCACTTCTGCATTCACAATTAGGTTTCAAAGTGCACACTTTGACCCCTTCAACTATCCTTCATTGCAGTTCATACGAGCTATAAATCCCAATAACAAAACAACAATTACACCCATTATTGTTTAAGAGCAAGAAAATTGCCAATCGAAGCTGTATCTTTCACACCTACATCCCATTTTCTCCAATTTCCCCCACATAACTCAAATCAAGATTCTTGCCCTAATCCCCTTTCAGTTTCACACAATCTTGAAGATTTTTGGGTGGATTTTGGGCCATTTTTGGGTCATTTAGGGTTATAATTGTTATACGATTATACCCATTTCGTATCTCACTTTCAAACACCAAAAAAGTTACGAACTCTATCGTTTTCAAATGAGGGATTTCGCTTGCTTTGGTGAAAATGGTGTTCAAGTTGCTGATGCTGCATCTTCTTCAAGTGGTTCGATTACTACATCTAGTGGTAAAATTGGTCAAAATCTTGTTACTTGTGTTTATCAGTGTCGATTGCGTAATTTCTCTTGCTTCATTGTCACTCTTACTTGGAGTAAAAACTTAATGGGTCAAGGTCTTTCTGTTCAAATCGATGATTCCACTGGTCAATGTTTGTGTAAAGTTGAAATTAAACCATGGGTGTTCTCTAAAAGAAGAGGGTTCAAGAATCTTGAAGTGGGTTCTAAGTTGATTGATATATATTGGGATTTAGGCTCTGCGAAATTCGGGTTGTCACCCGAACCTGTTGAGGGTTTTGGTTTTGCCATTGTTGTGAATCAAGATTTGATCTTGATGTTAGGAGATATGGAGAAAGAGGTGAAGAACAAGATGGGTGTGTCTAGTTTTGCCCCAAATTTCGTTTTTGTTTCGAAGAAAGAGCATGTTTTCGGAAAGAAAGTTTTTTCGACTAGAGCTCAGTTTTGTGGGAAAGGGCTGATTCATGATATTGTTATTGAATGTGATCTCGTGGGTTCGAATGACCCTTGTCTTTTGATTCGGGTAGATGGGAAAACATTGATGCAAGTGAAGCATTTGAGGTGGAAATTTAGGGGGAATTATACGATTTTGGTTGATGGATTACCGGTTGAGGTTTACTGGGATGTGCATAATTGGCTCTTTGGGAAGCTAACTGGTGAAGCTAATTTCTTGTTTCGAACATGTTTATCAGCTGAGAAAATGTGGGGAAGTCAGTCAAACATGGATCTTTCGTGGTCAAACTCGCTTCGTAGAGATCCACACTCACACGGGTTAGGGTTTTCTTTAGTATTGTGTGCGTGGAGAAACGAATAGAAGTATGCTTTTCGTTGATATATTTACTGCAATGTTATGCAAGATGTTATCCAAATACATATTTATCTTGATTTTAACTATAATCAATGCATTATGTTTTCAGTTCATTTGAATCCCTTTTGATAAAATTTGTGTCTGTATGCTTTGTAAGTATATGATAGACGGGTAGCAAAGAAATGCAGGGTAAAAAAATTCAAAAATTTCAACTGCTTCTCGGCTCTTACTTTGGTAGGGTTCAAGTCTTAAAGACCTTGTTTTGTGAGACAATCAGGTAAGTTCTTTACCCTTTTTACGGGTCTATTATGTCTATATATGTTTAGTTTTGTGTTATATGACATTAAGCGTTCTTCGGCTAATGCATTATTATATTATATAATGAAAGATAACGAACGAGAACAGATGAAATATATGCCTAGTTTGATTCGGATACTTTGTCTGGAAAAAATGTAATTTAATCTCTCTATATTATATTCACATTGGATGTTGTTATTAGGCTGTTGTTTTTTCAGTTTTCTTACAATGACTTCTTGCATGTTTCTCCAAATCTGATTATATTGGCCCTAAATAATCAGAAAATCAAAATCATGGTAACTTTTACCCAAAAACTGTAACCAGATTATTGCGACTTCAAGTCGTAATAATCAAATTAAATGCACATTCAACATCCCAAGAGACATCAGACATAATAATCATGATGGCTATGCATCACATGCCATTATATTCACAAAGTATAGATATATCTTCATTTCTTTTTCAACCAGAGGGAAAGTCTATATGGCATAATTAACACATCATACAATTCATCAAAAAATAAACACTTCACGAATATGAGCCGCTCTGATTGCAGCAAGCATTAGCAAAGTAACTGGTGGTGAACTCTGCAACCAGTTTGAAGCTGATGATGCTGGTGTAAGCACTGGTCTGATGCCTGAACCAACCGTTGGTGGACTGTGTTGAGCCGTTGGTGGACTGTGTTGAGCCGTTGGTGTTGATGCATTATGTGCTACTGGACTAAACCCACGTGGGTCTGGGTCAGGCACGTCATCTTTGCTCATTTCAGATGGTGTTGGCGTCAACACTGCTGCCACAGGACCTGAAAATATATTGGGGTCTCAAAATCTTTTGTAAATTGATTCGGTTTGTTTAATATTATGGTTCTTACCGCCAGGGCTTGGTGACAGTTCTGGAGAATCAGCGATAGGTGGAAGAGCTCGAGGCGGAGGAGGAACAAATAATGCAGGACCTGCCATAAGTTAGTTTTTAATTGATCAATTAACTGATATCATGAAGAGGTGAAATTGGGTATTTTTTTTTTTTTTTTTTATATAGGTCAGTATGGGTCGGGTCGGGCTGACCTGTCAAAACCTTTTACTCCATGCTATAATTTTTAAAAAGTTAATATATTTAATATACTATATACTAATAAATGAGGTTGGTACTGATCCATCTTACCCGCTCGATCCATTTCACCTTCGCATTTATAATTATATAAGTGACTGATACAAAAATGGGTTAAAGATTTTGGTGTATGCATTATTTCCTGTCCGAGGGGTCGAATTTATATCTGAAAAAGGAAACAGGTCAAATGGATTGACTAGGTCAAAAAGCATCCATGTTCTTTTCAAACCCAACCCGTTTATACCCATACTAAAGTTTATCCATTTGACCCGTTACTCAACTCACCCAACCTCTCCATATAATGGGTCGAAATTACCACATATGATGAGTATAGTCAAAGTTTACCTGCAGGAGGCAGAGGAACTCCTGAAGCTGCAAAACCAACCAAACAAAAAAGTGAGAAATTTATTAATAATATTAATCATTGATAAATAGATCAAAAGTTTAAAACTTTAAAAAAAACCGTTACATTTGCATTGGATCGGGAGCCTTTTAGAGTCGCACGCTTGCGGGAGTCTGATAGCCAACGCTTGGTTTATTGAACTCGGTAGTGTAAACGGGACATTCCCAGTAACAATAAGACATGTGCACTCCATGCTCGTCGTCATAAGGGATTCAACCGCTTTACAACAACCTGCGGTTGGTGATCCCCCGTTTGCACTACTCCCCATGACGAAGTTTACACACGGGGTGAAGCTAGCAATCATTGACGGGGTGCATGGAGTGCTGATCTGACCCCTAACTGTAAAAACTGTAACCGCTAGAATCACGGTTAATAAACCCGAAAACTGGTCCATGATTAGTGAAGGATTGTGATGATCACAACTGGGTTTTTTAGGAAATTTATAGGTGGTTGGGTCGCAGCAGGTGTTGAACCACCTTGACTAGGTGAGTAGTTGGTTTATTTGTTTTGACTTAAGAATTGGATTATGCTGTAAATTGTAGTTAAGTTAGGTAAAACCTTGAGCATGATATGGTGAATTAAACCAAACCTGATGTAAAAACCGAAATCCAAAACATTTGGTACACGGCAATGAGATTTTTTTTAAACATCATTTGAAACTACGCTCAATACACGAGTTGACCTTTCTAAGATGATATATTAACTGTTCATACTAATTATTAGTTTAAAATAATTTTACTATTGTGAGATTGGTATGGTATTACGTGATAATCATCCAATTACCAGAAATTGGTTGCCCGAATCAAAACCGAATATATTAACATAAAAATCATAAAATTGTTAGAAGTGTAATTGAATATTTATATTTCAAGCCAGTTGCTTAAGTGAATTTAAGATTTAGATAATGGGTATTCTAATAGGTATTTTCATCACACATTCACTCAAGACCATAAACGGACATACTTGATACCTGCTAACTTCATGGGTATTGAGTAGAGAGTAACTGATTAGTATAGAATCAGGTATAAGACTGAAATTATCTATACTAGTTATTTGAGAATATAGGTGCAAAGAATCACAACTTATAGCTAGATTACAGTGGCGGATCCAGAATTTTTTTTCACGGGGGGCGGAAAATTTAAGGGTCATTTTGGCTATCGCCATATAATATATATTTTTTTAGTCCGGTTCGAGTCAGATCGGGTCTGGTTGGTTCATTGACGTAAAAATCGTTAAAATGGTTCTCAAACTCGTGAATTTGCGTATATGTATATGTATCAAGAATCATATTGAAGCAATTATACTCATGAAAGTAATGATATCTGATGTTTGAAACAATTATACTCATAAAATTGGTGATATGTTCAACATGTTTGAGATCAATCTTGAAACAAACAAAGTATTTGAGATAATTTTGCTCTTTTTTTAATTTCAAGAATTAAAAGGGGGGCGGTTGCAAAATTTTATGGGGGCGGTCGGGATTTTTACGTATATATAACACTGAAAAAAAAAATTTAGGGTGGGCGGCCCCCCCCCCCCTCCCTAAAGCCTAGGTACACCACTGAGCTAGAACCAGGTATGAAACTGAGATTATCTATACTAGTTATTTGAGAATATAGGTGCAAAGAATCACAACTTATAGCTACGACATGATATTGATTCACCACTGTTTTATAGCCAGTTTGATCTTGAAATCTATTATGTGTTGGACTCAAACATTAGTCTTTCTTTAGGATAGCGGTTTGGGCTAAACTCTATCAACTCGACTGATTTGCAACCATGGTATCCTATAATAATGTTTTTGGAATGTGATTTGTTTTTAATGATTGTACATATTGTCATATAAAAATCCAAAATGTTACAAACTTGTGTTAGGTTGTTGTGAGTCTTGTTTGTTTAAATGAGTGGTGTTTCTTGAAGTTGCTAGACCATACAAGAATGTAGAGGTTTGTTGAGAAACTGTGACATTACTCCATTGCTGTTTGACCATCAAAATTGAAATTTTGTTTGGTTTCCGTCTCTAGGTGGGGGAGGGTCGTCCCAATCTTCTCACGCTTCATATGTTATTCTTTTACATTAACTTCAAATCATATTTTCATAGTTTTTTCTTCGTAAAGCATTGTGGTGGTTTCGATCTTTCTACATTTCCCTAAATCTTCTTTTGATAAATAATAAAAATAAATTTATGTAATAAAAAAAAAGAAAATGTGTTTCATTAATAATTTAAAATTACAAAATAAAACAATACATGATAAAATAAAGGTAATAAAAATAGTAATTTGGCTCCTTCTGTTTCTAGTTCATGCATTCTTTCATGAGACGCGACTCTTTGTTCGTGGTGGCATTTTGGATCTTCAAACTCCCTTTGTTGATTTGGTTTGTGTCGCTAAAAAATTTGAGGCTATCTTCATAAGTTGCTCGTCCCTATTTGGAATTGTTGATCTGCTTACGTTCAGAATTAGTTTGCGTTGCTTCTTTTATTAAACGACATAAAGAATTCTAGAACGATTTAAAAAAAAAAAAAAAAAAACAATAACCCGTCAAGTGACAGGCTCTGGTTGGCTTGCCCGCCCAACTCCACTATACAAGTAAAGAAATACTCATCAAAGTTCATTCATTCATGAATAGATAATTATGATATCAGCAATACATCAATCTTAGCTATTAAATTTATGCTATAAATCCTGTATATTTTTCATACTTCTTTAAATACAAACATTTTAAAAATGGTTGAAAGGGAAAACAATTCGGTTAAATCTAGTTCATTACACTTTCTTAAACTCATATAACCTTTTGTATATTCTATTTCTTTACAAGAATATATACATACACCATAAAATCAAAAAATGACATATTTAATCTAAATAGCTATACTTTATTTTTTATAATATGCTTTTTATATGTTAATATACTTTTGATTATAACACTTTGTCTCAAACAAGTTGAGACTGTGTAAGTTGTCAAGTAATACAACGATACGCCTAAACTAATACATAGTTCTTCTTTTGTTTTGTGGTGATTTTATCTTTTAATGTATCAGGTTCCTCAATCTTTTTTTTACACTCTTATGTATGAGGTACAAAATTTGCGACAACCGACTGACGAGCATCAGACGGCATGTAGGTGAGTTTATTTATTTTGGTATGTAAATCGCAAACTTTTTTGAGAACACAGACAATTTCATAGCAGTAAAATTGCCTCTAGTTTTATGCACTACAACCAATTATGCAGCAAACATGCATATCTGATAACTCTTGCCTGAGAAATGAACAAGACTTCTTATATATATATTTTTTTTACCCAGCAGTCTAATATGCACATTAGAATATACGTTTGATAAATCATCATGTATGCGTAAAACGTGCTTCTATTCGCATTAATATACATTTAACACCTAAAACACTAACATCCTATCATAACATATAGCACAAGTAGGCAGAAGACAAAACAACTCAGATCTATATAATTATGGTAATTATATATAGTGGAACCAGATTATTAATCAGAAGCTCAGAAACAGATTACAGTTGGGTACAATAATGAAATGAAGATGGAAACTTACAATCTGATCATGCAGAAACTCAAAAACATAGCATCGGAGATAATTTACTGGAAGTCTAGAACCAAGCAACGCTAACAGATGCAGAACATTAAAAACAAGCACAAACTCAGAAATAATTATTAACTGGGAGTCTGGTACAAGTTGCTAAAAATGAAGAACAAAAATAAAACAGAAGTACCAGATACATAATAGCATAACCCAATGCCTAGGCTCTCATATTACAACAAAATACGTATCTAGGAGTGTACAGACGTGTGCTTTGCAGGTGACATGTAACTTTAAGAAATCGTAACCGTAGATGATAGTATTTGGATAATGTGTATGTTGTTTGAGGTGGTAACTATCAGTTAATTCAATGAATTCGGAATAACAAGTTAGGTTACAACAAATAGTCTAAAGTCTCCTAATTTGGTTAAAACAAAGGTAAATAGAGAACTTCATTTCACCCTTCCGTAATTAGTTACAAAAACATACAAAAGTATAAGGAAGCAGCAGTACATACAACGAAACAGCTTATCAATGGTACTTGCTAACTTGGTTGAACCCATATTTTAATTGTTCGATCATTAATAAGTCCTGCAGAAGCAATCATATTCTCTGTCGGGTGGCAATTAACAGATATAACAGTATCAGTATGCCCTTCTAGTTTCTGAAGCAAGTTCTTCCCTTGTAAATCCCAAATGTAGACACAGTGATCCTCTGACCCACTAACAATATATTTCCCATTTGTCACAGAGAAAGTGGGCGTTATACAATACGTTTTATTTACATGACCTGTATACATCTTCAAGAATTTCCCAGTTGAGTAGTTCCAAAGCTTCTACATTCACAGCATAGAAAACTAAATGTTAAAAAAGCCCAAATAGTTAAGCACATCTCAGTCATTCAAAACTTCAAGTTCTTACAATTTCTGGTTTTAGCTAGCAAACATGTACAGCAAGTCAGTCCGTTTAATAACGTACACTTAAAGCATGATACAAGACTCACAAAAATAGTAGAGAAGACAAATTCAACCTATTACTTATAATGGTTTGCATTTAATTCATTTGGGTTGTGTTTTACTTCTAATGGGTTGAATAAAAAGTTAAACTAAGAACAGACTCTGAGTAGATGTCAAATGGCTAGAGCCCTAGAGCTGGTTGAACTCAGTCTAATTTTTATGCGTACAACCTCCTAAATCATTTTGTTCATATAATTTTTATCGTTACTTTAATAATATTATTTACACAGTCATTCTCAACACGATCATTGTTCATTAAAAATGAACTTTGTAGACCAACTCATTGTAGATAGAGATAACTCGTATCAACCCAAACCCCTCTTGACCCATAACCCAAATCGAACCTGTTCTGGCTCCTTACCCAACCTTCCCAGCTAGCCACATTAAAGAAAACAGAAACATAACATTTACACAATTCAAGACACTACTTGGGAGTTGGTTAAATGTGCTTCAAAAAGTTAATCAGTTTATATCATTTCAAGACCCCTAATAATAATATTTAAAGAGACAATAACAAGTCACTGCAAGAACAAATTTTTTTACAATGTATACAACATTAGCTAACAGAAACAATCTAAACTAAACTGAGTTTTCAGGTGGGTTAAAGCATAAATTTGGTTCCATAGTCCATATCCAACAAATTCCAGCAAGTAGTAATTAGGCTTCTACAGTTCTTATAATCTTCTTCTACAATAGAGTCTCCCTTAACAAGCTCAAATACATTTATCTTCCATTTTCAACAGAAACAACCCTAAGTAAACTAACACATTTTCCCACCCCTTACATCCCAAATAACTGAATTACAACAATGCTAACTAAAAACAACAAGTATACCCAACTGAACAAATCAGATCACTTTCATAGAAATCAACTAACCAGATTATCATCCAATGTAGCCACAAGAATAAACTTCCCATTGGGCGAAAACTTCGTGAACGAAACCGCGGGAACCTTATCATCAATCAGCGTCTTCAAGCACGTCCCCGTGGCCGTATCCCAAATCTTACAGCTCCCATCATGGCTCCCGGACACAATCAGCGACCCATCACGGTTAAAATGCACCGAAGTCACCGGCAACGAGTGAGCCCTAATAACATGATTCGTCTTCCCCGTCTTCACATCCCACACCCTAATCGTCTCATCGAACGACCCCGACACAATGAGGTTGGAATGAGCGCTGAAATTGACGCAAAACACGAAGTCGGTGTGGCCCCTTAGGGTTTTGACGCATTCGGCGGAGATGGCGTCCCAAATGCGGATGGTTTTGTCGTCGGAGGCGGAGCAGATGTAGTGGGAGTCGGAGGACCATGCGAGGTCTGAGACGCCGTCGGTGTGGCCGGAGAGGCGGGAGATTAGGGTTAGGGTTTCGGCGTCCCAGAGGATTAGGGTTTTGTCTAGGGAGGCGGAGGCGAGGAGTTTCCCGTTGTTGGAGAATTTGACGGAGGAGACGGCGGAGCGGTGGCCGGAGAGGGTTTTGAGGAGGCGGTAGGGGGTGTATTGCGACGGTTGTGGAGCGGTGGTGTGGTGGTTGTTGCTACCCATGGTTTAGATGGAAGTAACCTATACCCATGGAGAGATGTTCGGATGTTATTTATAGGCGGTCGGAGGCATTCTAATTCTAGAATGTTGGAACCAAATCAACAACTAGGTTCGAACTGCTATCATTGTTCCTATAAAAGCACCTTTAAGTACCAATGATCCTTAGTCTAACTGGTTAAGATAAGATACTCATGACATGTAAATATCAGAAGATTATGGGTTCAAGTCTCACTTTGAGCAAAAATCCTCAGGGTTGAGGCAGGGGGGTTTCTCAGCAATGGGTTTCCTCCTGAGGGAGTTGGGGGTGCGGTCTCGACTGGGAAACGAATAGGTGGGCCCGATTAAGATAACACCTATTCTCCGATGGGTCGCACATTTGCCGTTCAAAAAAAAAAGTACCTTAAGTTTTCGTTTATGATTGATGAACTTTGATATTATTATTTGCTGATTTGGTTGTGATTCAAAGCTATTGTTAAGTTCGAGGGATCAAACAACACATATATTCAGTAACGCACTGGTAGCACGTAATTGTACGTCACCAAGTGTTGGTTTTGGACTTTATCTAACGTAGCACATTTTGGATCAAGCATTAAGAAGTACCTAAAGTCTTGTAGGTGTAGAAAGTTAATTCCTCTTCACCATTAGTCCATTATATATGCTATTCTTGGAAGAAAAGTTCTAAGAGCTTATTTTTAGCTCTATGTGTTATTCACTATATATCTTTTTTTAAGAAAGCTTATTTTTGTATCAGATTTTGATTGCAAATTTTAACCTCTATGACAAGACTAAAGTGATGATTGTGTCTAAGGATATAAATAGTTGGATCTTCAACTCTAGTGGGGATTTGATCGGAATACCTCGATTGATTCTTTGTGACAATGCGTATGTAACAAACAAGTTTGTTTTATTATCGGATCAACCAAGTCATGTTTGTTATCAAATTGACTATGTTGATATCGATATAAAAATCAAACAAATCACTGATTATTAATAGTCAAACATAATTATAAATCATAATCGCCTAATACTTAGCAAAAATGTAAACATTATATAAAAAAAACCATAGTTAAGTTGTGAGTGTGAAAAAAATAATAAAAAACACAAAAATGCAAAAACAAAAGCATTGTAAAAAGATTAACATAGAGACTAGACTATAATGATGAGTAGGCACTTCTAAACTATTTAATAATAGTATATTTTATAGTTATTGAATTTTAATAATCTCAATTTTCATACATTGGTTGGAATTAATCCCAACTTAGAAAATATTTACAGATACTTTTAATTTAGACTTTATTTTTCCCCAACGATCCTTTACTAACTGAATTAGCATCCGTTAGTTTTTTTTTTATGAAATGAGGTTAAATTTGAGTCATTTTTTTAACCCTGCCACCGCCTAGCCTCTATCAGGTCCGATTTCCGTTGTCTAGCCTTCATCGTCACCTGAAATCTACCTCTAACAAGTTAAATGATTTAGATAAGGAGATGGAGATTGATAGTTTTCAGGGCGCATAAATTTTAAATTGACGAACCTAATGGTAGATTTCAACTTTCTTCTTAGTGTTTTGATCACCTACATCATAAAAAATCTAAAGAGGTTAATTCTCAGTTAGTAAGAGATTGTTGGAGGAAAAAAAAACTTCAAATTAAACGTGTATATAAACATTTATTAAGTTGAGATTAATCCCGACTAACAAATGAAAGTTAAGATTATTAAAATCAAATAATCATATTATACTATCACTTAAAAGCCACTTAAAAGCCAATGTCTGTGTCCAATCATTTGGGCTCATATATTATAAGCATATTTCTTAAATTTCAGTTCATTAAAAGAAGCAATAGAAGCATTTAAACATCATATGGTTCGTTAACATTTTTCATTTTAATAAAAAATGAGATGTTTAGGTGGTGATTATGGTAACGGGTATAGGGCATTTGGGCTAAAAGAGGAGTGGGCTTAAAATGTAAATATGTGGGTATTGGGTTATATGGTATTGGGTTATGTCGTTTGTTATCTAATAATTAATAGATTGTGTTTAATATTTGTTAAGTCGAAAGGGTTAGTATATAGTTAATATGTTTTAAATAAGTATAAACTTTTACATTATAAAACTTCAAATCAATATTTTCAGTATCACTGCTCACGAAAATTATTCTTGAGTTTCGCTGTCAAAATTTTTTAAGTATGTCTCATGTTACGATTACATTTACTATAACTATTCTTTTTTCTAGAGTGCCGGGTGACACCCATCTCACACATATGGGTCCACCATTCATAGCCCACATTAGGTTTATGAAGCATTGTTTAAGCAATATATCTTGATAAAATATATTTAACGACATGTGATAATTGTAAATTAAGAATTTAAAATTTGAAAGCTTACTATTCATGATTCTTCAAACGAACCTTATTTGGGTTTATGTAAATTGTTTAACAATACAGGCCTCAAATTCTTATTTCATATATTCTACAAACAGTTGGTAGAATTGACATAATAGTATGAAAAATAGCATATCTATTCATATAGATATCAAATGTTTGTTGAACAAATGTACATGCCCCAAAAGGCAAAAACAAATGCCCCACCCTGCATACATCCACTCGTGTCTCTCAATTTATTTGCCTTACATTTCATTTCCCTTTTTTAAGTAAAAAATCAACTATTCTTTTTTTTTTTTAAAAAAAAAAAATTCAAATTACAACTGAAACGAGCTCAAAAGCATAAATTCAAATTCAAATTACAAGAAGTTGATACAAGAGTTAGCAGATCCATACTTTCACTAACTACATAGGTAAAACGAGCTCAAAAGCATCTACCTTAAAAATGCATAACTTGCGTTACGTCAAAGTTAAGCGACTCATGAGTAATGAACAAATTATTTTTCTAAATATTGAGTCTAAGCTAAATTACAACTAATCCTCTAAAAGAGGGTTAAATAAAACCGTATATAGAAATATAATATTATATAAATTTTCCTTTAAGATTTTCTTTTCAATAATTGCTTCCGTTTTACGCAGAGTTATCATTGTTTCAAATTACAACCTCAAATAATACTTTAGAGATGTGTACATTTATTATTTCTGGATCACAATACGCTTTGTAGTAGAAGGTTTTCGTGACGGTTAGGAACGTCTGCTTTAGATCCTGATCAAGATCACCGGGTGATCTGCTCAACACAAGTTGCACTAGTTCTTGCATTTTTGAATCCAACGTCGCGACATTCCCCTATCATGATATGAAAAGACATTTAATACGAAAAAGCCCTAGTGAAATCCAATTCGAGCATAAATAACACAAACTAATGTTTACCTTAGGGTTATGGAACTTTGATATTTCATGACACAAGTTATTAGTGACGGTTGAAAGCCGTTGGTATTGAGGATGATTTAACAGTTCTTTCAATACCCATCGTCCAGCGATTATGTTTATCATTTGTATGATCAATTCCGCTCGTCCTATCTCGTCTACTCCTTCTTGCCATCTCATCAACCACCTCTCCCACTAGTTCCAAACAACAGAACAACACGATCATTAGTGTTACTAGCGACAACATATATATTGTCGGCAAAGAGATCGATATATCAAACTTACAGCTTGGTGAAGTTGTGGGTGGATATCTTGATGATTACTCATGAGTGCGTCCAAAGCAAGCTCATGTAGGGTTTCCCGTAGCGCAACCATCACCTCGTGCCATGGCTCTGTATTTCTGAGCAACAAAACACATAAAACACTGTTAAAAAACTATCGCTACGACAAAAAATCTTTGTCGCTAAAAATCTCGTGCCACTAAAATATATCACTAAAACGTACATCGAATGTATTTTGGAAGGCGATTTGTTTCTAAACTCGTCAACAAAAGCCGTTCTGTCATCTTTTGAGAGGCATGATGAGTCAAAAAACGATGAGATGGTGTCGACTAATATGGTCGTCTTAGCCCACGCTATTCGCTCCTTGAACCATTCTGGCTCGAATATGCTTGCCGCAGCCAGGTAATATGATATTAAAAGGCTTATGACATTGCTAGTTCCTAACCGTTCAATACCAAAATCGACATACCATCTGCGTTTAAAATAATGTTAATCACGCCCGACTCCTTTAAACCATGAAATCCTAACAAAATGATGTGACAAAAACAACACAGTTTGTCTTATCATTAGAATCTACTACTGATAAACTCATGATACTGTTCAAGAAATTATTATAGAAAGCTATTGGAAATGAAATTAGAAAAAAAGAAAAACTTACTGTTGCATAGTGTTCCATTCGAGTTGATGCATGATTAGACAATTATTGTAGTCCAATTTAGCCATTTCAAGGTACTTATTATTGCTCACATTCCCCATCCTGCATTTTCATTAGTTCCTTTTATTATTTAACAAATAAAAACATGCTCATTAAACGACAATAATATAAACAAATATGATATTTTACCCCATGCATATTGACAGATCTAATATTATGATGAGTGAATGAGAAACATAATCCTCGTGATTTATAAAACAAAAAGATCGAAAGATGAGCGCACTCATTCTAAAATTCATCTATTGTTCATTTATAAATGATGCCTTTAAACTGTTAACGTTTGTCTAATGAGCACGCGGCTTCTCTAGTTGCTCCCTTCTTGTACACCAAAATAAAGGAGGGTGTTTTGGATAGTGGGAATGATAAAGTCCCTCATTCCAATGATAAAAGACCGTTGCGCATTGAGTTATAGATCCATAAGCTTGATCGATATCTAGATAAGGTGATTGTTAAGGTTTTAGCCGATAGATTAAAGAAAGTAATTGGTGTGGTGGTGAATGAAACCTAAAACGCCTTCCTCGAAGGGTGGTATACTATCAACGGGCAATTGATACTAAATGAGGGGCATGCGTGGTTAATATTTTCCAAAACAGGCTTTGAGAAGGCTTTTGATTTTGAGAATTGAAATTTCTTTATGACATTCTCTCCCCAAAATAAGTTTATAGGAAAGGTGGCGTAGGTGGATTCAGGATTGTGTTTCATCAGCTTGTTCTTACCTCTTAATCAATGGTTCTCCCACGCTCGAGTTTAATGCTAACTAGGGTTTAAGAGAAAGAGATCCTTTATCTTCTTTCTTTCTATTATAATCACGGAGTCATTGCATGTTGCCATGAAATGTTCTTGTAATTTGGGTATCTACCATAGCCTTTGCGATTGAAGATCCGATACTTTCATTTAAGACTGTTTGTAGTAATAGTTTGATGGTGATAGAAATGTACGTCACACTTACATCATGTCAACAATGGTGTGATTATGAAAAATGTGTGTGATGTTGTAACAATGATCACATGGTTTGTACTGATTAGTTTATCATACATAAATAATTTTTATTCTTGTTTATTATTAGGAAAATATTATCTTTTATTAAAATAAAATTGAAAACGCTAATATTGATATTAATTTTTTAAAACATAACAAAATCTTTAAAAAAAAGTTTTAACCACTAAAAGTAGAAAAAAATCATAAAAAAAGACATCATTTAAAGGATAAAATAAGAACAAATTACCTTTTTTATTTTTTCCCAATCTTTAAGTTGGGTTCAGGTTGTGTTTCAAGAACAATTGTAGTTCAAATAACGATGTGGTTGGTTGTACATATGTAAAGGGTGGTTCCAGTTAGCAAACATTAACATATGTTGCATTGGTGTTGGTGGTTGGATCCGCTAACAATTATTTTATAAAAAATGTTAAAAAGGTGTTGGTTTGAGTTGTGCGGGTGAAGAGAGCTTGAGTGTTGAATCCAAAGGGATTGTTGAAAGGGGTCATGATGATCTTTTTGAAGAAGTAGTTTAAGTGTAGAAGAAGTATTTTTTATCGATAAGTTTTCTGTAGTAAAAATATGATATTTATAATGAACTTTAGGGTAATTTCTTTCTATTCAATAAGTAGCCAACGACTATTTTTCTTGGAAACAAGCTAACCCCAACGACTACATGTTAAAACATATGCCTATTAAGGGCATCGCTGGGCCACAACAATCACGCCCTTGTCACACCCAGGAGGCTGTATGCCCAACATGATAGAGTGCCAAATCACTACCTTTAGCACCCCACTACAAGCAATCTAAAGCTCTCGATGTTTTAAAGGAGCAACATACGAGACAGAAACAATACGATTTTTGGTTAGATAATGATTGGGTAAAGGGATTTTAGAGAAAACTCCCCTGGATTTGTTTAAACAGAAAACACACAACTTATGCTTCTGAGTTCCAACAACTTATTGATGGTGACAGTCTAATTTATAAATGAAGGTTATCAAATAAAAAATATTAGTGGTGTTGGTGGGATGGATCTCCTCTTCTTCTTCTTCTTTTTTTTTTTTTTTTTTTTTTTTTTTTGATATGATTAGTGAGAAAGTTTAATGAATTAAAGATGTTTAAGATGATGTTTATAATTTTGGATGGCTAAGATGGTCCCATTTAAAGTAAATGTATTTGGTTCATGAGTGAGGATCAATCATGGGAGAAGGTCTTTGTGTGGTGCAAAAATTTTAAGGCTTTTCATTGATTGCAGTTCATCACTAATTATTATCTATTCAGGATTTGTTGTCCAATTCTAGATTGGTGTAATCCGGTTTAACTGGTAGACTAGTAAGACGATCGATTTGATGTCCAGTCTAACTAAAAAAATTATAAATAATAATAAAAATTACTGGTGGATGAAAGCTATACCCGTGATTAATTAGATTTAATTCTAAAAGGCATTTAGCTAAATGGTATAATGGGATGTTAAATGGTGCCTCATTTTTTAGAGTTCAGGAGTTTTAAGTAATTGAGTGGACTCTGATGTAGAATTTAAAATAAGTAAGATAGCTACTAGAGTTTCTTGGGTAATGGTGATGATCGATATCTACTTGAGTTTTAACCAATAATCCTTAGTATAAGTGGGTGATGTGAGGTATTCCAAGACTTCAATAAAATAAACGGAGGTTTAGGGTTCAAGTCTTACATGAGAAAAAAAAAAAGAGGTTCTAGATTGAGTTAAGAGGTTTTCTCATCTATAGCTAGTTTCCTTTTGAGGGTGGTCTTAGGTTCGAAACCGATGAAGCCGGACTGATATACGAATTTTCCTTCAGTGATGTTCTAGCCTAGTACCTAGTAGTTCTATACTTGAGTAATAAAAATTATCAAATGATAAGTGATCCAATTAACCGTTTAAAAAAAAGTTAATTGAGTTTCTATTAAGAAAATATTTATAGATAGATATGATATGATTATTATTTTCTTTTAATTTCTTTCTTTTGACACAATACTAGAATAGTACATCTCCAATCTACTCACATGCAAGTACTAGGATTTTAGTTCAAAAATCTCTGCACTGTCGCAATCAAACATTTGACTGCAGTTAAACATAAGTGACCCATCATTTGGAATTATTAAACAATTATGACTTTTTAAAAAAGAATATGCTTATAATTTTAGTTTTATAACAGCCAGGAAAACTCTTAGTAGTATAAAAAAGCTAGCTAGAGTATAAGGGACATGAGCAACTAAATTAGACCGGAAACCTGTAAATAAGATTGGTTGAATCCTAATCGGACGTTATTTGATTTTTAAATCAAGACTAAATGACAAGTCGTAAAGATGACCGATTAGATACCCAACTATGTTAAAAAGTTATAAAAAATAGTCAGGTCCAACTAATTCCATTTACTGGTTTCGGTTCGACTAGTATGGTTGATAAAAGAATGTCTCTTTGTTATATACACAAGATTTCTCCTTTTATCTTTATAAATTTTCACAAACTTATAATAATACAATATATTTCTCTTAATTTTTATTTATGTTTATGCAGACGTATAGTAATACCTGTATAAGGTTTTCCCTATCCAAACATCATCTTCGCCCCCGTATTGCTCTAAGTAAAATCTTGTTTCGAGTCGAGGTAAGCTCGCATACCATGGTATGTTTAGTGCATATCCAACCTGTTAATTATAGTTCATTGAGTTAGTATTAATAAGTTTGTATAAATACTCGTCGCCAAGAGCTTTTGTGACAGTTTCTCGTCCCTAATTTTCTCTCTCTATTATGAAGTAATATTTGAGTACCTCGCCGGGCAAGTCTTTCTCGATGATCCATTTGTCAAGAAGCTTGTTTGCCGATTGTTTTTCTTTCAAATGTTTATAAGAAAACTTCTTCATGTCTTCAAGAATTCTTTCTCCGGGATAGAGCAATTGCGACGCTCTATACAAATTGAACATTCCAGTGACGGCCTGTGTTGTCTGGCCAGCAAAACAGACGAATTTCCCATCTTTCTCAAACTGTCGGAATACATCTGTCGTGAAAAATAGTCTGTTAAATTTGAGTCGTCGCTAAAGACATATTCCGTCATAAAAACATGAAAACCAACCTGGTGTAATGTCATAACCATGCATTCTCAACACCCTAAATCCCATCACGGTATCATCAATTTCTGGCACATTCGAGTTTTTCGCCCAACAAATCCCATCCTTTGTCCAATACTTGTAGATGTACCCGACGCAGTCCTTTATCTCTGACTTGAAATAACGAGAAATCCCAAGTCGTTGAAGGCGATCAACGACCCAAATATGTTCAAAAAGATCCACCGGGTAGACACACGGAACTTCAAAATGATCAAAACACAAAAACGTGACAAAATACCATAATCAGAAACATTCCTTTTTCAAGAACAACAAAAGGTACGGCTCCATAAACCGTCACTAAAACATACCTCCACCGTTGAATTTGGTTACAATGTTTGAGAGATATTGAAGACACTTTTCATCTTTTGTTTGCATGAGTGCAAAAGCAGTAGATGATGGAGAAAAGAGAAATGATCCATCTTTACATTGCAATTTTAGAAGTTTTTCCCACTTTAAATTTGGCATTCCTTCCAAACTATAAAGTAAAGTTGTGGGCACGTTGTGTAGGACTTCCGTCGGTATCCTTTCCGTCACAAAAAGGAAAAAAAGCGTCATAAATATGTTCATACCTCGGTGTCATCCGATGAAAACAACCTAATTTTCTATTGATTTTCTGTTTTTCTTTTTTGAAGAAAGAATCATGAGAACCACATAATACATTTGTGTATATAGTATTTGACAGATTTAATGAAAGTTAGAAGAAAGAAAGCGAGATAAACAGCCACATAACTGTCTTATGTATAACACGTAAATCAAAAGATATATGCATTTATGCGGGTTCTCACAGTATTTTTTTTTAATCTAAAATATTGTGTAAAGTACTTACTTTGTGAGTTTTAGGTTTCGTCTCGCATAGATTTCTTTCAAGGCAGGAGTATCTTCAGGGACTTCGATTTTTAGCTTCCTTGCAATGTCGATTAGCGACGGGAATGCTACTTCGAAACCAATCGGCATATGCTCCTCATTCTCGTCTTCAAGTTTACTTATGTTTTCTTGAAGAAACTTCAGTCCTGAGCATATCAAGAGATGCATTAGTGACACTTCTGTAGCAAACTAGTTTTTAGTGACAAAAACGTCAACATTAACAACTTAGGATGACATGACATCTCTTTTTATTCGTGTTCGAGGGTATCGCTATTCAGTGACATCACATCACCATGATATTTATTTGACGCAAATTATTTGCATTTTAAATTCCTTACAATTATTTTCAGTAAAAGGGGAGAAAATCATTGTGCACTTAATCGTTCTTATAAAACTTAATTATATTAAACAAAAACAAATCATAACTTCATTTTTCTTTGAATGTATATTTATTAATCATTTAATGTACATTTAATCGTAAGATGATCCGGTCCTTCTCAAACCATACGTAAAGTGTGAGCTAATTCAAGCATCGAGTACATCTTTTGTAGGATAAACCTTGTTAATTGCATATTTACCCAACTCAAAACCAAAATTACATATATCCTCTTCCTTAATCTACTTTATTACATATTTATTCAACTTAAAACTAAAATTATATATAACCCCAAAAACTTGATCAAGAAGTATAAACTCAACATAAACGAATAAAATTATTAAAAAACACAAAAAAAAAAAAAGTTTAAGAAACTAATGGGTTGTTTGGTAGCTTCTTAATGGTCATTAAGAAGTTACCTCTTAATGGTTTATAACTCTTAATGGTTAAAAATAATCCTAATGCTGAATGGTTAATATGTATCATTAATTGTTAATTTTTTAACCATTTATCATTAAGGTTACCTATTAACCATTAAAAGGTAGCTTCTTATTAACCATTAAGAGGCAACCTCTTAGTAACCATTAAAAGGCTACCAAACAGCATCTAAAAACACTCATTAGTAGAACATGATTAAAAAAAATTTAAAAATAGAAATAGCTAGCAAAGAATGGGTCTACATGAAAATTTAAAAAAAATTATAGTTTTTGTAAAGACAAAGGTAACATTGTCAATTTATAATTTATTTTAATAACATAAATTAATGGGTAAATTTGTAAGTTTTTTCATTAAAAGAGGGGATATATGTAATTTTTGTTGTGAATTGGGTAAATATGCTATTAAGAAAATTAAAATAGGAGATATATGTCATTTTAATTTTGAATTGGATAGATATGCAATTAAGTTGTATTATAAGGGAATATATGTAATTGTCCTTTAAAAAATTCAACCACTAGGAGTGTCATAGTGAGAAATATGTATGTCTTTCATTCTAACGGTGTTGGGTGTGAGTCTCACTTAAAATATAAAATAGATTTAATTTAAAGTATAATATAATTAAATTAGTGTCGTTCAAACATAATCAAACTCTGAAAATGAAAGAAATATATCTCGAATAAGTAAAATATGCAATATGTCATATCTTAATACATTTAAGTGGGTAACCTCTCTTAGTTATAAGTGTGCGTATATATGTATGTTTCTATTTCTTTTATAAAAAAAAGAAACACATTTTATGATTAATTAAGAGTAAAATAAGTTGAATACAACATGAAAGTATGCAATATGTTGTATTTTCAAACAATTAACCTTTTTTAATAAGTTATATATATTTATGTAATCTTTTTTACAAAGAGATGAAATAAGAATATGAATCACTAGTGAAAAGAGGTGATTGTACACTATTTGAACTATACTTAAACTATATGACACCTATACTTTTAAAATTATAATTTTGTTGTTTCATTTTTTTGTTTTTTCTAGTTAAAAGACAAGATGTATAAAAAATTAAGTGATGTACAAATCACCTTCCATTAACAAATAGCGGTATTATGTGGTCAACATGTCTAATCAACCACCAAACTCTATAGACAAATGTTGTTAACTACAATTGATGTGTATTCAGAAATAGGTTTGAGAGCGTATAAGTTGGACGTTAATAAAACTATTTAATAGTAACAAAGGATTTACCTTTTTTACATTTACCAGGATGAACATTCCAAGAAGTCAGTGCTATAATGCAAGCCAATGTATTGATGAGTCTATCATGTGCTAAAAATAACAAATGATCGCCCCAAGACCCATCCGCCAGCTGATTCTTCGCGATCCACTCCAAACTTGATGGAAATTGTGGACCGACACTTCCATTAACATCTTGCACAAGTGCAACCCAAGCCGTATCATAAGCTGACGGAGTTATTTCTCCATCATTCATAGAACCAAGCATCGCTTTAATTGTCTTAACAAACTCCTTTATCTCATCAGTCGGATACAAAATCTTTTGACAATGATGGAGATCATGACAAACAAGAAAACGATAGATTTTAGTAGTTAGATACAAAATGCACCACTCTAACCTACAATGGTGGCACACTAGTGAGCGTCTAACGGAAGTTTCAGATTTGATTTTAGTTAAGTTTGTTTCATACCTCAACCTCAGAAGGTTATTTATTTAGCGTAAGCTACGTTCTATGTAGTAGAAAACAAAAATTAAACAACAACCTTGTTTGTGTCCGATCGTTCCGTCAAGTTTTCATCATCCCAGTTAATAAATGGAGCACCATTTTTATGAAGTACATCATAGTACTCTGCACCAACCCCACACAGGAACATAGAAGACTAGTTATACAATAAATAGATATAAGAATATAACTTCGAATAACCCCTAATTATTTAATAATCGATCATTGCTTATCATCTTGGAAAGTTATTAATTAGTTATTTTATTAACTTACTGTTTCTAAATAATATTTAAAATCTCATGTAATAATTTTTTTTTTCTTTTTTTATTTTTTTTATCGAACGGCTATCTCATGTAATAAATAAAAGAATCAAATTTCTTGGGAGCTTACAACAATTATTACGAGGTACAAAATTTAATTTTTAAATAAAGAAACATAAGAATCAATTATTATTTTAATTGCAACTAGGATCGACCCTAGCGCGTTGCCGCGGGGTCTTCTCGCAACGCCCTTAACACAAAAGAGTAAAAAATCATCAATATTTTTTCAGTGTTGAAATGTCATGATAGTTTTAAACATAAGAACGCATCGACGTCATATATCGACGTCATATATCGACCAACGATTATACAAAAAGATAATTTGATTAAATATATGTAAACTACGTGATATACCAACCAACAGTTGTAACACAAACATATGTACCAATTTTTATAAAATAAATAGTAGTTTATTTAACTTTCTAATTTAATTCCAAAAAGGTTTTCCGAAACATGTTTTCTTAGGTACCCAATTATTACATAATAATTATACCCGGCAAAGCTAACCCGTATACCAAATTTTGGGTTCATATGGGTCTTTCATAATGACCTCATGGGTCATCCTGGACATGGGAAAATTTAAGAATGAGTCAAGATGGGTTGAACTAAAACAAGTGAGATTAACAACGGGTCAAGATGGGCTGAATTAAAACTAGAAATGGATCGCAACGGGTTGTGAGGTGGTTTGTCGAGCAACCTAACACTTTGCTCGGTTGCTGTCTTAATCCGCTTTTAACACTATAACATGTCAAAACTCACTACTCACGACTGCAAGCTTCCAATCACCGCCCATACTCGCGACCACTACCGCCGCCGCCGCTTACTTCGTACTGCCGTTAAATTGAGAGAGAGAGAGAGAGAGAGAGAGAGAGAGAGAGAGAGAGAGAGAAAGAAAATATGGTGTGGATGCTACACTCATCTTCACCTACCGTTGTGGTCGTTGCCTTGGTTTACCGGCTACCACTTTGGCCAACGGCCATAGATTATAGAAACCGACGTTCGATACTTGGGACCGAAAAAAGTTGTTTGTTCATCTTTGAGGAAAGCTTCTACGTTGCTTTTATAAACGTGCTTAAGTGATACTTTTTACTTGATGACTTCTCCATGTCATCGTAGTTCTATCAATTTTTACAAATATATTCAATTAACTTGGTTTATTAGTTTTATCATTTTTTTAGAGCTGTTCATTTAATTTGATTTATCAGTTCTATACTTCTATAATTCTTTTTTGATCTGTTCAATAAACTTATGTGGCAATTTTGTAACTTATACGGAAATGAAACATGTCTATTTTGTAACTTCTATTGGCAATTTTAAGATGGACCCATCTTGACCCGCACTATCCATCCTTACCCGAACCTTTTCTAACCCAACACCTTGCCCGACCCGACCCGCACATTTTGCCAGTTGTGATCAAATGTATGGTTTTGTTAGAAATGGAGAATTTTGTATTTTTTCGATTCGACCCGGCCCGTCTTGACCCGAACCCATTCTAACCCGAACCCGTCCTGACCCGTTCCTAACACAAACCCGTTCTAACCCGAACCCGCCTTGACCCGAACCCATCTTGACCCGCCACCCGACCCGACCCGACCCGACCCGCCCATTTTGCCAGGTGTAATATTAATAATTAGTATTATTGACTTCAATCCGTCAAAAAAAACAAGTGCATATGATTCTTGGTTTTTTCAATTTGTATATATTTAAAATTAGTGAGAAAATATTAAAAAAAAAAAAAAAAGGTTAACCAGAACCCTCCCTTGTGGGAGCATAGAGAACAAACGAGTTGCACCTAACAATGTTTGGTGTTTGGTAGCGAAAATATAATATATAACATTAATGCTTTTATAAAAACTTTAGAAAGAACTAAGTTGGTAGCACTGTAGCTACCGACATACTATTTTAATAAAATATATAACATATATTATTGGTTTATATATGTTGATATTTGTTATCTTTAGTTATATCTGACATCTGATATGTATTATACATTTATATGCAAGTGTTAATTATGATTTGATTAAAACTATTTCCAGTGACGTCACGAATTATATACCTTGCATACGAGACTTTGATATCGCTTTGCACACGAAGTTGATGTTTCTATGAACAACAATTCCTGTAAATTAAGCAATAGCTATAATTAGAAACTAGATTATGATTATTAACAATAACATTAAGTGCTTCTAATCAAACTAGAAATGAATAAAGTTAAAATGACAGATCATTACATTTTTTTGCTTGATATAAACAATAGAATCCAACACTATATGAACAACTTCATCAATGCATAGATTGATACTGATACATACGAAAGATGGAAACACGAGAATATATATGAACTTATTCTCTCCGGCCATCAAGAACTAACAACCTTTAACAAACTATATTTCAACTATACATCAAAAACCCTCTAAAATCAGTTAACTACAATTAACCCCCGCAGACTTTCACAACTTGACTACCAAAGACAAACTTGAGATGATTCACACTATATCTCAACAATTCTTTTATTATTCTATTTCATACTAATCTGCCCATCTTGTTTGCTCTTTATAAAAACATCACGTTAAAGTACTACGAGAACTGCATAATCCACTTGTGCATAATATATAATAGGTAATCAAAGTAGTGGATAAGAGAAGGTGGAATTGTTCTAACAGTTAGTATTAGTTATTTTTACAATTGTATTATAAGGTTTTTACAATTCTTAAGACACACAGTTCTGATATGAATAGCGTATGCATATATTAAGAAAACTTATACCAGCCGTTTACAGAACCTCGACTCGACTGTTTGTACCCATGTGAGTTTAAAAATACGACAAAAGAAAAACGGTTTTTATCAACATTCATTTGTACACATGTACACATATACATGTGTGTGTGTGTGTATATATATATATATATATATTAAGAAAGATGAAGAGGGGGATACCGGTGGCGGTAGGAGGAGGACAATGAGAGGCGGCAGCTGGCGGAGAAGCGCGGCGGTGGAAGGTGGTGGCCGGAGAGATGAAGACCGTCTCCATGGTGAGCACCAATGAGTCTTTTGCACTTGTGTAGTTTTGCACTTTCACAATAATAATGTGACTATGATGGAGTTTGCTTTGTTAATGTATTTAATAATAACCATATACGAATCAGTACTTTGGGTAGGTGATTGGGGAAAAGACAAAAATCAGGTCCCAAGTGATACTCAGAATGAGTAAATGGAATCATTGTTATCTTATATTTAAACTATATATAAAAATTAAATAGATAATATACTTTTAAAATTTTATACTTCAACAATTATTCAAAATGCTTGGGTAAACAATTTTTTCAAAGAGCTTTCACGATGGACATGTTGTTGCGGCTGATGTGGCATTCATTATATATATCTTTTTAAAAAATTTTATGTTCGCATTACATCTTGATCGCGAATCTTAACCTATGTGACAAGACTAAAGTGATGCTTGAGTTCAAGGATATAAATAGTTGGATCTTCAACTCTAGTGGAGTTTTGACTGGAGTACTTTGATTGATTCTTTGTGACAACGCATATAACAAATAAATTTGTTTTATTATCGGTCCTGGACTGTTATGTTTGATATCAAAGAGATGATGTTGATATTTGATATAAAAATCAAAGAATCACTGATTATTAAAAGTCAAACATGGTTACAAATCACAATTGCCTAATACATAACAAAAATGTAAACATTATAAAAAATATACCATAGTTGAGTTGTGTGTGTGTGAAAAAAATAATAAAAAACACAAAAATGCAAAAACAAAAGTATTGTAAAAAGATTAACCTACACAAGAGACTATAATGATGTGTAGGCACTTCTAAACTATCTAATAATAGTATATTATAAAGTTATTGTATTTTAATAATCTCGACTTTCATCTATTGGTCGAGATTAATCCCAAATTTAAAAATGTTTACAAATACTTCTAATTTTGATCTTATTTTCCTCCGACGATCCCTTACTAACTAAGAGTTAACCTCCGTTAGTTTTTTTTTAATGAAATGAGGTTAAATTTGAGTCATTTTTTTAACCCCGCCACCGCCTGGCCTCTATCAGATCCGATTTCCGTTGTCTAGCCTCCACCGTCACCCGAAAATTACCTCTAACAAGTCAAATGATTTAGATAAGGAGGTGGAGATTGATAGGTTCAAGGGCACATAAATTTTAAATTAGCGGACCTGATGGTAGATTTCAATTTTTTTTAGTGTTTTGGTCACATAAGCAGTCAAAATTATCAAAAACCTAACGGGGTTAACTCTTAATTAGTAAAAGATCGTTGGAGGAAAAAAAATTAAAAATTAAGAGTGTCTATAAACATTTCCTGATTTGAGATTAATCACGGCTAATAAATAAAGTTAGTATTATTATAATCCAATAATCCTATGTTATACTATCAGTTAAAAGCCACTTAGAAGCCAATGTTGCGTCCAATCATTTGGGCTCATATATTATAAGCATATTTCTTAAATTTTAGTTCATTAAAAGAAGCAATAGAAACATTTAAACATCATATGGTTCGTTAACATTTTTCATTCTAATAAAAACTGAGATGTTTAGGTGGTGATTATGGTAACGGCCTAACGGGTATAGGGCGTTTGGGCTGAAAGAGGAGTGGGCTTAAAATGTAAATATGTAAGTATTGGGTTATACGGTATTGGGTTATGTCGTTTGTTATCTAATAATTAATAGCTTGTGTTTAATATTTGCTATGTCGAAAGGGTTAGTATATTGTTAATATGTTTTTAGTAAGTCTAAAATTTTACATTATAAAAATTAAAATTAATATTTTCACTATCACTGCTCACGGAAATTATTCTTGAGTTTCGCTGTTAAAAGATTTTTAAAATCTCTCATGTTACGATTACATTTACTATAACTATTCTTTTTTCTAGAGTGTCGGGTGATACCCATCTCACACATATGGGTCCACCATTCATAGCCCACACTTAGGTTTATGAAGCAGTTTTAAGCAATATATCTTGATAAAATATATTTAACGACATGTGATAATTGTAAATTAAGAATTTAAAATTTGAAAGCTTACTATTAACGATTCTTCAAACGAACCTTATTTGAGATTATGTAAATTGTTTTACAATATAGACCTCAAATTCTTATTTCATATATTCTACAAACAGTTGATAGAATTGTCATAATAGTATGAAAAATAGCATATCTATTCATATAGATATCAAATGTTTGTTGAACAAATGTATATGCCCCACAAGTTGATTGATTGCAAATATAGGAAGATCCATATCATCAAGGTCCCATTTCCACCGAACTAATCGCACTCAACGATAATTTGCTACAAGATGCCATAACATTCGAAGACAATAAGATCCTATGTACTCTTGTCATTTTCAAAGAAATAACAGTATCTTAATTTTTATCGGTGGTCATGCAAACATGCACTAGACATAGCTCACGTCACGTAGAGCACCGTGGATACTCGACGCCATTTGGATATTATTGAATCTGGGTAACGCGAGATCTATATTTGATATAAGATGCGGGGTTTGATACCACACCTCTCAAGTTATATATAATTTTACGGTTTTATGTTTTCGATTTTAGTATATAAAACCGATATGTAATCAAAAGTCTTGATTATTGAAAAATAAAAAATGTAAAAGCCAACCTTCATCTTTTATTGTTTTCTCAATTATTTGGGTTCGATTTCTTTTAGATTGATAATATTAACATTTATGGTATGGGGCCAAACGCAACTTTGAAAGTTATTATTTGATTTAATATGACTAAATGATGCTTTAAATGCATGTGTTCCCAAAAGGCAAAAACACATGCCCCCGTGCATAAATCCACTCGTGTCTCTCAATTTATTTGCCTTACGTTTCATTTCCCTTTTTTAAATAAATAATCAACTATTTTTTTTTAATTCAATTACAATTAAAAGTTATATACTTTGTCACTCAATTTACAAAGATGTTGATACAAGAGTTAGCGGATCCATACTTACACTAACTACAGAGGTAAAACGAGCTCAAAAGCATTTGCCTTAAAAATACATAACTTACGTTATGTCAAAGTTAAACGACTCATGAGTAATGAACGAATTATTTTTCTAAATTTTGAATCTAACCTAAATTTCAATTAATCCTCTAAAAGAGGGTTAAATAAAACCGTATAGAAATATAATATTATATAATTTTTCCTTTAAGTTTTTATTTTCAATAATAGCTTCCGCTTTACGCAGAGTTATCATTGTTTCAAATTACAACCTCAAATAATACTTTAGAGATGTGTACATTTATTATTTTTGGATCACAATACGCCTTGTAGTAGAAGGTTTTCGTGACGGTTAGGAACGTCTGCTTTAGATCCTGATCAAGATCACCGGGTGATCCGCTCAACACAAGTTGCACTAGTTCTTGCATTTTTGAATCCAACATCGCGAAATTCCCCTATCGTGATATGAAAAGACTTTTAATACGAAAAAGCCCTACTGAAATTCAAATCAAGCTTAAATAATGCAAACTAATATTTACCTTAGGGTTATGAAACTTTGATATTTCATGACACAAGTTATTAGTGACGGTTGAAAGCCGTTGGTATTGAGGATGAGTTAACAGTTCTTTCGATACCCATCGGCCAGCAGTCATGTTTATCATTTGTATGATCAATTCCGCTTGTCCTGTCACGTCTACTCCTTCTTGCCATCTCGTCAACCACCTCTCCCACTAGTTCCAAACAACAAAACAACACGATCGTTAGTGTTATTAGCGACAACATAAATATTGTCGCAAAAGAGATCTATATATCAAACTTACGGCTTGGTGAAGTTGTGGGTGGATATCTTGACGATGAGTCATGAGCGCATCCAAAGCAAGCTCGTGTAGGGTTCCCTGTAGCGCAACCATCACCTCATGCCATGGCTCTCCATTTCTAAGCAACAAAAAGCATAGAACACCGTTAAAAAACTATCACGACAACCAAAAATCTCTGTCTCTAAAAATCTCGTGCCACTAAAATAGATCACTAAAACGTACATCGAATGCTTTTTGGAAGGTGATTTGTTTCTAAACTCGTCAACAAAAGCCATTATGTCGTCTTTTGAGAGGCGTGATGAGTCAAAAAACGAGGAGATGGTGTCGACTAATATGGCCGTCTTAGCCCACGCTATTCGCTCCTTGAACCTTTCTGGCTCAAATATGCTCGCTGCAGCTAGGTAATATGATACTAAAAGGCTTGTGACATTGCTAGTCCCTAACCGGTCGATACCAAAATCGACATACCATCTGCGTTTAAAATAATGTTAACCACACGCTGAATCATTTAAACCATGATATCTTAACAAAATGATGCGACAAAAACAACACAGCTTGTGTTATCATTAGAATCTGTTACTGATAAACTCACGAGACTGTCCAAGAGATTATTAAAGAATATTAATGAAAATGAAATTAGAAAAAGAAAAACTTACTGTTGCATGGTGTTCCATTCGAGTTGATGCATGGTTAGACAATTATTGTAGTCCAATTTAGCCATTTCAAGGTACTTATTATTGCTCACATTCTCCATCCTGCATTTTCATTAGTTCTTTTTATTATTTAACAAATAAAAACATGCTCATTAAACGACAATAATGATAAACCAATATGGTATTTTACACCATGAGTATTGATAGATCTAAAATTATGATGAGTGCAAATGAGAAGCATAAACCCCGAGATTTATAAAACAAAAAGATATAAAAATATGAGCGCGCATTTTAAAATCCATCTATTGTTCACTTGTCAATGATGCCTTCTTTAAACCGTTAATGGTTGTCTAATGAGCACGCGACATCTCTAGTTTATTCTGTATGCCAAAATAAAGGAGGGTGTTTGGGATAGTGGGAGCGATAAAGTCCCTCATTGACCGTTGCGTATTGAGTTAAAGGTCCATAAGCTTGATCGATAATTGGCTATTGATTTCGAGAATTGGAATTTCTTGATGACATTCTCTCCCCAAAATGAGTTTATAGGAAAGGTGGAGTAGGTGGATTTAGGATTGTGTTTCATTAGCTTGTTCTTACCTCTTAGTCAATGGATCTCCCACGCTCGAGTTTGATGCTAACTAGGGTTTAAGAGAAAGGGATCCTTTATCTTCTTTCTTTTCTATTATAATTTGGGTATCTTCCATGACCTTTGTCTTTCGAGCGAAGACACAATAATTTCTTGATAGACTGTTCGTAGTGATAGTATGATGGTTATAGAAATGTACCGTCACACATACATCATGTCAACAGTGATGTGATAATGAAAAATGTGTGTAGTGTTGTAATAGTGATCAAATTGGTTTGTAATGATTAGTTAATCATACATAAATAATTTTTACTCTTGTTTATTGTTAGGCAAATATTCTATTTTATTAAAATAAAATCGAAAAACACTAATATTAATGTAATTTTTTTAAAACATTACAAAATCATTAAAAATATTTAACCACTAAAACCATAAAAAAGACATCACTTAAAAGGAGAAATGAGAACAAATTACAAGATCTTAATTTTCCCCAATCTCTAAATTGGGTTCAGGTTGTGTTTCGAGAACAACTTGTAGTTCAGATGACGGTTGTGGTTGGTTGTACATATGTAGAGGTTGGTTTCAATTAGCAAACATTAACATATATTGCGTAGGTGTTGGTGGTTGGATCCGCTAACAATTTTATTTTAGTAAAAAATGTTAAAAAGTTGTTGGTTTGAGTTGTTCGGGTGAAGAGAGCTTGAGTGTTTAATCCAAAGGGATTGTTGAAAGGAGTCATGGTGATTTTTTTTTTGAAGAAGTACTTTATGTGTAGAAGAAGTATTTTTTATCGATACTTCTTTGTAGTAAAATTAGGGTAATGTTTTTTATTCAATAAGTAGCGAACGACTACTATTCTTGGAAGCAAGCTAACCTTAACAACTACATGTTTAATCTTATGCCTAGGAAGGGCACGCTGGGCCACAACAATCACGCCCTTGTCACACCCAGGAGGGTATGTGTCCAACAAGATAGCGTGCCAAATCTCTACCTTTCACGCCCCACTACGGACAATCTAAAGTTCTCAACGTTTTAAAGGAGCAACATACGAGACGATACAATACGTTTTTTGGTTAGATAATGGTGGGATAAAGGGATTTTAGAGAAAACACCCCTGGATTTGTTTAAACAGAAGTCACACAACTTGTGCTTCTGAGTTCCAACATCTTATTGAAGGTGAAATTACTCTATATATTAAAATAGAAAGCAAATGAATAGTGGATTATTAACTTTCTAATGTTGACCACAACAATATATGTCTTATGCTTTTAACCATTTTTTTTTTTTTTGCATTAAGTTACACTATAATTAATTACCAAGCTAAATAAATAGTAAAGTTCTGATTTTTAGATTTTAACCACATCAGTTTTAAGTATTTTCATTTTTAACCCTAAATTTTGATTATTTGACTTAGATTACTAAAGTTTAGAACCTTAGAGTTTAGGCACAAAACTGTTTATATTGAAATTTTATTTTTTTGAGTTTGGTTACTCAATTTAGTACTTTTGAGTTTCGCCACCAAACTTTAATTATATGATGACAGATAACACAACCTTCGTGGGGAAAAATTAACTAGACCCCGTTGCATAGTGCTTGACTTTGGTCACTAAAGTTTAGGAACTTATTGTTCGGCCACCGATCTATTTTTTTTTTAACTTTGATCACTTAAGTTTAAGATTTTAAAGTTTGGTCACTAAACTATTTATAGTGATGTTTTATTTTTTTCAAGTTTGGTTACTAAACTTTAGTATATTTAATTTCACCATCAAACTTCAATTTTATGATTTCAGACGAGTAAGACAAATAACGATTAAAATAACGTAGCGTTGCATGTAAAAAATTGATTGGACGCCCGCCGCGTAGCGCGGGGGAAAAAACAACTAGTTCTAATTTATAAATGAAGGTTACCAAATAAAAAAGATTAGTGGTGTTGGTGGGATGGGTCTCCTTCTTCCTTTTTGACATGAATAGTGAGAAAGTTTATTAAGTTAAAGATGTTTAATCATGATGTTTATGATTTTGGATGGCTAAGATGGGTCCCACTAAAATTAAATGTATTTGGTTGACGAGTGAGACTATCGGTAGACTGGCTAAAGTAGAGGGATGTGTGAAAATCTAGAGTGGTGTCATTTGGTTTAACCGGTAGACTGGTAAAACGATCGATTTGATATCAAGTCTAACTAAGGACATTATAAACAATAATAAAGAATACTTGTGGATGAAAGCTACACATATGATTAATTAGATTAAATTAAAGTATGTTAAAAATAATATTTATGGATACTAAAAGGCATTTAGCTAAATCGTATCGTGGGATGTTAAACGATGCCTCTTTTTTTAGAAGCCAGGAGTTTTAAGTAATTGAGTGGACTATGAAGTAGAATTTAAAATAAGATAGCTACTTAAGTTTCTTGGGTAATGGAGATGATCGATAGCTACTTGAGTTTTAACCAATGATCTATAGCCTAAGTAGTTTACGTGAAATATCCCAATACTTCACTAAAATAGGTGGAGATTTAGAGTTAAAGTCTCACGTAAGACAAAAGAAAAAGAGAATCTAGGTTGAGACATGAGGTTTCTCACTTATGGTAGATTTTCTGCTGATGGTGCTCTAAAGTTCGAAACTAATAGAGACGGATTGATATACGAATAAAAATAACAAGTGAGTCAATGAAACGCTAATGATCCAATTAACCGTTTAAAGAAACTAATTGAGCTTCTATTAAGAAAATATTTATGGATAGGATGTGATATGATTATTATTTTCATTTCATTTCTTTCTTCTGACACAATACTATCAATAGTATATCTCCGATCTACTCACATGCAAGTACTAGGATTTTAGTTCAAAAATCTCTGCACTGTCGCAATCAAACATTTGACTGCAGTTAAACATAAGTGACCCATCATTTGGAATTATTAAACAATTATGACCTTTTTAAAGAAGAATTTGCTTATAATTTTAGTTTTTTTAACAGCCAGGAAAATTTTAGTAGCATAAAAAAGCTAGATAGAGTACAGTTGACATGAGCAGCTAAATTAGGCCAAAACCTGTAAATCAAATTTGTCGAACCCTGACCTTTTCTTAATTCTATGTCGTTATTTGATTTTTAAATTGGTCCTAAATGGCAACTCGTTACGACGACCGATTAGATGCCCAATTATGTTAAAAATTATAAAAAATAATCAGGTTCAACTGATTTCATTCACTTGTTTTGGTTCGACTAGTATGGTTGGTAGAAGAATGTCACTTTGTTATATACACTAGATTTCTCTTTTAAACTTTGTTAATTTTCACAAACTGAAAATAATACTGTATACTTCTCTTAATTTTTATGTATGTTTATGCAGACGTATAATAATACCTGTATAAGGTTTTCCCGATCCAAACATCATCTTCGCCCCCGTATTGCTCTAAGTAACATCTTGTTTCGAGTCGAGGTAAGCTCGCATACCATGGTATGTTTAGTGCATATCCAACCTGTTCATTATAGTTCATTGAGTTGGTATTCATAAGTTTGTATAAGTACTCGTCGCAAAAAGCTTTTGTGACAGTTTCTCGTCGCTAAATTCTTTTCTTAATTATGAAGTAATATTTGTGTACCTCGCCGGGCAAGTCTTTCGCGATGATCCATTTGTCAAGAAGCTCGTTTGTCGATTGTTTTTCCTTCAAATGATTATAAGAAAACTTCTTAGCGTCTTCAAGAATTCTTTCTCCAGGATAGAGCAATTGTGACGCTCTATACAAATTGAACATTCCCGTGACGGCTTGTGTCGACTGGCCAGCAAAGCAGACGAATTTACCATCTTTCTCAAACTGACGGAATACATCTGTCGCGAAAAATAGTCTGTTAAAATTGAGTCGTCGCAAAAGGCATAGTCCGTCGTAAAACATGAAAACCAACCTGGTGTAATGTCATAACCATGCATTCTCAACACCCTAAATCCCATCGCGGTATCATCAATATCTTGCACATTCGAGTTTTTCGCCCAACAAATCCCATCCTTTGTCCAATACTTGTAGATGTACTCGACGCAATCCTTGATCTCTGATTTGAAATAACGAGAAATCCCTAGTCGTTGAAGGCGATCAACGACCCAAATATGTTCAAAAAGATCCACCGGGTAGACATTCGGAACTAGAAAATGATCAAAACGCAAAAATGTGACAAAATACCATAATTAGAAACATTCCTTTTTCAAGAAAAACAAAAGGTACGGCTCCATAAACCGTCACTAAAACATACCTCCACCGTTGAATTTGGTGACAATATTTGTGAGATATTGAAGACACTTTTCATCTTTTGTTTGCATGAGTGCAAAAGCAGTAGATGATGGAGAAAAGAGAAATGATCCATCTTTACATTGCAATTTTAGAAGTTTTTCCCACTTCAGATTTGGCATTCCTTCCAAACTATGAAGTAAAGTTGTGGGCACTTTGTGTAGGACTTCCGTCGGTATCCTTTCCGTCGCAAAAAAGGAGAAAAAGTGTCACAAATATGTTCATACCTCGGTGTCATCCGATGAAAGCAACCTAATTTCTATTGATTTTCTGTTTTTCTTTATCGAAAAAGAGTCATGAGAACCAAATAATACATTTGTGTACATATTATTTGACAGATTTAATGAAAGTTAGAAAGAAAGTAAGATAAACAACTGTATAACTGTCTTATGTATCACTTAAATCAAAAAATATATGTGTTTATGCGGTTTTTACAGTTTTTTTACTTAAAATGTAGTGTAAAGTACTTACTTTGTAAGTTTTAGGTTTCGTCTAGCATAGATTTCTTTCAAGGCGGGAGTATCTTCGGGGACTTCGATTTTTAGCTTCCTTGCAATGTCGATTAGCGACGGAAACGCTACTTCGAAACCAATCGGCATATGCTCCTCATTCTCGTCTTCAAGTTTACTTATGTTTTCTTGAAGAAACTTTAGTCCTGAGCATATCAAGAGATGTATTAGCGACACTTTTCCTGTAGCAAACTAGTTTTTAGTGACAAAAACGTCAACATAACAACTTAAAGGATGACATGACATCTCTTTTTATTCGTGTTCAAGGGCATCGCTTTTCAGCGACATAACATCACCATAATATTTATTTGCCGCAAATTATTTGCATTTTAAATTCCTTACAATTATTTTCACTAAAAAGGGAGAAAATTATTGTCACTTAATCGTTCTTATAAAAGTTAACTATATTAAACAAAAATAAATCATAAATTCATTTTCCTTTGAATAATATATTTATTAATCATTTAAGGTACATTTAATCGTGAAATGATCAGGCCCTTCTCAAAATCTACGTAAAATATGAGCTAATTCAAGAATCGAGCACGTGTTTTTTGTAGGATAATAAAAGTGGTTTACATTAAAGAAAATACAATCACTGCAAAGAGTATCATAATGAGTAATGTGTATTGGGTGTGAGTTCATTTAAAGCATAAAGTTAATTTAATTTAAACTAAAATGGAATTAAATTAGTGTCGTTCAAACAAAATCAAACTCTAAAAATGAAAGAAATATATCTCTAATAGGAAAAATATGCAATATGTTATATCTTGATACATCTGAATATTTAACCTCTCTTAGTTATAAGTGTGTGTGTATATATATATATATTTGTTTCTATTTCTTTTATAAAAAAGGAACAAAATTTATGATTAATTAAGAGTGAAGCAAGTTAAATACAACATGAAAGTATGCAATATATTGTATTTTCATGCAATTAACTTTTTTTAATAAGTAATATATATTTATGTAATCTTTTTTACAAAAGAGATGAAATAAGAATATGAATCACTAGTGAAAAGAGGTGATTGTACACTATTTGAACTATACTTAAACTACATGGCACCTATACTTTTGAAAATTATAATTTTGTTCTTTTCATTATTTTGTTTTTTCTAGTTAAAAGACAAGGTATATAAATAATTAAGTGATGTACAAATCACCTTCCATTAACAAATAGAGGTATTATGTGGTTAACATGTCTAATCAACCACCAAACTATATAGACATATGTTGTTAACTACTTAATTGATGGTGTATTTAGAAATAGATTTGAGAGCGTATAAGTTGGACGTTAATAAACCTATTTAATTGTAACAAAGATTTACCTTTTTTACATTTATCCGAATGAACATTCCAAGAAGTCAGTGCTATAATGCAAGCCAATGTATTGATGATTCTATCATGTGCTGAAAATAACAAATGGTCACCCCAAGACCCATCTGGTAGTTGATTCTTCGCTATCCACTCCAAACTTGATGGAAATTGGGGACCGACACTTCCATTTACATCTTGCATGAGTGCAACCCAAGCAGTGTCATAAGCTGACGGAGTTATTTCTCCATCATTCATAGAACCAAGCATCGCTTTAATTGTCTTAACAAACTCCTTTATCTCATCAGTCGGATATAAAATCTTTTGGCAATGACGGACATCATGACAAACAAGATACAAATAGGTGTTAGTAGTTAGATACAAAATGCACCACTCTAACCTATAATGGTGGCGCACTAGTGAGCGTCTAACAGAAGTCTCAAGTTCGATTCCAGTAGTTAATCTGGTTTCATACCTCAACCTCAAAAGGTTATTTATTTAACGTAAGTTACATTCTACCTAGTAAGAAACAAAAATTAAAGAACAACCTTGTTTGTGTTCGATCGATCGGTCAAGTTGTCATCGTCCCAGTTGATAAATGGAGCACCACTTTTATGAATTACATCATAGTACTCTGCACCAACCCACACATGAACATAGAAGAATAGTGATACTATTAATAGATATAAGAATATAATTTGGAATAACCTCTAAATATTTAATAATCGATCATTGCTTATCATCTTTCCATATATTGCAGATTTGGTGATATTGTGGGTCCATCGAGTTGTAATTTGACTATTTGTTCTGTTGTTCCAATAAATATGCTTTCTAGGAAATTAAGCTATTAATTAGTTATTTAATTAACTTACTGTTTCCAAATAATATTCAAAATCTCATGTAATAAATAACAGAATCAAATTTCTTGGGAGCTTACAACGATTATTATGAGGTACAAAATTTAATTTTAAATAAAAAAACATAAGAATCAATTACGATTTAAATGCAATATATATTATCGGTTTATATGTGTTGATCTTTGCTATCTTCTGCTCTATCTAACATGTAAAATATGCAAGTGTTAATTACAATCTGATCAAAACTAGTTTAGTGTTAAACGCGATACATATGTAAGCTAGTGAGTATCCAGTGACGAATTGTATACCTTGTGTACGAGACTTTGATATCGATTGGCACTCGAAGTTAAATTTTCTATGAACAACAATTCCTGTAAAGCAATAACTATAATTAGAAACTAAATTTTGATTATTAACAAGAACATTAAGTGCTTGTAATCAAAGTAGAAATGAATAAAGTTAAAATGACAGATCATTACATTTTTTTTGCTTGATATTAACAGTGGAATCCAACACATGCGCATACAGAGATCGCACAGAGATATGATTTTCAGAAAGATAAAGCTTTAAAATCATTCTTTTATTATTCTATATCATACCAATCTGCCCATCTTGTTTGCTCTTTATAAAAACATTACGTTAAAAAACTACGAGAACCGCATAATTCACTTGTACATAATATATAAAAGATAATCAAAGTAAGTAGTGGTTAAAAGAAAGTGGAACGGTTCTAACAGTTAGTAATTATTTTTACAGGTATTTTTACAAGTGTCTTATACGGTTTTTACAGTTCTCAAGACTGAACAGTGTATGCATTTATTAAAAAAACTTACACCTGTAGTTTACAGAACCTCGACTGTTTGTACCCATGTGAGTTTAAAAATACGACAAAATAAAAACGGTTTCTATCAACATTCATTTGTACTCATGTACACATATACATAATTACATACATATATATATGTGTGTAAAAAGAAAGATGAAGAGGGGGATACTGGTGGCGGTGGGAGGAGGACAATGAGAGGCGGCAGGTGGCGGAGAAGCGCGGCGGTGGAAGGTGGTGGCCGGAGAGATGAAGACTGTCTCCATGGTGAGCACCAATGAGTCTTTTGCACTTGTGTAGTTGTGTCACCTGCGGGAGGCAATTTATAAACTTTCACAATGATGTGAGTATGATGGACTTGCTTTGTTAACGTATTTAATAATTATACATGAACCTGTACTTTGGGTTGGTGATGAAGGAAAAGACAGATATCAGGTCCCAAGTGATACTCAGAATGAGTAAATGGAATCATTGTTGTTATCTTATATATAAACTATATAAAAAATAAATAAGTAATATATATATATACGTATATATATTTAAAAATTTATACTTCAATCATCATTAAATATGCTTGTGTTAATAATTTTTTTAAAGAGCTTTGGCAATGGACGTGTTGTTGTTGCTGATGTGGCGACAACGTAGAGGAGAGTTCAAGGACGGCGTAGAATATTTATGGCAAATGTCTGTGGTCATAGACGCATTGACTGGGAAGCAATTTCTATAAGAAAGGAAGAAGAGATAAAGGGGTATATATGCATGTAAAAGACGGTGTCTTTAAAATTTTTTGTATTCATGTGAAGTTTACGAAGTAATGAGGATGTGTCCCGTGTATTAGACGAGGGCATCTGCGTCTGTATAAAAATACATTATAAAAATAAATACACATAATTCACAGTTTTATGTGTATAATTACGCATTATAATTACACAAACAATATATATGATAACGCAAAATCGTATCACATCACAATCACACAACTATATATATAACTAACTTTAGTAAATCTGTGTATTATACGTGTTGAATAAAAAAATATTGAATAGAATGAAAATTTATTAGTTATAAAATGATATTCTAATATAAGATATGATTGAAATCTTTTTTTATTGTAAATAAAATAATTTTTTATTTTAAAACAAATTTTAAAAAATATCATTTTTAAAAACTTTTTTATTATAACTCTTCAGTTTTAATTATTTTTTGTTTATCAAAATTATTATTATTTACAAACACCAATTTAAAATAACTTTTATTTTAAAAAAAGTTTGATGTTTTAGAAAGTTTTCTTATTCTATAAAAATTTGTTTGTTTAGAAATAAAATTAAAAAAAGATCTATTTCTTAATTTATTAAATAGTTATTTTAATTTAATAAAGAATTAAATAATATTATTAGTAATTAATATAATTATTTAATAAGAGAGAGAAAGAAAAAAATTTGTGTAAAGAGAAATGTGATGCTAGCACGTGTACTTTTTTATTAGAGTACTAACTTTATTAAACCCGTGTATTACACGGGTTAAACAAATAAAATATTAAATATAATACAAATTTATCAAGTATAAAATGGTATTTTACGATTAAATATAATTGAAATTAAATATAGGAAGAACAATATGTAATAAAACAATTATATCAACTTTTTAAAATTTTTGATTTAAAACATTTTTTTCCAAAAATAAAATAATAAATATTTTGTTTCAAAACAAACCGTATTAAAAAAATATTATTTTTAAAAAATTTCTTATTATAAATTTCAATTTTAATTATTTTTTGTTTATAAAGAATTATATCTTTAAAAACACCAAATTTAAAAAAAGGTTGATGTTTTGTAAAAATTTCTTATTCTATAAAAATTATTTTTAGAAACAACACTAATAAGAAGATCTTTTTTAAATTTATTAAAAAAACTAATTTTGTTATAAAAAAAGTTAAATAATATTATTGATAATTAAGATAATTATTTAATAGGAGAGAGAAGCATAAAATTTTTGGTGAGAATGAATATGATGCCGCAACGTGTCACCCAGGATACTCTTTTATTAGACTAAAAAGACTAGATAGATAAAGATTTGGTCACTAATTGGTCTAATAGCATAGCATAATTAAACTGCATATTTATATAATTACGCATGTTATATTACTAGCTATTGACGTCTGTATAAAAAAAGTCATTTATAAAACGATATGAAAACATTATACTTAAATAAAAAATTATAGAAATTCTCAGTTCTATGTTATAACTTTTTCAAAAAAGATAATGAATTATATGAAAGTTATTTATGTTTTAGAAAACGACAGAACTAGATTGTAACTTAAAAATAGTCAAGGTTTTTTCAATTTATTTTTTATTTTCATTTTTTCGTATTTATATTATTTACGATCTTACCACTGACTCTATCTCAACCGTCGAAAAATATGATCAACGATCTCAATCGACTTCACACGCTAGCACCTAAAACAAATTTGCATTGTAACGTTACAATACGTGCAGTATGTGTTTGCTGGGATCAAATATAAAATATGAATTTTGTGCAGAGTGTGTAATAGTATAGCGACATTTGTCTTCTTATTTAAAGGGGGTGGAGGGGTTTAATAGGTTTCCAGCTTAGGTGCCTTTTTTTAATTAAACAAGTTTTATTAGTTCGCTGCAATTATTATTGTATGTTTTATAATTATGTTAAAAAGCTCGTTATGCATGTTTAATATAGAAAGTAAATTATAATGATATTTTAAAAATTATAAAATAATTGAACAATTTAATTGATAAGAAACAAATTTTTAAATTTAAAAATCTAAAAATATCAAAAATATTCATATTTAATATAATTAGAGAGAAATAAAAAAGTAAGAATGTTGAGTTACTAAAAATTGGCACACATATAGGCATTTAATAGAATAGATATGCTGAAAAATAATAGTGAGAAGGCATAGATAGTGTGACACATGTCCCACCAAAACCTTTATTTCTTAAACCAGATTTAGTAAACCCGAGTATTATACGTATTGAATAAATAAAATAAAAGTTTACTAATTATAAAATAATATTTTAAGATAATATAAAATTAAAATCTTATTTATTATAAATAGAATGAAAATTGTTTCAAAACATATGTTTAAAAAAATATTATTTTTAAATATTTTCTTTTGTTTATAAAAAATTAACTTTTTAAAAAACCAATTTAAACATATTTCGTATTTTTCTAAAACTTTGATGTTTTAAAAAATTCTTATTTTATAAAAATTTGTTTTCTTAAAAATAATATTGATAAAAAGATCACTTTCTTAATTTATTAAAAATTTATTTTAATCTAGAAAAGAAATAAATGATATTATTAGTAATTAATGTGATTATTTAATAAAAGAAAAAGGTGGAAAATTTTAGTGAGGAACAATATGATGCAGTCACGTGTCTCTCGTAGTTATCATTTTATTATAGTAGTAAGATAAATAGAGTATAAAATATATAAGAATGTGGGTAACTATATATGTAAAATTTATAATGTCCCGTATCCATTTAGCATTGTTTATAACAAGATAATTACTGAATGATTATTTATCCAGTTTTTATGCAGGAATTGGAGGGAGTTACAAAGTTACAAAGATTAATTCGAATGCATATTCATCTAGTTTTTTAGATTTTAACATTTTTATTGAGTGACAATTTAATTCCAATATATAACATAGAGGCGCATAATAATGATAAACGAGCTTTGATTAAGTTTTAAACAACAAAACATGAAATAACTAATGAAACTGAATATTACAACTGTTAATTTCCTTGTGTTTTAAGGTTTTGTTGAGTGAAACCGTCTCTCAAGTAGCTTAATATTACTCCAAAAGTTCAATATTATTCTCCGTAGAGGTTAAGATTTTGTCTCTTATAGCTTAACAAGTAGTTTGTGTCATGACTACAATGTCAAGTTGTATCTCGTAATATCTTTGAATTTCTCTTCAAAGGCAATCCTATGTGTATTGTTGTTATTTGAAATGAATGGAGTTCTTGGATTTTTTTAGTGAAGCTTTTGGTAATAGTTAGGGTAGAAGTACATAGTGTGGCATAGATATATATTGAGTTATATAAATTAACCTTTTTGATCTTTTATTTATAATATTATTTATATTTAATAAGAAATTTCAAATAGTTGTTGAATTTTTTTATGTAATTGATGCGTATTCTAGAAATTTCAAAGAGATAATATTTTTTTTTTATAATTGATGTGTGCTTGAAGTAACATGTAAATATATATATTTTTTTTATAATTGATGTGTGCTTGAAGTAACATGTGAGTCGTTATCTTTATTTAAATTTGAAAATCTTAATTTATCTTAATAATAAATATGACATTTAGTTCCTTATATCCTTAGAGGATTAACGTTTGTATTTTTAAACTTGAATATAAGTATTAATTTTTGCTGAAATGTGTATATATTAACTCTATTTGATTATCATGGTGCACGACTGATCTGAACTTTTTGGCATATATATTATAACACATAAGATGCATTTAAAAAAAATAGCATGTATAAGTATTTTGTTTTACTAGTATTTACAAATGTGCCATCACGTCTTTTTTAAAATCTAATAACCCATATTTAAATATCATTAATAATTTATTATTTAAAATTGTTTTCGATATTAGCATGTATAAATTCATATCGCCAATGTGGGGCTAACCCACTTGATATAGTCTTTGTCTCTTAGAGGGGAGGTCTTGGGTATAAAACCAAGCAATGGTGTAATTTGATGTAATGTAGGAGTAGAGTAGATTTGCCGTTCAAAAAAAATTCACATTGCATTCATTAATATTTTAGTTTTCGTAAGGATCTTGCTGGGGACACCGCAGGTATTTTTAGGGGAGACCGGACCTAACCGTCACGGTTAGGTCTAACCGTGAGCGTTTGACGCCTAACCGTGACGGTTTGCCCAAACCGTGACCTCTAATAAAGAGGCACTGGTCGTCTGAAAAAGTACACTGGTAAAAGTACACTGAAAAGGCACGGGTGGAGCAGAAACCGTCACGGTTTGGCCTAACCGTGACGGTTAGTGTACTAGGTAATTAATGTACGAGGTAAAGTTCCTTGATTCCCGGGTACCAAACACCTTGAACCGTCACGGTTTGGCCAAACCGTGACGGTTTCTACTCCAGATTTCTCTATTTATCACGATTTCATGCAACCAACAACCACGAAACATAACAAAAGAAAATTCATCGTCCCAAAAACACATACTTTGAAAACAATGTCGGGTTCGGGAGATCATTATCAAAAGCCGAAGCTTCCAGATTTGAATGAGGAGCCACCTATCGAAGATTCAAACCAGGTTGAAGTAATATTTAATTTTATTATAAATGCTTATTTGAAATATTTAACCATTACCTTTTTAAGGAATATTATATATAAGGGACTCACCCTTCATGGGGGGCGGAGGAAACCAACCCGTCGAACACATTTGCCAAAGATGCGTACAACTCATTATTTGGACTTACGGGTTACGGTGAAGGGTACAGACATCCCCCTTACCATTCTTACGAACATGCCTCGAACCCGTACCACTCACAAACAGAGCTGGATTACGGACATGCCCCGAACTCGTATCACTCACAAACAAAGCTGGATTACGGACATGTCCCGAACCCGTACCAGTCAGAACCAGAAATTACACATGTGTCAGATACTTTTAATGGGAATGACACAGATGAGAGTGACGGTTCGCTTCACCTCAAAAAAAATAATGGGGACACCGCGCAACACGATGGGGATGAGGATCGGATAAGAAAGGCTACGGTTTCTTATAAAACCGACAAAGTACGAAGTCTTTTCATTTGTTTGTTTAAATTATTTACTTACTTGTTTGATATATTGTTTTTTATGTCTTGCTTTATAATTTTTTCAGCATTTTGATTCTCGTGAGGACTTGGAGAAGTGGGTTAAAATGAGAGGACGCGAGCATGGGTGCGTCATTGTGGTGGGTCGGTCACGGAAAAAGGATGTGGAACTTTTATGCAATCGTAGCGGTGAACCTAAATTCACTGGCACAAGTAGGTGTACTGGGAGCATAAAGAAAGGATGCCCCTTTAAACTCCTTGGGAAGTACGTGGGAAAGAGTGACAGTTGGATGTTGGACGTGAGAAACGAGACGCACAACCACGATCCTGTCGTGTATGAGGAGGGCCACGCGCATCTTAGGAAGATGACCGCCGAAGAAATTGATCTTGTCGAGAAGTTACACAGGCAGCATGTGCGGCCACGACACATCCATTCCGCCGTAAGGGAGCAGTTTCCCGACAGCGCCTGTGTTGTTCAGGACATATACAATCTGATATCGAAGTTTAGGGCTAAGGGGAAAAAAGGCACGACACCAATGCAGGAATTTGAAAACCTTCTTGAATCTAAAGAGTTCGTGTATGAAACATGGAAGAATCCAACAACTAAGGCCGTGGAAGATGTTTTCTTTTGTCATCCTACCTCGTACAAAATGTGGCACGCATTCCCGAACGTGATGTTGATAGACACGACGTACAAGACCAACATGTACAACATTCCGTTTGTTCAGGTTATTGGCGTTACGTCGACGTCGAAGTCGTTTTGTATTGCGCACGCATTTATATCGAGGGAACGACAGGACAACTTCACATGGGTATTGGAGTGGATCAGAGATATGCTCGACGGGTGTGTGGAGCCCCGCGTTATTGTCACAGACAGGGACCTGGCCCTGATGAGCTCGTGTGACACAGTGTTCCCGAGTGCTACTAAAAACTTATGCAGGTGGCACGTTAGAGAGAATATCAAGAGAAGGTGGAACATTCTTTTCAAAACCGACATGTGGAAGGATTTTCCATACTGGTGGAAGGTCCTGTGTTCGTCTCCCATAGAGGCATTGTACGATTACAATTGCATGAAGATGAAAGAAAAGTTAAATGAAGATGGTAAACATGGTAATAATTTTATAGTTATTTTTACTCTAATAATGTATTTGTTCATTTTATAAAATTTGTTATTTCTTTCAGAGGTGTGGGAATATATTTGGAATAATTGGTTGGTGCCGTACAAAGAGAAATTTGTTACTTGTTGGATGTACGACCGCCTCAACTTTGGTGAATATACAACTAATAGGGTTGAGGGGCAACACGCCAACTTCAAGAGTTACCTCACAGGGACCAATAATACGTTGCACACACTTGTCGGATATGTCTGTGACCTCTTGCGTGGCCAGGAGATTGAAATTTGTAAAACATTCGAGGTGTCTCGTGTGAAGATTAAAAAAGACCATCGACTGCAATTGTTTTCAAAATTGCATTATAAGGTATCTATTTTTTGCATTAGCCTCCTGGAATCAGAGTTGACAAAAATGGAAATGATGCAGGAGTCAGGGGGTTCATGTGAACACCAGTTGTCCACGACCATGGGCTTGCCATGTGCTTGTCGTTTGGAGGTATACTTCCGGGAAGGTAATATATACTTGAAATACATTTTTACCATTGTCACATGATGCATATTTTTCACTAATAATTTAAATCCAGGCATATGTATTCCACTCGATGCGGTAGATCCACACTGGAGGAAACTTCATTTCGAGCCGGCATACGTCGTGCCGCCTGAACCCGACTACGATAAGAAATTTGATGACTTGAAACAAAAGGTTATGTCGTCGCCCAATCCTCAAGTAAAAAAAAACGCTTTAAGAAGTTGTACGACTCTTTGTTTTCAAGCAAGTCAAAACTTAAAGAGCTGAGCCTGAGGTGCGTCATGACAGACGTGGTCGTCCAAATCTTAAAGAGCAACAAAGAAGAGCGGACTCCAATACATCAAAGCAGTATGAGGCTGCTAGACACAGCTCGTATACTTCCTCACAACAAACTATGCCTGACCCGGCGAGGCATAGCTCCTATACCCCTCAGTTTAAGATGCCCAACAACCGTCCTAATCGGGCAAAGGCTGCTTCAAATGTACCGGTTACGGGAGTTGACCTAGGGTTTCCTTTAATCTTGAAACCAAAGGACGTGACGAAAGTTATGAAGTTTAAGGATCAGCTTCCCCAATGGATTCACCGGTACGTTTCGAGTTTAAAAGATGTGCGGCCTGATGGTAACTGTGGTTTTCGGGCGATCGCGGTGGCTTTAGGGAAGGAGCAGAAAGAATGGGAATGGGTGAGGCGACAAATGTTGTCGGAGATGGACAGAAATATGTGGTATTGGCGGAGCAATTTGAACCGCGAGTTGCCTGGTTACTATGATACTGTTCGTAATAGTTTAGAATGGTTTGGCACGACTCGACCCGCACCCGCTACCCATTGGCTGAGTTTTCTGGCCCATGGACTCGTAATTGCGGAAACATTCACTTGAGTTGTTCATCTTATCTCTTCATTTGGCAGCCACACATGGTTCCCGCTGAGAACAGGCCCAGAATCATTGTTTACCTATCCGGTTGCAGCACTTGCTAATATTAACGAAGATCACTTTATTTGCATAAAATTGGAAGGGCATTACCCAATGCCGAATGTGGGCTATCATTGGCCGAGATTTGCATATAGAGAAGCACTAGAATGGCACAATATTTACCAGGAACGTATAAACAATTACGTAAGAATGATGGATCGTATACGAGCCACCAACCCCAAACCACTCCCCACATTTAATATATAATAATAGCGTATGTATTAATTTATATATTTGTTATAGTAAATTAGTTCTAATAATAATAATAATAAAAATAATAATATTAATAATAATAATAATAATAATAATAATAATAATAATAATATTAATAATATTAATAATAATAATAAAAAAATATTAATAATATTAATAATTTATATGGATTTATGCAGAGATATAGATGCACCGGGTGACCCTGAGTTTATTCCCAGGATCGACGACTACCCGCATCTTCAGTTTGAGGAGGGGACTACTGCCTTTGCGCGATTCAGGACTTTGAGAGGACGACCGCCAGCACCGGGGACCGTATTTTCACATGCATGGTTGGATCTTGTTGGGGAGCACGGGAGATTTATGGATATTATTGGCGAGGATAGCCCGTGGGAGCAGATGTTTAGCATGGATTTGCCCGCACATCGAGAGCTCACGGTGGAGTTTTACCGCACATTCACTTTCCGTCCACGTGCGCATGGTCTACCTGAGCTAGACGAGGATGACATTGCTGATGGTCGTGCGGACGCGGAGGTTTCTTTCAGGATGTTTGCGTCCTGCAGCGCATGTCCCTTAGGAGGTTCACTGTCGTTAGCGGCCTCTCCACTAAGGAGGAGTCCCGAGAGCCGATCTACACCACGGCTTTGATTCGGGGGGCCGATGACGCAGATCAGGTCTGGTGGCCTGCGATCAGGGACGGACCGTACGGTGGCGATTCGAGGGTCTCACACATACGAGATCCGCTCTATCGTTACATTCACCGATTGATCGCGACGTCGGTCGCTGGACGTGGAGCGGGGACCGACAGGGTCAACACCGCCGACCTCTTCTTTCTTCGGTGTCTACTCACACACCGACACTGCCACCTCGCGCATGATCTTGCGGATTACTTCGCCAGCTACTATCACAGGCAGGCGCGAGGGGCGTTAGTAGGCGGCAGCATCGTGGCGCAGATCGCTCGGGGCCTGGGATACGAGCATGCCATGTCCCAGCTTCCACTGCCAGCGACTCCTATGCGCCTGGCGGGGCAGCAGACCGCCACCGAGATGAGGATCGCCCGGAGGTTTGGGGACGGCACGTGGCACTGGTGCAGAGATTCCATGAGCTTGTGGCATGGGTGCCCGAGCCGTTGCAGGACCCCCCCGAGTTGGCAGGGGCCGAGGTCCAGGTTCACCAGCCGGTTGGTGGCGGGGAGGATGAGCCCATTCATCCGCCTGACGACTAGGACCCGCCGCAGCATCCTCAGCGCGTGTATCATGCCGTGCGGTTGCCTGTTCATATAGTTGATATGCTTCAGGACACGCGCGCTAGGGTCACGAGGATGGACGACCGGCTCACGCGTATGGAGGATATGATGGAGTGGGTCATACAGCACATGGTCGCAGACTATGCGGCCTCCGGTACGCCGTTGTTGTCACAGCCACCCAGACGGTTAGGGCATGACGATGCTAGCACCTCTGGAGCGGGCGGGTCAGGTCAGGCCGGAGATGATGACATGGCGGGTTAGATAGATATATTTTGTTTGTATTTCTTTTCTTTATGTATTTACAAACTCGTTATATATATATATATGCAGTTTTAATTATAATGCTTTTGTTGTATTTATGATGGTTGTTTGTTTGGTTGTTGTATTTATATATTTGGTTGTGTTTGTTTGGTTGTTTGTAATGGTTATTATATACAATGTTTGTAATTTTGATAATTTATGAACCAACTTGTTATGTAATTGATAAACTCGTAATATGATAAAACAAAAAACACAACCGATGTTTATGATAATGTCAATATTCGTTTTTAGGGTTTTCGACGAGGCTAAGCGATGACGATCAAACCGAAAAAATACTCGTAATATGATAAAATAAAAATAAACACAAAACACAAACTCGTATATCACGATTAGGTTCAACCATGTGATAAAATGAAAATAAACACAAACTAGTATGATTAAAAAAATTAAATATTATACCAAATATGTCACGATCAGGTTGAACCGTGTGATAAAAATATCTTCTGTGCATCTTTCAAGCGTCACGGTTTGCATGATTAAAAAATAAACACAATCTAGTATGATTAAAAAAATTAAATATTAAACCTAATATGTCACGGTTTGCCCAAACCGTGACATATACACCACCACCAAAACCATAAAACCCAACTCTAAAAAAAAGGGACACCCAACCCCCAATAATTAACCCAATCCCGATGTGTAAAAACATTCTGTGAAGCCTAAACGTCACGGTTTGGCCCATACGTGACGGTTACTTTCTACACCTGACCTAACGGTCACGGTTAGACCAAACCATGACATATAGGTCGGGTTTTCTCCAAAATTTCTACGGTGCGCCTAAAAAAGCCCTTTCGTAAAGAACTTTAAAAGCGTTTCACATTTAAGATGTTATAAATGCTATTTAGTATCTTCATACTCTCTTTAATAAAAAGTTAATTGAGTGACAGCATCAAATTCATTCTTATCAAATATTTTTGTTTCTCTTCTATTAAATAATCATATAAATTATTAATAATATTATTTAATTTTTTTATTAAAATAGTTTTAAATAAATTAAGAAATAAATCTTTTTATTAGTGTTGTTTCTAAAAAAGCAATTTTTATAAAATAAGAAATTTTTCTAAATCATCAAACTTTTTTAAAAAAATACAAAATATTTTAAAATTGGTGATTTTTAAAAGTATAATTTTTATAAATAAAAAATAATTAAAATTGGGAGTTATAATAAGAAAGTTTTTAAAAATAATATTTTATTACAACGTTTGTTTTTAAACAAAATTTTCATTCTATTTATAATAAGTAAGATATCAATCATATTTTATCTTAAAATATTATTTTATAATTAATAAATATGTATTTTATTTAATATTTTATTTATGCTACACGTGTAATATACGCGTTTACTAAAGCTAATAACAGTATAAAAGTATCTAAGTATACAAATTTGAAAAATTAAATAGGTAAATTAGTTATTATACTTCTTGCCTAGACAAATGTTTTTCAACATGTATTTACGACATATTTAATCATATCAACCATAGTTATAATAAAAAAACCCTCACGATAAAAATGTGGTACTAGGTGAAGGGAGAAAATTGGAATTCAAGAATCCTAGGCTCCTAGTTAACAGTGTGTATATACAATATAGATAGGAATTAAATAGGTAACTTTTTTATTATACTTTCATAATATCTTATAATGTATACATAAACATTTTTTTTCTAAAATTCATGTTACACCCACTCCACACTCAACTTTTATCATCCACAGACCAAAATTACTCATGGATAAATATTCAGCTTCATACAAAATTTTTACCTCAAGACTCAAGCTCCAAATGACTTATTTCTCCCATATCCAAGGCTTTGGCTCGGGATGATTGGCTTGGGCTCGAGATAATATCTAATACACATCATGACAAAGTCTAAAACAAACTTTGTTCCGAAGCACAAGCTCAGAATATGTGATCACCACAAAACGAAACATACATAATGTTGCAAGCACGTACTATTAGCCTAACATTTTGTACTACAACCCCTGGGCCAGCCACAAGCAAGTAGTGTATCACGCATTACCCATGGTGGTGCTACATGCAGACTAGCACATATTCTTCACGGCAAATAACTAGTTAAAATAAGGTACAAACAAAAATACCCTCTCCTTGACAAGAGAAGGGAATGACTACTCACTTTCACTACTGTTCTCATACACACTCGTTTACTCTTGCATTGTGTCTGGTCACAAAGAGACATCATTTTATTGTGTTGAGGCTAATGGTTTGTTACTTGTGTAGACATGTTCACATCATTCCCACCAAGTAAATAATGCTTAAGTTAACATCATCTAGAATAGAAAGCTTTTAACGACACTAATCACTTGTTGATAGTATAAGCAAATTTATTCTAGTTAGACTTAACTTATGCTTAATACTTTAATAGACTTGTTTATAAAGATTGGAAAAAAAAATTCCAAAATTTAACTTCAGTATTAAAAATAAAGATCTTAGACATGATGCAAACAAGTGTGGCTGCACTTGAGTTTTACTTGTTTAATTTTAGAGAATTTGAACTTCACTCCTTTTGGGCTTTATAACTAAAGCTATATGTATGTATATGCTCGTGAGTTATTTTACGAGTTTGAGTTTGGCTCGGACTCAGTTAGTATACTATTTGTTGATTATTTAAAGTCTAATTTAATTTATTAACATAATACATATTATTTAGTTCTTTTTATCGTACGTTTCATAATGATATAGATTAAAATATTTTATCAAATAAAAACTATTGTATTTATGAAAAACAATATACTCATTGCATCTCGCAACATAAACCAAACTTGAAGTATAAAACCTAAGCCCGTTACCTAAATGAGTTTTCTTTTAGGACTATACTTGAAACCATTTAAACTCGACTAGATGAGCTTTTAGCAATTTGACATTGAATAACTCACATGCGAGTATGCAACTCCACACTTTTACAACTCTAGTGTACGGAATTTTTACATAAGTAGCATACTTTATAGAATGCCCTTACTGAATAATTGAAACCTGTTATTTGATTTGATTAAATCAAAAAATAAATATTATAAACTCGATTAGTTTAGAAGAAGATTTCAAACATGATTACGGGATATTAGTATAAATCTTGAAGAATATTCTGGAGTTATTGCAGTTTGACGATGAGTTTTTGTACTACCCAAACCATAATGCAATTCTTTATTTAAATATGGTTTGTCTTTTGAGCCATTAAGCCCTAGTATACATATTTTAGTGACTAAAGGTTTTTCACCATGCGCTATTGGTTAATGGTGAGACTTTAATCACCACAATGAAATATTAAGTGATTTTAAAATCTGTAATTTTAGAGCCGTTTTAAAATAGCTTATATATTTTAATTGAAGTAGAATTAAATTAATCTTATTTGAGAACGTGTTTGATTGATTAGTAAAGTTAAAATTAAAAATCTTTCTATATTTTTCATTGGGTGGAAGAATTTCAACTTCCCTTGTTTGTTAGTGAAGAAATTCAAAAAGTTCAACTCGAATATTTAAAGATTATTAAAAAAAACTATCATTTTTCATCTTCGAACATTTGGCTCCTAATAATTGTTAACACGAACAGTTGCACACACTAACCGAAGATGAAGGCGACCCTTTGCCGTGACTGACTAGTAGAAGGGGGGGGGGGGGGGGGGGGGGGGGGGGGGGGGGGGGGGTTTTGGTTTACACTTGGGGTAATTTTGTAATTTGCTTCTTTTTTTTTCATTTCAAATTCTTTCACAAATTTACAAACCAAACTCGTTATACGTGAAGTATAATTAAGTTCCTCTAAATTGAAATTCTTTTACTGCATTTCAATTCGTTTATAGTCATTTTTAGATATCAATCCATCCATACTTGAATAATTAAAAAGAGATGGATGTGTGGATTATGTTCATTCTTGACTTATAAAATAATGTGTATTATTTATAAATGGCTCAATTGAGCTCGAATGAATGTTATGATGTATATAATCATTCAAGCTACCTAGAGCTCAAAGTATGCTTAGATAAATGATACTTTTGTGAGTATGTAGCTCGATTTGTTCCTTCATAGACTCAAGTTCATCAAGCTAGTTTCTTAGCTTATACTCGAGCTCAAATGGACTCGTTTATAACTATAAAAGCATTTTTATACCGGAAACTAAAGCTTTTAATATGCTCCAATTACAAAGCTTAACTTGAAAATAGAGAATCGACCACGTATGCTAATACTAGATATAATAACTAATTAAGCACCTAACGTTTAAGGCTAATTCTTTTTGTCCTGCGAGCCTTAGTTTCTATAGTGTTCTCCACGGGTTGAAACAGTAAACATCATATGCAAGAGTACACGACATTATGAATATGAAATGTGAATATAGAAATTGTGACGTAGTAAAACATACTTAGATTTGAGAAGATAGAACCGTGATGTGAATTGAAGTGAAGATTTTGTTTTATAGTGAGTAATCGCTAATTGTAATTGAGTTTGACTTCGTAAATCATAATATATTAAAAATGTTTGCTTACAAAAATACGATGTTAAAAGTTTTTTAATTTTAACAATAATTAGCTAGAAATTAAATTAAATTTTAACAAAATTAACTCTTATTAAAAAAAATTTTAATGCAACATTTTTATTTATTTTCAGAAAAAAGTTGATTTGATTAATATAATAGTAAATGAACATTTACTAAGGAAACTATTTTTATATACTAACTAGCTTTAGTAACCCATGTATTACACGGGTTAAATAAATAAAATATTAAATACAATAAAATTATATTAATTTTAAAACAATATTCTAAGATAAAATATAATTAAAATAACGTATTAGTAAGGTTATAATTAATAAAAAAATTATATTAGCTTTTTAAACTTTTTTATTTAAAAAAACTAAACATTTTATTTCAAAACAAACCGTTTTGAAAAAGTTCATTATTATAACTCCTAATTAATTATTTTTTATTTATAAAAAAATTATTTTTTAAAAACACCAATTTTAAAATATTATGATGTTTAAAAAAATTAGCATTTTATAAAAATATTATTTCTTTATAAATAACATTAACAAAAAGAAATTTTTTTAATTTATTAAAAAGTCTTTTTAGTTTATAAAAAAATTATATAATATTATCAATAATTATAGTAACTATTAAATAAGTAGATTTATAACTTTTTAGAGAAGCGGGAAAACATTTGTTGAGTATGAACGTAGTGCTGTTACGTGTACCCATCATTTATCCTTTTATTAAAATAAGTAGATTTGTAACTTTTAATATAGTGAGAACATGTGTCATAATCCTTAGTGGAGCCTAGGTGGACATACTAGAAGAATGTCATGTGATTTCTATAAATTTTGTTTATTAGTATAGATGTGGAATGAAATCATTTTTATCAACTTTTATATCACTTTTTAAGTTAGAAAACACTTAGGTATTAAACATATACGTTTTAAATACATAAGATATCATTACATAAAATATAAATAAATTCAAATTTCATTATATAAACCTACTTTATTGTATTAGCTTCTTTATACTGAAATTCTGATTATACAATCAATATAAAAGTTTCTACCGTGTCATACATCATACTACATAACGTTACTGAATCAACTTGGTTGTGGAGCTTTCCAATAATAAAATATAACCAAAACGTAACATGAGCTAGGATTAATGATTAAACTAATTTAATGATTAAACTAATTTAATGATTAAACTAATTTAATGATTAAACTAATCAAATTAAATCATCATAATGTGGTCCATATTGTAGAATAATGCATGAAAATCAACCTTGAAACAACCCAAGATTTCACTCAGATAACGTGAATCATGCTAATAGATGTTTAATCAAGGAGTCGTAAGTTTAAAAAATAATTACTCCTTTGTAAATCTAGATGCAATTGAACAGTAATAATAATACCAAATAATAATATTATTAAATAATAATAATATTTTGTTTATTAAAAATATAATAATAATAAATAATATTAAATAATAATATTTGTTTATTTAATTAATATAATTTTACTTAATTCAAATATGACTAGTTAATTTTGACACATCATTGACCTCTTTAAGTTTTTAAAGTTTCGGGTTTACCTTAGTATTATTTTTATTTAAAGAAAACCATTTCTTACGTTTGTATTTTAGGTAAGAGTCGAGTCAAATCTAAAACTTTTCCGTGCATATTTTTATATACATTTTAAAATGATCTACATTTTGAAGTACGCCTACATTTTGACGTAAGTTTTATTCGGGTCAAGTATAAAACGTTTTCATTTGACGGTATAAATTCAAGTTACTCTACGCTTCAACATAAATCTAGTTCGAAAACGAGTCGGGGAGATTGTAATCTATGTGTTTTTTTATGTATGCCTTGACTTAATCTACATTTTGACATAACTCTGTTTGAAAAACAAGCGGGTCAATTATTAGTCTATATACTTTATCACGCCTGTACAATGCCGCAGCAACGCGCGGCCAGTACAATACTATATACATATGGTGATATATGTAACGGCATGTTTAATACGTAAGTAATTTTAAACAGAAAAACTATGAGAAATTAGGGGTGTTCAAAAAATCCGATATATGAAAATATCCGAAATCCAATCCGTATCCAAATCCGAATAAACCGATCCGAATTCTTATTCGGATATTCAGATCGGATCTCATCCGAATCCAAATTCCTTATTTGGATTTGGGATCGGATTTCGGATTTTATAATTTTTTTATTCGGATTGTTCAGATTATTCAGATATCCGATTAATTCGAATAAGAATTCAACTATGTTTCTAGCCCAATACTCATTACCCAACTACCTATTATATTTTCAACTGAATATTAAAGAATATTAACATATTTTAGTCCTCTAATCCTAAACAATTATACAATAATCGATTATTGTTCTAAATTAGATATTATAATCTTCAGGTTCTATATAATTACCTATTATGTTTCAATTTGAATTCAAGTCAAATTTTTATTTTTAGATTTTATATCTTTTATTATAATTTTAAACTTATAAAATGTTAAGAATAAAAAATTAGCAAAAAAAATTAGGAACAAAAAAATAAAAAAGTTTGTTATTTAGTTTATTAGGATTATTCGAATAAATTCGGATTGTTCGGATATATCCGAATCCTATCCGAATTGAATTCGGATAGATTCGGATCGGATAGAGATATCTTTATTCGGATCGGATCGGATTTCGGATAGGGTCCTGCAATTTTCATATCCGAATAATCCGTTATCCGATCCGATGAACACCCCTATAAAATTTGATTATTAAGCTTCTAGATAAAATATGGTAGATAATCAAAAGTAGCATGAGAGTTAAAAAGAGCTAGTTACAACTTACAAGAACTTATTGTGTAACACATTCAAAGCTATATGTAAAAGTGTTTTTACACTTTGTGTAGTTCTCTACTTTAGAGTGCCTCTATATATACATACATGCGCATATATAGGTCGTACCCAAAAAAAATGGTTTTTGCATGCAAAGTGTACAAAGTCTAAGAATGTGACTCACGTATTTTAAGCAATATATATACGTTTGTAAAGTCTCAAAATAATTATGCAACACAATAAACTTGTACGTCTAAGACCTATAATAACATTGCAGTTACAACGTTTGACACTTTATTGTGTACGTTTTGACACACTATTATAAAATTGTGCGTCGTAATCAAGTGTTGTGTATTATTTAACATGCTATTATAAACAAATACGTCAAAATCATTTATAACTTTGTAATGTGATAACACCATGTCAAAGCGATAATTTTAATATTTTATCTAGATCTATTGGTATAATATATATTTCCGAGAAAAGTGAGTATATTAATATATGACCGAACCTTTTTGTGAGAACTTTTTAACTCAACACCAGCTATTGATCAAGAAAATCAATAGATTAGATCTTTTTATTCTTTTTTTAATACAAAAGGTAAAATAGTCATTTTATCCACTAATTAAAATTCAGCTTTTAACAACAATATAACACATGTCCCCCCTATTTCCCCCTAATTCTTTTTTTTCCTATTTAAAATTTTTACCCCCTTTGTTTTTATAGCATTTATAACTTTTTCATACATTGTTAATTTTTTATAAAAATTACATCATTAAACTCGTCTCATTATTCTTTTTAATTCTAATATAGTCTTCAAATTTTTAAAAAAAAATTTTCGTACGTTACTTATTACAGTGAATTACATCATGTTTATATGCAAAATCTAATATTTGCAGTTTATTACATCAAACAAACATGGTGTATTAATAACAAAAAACACCAAATTAAACATAAAACCATACCTAACACAACGAATTACATTGAATAACAGTGAGTTACATCACTGTAGTTACACTACTGCATCAAAATTACACCGTTAATGTTTTTTATATGTAAACAACACAATTGCAGGGTTACAATGATGTAACATATTGCATAAACAACGTGATTTCAATAACATAACAACCAAACGATATTAAACCACGTAACTAAAACTCCTAAACGAAATATATACAATGAATTACATCATATTGTAACTCTTTATAATGTTTTACATCAAAAAACATATATAAAAACCAACAAAAATATTTAATAAACAATAAATATCTACTTTAAAACATTAATGTGCTACACCATAAAAATTAAAGAAATATCACATGTACTTAGTTACATCAGGTTTTAATGTTATACTAATGCAACATTTAGCAAAGTTGTAACGAAACATCAAGTTACACTATGAAAAAAAACCCAATATTAACCAATATAACACCAACGCAAACCAATATAAACTGATGTAAACTAATATTAACCAATGTAAATCAATCTATAAAACAAATGTAAAACAAACTAATCACCATTACAACTGATATTACACCATTCAAACTTACAGTAATACCGTCATTACAACAACCTCACAACCAAACGACATTTAAATCATGTAACTACGCCACTGTAACCAAATTTTAAACTATAAAGAAATCAAATAAACAAAACTACACAACTGTAACAAAAATAACCTAATGTAAAACAATCTATAAAATAATGTAAACTAATCTGTAAACTATTGTATTTACACCACTAACATTTCTTTAATATAAACAAATGTAAACCATTGTAACTAAAAAAAAACAACATTTTATTTTATGTGTCTTCTACCAAACATAATCCCCAACATCCAAATCAAAATCACAACAACAATCAACAAAAAGAACATACCTTATCACTCTAAACCTTCGAAGAACCCTGAGATTCCAACTCACTTCCACCTTCTTGTGTCGTCTTCTTTGAAAAAACCCTTTTGGGCACGGGAACCGCAAGAAAAGTCTTCATCTTGCTAATGGGTTTACAGTTCTCAAGCTGCACAATATCCCCCATTTTGGAACTGATTATCGAGGTCATGGGCTTGAAAATTCTTCTTCTTGCGGACTTTGCGTTTGTATTTGGGGTGAGGTGTGAGTCGAACGACTTCGACGTTGATGGTCTGGTCATTGGTGTTGAAGATGATGCGGCCTTGGAGGGACCTCATGGCGCGAATTCGGGGCGGAGGGTAGTGGTGACGGTGGTGGTGGCGGCGGCGGAGGGGGCGGTGGAGATGGTGGTGGTTGAAGTACCTAGATCCGGACCATAGTGTGAACCCACTTCTGGTTGATAAACTCAGATCTGGACCGGCGTGAGTGTCGTACAAACGGTGACCGGAAAAGGGTGGTTGAGTGTGACGGTGGTGGAATTAGAGGATGCCGAAGGGAGGCGGTGGTCTGCGGCTATAGTTGTGGTGTCGAAGGGTTGGCTAAGAGTGGGGTGATGGTGGTGAGGGTTGTTGGCATGAGTGGGTCGAGTTGGGTGGTGGCTGGTGGGTTTTGAAATTTCCAATAAGTCTATATATGGTCTAGGGTGGTATTTGATTCCCAATAAAGAAAAATCAGAGTACAAAATGACACAAATGCCCTTGATGTCATCCTAACCATTCAATGGGAATCTAAATTTTTTAATATTAAATTAATGGTTGTGGTTGGGTTAAAGGGTTCTCACAATTACTTAGGGTTTTCACTAGAACCCATTCCTATACACACACACACACACACATAGTAGGTTAGTACCCCGTGTATTACACGTGTTGACTAAATAAAATATTAAATGTTTTACGAATAACCATTTTTGTTGACTTTTTGTAAGTTCTCTTATTTTTTTAAATGTTCATGACATTTATATACAATATTATTTTTTTATAAAAATTACACCATAAAAACGAGCGTTTTTTATCTTTAAAAAGAGTAAAATATTTTTATATAAAATTTTAATAAATTCTTTTACGCTTTTAAGTTCATATCTCGTCATTGTGTCTTTTAGTGTATATTTATTGTGTCTTTTTGTTAGTTGTTGTGTTTTTATAAATAATTTTGTGTTTTTCTAAAATGATGAATTTTAAATAAAATATAATGATAGAATAATATTATTTTGTATCTCTAATGTGTAAAACATAATAATAAATTAACAACTAATTAATTTAATATATTAAAAGCAATGACAAAATAACACAATGTGTCATTGTATTTTTTGATCGCCATTATGTAATCTTGAAGTATTTGAAAAATACATTGGTGAAATAACATTATTTTGTACTTTTAATTGTAAAATACAATGATAGATAACAACAAGTTTATATAATGTATAAAAAACAATGACAAAAATAAGATATTGTGTTATTTTCAACACTATAAGTTTTGATAAATACATAGGTGAAAGTATACTATTATGCATTTCTAGTTATAAAACACAATGATAGATAAAAAAATTTATATAATCTATAAAAACAATGATAATAATAGCACATAATAATCTAAAACGTAAAATACAATAATTGATATATATAATAAATTATGTAAAATATATGACACAGTGAACGTATATGACACAATAAGCTGATATATGTGACACAATGAACAAAATGTCCTGCTCTTTAAAACAATAGAAGGACACGTGTCAACTCAACAATACTTTTAAGACTTTTTAAATTAAATACTCTTTTTATTATAATACTACCCTAAAATATAAAGTATGTTTACTTTTCAAATTAATGATACTTAATCAACATTTAATTCTTTTATCACTTACTTAAATATTGTTGTATTTAATATTTCAGAAGTTTAGAATTTTATCTTTTGATGTCACTTAACTTTTATTTTTTATGATATTATATAATCTATTATATCATTTTTCTATCATGAACTTGCAATTTTAAATACCATACATGAAAATTAAGTCATTTTCTATGGGGATTTTTAATTATTCTTATATATGGCTAGTTTGGTAATGTATTTCTTCAAAACTTATAAAAAATAAAAATTGATATTTAGTTGACATATGGCAGTGTATGTCTTCAAGATTTATAAAAATTAAGATTGTTATTTAGTTGTCACATGGCACGTATATAAGAGCATCTAAAGTTACTAAAATAAAAAAGATCCGACTACAACGAATTAATTCAAATTAAATACAAGCTCAGTTTCAAATTGAAAATTACAAGTTGAGCGACCTTGGCTAGTATTATTTTGAGTTCCGACTTAATGTTATCTCACAAATATATTTTAATTTAAAAAGAAAAGTTTGAAGTAACGAAATATGTTTTTATTTAAAAATTATAATCATTATTAGTTGCGTGTAAGTAACATTATACATTCTACTTATAACACTAAAGATTAAAGATCTTGTAATAGTATCTGGCGTAAATTTAATATAAATTTAATAGTAAAATTAGCAATGTGTTTGTTGTCGTAAAAGAAAGGATAACTAGTGGACAAGGATCTTAAAAATACAATAATATTTAGAGTAGAGTTATAGTAAAAAAAATGTTTAATCTAAAAAGATTAAAAAATATTATGGACTTGACACGTATCCTTCTATTATTTTAAAGATAATGACATTTTGATCATTGTGTCAAATACGTCAGCTCATTTTGTTTTATATGTTAATTGTGTCAAGTATCAGTCATTGTAACATATATTTTACATCATTTGTTGTATGCATTCATCAGCATATTTGTCGTTTTAGATCATTTGAGTTATTTTTTTTATTGTTTCTATATATTATATAAACTTGTTATCTATTATTATATTGTACAATTAGAAATATACACGGATATACTTTCACCAATTTATTTTTCAAAACTCATGGTATTGAAGATGACAAAATATGTTATTTTTATCATTATTTTTAATAGATTATATAAACTTCTTGTTATCTATCTTTGTGTTTTACAATTAGAAATACGCAATAATGTTATTTCACCAATTTATTTTTCAAAACTCATAATATTCAAAATAACACAATGATGATCAAAAAACAGAATGAGACATTGTGTTATTTTGCCATTAGTTTTAATATATTTAATTAATTAGTAGTTAATTTATTATTGTGTTTTACGTATTAGAGATGCACAATAATATTATTTCACCGTTATATTTTTTTAAAATTCATCATTCTAGAAAAACATAATAGTATTCAGAAAAGTACAATAACTAACAAAAATACACAATAAACTGTAATAAAGACACAATAACAAGATGAGATTAAAAACATAAAAAAAAAATTTATCTTTATATATAACAATATTGTGCTCGTTTTAAAGATAAAAAACATTTGTTTTATAGTGTAATTTTTATAAAAAAATAATGTATTACATAAAAGTTATGAACGTTTAAAAAAATAAAACAACTTACAAAAAGTCAACAAAAGTTATTATTATTAAAATACCCATCTAACAAACTTTTTTCTATAATTTCATCTTAACCATTGATTAAAATATTGATTGTTAAGATTACATTTTACACTATTTAGTTTTAAAGCCTTTGTTTTATAACTTTAATTACCTAATATTTAATGGTTAAAATACATATTTCTATAAGATTCTCATGAATATAAAACCAAAACTTTATATTATCAAATATTTGAATCAAGATTTGACTTAGATTATAATTACTATCTTTTCTTTCTACTCTAATAAAAGTATAACTAAATGTGACATGCGGGATCACCACATTTATTATCAACAAAATTTTTCCGCTTCTATCTCTTATTAAATAATCACATTAATTACTAATAATATTATTTAATTTTTTCAAATTAAAATTATATTTAATGAATTAAGAAAGAGATATTTTTATTAATGTTAATTCTAAAAAACAAACTTTTATAAAATACGAAATTTTTATAAAGCATCACACTTTTTCATAAATATGAAATATTTTAAAATTAGTGTATTTAAAAGTAAAATTTTTATAAATAAAAATAGTTAAAATTGGGTGTTATAATAAGAAAGTTTTTAAAATGACATTATATCAAAATATTTGTTTTGAAACAAAAATTTAATTTTTTTTTAAAAGAACAAAAGTTTTAAATATTGATATTATTATTTTATTACTGATAATACTTAAATATACAAAATTTCAATCATAATTTATATTAAGATATCATTTTAGAAATTTTTATTCAGTCTAATATTTTATTTATTCAATCCGTGTAATATACAGGTTTACTAAAGCTAATTACTCTAATATAAAATTACTATCTTTAGTAAACCGTGTATTACACGGATTGAATAAATAAAATATTAAATTTTTTAAATTATATTAATTACAAAACTATATTTTAAGAAAATCTAGGATTAAAATTGCGTATAAGTAATGATTATAATTAAAAAAAATAATGATATTAACTTTTTAAACTTTTGTTTTTAAACATTTTTTATTTTGTTTTCAAAAAACTAATTATAACATTTGATTTCAAAACAAAACATTTTAAAAAATATCATTTTTAAAATTTTATTTACTATAACTTTTAGTTTTAATTATTTTTTGATTATAAAAATTTTACTTAAAAAAATTTAATGTATTTCATATTTTTAATAAAATTTTGTTGCTTTAGAAAAAGTTGTTTTCGTAAAAAAATTATTTTTTTAGAAATAACGTTAATAAAAAGGTTTTTTTCTTAATTTATTAGAAAACTATTTTTAATCTATTAAGATTAAATAATATTATTAATAATTAATATGATTATTTAATAAAAAAGAGAAGCTTAGAAAATTTTTAATAAAAATGAATATGGTGTTGTCGCGTGTTATCTTTAGTTACCCTTTTATTATAATAGAAAAATCAAAAGAAGACACTTGTCATAATTAAAAACAATTTTATTTTTATTTTTCCGCCCAAACTCTTGTCACCTATTTTATGGCAATTAGTAATTTAGTTAGTAAATTATTCACACTTTATGACTATAATTTTTATTTTTATTTATTCAAATAAAGAAGTCAATGTTTCCTGATTCACTTTTCATCTATAATTTATAACTTATAATAAAAACCTAAGTATGAGTACACATAGTCTTTTTTTAGCTATTCCACCTAAGCAACACGCCTGTATAGCCTTCAATATTGAGTTACAATAAATTTGAAAACTATTAACTCTTATTAATTACAATTAATATTATATGTGTGATCATTTATCAATTTTAAATTATTTGATATCTTTCCAAAAGTTATAAGACATTTACTAATTATGTTAACAAATAATGATTAAATTATTAATTATAATATTACCGTTAACAATTTTTTGTTTTATTAAAATAAAATGTTTATGTCATATTTTCTTTCGAAATAGCATTTTCCTTATAATTAATTTTAAAAATCATGACACTAGTCATATTTTTGGTACTGTTTATTTTTAATAATTTTCAATTGATATGACTTTTAACTATCATTTATATTTTTTACTTTTAATACTATTACACAAACAAATATTTACATCTTTATGAACAATTAGTTTTTGATTTTAATTGTTCTTTGTTTTAGTTACTATTATTGTTACATACTTTTGTAAATTTTAGCAAATTTGTTCGTTAGTTGAGAATTTTTTTTTTTTTTTTGTTCAATTATTCTACCTTCCGTTTGTTTCTATTGTGGATATGATGCTATTATATTATGATAACCTTTTTATTTTAATTTATCTTTTTAACATCATATATATCATAGATATATATTATTATAAATTTATATGAATTTATTTACCCATGTGTCATTTTAAATATTTGTTACGTCCTATAACACACAAGTCACTAACATAATTTGTTAATGAAAAGATATCATCATTATCTTCTATATATAATAAGTTATTTTAATAATTATAAATATATAGAAATTTATAATTTATATTTTTTAATTATCTAACCTATGTAGTGTACGGGTTTTCTAATGCTAGTTATTAATATACTTTAAAAGAGAAGTGGGGAACAATTGTCATTGTTTTGTATTTTGAAGAAAATCTCAAACCTAACGAAGGACTTAATAAATATCGTTTCAAGTAATGCTAACCAAGCAGTCATTTGGTCTGGTGGTAAGGAGGATCCATTTCAACACATTGGACTAGTGCTTGAATCTAGCTAGCAATATTTTGTTTTCTTTTTTCTTTTCTTTTTTTGATTTTTCTTTCTTTTATTTTATATTTTTTTATTCAGCTCAAACATATAGTTTTATGCATGTGAATATACAAGATTGAATTGGGTTTGTTAGAGTTTAGTCATGTAAGCTTTTGTTTTTTTAGTTTGTGGTTTTTTTTTTTATGTTTTTTTTTTTTTTTTTTTTTTGAGCTTAACAAAATGATTATGTCATTTCTACAATAGAGTGCGCGTTAGGGTTTTATGACGGAGTCAAAGTCGTAACGGCGTGTTTTTTTGCTTTTCTACATGCAATAAGCTTTCGCGTTAGAATAACAGCCGTTGCAACGTGTTTGACATCCGTATTTTAATATTCGGAATCATGGAAGCAATCCCCGTGCAACTGTGATGAACGAAACTTCACGTGTCACGAAAAAATTTCTAGTAATTACAGAATAGTTTTTTGTTTTCTTACAGCAATGACAAAGTGATTGAATTTTTTATTGCTTAATGCATTTTGGTTAAAGTAAGAACTACATATGTAAAGTTAAATGCATTTTGGTTAAAGTACTAGTGTCACTAATTTCTTAATCCTTAAAATAGGAATAAAACTAGGAACTCCTTTGTTGCATCGACGGAGGTAATAAGAAACCATTGGATCAACGGACACCAAATTTATATTTTTTGGTGTTTAATGTATAACTTATAAAACGATAATTTCAAACGACCCCAATCTGTTTTTACGTTTAACACCATAGATTTTATGCAACCAAAATCGACTCCGTTTCCCATTGGGTTTACAAAAAAATCATATAAGTTTTTACTAAATTAAAAAATTATACAACTTTAGCTGTTAGTTAAGGTGGGGGATTAGGTTGGCAAAGTCATTTGAAGATAAAGTGATGAAAGTATTCTAAATGTCAAGTGTTTGAGCCGTGATTATGAATTTATGATATGTTTATGTAAATTAGTTATGGTGTAATATTGGAAGTAGTTTAGATGTGCTGTGATTTGTCTTTTAAAAAGATAGAAACTAAAAAAGACATTATTGCTTACAATTATTCTCGTTAAAACTTGAATTTGAATGATTTCTAAAAACAAATTTAGCAAACTTTGATTATATGACCCGAGTGAACACAAAATTAATGTTACCCTACCCAACCCGGCCCATCTGAAAATTATAACATCAGGTTGTTAGAATTTCAAAAACCAGAAAATACTGACATCATAAGAAAAATTATCTAGTTCCGACACTACTTGTTGCTTGTTAATGTATTATAATTAAGTTGGATACATTTGTCGGTTAATTAACTTGGCATATACATATCAAGATTAGTTTAGGTGTCAAAAGATACCTTTGATCATAACTAATTATCTATTTGTTGATCGTCTCAAATTAATGACGTATGCTAAACACGGTGACAATTTCATAATAAACTATATGTTACTTATGGCTGGAACTGGAAAAAAGAAATCACACGACAATGTTGATCTTTTGGGTTAAAATATAATTTTATAAATTTTCTAAACCCAAATAATATTTATATACATTAGTATTTTATAATCTTTGAATAAATCACTAGAAATAATCATTTTATAGCCATGTTTATCTTGTGCTTCATTTTAAAATGATGAAGCCGACGATAAGGGTTAAATTGAAAACTCATTTGAAAGAGATGGTATTCAACGTAATTTAAGATAATATAATTGAGAAAGAGATTATATTCGAATAGAAAGAAGAGGATTAAGATATCAATTAAACAGATTTACTTAACTACATATGTTAAATTTTACAAATAATATTTAAACAAATAAAAAATGTTAAAAATTGTATGATTGGTTGTTTTTAATTAGCTTATTTTGTTAAAAAAATAGGTTATTGGATTTTAATAATACCAACTTTCATCTATTGTCCGAGATTAATCCCAACTCAGGAAATATTTACAGACTCTACCAACTTTAACCTTATTTTTCCAACAATTTTTTACTTACTAAGAGTTAACCTTCGTTAATTTTTTTCATGAGATAAGGTCAATTTTGAGTCATTTTTCAACTCCTCTGCTGCCCCCTAGCCTCTATCAGGTCCTTTTTCCATTGTCATCTGAAATCTACCTCTAACGAGTCATAACGGGTTTCAGGGTGCAAAAGTTTCAGATTGACGAACAGATGGTAGATTTTAAATTTTTTTCTTAGTGTTTTGACCACATAAGCAATCCACGTCATCAAAAAACTAACGGGATTAACTGTCAGTTAGTAAGTGATCGTTTGAGTAAAAAAAATTTAAGTTGAGAGTGTATATAAGCATTTTTTAAGTTGGAATTAATTTCGGTCAATTACTTGAAGTTGAGATTATTAAAATCCAATAATATTTAAAAAAAAAAAAAAAAAGGAAGTTTTCTATCCTTCACGTGTGTGCGCGCATAAAAAATGTATGTTGGTAAGAACAAACAAGTTAGTGAAGTCAAACAAAATATAAATAATCTGTTAGAGTCGAAGTATAGTACATAAATATATTTTAAGTGATGCTGTGATTCATGTGAAGAAGAAAACAATAGAAACTTTGTAATATTTAAGAATGGGAAGCTGACAAAATTATAGATAATCAGACTCAAGTTTTCTAAAGTCAAAATGAATTGTGCTCGAGCCCAAAAGAACTCGGGCTCGACTTGAATCATTTACACCCTGGTTGCGTGTGAGAAAATGAATTGACTTTCGTCTCTTAGCGCGTAAGGAAACAAACTAGTAGAAATTCATTAAGGGGTAGTGTAAGAGAAGAAAATTTTTAAACGTTTTTTAAATAAATCTAGCTAGTTCTACTAAAAATTTTAACCACTTAATTTTGTTACATTTTGCATCAAGAAATCTTGCTTTCTTACAACGCAAGATTTATGCACTATAAATGGTGTTTTTAACCGGTTGTAACGATGTCTACGTAGTCGAATTACAATGGCATGCTTAAATAATTACCTCGGTACATTTAAACCAATTACAACAATGAGTCTAATGTACAAAAGTGTGACCAAGTTGCCCATCGTGTTATAATGATGTGTCCAAACATATCAACGGTTTATAAACCCATATTAATTAACCCATATATGAAAGAACCTGGGCGATGAATAGTGCTAACCACTGGGCAGGTGCTAATTGGTTGTTTTTTTTTTTATCTGTGTTCTTTGTTTTTGTTATAATAGGTCTATTTGATGTCTTTGTGTATATTTGTTGGGTGGCTGAGTTGGTTAGTGGTGTGTGTTTTGTTTTTGTTGTTGCACGGTTCAACTCTTCCGGTATATAAAAATTCTTTCTCTCTTTTTTTATTTGTTGTGGTATACGTGTTTTGTTTCTGTTTTCTTTCTATTGACGTGTCCTTTCATGGTGTGATTTATTGTTTGATTTTGTCTTCGTGTCCCTGGTTGGTGTTTCAGTTGTTATTTCCGGTCATTGTTCTCTGAGAGTCATAGTACTATCTTTTTTTGTCTTTTTTTTTTCTTTTGGTTATCGCGGGTTGTTTAGGTGTCGTCGCCTGTGTGTTGTTTCGGTGTCGTCGCGTGTGTTTTGTTTCTGTGTTGTATTTGAGATTGCTTGGGATTTCATGTGATTTCTTTTTTTTTTTTTTTTTTTTTTGTGTGTGTGTGGTTTAATCTAGTTTTATTTAACGTACGACTATGCTTTTGCTTTAAGATACATGGGTTTGCATTCTATATACCTCAAGCGTTTTACATGAACATTTACTTTACGTATAATTCAATCGTAAAGAAACAGTAATAATAAAATTGTTTATTGAGGAATAATAAAATTGTTTATTAAATATAGGTAGTTTATTGAGTTCATAATGTTATTTGATTTTACAAAAGAATTAATATATAATAATAACTAGTTTAATCACCCGCGCTTTGCAGCGGGAGTGTGATTGTCTTTTCCCGGGGCTATGCAGCATGAGTTTGGTCATTATCGTAAAACTCGTTAAAACTATAAAAGCAAACACCATACTTGTTTTGATAATACCAAAAAATTGTTAAAACTAACGGTTAAGTTCTTTACGGTACCGCAACGGTAATATCACGCGCTATAACCTACGCTTCCGGAAAAAATATTCGATACTGTTTAAAGTTATTGAATTTACATGAAATATTTTATTTTGAGTATTTTAATATTCAATTAATATCGATAAATATAAACCATTTAATACACATTCCAAAAATACATTCTCACCGATATCTCCGCCGTGCACAACCGGACCTCCGATCACCGTCTTTCTCCTCCTGCTCAGCTCATCATCACCATCTCACCTTAAATCCACAACCCACCAACAACAATCTGATCTAGACTACGACTGTACCAACTGCTGGATCCACAGATCCGCCACCTCCTTCCACAATTCAACCTCACCAACCGCTCCGCCGACTACCAACCCTTCGCAACGACCTCCGGTCTGCCCCTACACCACGAACCGATCGTTCCGCCGCTGACGACATCTACCTCCCCCATTACGCCGTCCTAGACTCCCACCGCTACCTTCACGGCGGCGATTAGATCCACATCCGCAACCTCCCTCCACAATTCAACCTCGCCAACCGCTCCACCGACCACCAACCCTTCGTAATGACCTCTGCCGGTCTGCCCCTACCCTACCAACTGATCCCTCCGCCCGCTGACGACATCTTACTCCCCCATTATGCAACCCTAGACTCCCTCCGCTACCTTCACGATGGTGATTACAACCAGAGTCAAAATCTTAATAACTTATGTGGCTAACTACAAATTCTATAAAGTTTACTCTAGTAGCAGTGGTTGTTTTTTAATATATAATATAATATAATAATAATAACAATAATAATAATAATAATAATAATAATAATAATAATTGTTTTAACATTGGAGCTTTCAACTTCGAATGGTAAGGTTGATACAATATTTAAATCGGCCAAACTTTTTGTGCTATAACTATTTTTCACTCGACGACTCAAATACTGACTAAATGCTTTTATAAATTTGAGGATGCCTAAATTAATTTTGACTAAAAAATATAAAAATCTTGTAATTGAAGGTGGGAATGATCACAGTCCTGTTTGGTCAGGAATTCTAGGTAAGCTAATGGTTTAACAGTGTTGTATAAATGTAAACCAAATCGATTGACGGTTTGATTTTAACTATTATGACTGATTGAAACAGTGCTCCAAATGATATGAACTATGTTTTAACGTGCATTTTGTTTAGAAATGAGTCGAGAGTCGAGACAACATAAAATGTTTTCGTGCTTATTTTTATGTTCACGTTTGCGTTCCGATGAAAGTTTTGTTTAGAACGCTTAAGGTCAAATTTAATATGTTTTCATTCGACTGTATAAATCGAAGTTACTCCACGTTTCGACATAAATTTAGTTCATAAATGAGTCGGAACTCGAGATGATTATAATCTATACTTTATCACGCCACATACACCGCGCTGCATGTGTTATTTTATGTCATGTTTTGGGTTGGTTTACATTTCGACATAATTTTGTTAGGGAAAAAGTCAGGTCAAATATAATACGTGTCATTCAACTGTACAAATTCGAGTTACTCTACGTTTTGATGTAAATTTAGTCCGGAAACAAGTGGATCGATTGTAGTTTATACTCTATCACGTTGCATACGATGCTGTCATAACGTGCGGCTAGTAAAAAAACTAGTTTACTTGACATATATGCGTTTGTCAATAAACATTTCCTAGTTTACTTTTAATTCTCGCATGAAGATTTACTTAATATGTACGTTTGGCCTATACTCTCACAGTCTCACCTTAAAATACATGTTCGTAAGCTCCGTTGGAGGTTGTCTAATCACGTGAAACAATTTATCAAATTTTCCGAAATATTTAAATGAAAAGTGAGAATGATTAATGAAAGTATCTTCGAGATTTTATTAAAAAAAATTTATATAAGGCAACTGCCAGCTATGGCATTATGTCATTAAACAAATCCAATAAAATATTCAAAAAATAAAAACCCGTGGTTCATGTTAGTTTCTAAATATGTCTTTCAATAAAAAATTAAGTAGAAAATCGACTAATTAACATATTAAAATAATACTCTACTAGGTTACAATCCCGTGTAATACAAAGGCTAAATAAATTTATTGTTACATGGTTAATAATATAAAAAGTTATGTTTTAAATATTGTGTATTATACGGATTGAATAAAACCATTTATTACACATTTGAAAATTTGAAGTTAACATATTTAAAATTTTAATTATGGATAGTTATTAATTAATTAATAACTATTATAGAATTCATAATTAATAGGGGAGAGAAGCGGGAAAACCAATTATTAGATGCCCTAGAATGTTGACAAGTGTCCGAATTTATTTTTATTTATTAGTATAGAGATTACATAAACAGCTTTTATGTTTTAATAAAGGGACAATTGTATATTTCTCACTCAAAACTTGTAAAATTACATATTTTCTCAAATTATATTTAAAAAACATTGTATTTTATGCATTGAAACTTGTGTTTTGGGGAAATAAATAATTTTTTTTAGGGAAAACTTCGTAAAATAGTAATCAAGTTTCAGTAGTATTTTAATTAGACAACTCATATTTTTATTTGTTCTAATCAGGTCATTAAAGTTTAAAAAGTGTTTCAATTAGGCCATCAATATTTTTATTTGTTCCAATCAGGTCACTATAGTTTTAAAAGTGTTTCAACTAAGGTCACTCATATTTTTATAATTTTTTAAATAATTCACAAAAATTTTAAAATAATTTATTTTTTTATAAATATTGTTAATATTTTTAAACATTTCAAATTTTTAAAACCTTTTGCAACTTATAAATGACTTAATTAGAATAATTTTGAAACTTTAGTGATCTGAATGAGATAAAAAATTTTATAAGTGGCCTGATTGAGATAAAAAACTTTATGAGTGACTTAATTAGAATAATTTTGAAACTTGATTACTATTTTATAAAATTACCCCTTTTTTATGAAGAGGGGATATATAAAAGTAACACCTTTGAAATCTAAATTTAAAAATTAACTTCATTGAGATCTATGATTTTCCATTTGTAACATTTCGGTTTCAACAATAACCTTAGTTTAAAACAACGTTAGGTCCATTTGAAATGACTATTATTCCTTATTTAGTAAAAAACAATAAAAAAAAATAAAAGTGAAATTTTATATATCTATATATAAACTTGTAAGATTAAATAATCTTCTAAATACAAGTTTTCAATACAAAATGTATAATGCTTTTTAAATATAATTCGAAAAAGTATGTAATTGAGAGGGGGGCGTGTGAAATTATATATAACAAAAAAATTAAATACATCATAGCGCGCTTTGTCGGACGATGCCCCTTTGATCCTCGCCAATTCCATTTACCTAAACGACAACAAGAACACCCCTCTATTGTATTATATATCGTCGCCATCTCAGTTTGCCTAGATGCCAACTAAAACTCCTCCAGGAACAGCTCGACTATTTTAGGGTTCAATACGAAGTAAAAATCCAGGGCTCTTTTACCTTTTCAACTAAAGCGTCTAGTTTCATTATATTTATTTTCTTATTCACATTTCTTTTCAATTTAACATTGAATCAACTATTCACTTAATGGACTAACTATTATTTTGTTAAGTGATGATATGAAAACAAGGACTTCGAAAAACAATTGAACATTTCTAGGCCCAAAACAAAAAGCAGATTATAAGACTGGATTATGCATATATAAATTCTCTTTTGAAAAAACCAAGAACCCTAAAAATTTGAGAGCTCCATGCCTAAACCTAAATATAAGCTATTGTTAGATTGTTAGATTCAACTTCCGAGAATGCGCCACCGCTCTTTATCCTTCCTCCAAATGTAAACTTTTGTGTTCCTATGTTTTAATGTTTTATGTTCATGCATGAAAGATTGATTACAAAATCATCTTCAATTTGAATGTTGTGATGTCCTTTTAAGGTTGTGATTTGTTATATCAATTTGAATGTTAGGGTTTGAATATGTGTGCGTCCAATCTATGTTCAAAAAAATCATATTGGGGTGTTTGCGTGTTTGTGGAGATGGTGTATGTAATTTTATATAACTAACACATGTTATTTGAGTTGTAGCTTAGTGGTAGAAGACAAAACTTCTTTGGAGTAAACTTAAGCTTGTACCCGATAGAAAGAGTTACACTAGTGTAGCGTTGGAGCAGTATAGGTTTGTCGTTGAAAAAAAATGATCAAGATACAGTCGTGAACCTTTGGAGGGGCGAAAATCTTTTTCATTTTTCGTTGTAGGTCACCGGAAAATCAGAGCCTATCAACAAGAACCATTAATTCACACATACATCGTAAATAAAAAGTTTCAGTTATGTGATTAGTATTATTATTATATCTTTGTTTGTGAGACTGGAATCTCATTGATGCCATAGTTTTTAAAAAAATTATTACTATTGTAATTTATTATTAGAATCAAAGTAAATTACACAAATGCTTCCTATCATATTATAAATTTGATCTTCAGATTTTTAAATAAAAAAGTTGATCTAAACAATGGAGATATGGATGTTAGTTTAGTCCTCATCATTAATGTTCGTTAATTTTTTAACGATGTGAAAACTAAACTTGCAATATGATCAAATTAAAAAAAAAAAACATCTGTCAGTTTTCTCTAAAACTATAAAAATTAATAAAAAATCAAATAAAAGTTCAAAAAATCAAATAAAAGTTTAAAAAAATAGAATAAAAGAAAAAATAAAATAAGTTAACGAAAATTAAAAAGATAAATAAAAGAAATAAAAGAGCATTCTTATGTCTATACTTATTGATTTTTTTTATTTATATCATTTTTTTTCTTTAGCTTAAAAGAAACATGACATTAAATTTCTTATACTTCTAACTGATGATTGAAATTGGTTACAACATAACACTAGGCGATTATGATGCAAATATATGAGAATAACACTTGCTTATTGTTATATTTCAAGAAACACTATGAAAACTTTAAATTAATTTATATTACAAATATCACAGATCTGCAAATTGTCTCATGCTAAGGACGTGTATGGATCCCTATGGTATTAAAGCGAACCCAGAAGCTAGGCCAGAACCAAATTATTTTGGAATTTTAAATTTTGTTTTTTTTTATAGCTTTTTAGTTTTTGGTTTTTGGTTTTCACAACATTTTTGAATTTTCTGGTTTGTCATTTAGGCATGGCATATAGACTTATAAAAACAGATAAAATAATAAATACTTTTTTTTTTCTATTTTTTTTTTAAGTATTGTATATATTTTTATTTTGTACTTTTATTTACTTATTAAATTTATTTTGATTTTTTTCTTTAATTTATTTTTTTAATATTGTTTTTATTTCATTTTTAACTTTTTTTCAAATTTTTAAATTTGATTTATTGTTTCTCACTTCTATTTGATTTTTTCTAGGGCTGGCAATTTCTGATACGAACCTGTTAACACGACACGACACGACATGACACGAAGTTAACAGGTTTCGTGTTTGAGCTTAACAGGTTTCGTGTCGTTAACAGGTCGACACGTTAAAGACACGATAAAAATCGTGTCTTAACAGATCAAACACCTGTTAACCTGTTAACGTACATGTTAAGACCTGTTTATATTTTTAGCTTATTAAAATATTTAAAATATATATATATTTATGATATATGTTATTATTTTTCATGTTTAATTTAAAAACCTTATTCCTTGCACAAGCGCTTCTATCGAATACGACTATCACAGTACCGCCGACCGAGTCTCGGCCTCCGCCTGAGCCCTCTTCATACTCCGTATATCACCTTATTAAACTATGTTATCGGTTAAAATAGATTTTTTATTGACTTTTGTTTCTAAAATGTCAAGAATTATTATGCTAAAGATTATGGTATATTTAGACTTTTGATGGATTTTAGTCAATTTTTGTTTCACTAAACATTGATTTTTATTGTGTCTATTAACAGGTCTTATCGTGTAACCTGTTTCTAAACAGGTTCGTGTTCGTGTCTGGAAAAAATGACAGGATTAGTTATCGTGTCGTGTTCATGTTAGCACTTATCGTGTTCGTGTCTTATCATATTGTGTCTGATTTGTTATGTCAGCCCTAATTTTTTCAAATTTTTTTATCTTTGAAAAAATTACACAAATAGTCTATATAGTTTAATCATATTTCAAGTTTAATCTCCAAATCATTAAAACTAACAAGCATTGAGGCTTAAACATACACATTAATCTAAGAACTAAAATAAAAGAAGCCATTTGGTCCTAAGACAAGGTTATGGGTTAGCCTATGGGTGGTTTATATGGTTATGAAATTTTTTGTGTCAATCTGAAAACGAAATTGGTCTAAATTAAAATGTGCATAACCGAACCGAATTCCTATTAAATCATTCTATGCAGTTGTTTATCCAATTAAATTTTTTTTTAGTTTATTCGAATGAATAGGATTAACCTATGAGCAACCAATTTTCATTACATTCCCACCACAAAAAAAGCTAATAAGCCAAACAAGCTCTCATGGCAAGAAGAATCCATTTGGGTTGTTCTTTGATTTTCAAAACATTTGATCATCGCAAAAACAGATTACAAGAAATACAGGTCGATAAACTTCACCCCGGTGGTTTTAGATTTGATCATCGAGGTAACTTGCTCACGTATAACCTAATGCGTATTCTTTGTCATACCGTAAGCAATTCCTGAAAACAAATATGAAAGTATATATACTTACTGCGCATAAACTTCCATAAAAGCAAAAGAACTATGGCGTATAGTAATTAACAGTACCTTCTCCTTCTGTTTGAAGATGGAGTCGATTTTCTTCATGTATTCATCGGTCACTTTCTGCAAGAAAACCGAACAACAATCAAATTTCACTACAACGGAAAGATTACAAATTTTCTTTTCAGGGGATGTAGTAAAATAAAACTAACTTTTTCAGTGTTTAACTTCCCACCATTTTTAGCTGATTTTTAAGTTATTTAATTATTTTGGTCTTGTTGAGTTCAAAAAGTGATGCATCAAAAATTAATACCTGCAAATCAGCTGATAGATCTTTTATATTGTCTTCTGAGAGCTTTTTCTCCTGTACGGAATAATAATGATGGTTACAAATACAATAAAAAGGAAATTTTGTGACAGATGAGAAGTATAAGTTTAAAGGCCAAACCTTTTCAAGTTTATCATATGCTTTAATGGCATCTCTTCTTATGTTTCTGATTGCTACCTACAAAATGGGTGAAGAAAATGCAATTTAATATCTTTTTAAAACTAAACAATACGTGCAAACCGCCTAATAAAGCCTACCCTTCCTTCCTCAGCCTGCTTTGCAACGATTTTTGACAGCTCCTGCAATTAAAAGCGCGTTAAACTATATACGGAATCAGAAACATGTTATCAGAAGTGCAACAATTCGTTACAAGCATTAGAGGTGGCAATTCAAATCATTTACTTTGATTTGGTTAATTTGGTTGTATTTTACCTCTAGCGGGGAAATGAAAAAAATTAGCTAAAAGAGGAACAGATCAAATGGGCCAAATAATATGAAAGCTTTCCAAAGTCTATATGTAATGCATACAACCTCCAGAATCGTTTTCGAAGATTTATGATGTAATTCTAAGATTGATGAACAAATTAGTTATTTTAAAATTTCAGAAAAACAGGGTTTTTCTGAGTCAAACCGCTTTGGCACGTACTCAGCTGACCCGACACACCAACATTGCCACCTCTAAAGAGTTATAAAGGGAGCACCTTTCTCCGTTCTGATGTGAGTTGTGGAAGGGATAATCGTATCACTTCACCATCATTACTTGGAGTCATACCAAGATCAGAGCTGACTATGGCCTTTTCGATAGCCTTTAAGCTGAAAAAGTCAAACAAATGTAAGATAGCATTGGTCCGGCCAAAATATGCATTTGATGCTTATATTGTTGTAAAAAATGTGATAGGCTTAGAATAGGGAACTACTTACAACTATGAGTCGTCAATATACTTCTACAGATTAAAGCTAATAACTTTTAACACCCTATTATGAGGTTGCAAATTCAGCCCATTTATATGAAAGGGTTGATTCAGGCTTTGTTTAATCTCTAACGGGTAAACGGTTGATTCAATGTTTTAGCTAAAAAGGAAACGGGTCAAGTGGGTTAAACCAATCAAACAAGTCGAAAATCAACCAACGTGTATTGTTAAAGTTAATGCATACCACATACTGCATTGTTTTTTTAGTGATGTAACAAATAAACCTTGAGTTTTGGATAAGCAGTTGCAGGTATACTTTTTTGTAGTGATAGTTTAAGTATTTAGCACACAAATTATATAAAAGATGTTTAGAACTTTAAGCAAAGTGTATCTCCAAATGCGTTTTATAGAATTTTAGCTAGAAAGGAAATGGGTCATATGGGCTGAGGGTTAAACGAGTCGACGTCGCCCGAAGTTTATTGTTAATGCATACAACTTGCTAAATGGTTAGAAAGGTTGAGCAAAAAAGGGTTTTGGATCAACCCAAACCATTTGGACCGTTTTCCAACACATCCAACCCGCCCATTTTTCTAGACAAAACAGTAAGAGTTAGGAAATCTCGAAAATGAAAACAAGAGTTAATGTACCTAGATTTGTCATAAGGTTGCACCAAGAGAGAGCTAGAATCAGGAGTGCTGATTTGTGCAATGGTCTTCAAATTGACAGGTGAACCATAATACTCCACCTACGGAGACAACAATCATAAAATAAGAAAAAGAAAAATGTAATAACACGAGACATCAACAACAAATGGACCCCGTTTATTATTATATTATAGAGGAGGCGATTTAGACGCATTTACTTATGAATGTGTCAGTTCGGGTTATAATTTATCTCAAACTCTTTTTCAATGATCCCTACGCCAATAAATCAGTGTATAAATTGTTGACGATGGTACCATTTAAAATCAAAAACTATAATCAATTTGTATATTTTGTATAGAGGTGGCAAAATGAGTGCGGGTTGTGTAGTAGATTCAGGCGAAACACCGATATTATAAATGCTGGTAAAAATTTATTAGGTCGGGTTGGACCGAACTGCAGACACGTCTTTCTAACGTTTTTGAAAAGTAATGAGCTATTATAGGTTAGTACAATAACACCTGACCTTTATTATTAAAGTAATTAAGAAATAAGAAGATTCATGTGACCTTGAATACACTTCAAATTCTCAACCAATTTAATCTGTATAAACCATTTGACCCATTACAGTATCAACAAAAAAAAAACCAAAGGGGGCGCATTTATAAGTAAACGATCAAAACTTACATCTACAAAAACATCTAACCTCGATTTTATCAAGCATTGCTGGATTTGATCGCCCGGTTCTTATAGAATTAAAACTTGATACCATGCTGTCAATAGCCTTCTCCATCCTTTCTTTCTAAAGCACACCAAGAAATTAAAACAATAAATATATGCTAATGAAAGCAAGTACTTCAACATGATCCTTGAGCATTACAATGTTACAGGAATGCATAGATTTCGTTGATTAACTTACAGCATTCTTTTCGATCAGAGTTTTCTCAGCCTCGATTTCTTCAAGGGTGGCACACCTAATGGTTGAATTTCTGAAAAGAAAGTAGAAAACAATACCAGGTTCACATTATTTACATCTAAATCCACAATCATAAACCATGGGATTAAAACCAAGATTTTATAATCTACCATTTAAAACTCAATGAGACAAAATCACCTAAATAACTTCCAATTAAACCCTAGAAAGAGGATTTCATTGTTCACAATATATCACACTTAAATTTACAGTCAATCATGCATGAGTGATGAGTCTAACCAACTACATATTAATGGGTAGCTCGGTTCTATGGGGCCATGGAGGTGTTTGGACGTGAGCTATACGAGTGATTGTTATCGCTGGAAGAATCGGTATCACACTCACGTAATCAATTAATTAAAGTTAGAACTAGTTAGGTGAGTTCACATCAATCTCAAATTCTCAATAACCAGTTTTCTAACTGGTACTCCTTGTCAGCTTCTACAAATCAAAATATTTCAAACAATATAATTTAAAATCGGAATCAAAGGGGGTCTTGGATGGGCATTTTCAAAGTGATAATTGCTACTTGGGGAAAAAAAATACACTGATATAACAAAATGATTTAAGTTGGGGATAATAAGGTGATGTTACATTCATCTCACTAATGAGTTTTCATGCAGCTACTCAGTTTCCACCACAGAAACCTAAATATTTTGACATAAGTTATCTTAAAATATTAATAGTAGAGGGTTTTGGTTGTGCATTTTCAAGATGATAATTGTGAATTAAATATCATGATCTTATAATCAATTTCTAGACCTCATCTCACTCTCCCATTGAGTGTTATTATACTGAGTACATTTGTTTGTTTGTTTGTTTTGTTGTTATAATTAGTTTCTAGAACGATGGATTATTCTACAAGTATCCTCAATAGTCACTACACAGTCTTTAACATCTACTCTTCATCTGTATCTTACTATTTTGACCCTATATAATCACAAAATCATAATCAAAATCACTTAACCCAACCAGGAACAATGAGACTTCAACCAATATAATCAGCTTACATCTAAACACCCATAACCAACTTTGCCAAACACTGATTGTTGCAACTTACAACCTATATTGTCAAAAGCCCACAAGCCTAAAACAACCTAAACTAGCCTAAAACATGTCGAAATAACGGTTAATAAGCACATCCAAACACTCCCATTAACCCCAAAACCAAAAGCAACAATGCTAATGTACAGATGTAAACCCATTATCATCACCCAAAGCTATGAAACACAGACCAAAAGCTACCAATTTACAAACAAACTTACCTCTTTTGGGGTACCATTTTACCAGCAACTGCACTCTTTGCTGTCAATTTCCCAAAACTCACAGAAGAACTCCATGACAACAAATTCCCTGAACCAAAATTTCAAATCATCAAACAACAACTCCCCAATTCCAACAAAATTTCGAAACGAAAGCAGAATTATTTAGGAATTGAACGAACCTTGAAGGGATACGACTGTTGTTGGGCGGTTAATTTGCTTTATGTTGACTCTGGGCCGTTGGTAAACGGAACGAACAGATGATGTGGTGGGAGATAACGAATACATCGCCATTTTTTAAAGAACTTGTTGCTGATGACTTCGAATTGTGAAAGGGGAAGTGGGTTTGGGGTTGTTTATGGGTTTGAGGTGAAATTGGAGATCAATTTTGTGGATAAGAGGGATACGAAGTTGAAATAGCCAGTCAAAATTTACAGTGGCAGTTTCTTCATTTTCATCTTCATTCCCTCAATCGGTCATCTGCTTGGGTTTTGGGCCTTGAGTTTGTGTTCTTTGGACTGCTGTTTCGGGCTTTGGGCTTTGGGTTGGAATTGTGCAAAGTTGTGTAACGGTTTCACAGAGAGGCGGGCATAATAACCGGGTTCAGACCCGATCAGGACACGGTTACGTGTAGTACCCAATGGGAGATGTATCTGGGTTGACCGTTTAAACCCGTAGGGTTGGAACCAATTTTAGATTTTGAGTTTTTTTAGCGAACCCGAACCCTGGGTTTCGGACCCGGCCAGGCTGAAACCGATTTGAACCCAGTATTGGGGACACACACAAGAAAAGAAATGAAGAAAAAAAATACTAAACCAGGTATTGGACCCGGTTCCGACCCTTTCATACCCAGGTATAGTGGGTAGGGTTTTCAAGCAGGTGAACCCGACCCGGGTTCATACCCGTTTTCGCCTCAACCCGGGTACAATAAAACCCAATTGGTCCGACCCGTTTTGCCCACTTATTTGACAACTCAACCCGAACTGAGCCTGTTGTTAAATCGGTTTCACTTCAACTTGGTTCCAACCAGATTCAAACCGTAGGTTTGAGATTGTTTTCAATCATATTCGGTGAAACCAGATTCAATGCTGTAAAACCCGAACCAACCTGGCTTTCAACCTGATTTAAACCTGGTCATTTTTCTCATTTAAAACCGTATAAACCCAAAACGGTTTAAAACAAGTTGCTTACGGCTTTTGTTGACCCAGATGACTAATATTAGAACCTGTTACTGTTAGATGGTAAAAGAGTGAATGAATATTATTGATAGGTTAGGTTACAATATATAGATATTATAATGCAAACCCTAAAACCTAAATGGGCCCGTGGGCTCAACCCTAATAATAATCATTACTAAATACTAATAATAATATAGTCTAATACTCCCCCGCAGTCAGAGCGGTAGAGAATCAGACTCTCAGACTGGAAACAATAAAAAATAAACATAAAGAACAATAAAAAATAGTCTCAATCTCGGTCACATCTTCGGCCAAAATTCCTTAATCATTCAATCTTCAATCCAAAACCTTAAATGCAACCCACAATATTAAATAATAATGTAATCTTGCGAGGGGCTTCCAATTCCGTAGATCTAAAAATAATAGAAAATTTAATCAAACCGTAGTTTGAGATCGATGGCCGTGGACCGTGGTCCTTGATGCGGCTAAAACATCTATAAATGAAAAAACGAAAAGAACAAAGAAGGGAAATAAAGGAAATATAGTGTTGCTGCACGTTAGAAGCCATAATCCAGAAAACAAACCAAGAGAATGGATACGAACAAACCAAGAGAATGGAGATAGGTAATAGGTTTAAATATTCAACCGATAACGAAGCTTTATTCAACTGAAACTAGAAAATAAAGAAGAAACAAACATTAAACAAAGGCGGGACAGGGCGGTGGCAGTGGCGGCACACCGCCCTGTCTAGGGTTTAAACTCGATGGCGACGGCTAGGGTTTGTATGTATTTGTGGTGGTGCAGCGGAGAAGAAGGTATCCAGAACCCTAAGGCTCTGATACCATGTTAGATGGTAAAAGAGTGAATGAATATTATTGATAGGTTAGGTTACAATATAATAGAGATTATAATGCAAACCCTAAAACTTAAATGGGCCCGTGGGCTCAACCCTAATAATAATCATTACTAAATACTAATAATAATACAGTCTAATAGTTACCAACCCGATTTCTTCACTACGATGAGAGGTTGAGTTGATTCTATTTATATTTTTTTAAAAGTATATACAGTAAATCTTTTTTGTTCAAAAATTTTGAAAATTCATTACCGTAAAACTCACATGACCAATACTAGCTGGTGATATTATGTAGAATGAATTTTGGGTTGGCATGTGGTATTGAAAGGAGTGGAGTCGGTCTTTAGCAACTTAGTAAAAGCTTGAATGGAGATTGTTTAATAAACAAGCTCGAGATTAAATTTCACATGTCAATCTTCGCTATACTTTTGAGCATAAACGAGCATGTTTAATGTATGTTTTATTTAAAATATTAAGCATATATTTACATAATAATTATTAGTATAAAATTATAAATACATGTATACAATTTATAATTATAAATACATGTAATTTAAAGTTTAGGCACGAGTGTAAGCGAGCTCAGAGCATTTACAACCAATTTCTCGTATTTATCCATATAATTACATTAAAAATCACTATTTTTTTTTCTTTTCTTTTCAACTTTATCATTACTTTTTCTCTATCATCCACTCACAACCACTCAAAATATATTAAAAATATTATATGGTTTTGAACAATGTCTCCCCAAAATACAGCTTGAAAAGTAAATTTCTCATATCCTTCACTCACAAGTTACAACCACTTATAACCATACCATATAATATAAGGAATACATTCACATAAGGAACGAGTTGTGAATGCTCTCATGCGTAGCTTCATTTGGTTATACCTCCACCGGATAAAAGACAAACTCTACTAGAAGGATTTAAACGTTAACCCGTACGTCGTTAAATAAATTATTTGTATTTTTAGGTATTAAGTTTAATACAGGTTATTTTTACTATTTTTATGTTACATGACAAGTAATATCTAAGTTGCATAGTCCGTCCATAAATTTAGTTTTTTTTTCTTTTATTATAACAAAAATTAAATTTGTACACATGCTACACATGGATCGTTGCTTAATTATGTCCTCACCCATGCTCTCACATTTTCTGCACTTGTTATACTACTTATTAATTATCGTAACCTGGAGTTGCAACAAATAAAATTTTAGTGTTTCTCGACTGTAATCACGACTTAAAAGGTAAAAATAATCCCAAAAAAAAAAAAAAAAAAACTACAATTACTTCATGTATTATTACAGTGAAATTATATTTTAGAATAGATATATTTAATTATACATAACTTTTTTTAATATAATGGATAGGAAGTCGTTCTATTTTCCCAATTTTTCTGGGTGAAACATCACTGTCATATCTTTATTTTTTTCATGTTCTTTGTTTTTTCCTAAATATTTCATGTTATGAGATGTGTTGTCACGATTTTTCCTTACTATTACCAAATTAATATTCTCCGCTTCTTAATGCATAATTTCAACTGGTGAGTACCAAAAAATATTCCGCGGTCCAAGATTAGTTTGTCACCGGCTCAGAGGAGGGGTGTTTAAGTACGGGAAAACAAAGCCATTGAACGTCACATCATCTTCCTAGATGTTTCCTTGTGTCCGCTCCGTGTGGCCTTGTATAATTATCTTTAGTCGTCGGTATATTGATCGAATGTAGCGATAATTACTAGATCAAGCATATTGAATTAGACGTTTTCTTTTGTGATTAAACGAGTTAACATAAAAATATAATTTTATAGACAAAATAAAGTTAACTATACGGAATTATCTTTTAATTTTAACTTAAACCATCCGTTTTGACGTTATTTTTTTTAGCCCGATGTAAATTCTAGAATCTACACGTAACTTTTTCTTTTTTATAATATATTAGTACAATACTAAAGCATGTTTTACTTTTATTTTAAAAGTATTCTAATTCTACTCTTAATACCATATTATTGTTTAGAGTAAAATGTTATTTTCGTCCCCAACGTTTAGTTGAATTTGTCATTTCAATTCAAAAGCTTTTGTTTTGCCATTTCAGTCACTGTAGTTTACTAAATGTTGTCATTTTCATCCATTTCACTAACACCGTTAAAACTCTGTTAAAACTCCGTTAAATGTGAGGGTCTTTAGTCTTTTTCAACACTCTAATTATTCAATTAAAACAAACTAATCAATTAATATTCAATTAAAACTAAAAAAACACGTGAAGCGACTCGTGAGACCGGTCGCTTCGATTAATTCTAACACATGTTGTTCGATTAATGTCTTCTGTGAGATTTCAATTAATCTTCACGTTTTATTTGAATGTGTACTGTTGTTCAATTGAGCTCTACTATTGTCACGTTTTGTTCTATTGAGGTTTGAATTGTCACGTTCAAAGACATCAATTAAAGACCTCAATAAGATAAAGTATGTGAACAACAAACATCAATCCCACAACAGACCTCAATCAAATAACGGTACACGTTCGAACAAAACTTGAAGATTAATTGAAATCCCACGGCACCCTCAATCGAACAACATGGGTTAGAGTTAATTGAAATTTTTAAATCAAATCGTCTGGTCTCACTAGTCGTTTCATGTGTTTTTTTAGTTTTATTTGAATATTAATTGATTAATTTGTTTTAATTAGATAGATAGGGTGTTGAAAAAGACTAAAATACCCTCACATTCAACGGAGTTTTAACAGAGTTTTAACGGTGTTAGTGAAGTGGATGAAAATGACAACATTTAGTAAACTACAGTGACTGAAATAGCAAAAAAAAAAGTTTTTGGATTGAAATGGCAAATTCAACAAAACGTCAGGGACGAAAATAACATTTTACTCTATTGTTTATTTACATGGCTCAAACTTTCATATTATTGTTTGTTATATGACTCAAACTTTCAATCTAATACTTAAAAGCAATTTTTATGTCCAATAATGTTTTATTGAGAGATGATATCTAGCATTAAATGATTCATAAAATAATTCCCCCAAAACAAATAAAAAACACAACCGTTACAAAAGTAATCTGTGAAATGTCATATGAAAATGCAAGGATATGGCAAAAACAACTCACAAATGACAATAAATTTTGAATTCAAAGACACATAAGTACAAACTATACGTCACAAAATGTAAATAACGTGACTACATAATAGCATAAATTGTAGTTTTCGGGGGCTTTGTTTCGATCAAGATCTATCATTTTCTTCAATTTTTTCATCAAGATTCTCTATTGCAAGCGCGGAGAGCAACAATGAGTTTCTTCTCGGGAAAATTAACGTTGGAAAAACTTGTGTTGTTTGTGGTGATGATAATCAACTTTGATTCAACGGTCGTGATGGTTACCGGAGAAGTGTACAAAGTTGGTGATTCTAATGGTTGGACCGCTGGTTCCAATTCGAATTATGCAGATTGGGCGTCTTCAAAGATCTTTCGTGTCCATGATATTCTTCGTAAGTACTTTTGTTATTATAATATTTATTAAGTTATGTTTTTGTTACCTTTTGTTTACCATTAATCACTAAATAATTAAAATTATTTTTATAAAAAAATAATTTTTTTGGTTTACGATGATGAAACAGTGTTCGAGTACAATGCAACCAACGACAACGTGATACTCGTAACCCGCTCTGAATTCCGGGCATGTAACACCTCAGCTCCATTAAAAATATACAACTCCGGTAATGACTCGTTCACTATCAAGGCAAGCGGTCATTACTACTTCACCAGCAATTTTTCTGGTCACTGTCAAGGCGGTCAAAAGCTCGATGTCAGGGTCCTCAAACATCCCCCTCCGGCCTCCACCCCGCCACCAAGTCACGCCACCAGCCCCAGCCCTAGTCCGAACGTCTCCCATACAACAGCGGCACCTGTAGAGTCAAAGACGCTAGCACCTAGCCCGGCTGAAAACAAGGCGGCAACATGCGATCCAAAGTGGTTGATTATGAGCACCATTGTTGTGACCATAAGTGGTTTTGTAGTGTTGGTTCATGGTCATGCTTAGAAATAATAAAATGCTAAGTATTTTAATTTTGTAATAATTATGAGGATCTTAATTTAATTTTATGGGCATTTAGATTTTAATGTATGTGTGGCATTTTGTTAGTAATGCTTATGTTTTTTAACAATGAATTTATTTAACGACCTTGACATTTAAGATATTTATATGTGGAGGCTTTGAACTTGGGTCTTTGGGAGGGCTTATAATTAAAAAAATGAAAACTAAATGTATAAAGGGGAAGTGATTCAAATTTTTGTGTTAGAACCCATAACCAAACCATATTAAACAATTGAGTGTTGGTTTAATCTAGAATTAGATCCAAGCTTTTGTGCGAGTGAATCAAGTGTAGTTACACCTCAAAACGATGTCACTCGGTTAAAAAAAAAGATCCAGTTTTTTAACAGGAAGAGATCGAAACTAGACAAGTAACAACCTCCGAACCACACTTTTTCATGTATTGGAGCGACATATAGGTATATTTAAGTCTTGTTAAGTTCCGGGTTCAATCCGTTATAATTGTAGATTCTTTTAATGGTTTTAAGCTGTTTGAATGAAGTTTTGCATACCCGATCATAAACACCCAAATTTTAATGGTAGTTATTTTCATCAAATAAAAAAAAATTATGTTGGATTTTTATAATATTTGTTAGGTATTTATATAATAATCACAACATTACACGTAAAGTGAGGTAGTGATATGCGGGTGACATAATAATATTCTTGTCATTTAGTCTGGTGTAATTTGTTTTTCTTCATAGCAACACGCATAAGGCTAAAAAATGTTTGCGCCTGCGAGGTTTGATGACCCTATGTGATGGCTATTGGGAATATTTTGTTACGATTATCTTTTCTTGAAGTAGAGCCCGTTGTAACTCAGAAACATTAATTGAAGCACAAAGCAAGTTACAACTTTATTGTTATTTTGTATATTTACTAATGAAAATAAATACGTGTCCACATGGTTTTTAACGTGTAATAAAAAAATAACTTTTGTCCACATGGTTTTTAACCACGTGTACACTTAAGCATCACTTAGGCGTCACGTAGACTTGGCCAAATGTTTTCATCATATTCACTTTGAAAATCTTGATTTTTAATTATATTATAGCATAGTGCTTAATTACTTATAAAAAGTCTTAAAAACGTTTTCACATTTTTCATACCTTTTAAAAATTTTGATTGTTTTAATTATAACCCCTAAGTTCTTTTCATTTATAACCTCATATCTATATATAAAAAGTATTAATTAATTTTACAAATTATTGAATCTCAATTTCTATAATTATGGATTATTCTTACGAACCATAAATCCGTATAATCAAATATTATTATTGTTAATAATATCTTTTGAATTGCACATAGTTATATTTAATTTCATAACAAAAAATTTTAAAATGCTAAACTGTTAAACTTCTTATACTTTCTTATTTTATAAAACTAAAATTATCATCATGTTTTGAAAATTATGTTGACTATCTACTTATGTTATTATATATGTGACTAATTTTTTTTCACCGACTCATCATACATCTTTTTAACATAACTAAATTGTGGTTTGTGTTACTTATTATAGTTTTAACATTTAAGCTTTCATTTATAAACTAACTATTTTTAAACTATTTTTTATGCGATTATTATTTATATGCACAAATATGCTTTTTAAACTATTGTTTTATGTATCTTAAATATTCGTAACCTGCTTAGACAAATAGGTTGTTTGGTGGTTATAAAAGTATAAATCAATAAGAGTAAAATATTAATTATATAAATAGTTTTTAATAAAATAATCAAATGGGTGAAAATGCAATATTTATGTTTAATAAATGAGATATATGTAATTAAAATTTTAATGTGTATATATGTAATTGATAGGGTTTTAGAAGATGATATATGTAATTAAAATTTTAAGTTGGCGATACATGACACTACTCTTAATTTTGGATAATGTAATATATAGTTGATCGTTGATAAAAACAAGATATTTCAAGTATAAGGCAATCTTAAAAAATGGTTGTCATTGACTCTTGGTTCCACGTCTCATATATGATATATATCATATTATAATTTTATGTTAGCAGATGTTAATTTTTAATTTTTTTAAAACCGTGTAACACGCGGGTAACTAACCTAGTATGTTATAATTAAATTAGGAGTAAATTACACGGATGGTCCCTGTGGTATGCACGTATTGCAACTTTAGTCCCCACTTTCAATAAATTACAGATGTAGGCCTGAACTATGCAAAGAGTGCACGCTGATGGTCCCTGACACTAACAAATGTTAAGTTTCTTTGTTAGTGTTTTTAAAAAGACAAAAATACCCTTTTTTATCTTCTTCTCCACACTCAACACCCACCACCACTACTCTACCCTCAACCCGTCACCGCCGCCGCTACCCTCAACCCACCGCCGTCGCCGCCTCCACCCTCAACCCACCACCGCCTCCGCCTCCTCTACCCTCAACCCACCACCGCCTCCGCCGCCTCTACCCTCAACCCACCACCACCGTCCCCGCATCACCCTTAACTCACCGCCGCCATCGCCAAACCACCACCACCGTACTAGAGCACCCTCAACCAGCACCACCATTGCCGTAACACCCTCAACCCACCACCACCACCGTTGCTACCTGCACCCTTGACCCACCACCACCAATCAGACAACCACCCGTGGCTACCACTAAACACGATAACAAGCTGATTAATCGAATTTGAAGAGAGAGAGAGAGAAAGAGAAAGGTGAGAGAGAGAGCTAAAGTGACTTAGACCAGTAATGATGCTTCATTTCTCCCATGGTGGTGGAGAGGTAGTGGTGATGGTGATGGTGATGAAGATGAAGATGAAGATGAAGATGGAAGAAGAAGATGAAGGGAGGGGGTGAGGTGTGATTGTGGGGTTTGGGTGGGGGTAAGTTAGGTTTCGTTTATAAATTATTATTTTTTAAATTTAGGGGTATATTGGTAATTTTACGTTGACTTAACAGATAAACTTAACCTTAGTTAGTGTCTGGGACTGCAGGTGCGCATATCATGCATAGTTCAGGCCCTCGTCTGTAAGTAGGGGCTAAAGTTGCAATATGTGCAAACCCCAGGAACTGTCCGTGTAACTTACTCGTAAATTAGTTATGTATGGGACGTCTTAATTGTTTATGCTTGGCAAAGTAAAAAAAACATGGTTTTTATAAATGTCATTGTTGGAACGAATAAACAGTTTGACTATTTGGCTACCGAGAGGGTTTGTTGGAGCATTTAGATGATAAAAGTTTAAAAGCAAAAAACATAGATAAACATTTTGGAGCATTTGAATGATAAAAGTTTAAAAGCTAAAAATATAGATAAACATTTAGCAGCTTAACGAAGAATTCATCCTTATGCTTGCTTACATATGTATGGTTGTATGACTTAGTTAAGATGTTTTTGATGAAAAATTTTACCCGTTGCAAGCTAAACTGACACAAACAAACGTAAACGAACATAAATAAACGGATGTAACTTATGTTCATATTTATTTGTTTAACTAAATGAACGAAATTAATTGTTTGTATTCATTACTTTATTAAACAAATGAACAAAAACGAAATTTCTCGATAAATGTCTGGTTCGTTTACATACCTACTAATCAAAGCAATTAAACTCATAAGATCATGAATACGAGATAAATATATAAGAAGAGGATATATGAGGTGTGTTGGCTTTAATACTATAGCACAATAAAAACGAGATAAATAAGATTTATGTTGATAAAAATAAATAAAAACTACATATATTCATACACGTATTGAAGTAATGACAATTACCAACTATCTTCTACAGTAACAAAGTTTTACTGGTCCACGTGTTTTTCTTTTTGTATTTCTTTTTGGTTTTACTTATTTATTTGATTGATATATACAATTTATTTCCAGTTAAATATACAGGTCATGTTGTGGTGTGTTGACAATACCTTATTTCACGTTCGACTCATATTCAAGTCTTGCCCCTCACCATTGTATATATACTTATTTGCAAAGGTCGGTGGCAAATGCCACCGGCCAAAAAACCCCCTCAACTTTCTTTATTAGACACTTTTTACCTTAAACTTTTTATAAAACTTTAAAAAATGTCACTTCGACCCCTTTAAGTTTTTAAAGTTCCCGATTTACCCCTGTAAAATATAAATTCGAGTCCAATACGTCAACGTTTTGACGTAAATTTTGTTCAGAAATAAATTGGGTCAAATATAAAATGTTTTAATGCTTATTTTTATGTATGCTTTGAGTTGACCTACGTTTCGACATTAGTTTGTTTGGGAACGCGTCGGGTCAATATAATACTTTTTCATTTACTATACATTTGGACGTAAATTTAGTTCGAAAAAGGTCGGAGCGATTGTAAATCTATGTTTCGACATTAATTTTGTTTGAAAACAAGTCAGATCAAATATTAAATGTTTTTGTTCAACGGTATAAATTCGAGTTACTCTACGTATTTATGTAAAATTAGTTTGGAAACGAGTCGGGTCGATTGTAGTCTATACTTTATTACGTCACGTACAATGTCGCGGCAACGCGCGACGGGTAATAAACCTAGTTTTAATTAATAGCAGTGGTTTTGTGTGTTTTTTTTTATTATTTTGTATTTTATAATTATTGATATTTTATTTTTTGGTTTCCTTCTTATTTATTTTAATACTTAATTAAGAGTTTTCAAATAAAGTAAATAATTTATTGGTGTTACCCGCACCAGCGTTTTAAGATTTATAATACATAGTTGTGACATTCTTATGAACTATGTAACATCTACATTTTAACCTGTATGAGAAGCACAAACATACATGTAAATGTATAATGACCCTGACACGTAGTCTTACCCGTGACAACGCGTGAGATAGCCCCCTAGTTACATGACAATAATAACATTAACATTGTTAACTAACCAGATAATAATAATACTAAAATATCTTTAAACTATGATAAGAATATACTGTATGATATAAGATTAACATATATCTCCAGTAATAAATTTAACGCATCAATCGTTTTGTTCACTGTATATCGTTTTTCAATACCAGTTTCAATATGCATTTCTTAAGCCCACCTCATCCGTAGTTTAGACCAGTAACAATTGGATTCGTTTGTTTTTACAATCCATGTTCATACGAATTAACGTGAACATGGCAAAAAGCAATAATTTGTATGTTTAGGCGGGGCTGGCTGAGTTAGTATTAAAAAATAAATGTAAAAGATGGTAATCAATATCTTTAGTACTACTAATGATATAAGTTTTTTGGGTTTTAAAAATAATATTTTTGTGAAAAGGTTGTTTTTTTTTTTCTGGAAAACATCACATAATAGTAAGCAATTTTAAAAATTGTTACAATTAGATCACTCAAGTTTTTATTTATTTCAATTAGGTCACTAATATTTTTATTTGTTCAAATCAGATCACTAAAGTGTTAAAAAAATTTTGATTATTATTTTACATAGTTATCTTTTTTAAGTGTTTTTCGGGTATTTTATTGTTGGTCCTCTAAGGGTTTAACAAAATAAATTTTTGAGAAAATTGTATAAATGGTTATTGTGGTTTGAGCAGATTGCATGATTTGTTCAAGACTTTGAAATTTGCAAAGTCAGTTCAAATTTTTGTGTAGTTATTACAAAAAATTGGTCATCAAATTTTACAAAAACGTAAAGTTAGTCAAAGCTTTTATGTGGAGTTGTATTTTTGGTCCCTAATATCAAATTTAAAATATAATTTAAATTTTATGAAATACAAAAAAAAGTAATAAATTTAATGTCAGAGACCAAAAGTTTGGACTACGTAAAAATTTGGACTAACTTTGTAATTTTTGAAGTTTAAAACTAATCATGTAATCTGTTAAATAACAGAGACCATTTATGTAATTTTTTCTAAATCTTTTAAACAAAGACTCAAAGAGCATAAAAAACTAGCGTCTTTATAAAAAATTAGCGCGGGAGCGCACGTTAGCCTCAAAAATCTAAAAAACCAGGGGGGAAAACACAATTAAACAATCTTCTGGCGGGCATTCGATTATTATTTCATCCACACTAACCCCCAAAACTGCTTCTTCCACACTCCATTTTCACTCTCACACACCCTCCTCTACAAACCATAACTTCCATTTCCCAAATTACCCCTCAAACCACCCTCTCATGGCGGACGATCGGAGACCAAACGAACTTCCGGCCATCTCCGTCAGAAGAAGCCTGAAGAGGAAGCCGGAGGACGAACTCATAGCGGATCGGAGCATCGGTTTATTCGAAGACGTATCGGAACAAGATCTGTTGACTGAAATTAGATCGCATGTTGAAGTACTCCGGCGTAGTGATCACTCGGTTGATGCAGATCGTGCTCTGGTGAAACGATCGATTCATAACCTGTCTGAGCTCGCTAAGGACGGTATAAGTTTTGTTTAGTTTATCATGTTGTTTGAGTTCGCGTTGCGTTATCTGATTTCGTTCGTTTTTTGCGTATTGGTGAATGGTTAGGTGGTTGTGGTTTGTATGTTATTGTGACGGTGTATTCGTACTAAATTCATCGCGTGTTTTCGTACTTTTTGTTCTTAGGTTTCGTAACTTCGTTTTTGCTTTGCGTGATATATCTAGGCATGTAGTTTTGTTTATTCATTCCTGTAAATGATTGATTTGTATTGGATGACTGCATAAACATCATAAAAGTTAAAAATACGTATGTATTTAATTAAAAACAAAATATGAAAATATCTTATTTTTGTATAAATTTGTAATATTATGGATTTAATAAATGAAATTTGTATCCTGAAGTACTAAATTAATCGACAAATAAGATTTTAAGGGAAAAAAAAAACAAAAAAAGATGAAATTTTGTTTGACCAGTATGGTTCAGTTAGATACGGGTGGTTCAAATAGAAGCGGTGTAAGTAGGCATAAACGGACCTATTAGCCGGTCTTATGGTTTCTTGTGAAGGCATAGCCCTTTCACGTCAAAAGTTGGATATTGTGTTGGTAAAATTTAAGTAGATTGGATGCTGTTCTCTTATATTTGTTTATTGGATTTTACTGCTTCATCTGTGATATGCATGTATTTGTTTTTGTCTAGTTTTAGCTATGGCTTTTTAGTAACCTGTATCACTATCATTTTCTATTTTTGATTAGCAGCTGTTGATGTTTTGTGTTGTTGTGGCTAAGCTGGATTATTCTTAGTTGATATGAGTTTTGCTTTTCTTTATTACTAAATAAACTGACCATTTAATTACTGTATGTGTTGGCAGAGGATAATGTAACCTTGATAGTTGAATCTGGTGCGGTTCCTGCACTTGTGCAACATCTTCAAGAGCCACAATTGCCAAATGAGGATGTTACTGGCTCAAGGCCATATGAGCACGAGGTGGAGAAAGGAAGTGCTTTTACTCTCGGGCTCCTTGCGATGAAGGTAGTTATGCTACTTAATCTGTACGTGGCATGCCTTTTGATGCATAGTTGCATTTCAATTGGACTATTCATTTATATTATATAAAGTTATAACCTTGCAAGTTGACATAAATCAATATCTGAAAGACTATACTTGATAAACACACTGTGCTTCATGGTGATAAATGGTTTGCTATTAATTGCTATAATCTGTTTAACTCTTCCTGAAACATTCACCAGTAGTGAGGTAATGTCCATGAATGATAATTGATTATGATAGCAGGCACCACACTACAATGTTATCAGCATTAGTTAAATGATTATGACATGCCTCATAGTACTGCTAACATTGTAGATTGAATGGTTACAACAAACTAGTTGGAAATTGTGTGGTGAGTGGGCAAACAGGGAGCATGATGAGATAACATAGTAGCCATTGACAAATGTGATTGATGTTTATTTGTAGCAACGAGGTATATATAGAATGCATATGTCACCATTAAGATTTTGAAGGGAATTGAAGTCTATAATCATGTAAAAAGTCATAAATTGCTATAAATTATAATTTCTGTACATTCAAGAATATATATTCAAGAACCGACTTTATGATTTCCATTGTTTAACAGCCTGAGCATCAACAACTCATAGTTGATGCTGGAGCCCTACCTCATCTTGTTGCTATACTCAAGAGACATAAAAATGGTCAAAATTCTAGAGCGGTCAACGGTGCCATAAGGAAAGCCGCTGATGCGATAACCAACCTTGCTCATGAAAATGGCAACATCAAGTCCCTTGTTAGGTTAGTGTTAATGGATGCTTTGAATTTCTTGTTATTTATGTTAAGATATTTTTATATGATTTTGACCATATATTTTGTTCAGGGTTGAAGGTGGCATTCCTCCTCTTGTTGAGTTACTGGAATCCAGTGATATAAAAGTACAAAGAGCTGCAGCAGGAGCCTTACGCACACTAGCTTTCAAAAATGATGAAAACAAAACCCAGGTTTGATGCTTACAAGTGCTACTCTAAATAGTTTTTGAGGGCTAATAACTGAGTTTTAATGACAAATTTCTAAATTATTTGCAGATAGTGAATTGTAATGCTCTGCCCACTCTTGTTCTAATGCTTCAGTCAGAAGATGTTGGTATACACTATGAAGCTGTGAGTCACTCTTACCATTTTTTAAAGACCAAATAGTGTGCATGCATATATCATTTGTGGCTTGCAATAACTTTTGAGTGGTTTCTTAGGTTGGTGTGATTGGCAATCTTGTTCACTCATCCCCAAATATAAAGAAGGAAGTTCTACTTGCTGGAGCATTGCAACCTGTAATTGAATTGCTTAGGTACCATAAATTCATCTACTGACCATAGCTGGCAGGCCTTACTTCATTTTGAATTTTGAATGAACAAATGATATACGTTATCCAGCTATGAAAGTAATCATATAGATTTTTAGCCTTGTAATTAGAAGCTGTAATAGGAAAAACTGATGCAGATTATCGATTACAAAATGTCATAAATGCTAAACTTTAAGGGGTTTAGTTTTACATCGCAAGTTTTTGCTACTCATAAAAAATGCAATTATGACTGTATCTTTGCCTGTGTGACTTGCTAAATATGTGGATGTGGAATTTTCTTTTAAGCATGTGTATGTATATTTGTGTCAGTGTGTGTAGAAATACATATTTGGGGCATGTGTGTATATATGTGTATATGTGTACATGCACATGCATTCATAGTTTGCCATGTATGTTTAATAATGATTTGGATAAGTGTCTTCAGATGGAAAATATCTGTCTGGTTGTATGATCACTTTTCATAATTAACTGGTATGGTTCTATCTTTTGTCATCAGTTCAACTTGTTCTGAGAGCCAAAGAGAAGCTGCCTTACTTCTTGGACAGTTTGCTGCTGCTGATACAGACTGCAAGGTTGTTGAACTGTTATTCATTTGTCTACGGTCTACCTACATTATTTCATTCTAACCATACCTTAAAATTGTTCTATTGATTTACCATTATTCTATTGCCTATCATTTTCTTTATCTTCATCTGGCTGCCAAAAGTCATAACAACCAGATATGATACTCTTGCAGGTACACATAGTTCAAAGAGGTGCTGTTGGTCCGCTAATCGAGATGTTGCAATCTTCAGATCCTCAACTAAAGGAAATGGCAGCCTTTGCACTTGGGAGGCTGGCACAGGTAATCAAGTATACAAATATTTAGTTCTATATTTACAAACTGATAGTTTCTTACTTTACATATTGTGTTCCTTTCTCTTGGTTATACAAAAAGAATTGGCATCCATGTTATTGGTAAAATAAATACTGTTCTGGCTCAAAAACTGAAATGAGCAATGATAGTATTGAATTTGAAAAGTACAAAACTTAATCATGTTAGGGTTCTTCATTGTAATCTGTAGTGTTTGGAGCAACATCTATAAAAAAAAAAAGCTCCTCAAATGAATAGAACTGACTCAGCGGTGGTTAAGTTTTAACTATACATGCATAGTACTTTATAGTATCTTGTTATTAAAGACTTGGGAGTGTAAATCACTAAATCACCTAGAATGGTTATATCTTTCACAACCATGTAACACCTCTCTGCTTGTCTTCCAAACAGTAGTTAATCGTTGTTTTTGGAAGGCAGTTCCTTTTATGCGGCTGTTTTGTTTAAACGTACTTAATATCATATTAGTGATCGCAACTGCGCTCCATTACTTATGAGTTAGTCAATCAAGTTATGTTTTATCTCTTAATGCTTCAAACGAGTAAAATAAAAAAAGTTACCTGTAAAAGAAACAGGTCAAATAGGTCTAAGGGTTTGAAAGTCATCCGGAGTATATTTTTACTGCATAAAACATTTGAAATCATTTTCATTCAAAAAATTAGATTATTTTGAACCAGTGTATTTTTTGTAATCATATTGATAATCTAGCTACTCATAAAAAAGTTTAAAGTTTGTTAACAGAGAAGAGCTTTGGCTCAATGCCACCCATGGAAACGTTACCTATATGAACTGAACACGTTTCCCAAAGACCTAACCTGCCCATTTTGACATCCTATTATTTATATATTATCAAGCACTTGTGTTTTGAATTTTTTGCTTGCTAATAGCTTCACATCTACTAGGACCCTCATAACCAAGCTGGTATCGCCCATGGTGGTGGCATCGCTCCTTTATTAAAACTTCTTGATTCAAGAAATGGCACTCTGCAACACAATGGTGCTTTTGCTTTATATGGCCTTGCCGATAATGAGGTAACCATTAATTTGTAAAAACCATTAGAGTTTTACATTATATCTTTATGCCATGCCTTTTAGCTTATACAAAATTTTTGTAGGATAATGTTGCCGATCTTATAAGGGTTGGTGGTATTCAGAAACTGCTGGATGGTGAATTTATTGCTCAAGTAATTACTTTTCTTGTAACTGACTTTGTTGCATTTCTAGAGCTGTTTAAGATTTAAATGATAGCCAAAGTACTCCAAAGACTCAAATATAGTAAATAAATATTTCATTGTATTTGTGCAGCCAACTCGGGACTGTGTAGCAAAAATGTTGAAAAGATTGGAGGAAAAGATACAAGGAAGGGTAATTATCGCTTTCTTTATGCCACTTTAGGATTCTTCTTGTGACATATTCCTTGTAGAAATCTAACTAGGCCTGCTAATGAATCTTGTCTTGATCTGGATCTTATCAATTTACCTGATCCAAGGATCAAAAATATCAACCCATCGATTTAATAGATCAATCAATTGAGGTTTCTACAGCATTCATATTATTGTTGAATTCTGCTACCACTTATTAAAACAATTTGATCATTCTCCTGTCAGGTATTGAGGCGCTTGCTGTATCTAATGCATAATGCTGATGGGATTATTCAAAGACTAATTGCTTTAGCTCTTGCTCATCTCTGTTCTCCTGATGACCAGAAAACAATATTCGTTGATAACAATGGTAAATTGTGTATGCTATACCAAACAATTTGTTCTTGGCTACAAGTTAAAAGTGAAAACATAATCAGATTTCACAGTTTGTTTACACAGCAACCTGATATCGTATGTTTTTAGTTTAATATATGTTTTTGTGAAATCTTTTCAGGAATAGATTTACTTTTGGAGCTTTTACAATCAGTCCACTCAAAACTTAGAGGATATGCTTGTGCTGCGTTGTGTAAGTTGGCTGAAAAAACTACTTCACTTTCTCCTGTTGATGCAGGACCATCATCTCCAATATCTCAGGTTTGTTCTCTTTCCTTTTTAATTGTTAATTTCCAGATTTCAGTGTGGTTCTTTTAATTTTTGAGTGATGGGATGCATTTATAATCACATTGTTACAAAAGTATGCTTATATAAATCTTAAGAGGCTAATATTAATGAGTACGCCCCACACAAAACAGAAACAGTTAACACTTGTTTTCTTAAATTTTTTTGCAACCAACTATAAATTAGGTACAAAATAGATTCCTCTTAAAACTATTACAAGACCTCACTTTATTGACTTTACCTGTCAATTGCCAATTGCTGAGATGTTATTACAAACTTGTGATTCGAACAAATTGCACTTTGTTGAGCCACTTGGACTTGTTAAAGTCAAGCTTTTATTGAGGCTGAGCACAAATAAAGATCTCAAACTATATAATGAGCTGAGCTTGAGCTTATAAGGCTTGGCTCAAATTCTTTTTTTCAGCCTCGTGTATCAAGTATATCACATGTACACACATACACAAAATATGATATGCAAACGATGTTTTTCTTGGATTTTATTATTTTTGGACTTACTGAAAATGACTGGAGAGTTCTATTGTTAAATTTGTATATATATCATATGAACTTTTTACGGAGCATATCTTATATTTGAAATATGTTTAGTTATTGTAAGTATGTTTTATATAAATATTTAGCTCTTCAAGCTGAGCTTGAGCCAAGCTCGTGCCTGTGTCCGTACTCTGTAAGGCTTATTGAACTAAGCTTAAACCCTGTCAAGCTTGAACTTCGCTTGTTTATAGGCCTATGTGATACTGGTTGATGCCATGCCATTTTATTACTGACTTTAGCAACAATTGAACCGATCTTGAACCCTGTCTAGCCATTTGCTGCTGTAATCAGTAATAAAATATAGTTAAGTTGCTAAAATTAATAACAATTAACAAAATGTTAAGTTTGTTTCTATTTTGTTCAGTTTGCCCTGTTAACAATATCTGTTAGATCATGATTTTACAAGTTCTTTCTTGGTTTTTAACTATGATCTGCTTTTGTTGCTTTGAAATGGAATAAAACATTCATCATAATGTCTTGCATGATATTTTGTTACAGGTATATTTGGGTGAGCAGTATGTGAACAATCCTATGCTTTCTGATGTAACTTTCTTAATTGAAGGTAAAATCTTTCATCTTAATTGAAAACAGTTTCTTATGACATTTTATTTACATTGTGGTTAATGTTATGCATTTTTTATGCTAGGCAAACAGTTCTATGCACATAGAATCTGTCTTCTTGCTTCTTCTGATGCATTCCGTGCCATGTTCAATGGTGGTTACAAGGTTAGTCATGATTAACTCGCATCAAATTTAATAACATGCATGCATTTGTTTTATTGTAATCATAATGGGGGTTTTCTTTCTTTTTTTTTTCCCCTTTCTTTTCTACATCTAGTTTGTGTTTGACTTTTGAGTGAATATCTTGTTAGGAGAAAGATGCAAAAGCCATTATGATCCCAAATATTAGCTGGGAAACATTTGAGTTAATGATGAGGTACGTGTATCCCCATCTTATGATTTGCTTCCCTCCAAATATATATGATTGTGAAACTTCAAAATTCCATATATGTTCTAGACCTCCTAAGTACCTTCCAAGATACTAGAAATATGGTATTTACTCCATAATAAATAAAATCATACCATTCATTTGTAACAATTTGTTTCACTGAAAAAACAAATGGAAAACAATATTTCATTGCGAACCATCATGATGCATAATGGTTCTCTTTGCTTATTCAGTAAAACATGCTATTATTATTAGCTGCTTTTGTTTTATTTACCATTGAATGTGTAGATATGATATTATTTGTGTTTTGAAAGGGTAACTGAGATATTATGAAATTTTACACTTTTAGAAGGATATATGTGAAATTGCCCCTGTAGAAGCAACCAAACAGTTGTTTTTCATAATATATTTAATAGAAAAGTTTTTTCATGTTTTCAACCCATTTACTAGAATGGTTTGGTTTAATAATGTTTAAACTCTAAACGGGTCAAATATGCAAAATTAGCTATAAATGGAACACAGCTAAACTTGGTGTAAGTGTATTTTTAATGCATATAATTACCTCCTCTTTATTTTAAAAAATAGATTATTTGTGATTTATCGTAATTATATAGTTTTTTTATTCACGTTCAATGCATTAATTATTAATAAAAACCCAAACGTTGGACAGTAATGTGTATGCAACAGTAATCACATCTGACATTTCACTTTCAGGTACATATACACTGGATCAGTGGAGATAAGTTTGAGAGTAGCCCATGATCTTCTTAAAGCTGCTGACCAATATCTTCTAGATGGATTGAAGCGTCTTTGTGAATACACCATTGCAAAGGTGAGTTGCAAACTTTTTAATACACCTTACACACATTTATGTATATATGTATGTATATAGGCCCATTGATGGGTAGGGTAATGGATCAGAACATCAGAATAGGTGAGGGTGAACACTAGCAATTTTTAGTACAAGAAGTTAAAACGGGTTTGTTGAGTTTGGACAACATGTTTTTTTTTCTTTTCTTTTCCTTTCTGAAATCTATAAACTTTAACGTGTTAAACTATAAAATCTAAATTATTACAACAATGATTTTTTTTTTTTTTGCAGAATGATTTAAAAGGCTCTATGAAATTTGGCCCATTTGTTTGACTTTGGTTTAAATTGCCAGTTCAACCCATTTACCCATAACCGGGTTGAAATTGTCACCTTTGTATATTTGTTTATTTATTTATGCGTGTTAACTTGTAATTGACTTTGCTTTTATATTTTGTAGGATATAACAGTAGACAATGTAGAACTCATGTATGACTTATCAGAGGCCTTCAATGCCGTGTCACTACGGAATGCCTGCATTCTGTTTGTGCTGGAACACTTCCACAAATTAGATTCAAAACCATGGCATGTTCTCTTTGTTATGCCAAATTAATACTTCTGATTATGATTGCGAATTTTGATTAGTTCACAACACAGATCGTTTTAGGTTAAGTTCAATCTCTAACGAGTCAAACTAAGTCAAATCAATAAGTTAAAAATACTAACTTAAGTTAAAAATACTATATTATAGTAGTTGAGAATAACCTATGGACTTTTGTTGAATTCACACATAAGTCCCTAGACTATTTTTTCCCATGATCAAATCCTTTAACTTTTGAAACTCAACTATGAACTTCCTGCAGTCCTGCACTTCCTTATTTCCCCTAAAAGCCTTTAATCCAAAACTTAGGTGCTCGTATATCTTACGATTTGACAACAAGGTCCTTTCTTGCACGATTATATCTCTAAACTTTGTAGATAGTACTTTTTCGTTAAGCTATAAAATTTTTGACAATGTAATCATCTAAAAGTAAAGTCAAGGGACTTAGATGTGAATTTAATAATTTGACATAATAATAACTTATAAAGAGTTTGACCAAAAAGTGTTTTGGGTGAGCACAGTTGATGTGTGGCTAAACTGAAATGATTTTACCAGGTACGGTAGTCTGGTGAACCGCATTTTGCCAGAGATAAGAAGTTGCTTCGTGAAGAGACTTACCGAGCAGTGAAAACTGACTTGTGGCTACAGACAATTTATGCTCATTTTTTGATCTTGACATACAAGAGAAGATGTATAGAAAGCGATTAGTTTCTATTAAAGAAATGGTAAGTGGATGTCAGTGTTAGTAGTTATGCTGAACTGAACAAGAACTTGTATTCAGTAGCTTAATACTTTGCTTTATTGATCAGAAATCTTAACTTTCTTCTTGTAAATGAAACATAACAAGTTTTGGCTATGAGTAGGTTATTACTTATCAATTTGTTACTTGTTTGAGTGAATAAAGTTTCCCTAACAACTGATTTAGAAGATTGTATACTCATTTTGAAAGGTTAAATTAAACACAAATAGGTACAAACAATTTCCTAAATCCTGTGAAAATCATATATTATTCATGATCCTACTCAAAGACTCTTGATATGGATTTCAATAGTGGGATAAGTGGACTCATCGTTGTTTGTAGACCGGCTCACCATGATGCCACATGAACCGTGAACTGCAGGTACTGGTCGTTCTGTTTGAACCTCGTCTCTTGGACCATCACCCATCAACAACTCCAAACAATGCTTCTCAAATGTAGAAAGGCTTACAAACAACTGAAAATCGATTCCAAACAAGAACTTCATCTCCAATCTATTCATTTCCGCTCTTGGTATTCCTCCCACTTTTGCATAATACGCATTGTTGAAGAATCTGCAATAAAGAATATCAAAGTCAAAAGTTTTTCATCACTTGATCTCAAACAATCACATGTACGCGATCAGGGACGTATAGATATTCTGAGAGTGATTATATGAAGCTGAATAACCGGAATAAGAAAATAAGTTGTAATACATGTTGCACGCGTATCATTTGAAAGTGTCTTTTATGTTCAAAGTTGAACAATGGGTACACAATGACTAACATGACACTCTTTTAGAAAATAAGCGAGTAAAATCTCTTAGATTAGCTTAAACTAACAAGTAAATATAAAAATTTGTTTTTCATTCACACAATGCAATTTTCAAACATCACATTTCAAGTTGTAAAATCAGATAATCACTCAAGAATTCCAATGTGTAATCTAAATGTCTGATGGATTCTTGATTTGGGAAGAAGACTTACGCTTCATCAATGAACTTTGTAGCTAACATTATGCTTGTGATCAAAAGACGATGGACGTTTAGGGAAGTCAAAATAATACTTTGAGATTGGATCAATCTATCGATGTATATATGTGCAACCACGAAGCAAGACGGGCTGCACCGAGAGTATTTGAATATGCGATCAATGTACTGTTGAATGGTAAGTGCAGGTGCTCTGGAGCCATGGAAAACTGTTGGAACATCTTTAGTTTGAGTTGTTTGCAACAACTTCTCGTTCTTTTCGACGTGTTTTTGAAGACGTGAAGAAAGAAGTGAAAGAACTTTAGGATTTTCTTCATTTTGGTTCGTCCGTCCCTTGAGGCCGAGTTTCAGGTAAATCTTTGAGTTGGAGATGTCGTTTTCGAGTGTTAAAGCTTTGGTATCCAAGCAAGGCTGCAGGATAAAAGGAAGATCTTTTGGGTTACCACTTACCAAACAAAATACAGAAATAGTTGAAAACAAAATATGGGAAACATCATGAGAAATGGAATAATAATATACTATAAAGTTAAAGTCAAACTATCTCTTGAATTTTATACCCATTAAAACACAAGCCCCACATCCAAGATCCAAACTTTATGACAACAAATCAACCATCAAGTTAAAAATTCATTTTTTTAACGGAAAATATATGACTATGGTTCATATCCTGGTTCAGAGGACATGTGTTATCATTAATCAGCTCCATCTATCCGTTTTCTAGCTGGGACCGCACCCCAACCCCCATAGTTGGAAACCCATAACTAGGAAAACCCGTGACTCAACCCTGAGCATTTTTGTTCCAAGTGAGACTCGAATCTAAACCTTCACATTTTTTTATTGTCTTGGGTACCTCACCTACACTTAAGCTAAGAATCATTAGTATCAAGTTAAAGATTCATAAGATCCTATATAACGAAATCTATATAAACCTAACCCAAATTTCAAAAACCATAGATTGATGATTGAAATGCAAAGCCCACATACATAAACACATCAAGATTTAAGAATGCGGTACAAATAACACCTTTGAAAAGATTTAAAGTGATATATTGAAGAATAAACAGAGGAAAGCAAGTAAGCAACCGCCAAGAACCAATTTTCAAGATCCCTTTTGACAATATTAACACATTTAGATTAAAAAAAAAACCAAAGTTTGATGATTAAGAAGCAAAACCCACTTACATTAATGCATCAAGATTCAAGAATGTGCTACAAATGACACCATTGAAAAGATTTCAAGTGATGAACTGAAGAATTAACAGAGGAAAGCAAGTATGCAACCATCAAGAAACAATTTTCAACATCTCTTGTGACTATAAGAAAATTCAGATTACAAAAACTACAATGTGATGATAAAAAGCAAAACCCACATACACAAACACATCAAGAATCAATAATGTGCTACAAATAACAAAATCCATATCACAAAATCATAATTTGATGATTAATAAACAAAACCCACATACAAACAAGCATAAAGATTCAAGAATGTCTTAAATTAGCTACAAATGAAAACAAGAGATAGATGCAAGAACTTACAGAGGAGGTTCTTGTAGCATCCATGGCTACCACACCCACTTCTTAGACCATCATCATCTTCATGCTATATGTATGTATCATGTATGTATGTAATGTATGATGCATGAGATACCCTTTACTTCAAGCAAGAATCAACCCCTTTTTATCTTCTTATATGTCTGATTGTTTTCTCTCTCATTATGCTCCAAATTGGTTGTCTTTTATATCCATTCACATTGAAAATTAGGGTTTCTTTAAGAATACAAGATTTGTGGTGTTGCAATAAAATGGAATAATATTGAAGTGTAATGTAGGTGAGGTCGGTGGGTCATAGGTGGATCGAACCATCATGGAAGCTGATGTGTGTTGGTCGGTCGGTGGTCTCGTGATTCATTGATTCCTATAAATCCCCAATTGTGTTATTGTAGTTTATTACATTAATAAATTATTAAATTATTCGTTTTGATTTCTTAGGATTGTTTAGTTTGGTTGAAAATAATTTTTGTTAAAAACCACTCATTAACTTATAATTTTTTCAAAAGAAGTTTTTTTAAAAAAATGTTTAGATTAAATTATAAACTAAAATGTCGTAAAATTACCAAAAGATACATACTTTTATAATGAGTAGAGTTAATAGAAGGTAGAAGAAGAGTATAATAATAAATTAGACTAAAAGAAGTTTTCAAAAGCTAATAAGTAACTCATTACTTACTTTTCAAAATCTTCTTTTTACCCTATATGAAAAGTTAGTTTGAAAAGTTTTTTTTAGTTTGACAAACATTTTTTTTTTACTTATTAACTTTTAAGTCAAAAGTTGATACAAAATAAACAATCCCAAACACCCACATACTCTCCTTGTGCATTTCTTTGCATAATTGTTTGGACTCTTAAAGCGTAGTAATAAGATAATCAATTTCAAAAGAAATAGGGCAAATCAGAATGAGCATGTTAAAATGAAATCATTTTACAAGATCACTGTTGGAATAATATGATTTGTAGTGACTATTTATACGTTATTATTTTTAAAAAAAAGTTAAACCTCAACAACTAAATACCCGTTTGACTTATTGTTGTAGTGAGATGATCTTGTCATTTTGACACCTATAAAAATTACATTTTTTGATGATTGGTTCAATGAAGTAAAAGATTTTATCTGGTATCCACTAGCTAAAGTGGTGCAGAAAAATACATGCGTTAGCAAAATCGATAGGGAGCTATGGTTTGTAAAAGCCAGACCCAGTCAAGATATTCTTAGAAGTTGTCGGTCTAGAATCGTTTTATCAACACAAAAACACACTAGGATCCAGTGACTAAACTCAGGTCACAACTCTAAGAATTTCATTAAACAATGCCACATGTTACGATACCCTGAAATCCTATATTACACAAGACTTATCACCAAGTTATTCTAATTTACCATCACCGCAGAGGTAAAATACAGTAGTGGTAAAACTGTAATTCTTGAAATTGAGCATATAATATTCTAATCCACATTTACAAGCTCCTATGTGCCCTTGTTCATGGTAACAATTTCACTGCTCAATTGCTCTAAAATATAAAACAATAAATAATGACTAGTGATGAAAATGCAAGACTAATGTTCATAATCAACAAAAAGCAGCATACATACTACCTAATGTTGCTAGCAGATGTGATTGTATAAACAAGTCCTAATTTGAATAAACAGAAGGACACAGACAATGCACTCGAATCTTCTGTAACATTACAAAAGATTGCTAAAACAAGTGAAATTGACTATAGATTCATCCCACTTAGCTATGATATTTACACAAACACCTTGTGGGCATCAACTACGTGAAAAAGTTGATATAAAATTGAAAGGGGTCGCTCGAACGCAGGCCCCCACTACCACAAATAACAACGTAGGCTCGTCCACTTGGGCCGACCTTAGGCGGACACCTCTTGGTTAAGAGGTTATGATTACAAATTAGGGTTACTTTTTAATTATTATAAGGTTATAAACCATTAAAAGGTAGTCTCTTAATGACCATTAAAAGACTACCAAACAGTTTCGGTCTTGCAAGTTGATGGTTATGTCCATTGCTAATTTGAAAATTGTGTAACATGTGGTTTGCATGTAGCGATGGAAAAAAATGGGCGGGGTGGAATAAAAGATCAATACTAGTGTAGGTAAAATGTGTGTCAAACACAGGTTTACCCGAGTTGCTTTTACAATCTGGTATAAGTAACTAGGGTGTTGGTCATGATTAAAGAAGTTATATTGTTTCAACAACAATGTAATATTATGAATTCAGTTATAGCCATTTAGGCATTGAACATGTGATAACTCATTTCTTTCATTTTCAGCAATGGTGTGTGGGTAGAAAGCAAAATGGATGGGTTGGACAATGGGTGCGAATGAATAGTTTTTGCCAAGGGTCAATAGCCGGGTAGAGTCAAATACGACACTTTTTTGTCCAAAAATTATATATATTCTGATAAGTAATGAGTTTGTTAAACATGATTACACATGCTATCATAATTCTATGGTAGTATAAACTTTGCTTTTAGCTACATTTTTTGTGTTACAGTTTGACCTATTATAGAGAAAAAAATACAACCGTCCTTATTTACACTAAATATGTTGAAATTTTGACCTCTGCATGCTTTCAAACCAAGAATGTTTTTATCACAAAACATTCATTGTTGCAACGGAATTATAGGCACATAAGAATTTAGTTGCATCTACTGTCATTTTCAAGAATTCACAAAAAAATTGGATAGAGAAGTTACAAAAGGCATCTCAGGTCAACCCAACTTGACCCGTTGATAAAGACCAACATTGGTCAATTGAATATAAACTTGGACTTTATATGACTTTTTTATGTTTCAAACCGCGACGAGGGCTTTAAGGGTTTCTAATATCTTATCATCGATATCAAATTTCATGGTCTTCTTGTCTCTCCCAATCTTCACATACTCTTCAAATCTCTCTTTCAAATCCTCTGGTAGATTTGTGGTACTTTTCCATCCCAAAAGGTCCTTTGCAGCTCTTGGTTCCGCATAAAAATGCTGCAAAAAACCACCATAAACGGTTAATTATCATTCAGCTACATGAGTTGTACCTTGTGCAACAAAACATGCACACGTGACTGCTGAGGTGGCAAGATGAACAAGCCAGACGGGTTAGGTAACTGGTTAGCACTTTTCAAACAATGTTATTGTAACATAAATGTAAGTCTTTTAATAAAATGCTTTATAGGTGATATTCATTAAAAATAGACTCTCAAAGTCTTTTAACAATACTCAAATTGACCCGTTCATAAGTAAATATGTTGAAACTACTAGTCTAATCACTAATGAGTATGCATAATGCATTCATAGCATTCATACCATATTGCGGAAAGGAAAAGCTTTCTTTGCATCACTCCCAATGGACTTGGGATCATAGTGCACAATCTCAACGGGTAAGCCAGCTGCTTGAGCGCATAACTTAGCCATCCCGTTCAGGGTCACAGCTCGGTCACTAACACAGTTGAAGATATTCCCGTTTGCAGCAGCTGGATTCTCAACTGCTTTTGTTAACATAGACGATAAGTCCCTAACGTGTGAAATGTTTGTTAGTTGCATGCCCGAGCCTGGGATTGGAACGGGTCTCCCCCTCACAATGCCTGTTTTGAAATAAACGATATAGAAATGTGTTATGTTTTTAGCTTTTCTTTTCATTTGACGTGTTTGAGATAAAAGGTAATATGAGTTCATCTGTTTATAAGTAAATGGGCGAGACATACGATCAAAGAACCACTCTTCACAATCTTTGTTGTTGCCAGAGCCGATCATATATTGAGGGCGAAAGCTTGCCCAATTTGCAAATATCTCAGAGAGGTATTTCTCAACTGCAACATGACCAGCATCAGCTTTGACAGTATCCTGTGATTATTATGAAAAACTTAATCAATGTATTAAAAATAACACTTTTGGTTAACATCTGGGAGATAGTCGGAAACAGTAACCAAGTTTCAATATTGTTCCACTATAGTCACTTAATAGTCGCAAGTTCATATCACAATACGCATTACATGTGAAATTTGAAAAGAATAATGACTAAATAGTCATAAGTTTTATTATCACTTAGTTTTCACCATTCATGAAAACTTTCAGAACAATACTGAAACTCGAGTGGTTTTCATGTATAGTTGAACAGTAAAGAAACTTCATCTTCATATCCACTATTTGTGGTTTTTCATTTGCTACTTTGTATCAACTTTGAGTGTTTTTTCTATTGCATTTGTGTAAAAGTTCTATGCTGTATGAAAAAAAAAAACCAATATAAAATACAATTATTTATAGGTTAATAAGATGAGTACCCCTTCAACATGAGGTTGCTCATCGGTTGGCTTATAAATGCCAGCACTGCTGATGAATAAAAATTGTTCTGCACCAGAACTCTTTGCCCAATCTGCCACTGGTCTGCAAATAATTAACATTTTATGATCCATTTTTATATCTAGTAGAGGTACCATATAACAAATTTAACCCGTTTGGGTCAAAACGGGTTGATTTGCGTTTAAATTCTATCCTTATAACAAGTCAACCCAGTCAAATATAAATGTTTGTTGAAAATGAAACGGGTCAAATGGGTCGAAACCAGCCCTTTACGTACACCTCATGCTTACAACTTTTTAAATTGCTTTGTTTTAAAAAATCTTGCATTGATATATTAGTATTATAGTTATTGTAATAATGAAATGTTAGTAGGTTGAAGTTTGAACTGATACTTTTTAATTCGGGTCATTTTGACCCGACCCGTTTGGCTTGGAACCCATTTTGAACAAATCCACTTTGACCCATTAACCAAACCAACTTGACCCGCCCAATTTACCAAGCTTAACTTCGCCATTGTAATTAGACCAAAACACAGTAATGATAATGTACATGATAATTTGATATCTTCCTGTGATAATAATACTTTAAAAAGCAACTGTTTTGACCCAAACCCATATTGGTTAGAACCAAGCTTGACCCATTTACCCGACCCGTCCGTTTTACCAGACCCAAATTTGCCATCATAATTAGACCAAAACTAACCTCACAGCATCCAAATCTTTACCATTGTTATCCAAAACAACATCAAACTTCAATCCTTCCAAAACTGACCCAATTGCACCAACATCACCCCATACTGTCTTCCCACCTCCTTCCACAATTTCCTGCAAATCATCATAAACAATCACACAAAAAACAGAATCTTTATCCATTCAAACTTCTTCATATCGACTCAAATTCAACAAAAATCTCATAAATCAATGGTTGTTACAGAGAATCTTGTGAATGGAGGCTTCTTCATCTTATCAGATCCTTCATCACCAACAGTAAGAACAGTGACATCATGCCCAGAGCCCAGAAGCTCTTTAGCAAAGTAGAATCCAATGACAGCATGCCCACCACTGTTGGTGTTGACTATGAGCACCTTCTTCTTCTCTGCAGCAAGAGCTTTGACTGTAAATGATGATAAAGAAAGCTTTCTTGAAGAAGAAGAAGATGATGATGATGAAAGAGAGCGATGGGAGAGAGATAAGGAGGGAGATATAGAAGAGGTGAAGGAGAGAGAGTGGGAGGAGAGAGATGGGGAGAGAGATGGGGGAGAGAGATTGGTGAAGAGGAGAGAGGATGATGAAAGAAGAGTGGCCATTGATGGTGGTTTTGGTTACAGCTGTTGAGAACCAGAGGTTTTGATCTTGTGATATATATATGAGAAAGATGGATAGAGTTTTAAAGGTTCCAAGAAGTATTCTTTGGCTACCCTTTCTTTTATAATATCATAAAATATAAATATAATAATTTTAAAAGTGGCCTTTCATTATCGATTCTAACGTTGAGTGCTAGATACTATTTTCTTAGTATTAGTGTGTGTACCCGCGCTTTGCCGCGGGTTGTTAAAATTAAAACACTTGATTTCGATTACTTGTACGTTAGTATTCAATCCGTAGATATGGATAAAAATTATATTGACAACTCTGTTTTGGAAAAAAAATCATGTCGAAACGTTGATATAATTTAGCACATCATAATGAAAAATTTAGATTTTATAAACTATCATATTTTTATGATTATAAGAGAAAAACGATATAAGATTCAAAACCTTGAACCAGCTAACACTTGATTTCGATTACTTGTACGTTAGTATTCAATCCGTAGATATGAATAAAAAATATATTGACAACTCTGTTTTGAAAAAAAAAAATCATGTCGAAACGTTGAAATTTAGCACATCATAATGAAAAATTTAGATTTTATAAACCATCATATTTTTATTATTATAAAAGAAACGATATAAGATTCAAAACCTTGAACCAGTTAACACTTGATTTCGATTACTTGTACGTTAGTATTCAATCCGTAGATATGGATAAAATTTATATTGACAACTCTGTTTTGAAAAAAAATTATGTCGAAACGTTGATATAATTTAACACATCATAATGAAAAATTTAGATTTTATAAACCATCATATTTTTATGATTTTAAAAGAAAAACGATATAAGATTTAAAACCTTGAACCAGTTTTGAGAGCTTGTATATTTTTAGTTTGATTATATGTATATGATTACACATTATTACTTATTGTTAAAATTGTTTTTATTTTGTAAATAACTATTATAATTACTTTAAATACTATTACTATTATTGTTGTTGTTGTTGTTGTTATTCTTAAATTCAATAAATTCATATGGAGTAAAAAATTTAATTAAAATTCATCATAATATTACCATACTAACCTTATAGGTGTCTTAAGGTCAAGATAAAATTATTATTTTGACATCCTAAAATGCTTTATAAATATTATAGATCATATATATATATATATATATATATATATATATTCATTATTGCTTTCTATATGTTATGTATAATGAATTGGCTCGTGTGATGCGCGGGTGCTACTGAGTATCTTTTTCGATCAGCCTTAAATACTTTTTATTATTATAACTATGTAAATATTTGGTAAATAGTATTTAGTTATTGATATAATACTTAATTTAAATAGTAAAAATATAAATGAAAAATATAAATATAATGTTAATTTATATTATTATAAATAATTTAATACTTAATATAATGAATTTAATCATACGCATTAACTCATGTATTAATTAGAATAAGTTTATTAAATGAGGACAATTTAGGAACACTTGCATGAAACATTTGTATCATATGCTTAAATAGTTGTTCTAGGTGTCTTACAAAAATAGAAAATTACAAATCTACCCATGGGTTTTGTATTATATAGCAGTAGTAGTAAAAATATAAATGAAAAATATAAATATAATGTTAATTTAAATTATTATAAATAAAGTAATACTTAATATAGTGAATTTAATCATATGCATTAACTCATGTATTAATTAGAATAAGTTTATTAAATGAGAACAATTTAGGAACACTTGCATAAAACATTTGTATCATATGCTTATATAGTTGTTCTAGGTGTCTTACAAAAATAGAAAATTACAAATCTACCAATGGGTTTTGTATTATATAGTATTAGTGATTATTGAGGGAGGGGTGTGTTTTCTTAAAAGGGATGGCTCTAGGGAGAGAATAACGAGAGGGTTTTTATACGATACGTTGGTGTTTTAGTCAATGTTCTCTGATTAGCACGCCGATAAAACGTCATGGTGGGATTATGTATATTTTACTATGTTGGTACCATGTGTATTACTCTTGTTGAATAACAAAATATTAAATAGTTAATAATGAAAAACTTTTAATTGTAAAACATTATCTTAAGATAAGACATGATTAAAATCACGTATGAGTAATGACTATAAGTAATAAAATAATAATATTATTTTTTAAAACTTTTATTTATAATTTAAAAAAAATAAATATTTTGTTCCAAAAATCAAATTTTTTTATAAAATTTTATTTTTAAAAATCTCATTGTTATAACTCTAAATTTTATTTATTCCGGTTTATACAAATTTTGTTTTATAAACACTGGTTTCTAAATATTTCGTCTTTTAAAAAAATATGTTTTAGAATTCTTTTATTTTATAAAAAATTATTTTTTTTAAAATTTGCATTTATAAAAGCAGCCCTATCATAATTTATTAAAAATTATTTTTAATATAAAAAATAAATAATATTATTAGTAGTCAATGTAATTATTTAATATGAAAGAGAAACAAAAAAAATTAAATTAGAAGACCTAGAATTATGACACGTGTATCTAAAACATTAATTTTTTTTATCATGGATTTTCACTTCCATTCAAACATGTTATTTTACTACAAACAAAAAAAAACATATATATTGTTATGATCGTATGAGAATGCATAAATATCTTAAAAACTATGAGAAGTAACATTAATAGTTCATATTTATAATTTTTAAAATTTTTAACACACGTTTGTGTATGTTTATATACATTAAAAATCATCAAAGTAACAAAACGAAACTCATGAAAAAAATGTTTTCATGTGTTTTTATATTTTTAATTTGTTTATCAAACATAAGATATTATAATCTACGTATGACTTACATGTGTATATATTATAGTTTCGTTTATTGTTTTCATTTTAAATTTTAGGATAAATGATTAAACGTTATATTTAAATCATTTTTTGACTTTTTATATAAAACATAAAATTATTTGTGTGTTGAGAAGAGCTCTCGTAATTTGAAGATATTTATGAGTTCTCAAATTATCATAACAATTTATATTATACTTAAACACTAGAAACTATAACTATTAGTCCTTAGGTGATCATAAACGTTTATTTTCTATTGACTACTTTTAAATAGACTAAGACATGCTTTTCTTAAAAGAAAACATAAGTCCTATTGGTTTCTAGCCTTGTAAAATCTATGAGAATTTGCTTTTAGTAAATGATATAAAGTATAAACGACCTATAGTTTTTTTTACAATATTATATAATATTAAATTATAAGTCATTTTAGAGTATTAATTATTTCCCAAAAAAAAAATACAAGAACCTTAGTTACACAAAATTAATTTTTACAAATAAATAAAATCATTTGTAAAACACACAACTAACATTTTTTAGTTTCATTATTTTTCTTCCTCAACTCGTAGTGAAGGACGCACTATAAAATTAAGACACACAACAACGTACCGATTATTTTTTAGGATATATAAATCGTATTATCATTATCAAAATGTTTGTAGTCTAATAGTATCATGATTACATATATGTAGTAACGATGATATTTTCTAAAAAGTAAAGAATTATAGTCTTATAATGAGCACTAATGTCGATTTAAAAATAAAGATGTTTCTTTCTAAAAAAAATAATACAAGAACCTTAGTTATATAAAATTAATTTTTACAAATAAATAAAATCATTTGTAAAACACACTACTAACATTTTTTAGTTTTACTATTTTTCTTCCTCAACTCATAACTAATGACACACTATAAAATTAAAAGACATAACAATGTACCAGTTTTTAGGATATAGAAACTCATTATCAGTATGTACATAGTCTAATAATATCGATGTTTTTTTCTAAAAAAATAAAGAGTTATAGTTTTATAATGAATACTAGTGTAGATTTAAAAATAGGTTTAAGAGTATAAGTTAATTGTTTTAAAAAATAAAAAAATAATAATAAATCACATTGTTACAAATTTAAACTTAAATTGTATAAATTTAACCACTCGTGAATAGCGCTTTGTGGTGATTAGGCCGCTGCTCAAATGACACTCCAGGATTGGACTGAAGATTTTATTTTTATTTTGTGAATAATGATATTTACATAAGAGATTTATCTAAAAATGATACACAAAAGTATCAGCTACCTTGGTGGTATAGCACGCATAATGAACCCTTATCCAACCTGGGTTTGATCCTTAGACAATGAGGGATTTGTTCTATACCTTTATTTTTTTTGGTTTTATACTTTATTTAAATTTTTAAATTTTATTCGGAAATCTAAATTGTAAATCAAAATAGAACACCAAAATTCATAAACAAAATAACTTTATAGCCGTTAGATTCTTTAGAATCCAAGGTTGAAAACACAACCCCTATCTTCCATTAATAACGTTACCTCACTTCACTTCATCTCTCACCTTCACTTTATTTATAATAAAACCACCACACCCTTAATTTTCTCAAAACTAGCCGTTACTCACCATCTCTAATCACTCTTTCTTCTTCACAAAAACCTTCAATGGCAGCTACATCAATGGAATCTCCATCTCAAGACCCCCAATTCAAGGTCAATTTCACTCAAAACCCCTCATTTCTCCTCACAAAATCGACCCACTAACGACAATTTCTGTTTCAAACTGCAGGAATCAAGAATCACCCCAACGATCAGTCCGATTTCCGATCGCCAGTTCTGGAGCATTCTTCGTAATCGGGTCGATACCCTTCTTGAAACCCAAAAGGATCAACTTTTGGTAAGTGGGTTTGAGTCGAATTTGATTGATTTACCTGTTTCTAGGGTTTGTGGTTGATTTGGGTTCTAGGGTTTGTGTTTGATTTGGGTGATTTTGTTTTAGGGTTGTGATGGGGGGAGTCGTGTGAAGCGATTGAAGGAGGATTCGTTGCTGTTGTTGAGGGGATTTGACTCTGTTGCTAGCTCGCTTTCGCAGCTTTCGAATAATCTTGATAATGCTCTTCAGGTGATTCATTTGATGATGCTAATTGTTTGTGATTGAGTTGATTACTTGTAGATTATGTTGTGTTTATGCTTGTTTTCTGGATCTAAATGAGCAGAATGAGACTGTTTTTTTTTTTTTTTTTTTGATCTGCAAATGTGCGACCCTGCTTCGGAGAATATGTGTTATCTTAATCGGGCCCACCTATTCGTTTCCCAGCCGAGACCGCACCCCCAACCTCTCAGGAGGAAACTCATTGCTGAGAAAACCCGCTGGCTCAACTTTGAGTATTTTTGCCCAGAGTGATACTTGAACCCATAACCTCCCAATATTTATATGTCATGAGCACCTCATATTAACTGGTTGGCCTAAAGATCATTGGTGAATGAGACTGTTATCAACATAATATTATAGCGCGAAAGGCGCGTTTGACTGGTTTTGATGAAAATAAGAAAATTCTATGTTGGTTTTGGATACAAAATGAGTCATGCCCACCTGTTTTAGCATTTTGAATTATGATGGTTTGAACTGGTTTTTTTTAAATCGTTAGTTTGTATTAAATCTTTAAAATGATAATGATGAAAATTTTGAAAAAGTAATAATAATAAGGTTAGTTGTAGCTTCAGTTTAAACGACATGTTTCAAATTTCAAACATTTGGATGAACTTTTATTAAACTGTCAAAACTGTATCGTATAAATTTCAAACCAACAACTGTTGTTTGATATTGTTTTCTAAATCTTTTTTTTTATTTATAAACAGGGAGCAAAAGATTTAGCTAGACCACCAACACTATCTGATGTTCTTCATAGTTCTTTACAACAAGCAAAAACAAATGAAAACCTACCAAATGAAGAAGAAGAAGAAGAAGATGATCACAATTCAGATTCCAACAAAAGAGGAACCAAAAGAAAGCTGGATCCCGAAGAGTCATCTGAAGAAACACGCGATAACCCGAAGGAGTTCGGGAAGCTCAACAAGGCCAAAAATGTAAGTTATATTTCTAGTAAAGCTAATTTTAGTACACTCTTTTTAGGTTTCTGATAGTTATTACTTTGATTTTATTTTTATAAATTCAAGATTGCTATATCCATGGCGAAAAGAGCTGGATTTTTAGCTAGAGAAATGAAGTCGATGAAATCAGATCTTTGTTTTGTGCAAGAAAGATGCAGCATTCTTGAGGAGGAAAACCGAAGGCTTCGGGACGGATTTGTGAAAGGAGTCCCGCCGGATGAAGATGATCTGGTATGATATAAATTATGATGTCTTGGTTAAAAAATAAAAATAAAATGTTACAGGTTGGATCAGGCTGGGTCGCGTATTTTTTCACTGTTTCTAATAAACAGTTAATGTATTTTTTATTTGACCCGTTTAAAATTCAACCCATAAAAAATAAAACTTTTAAGTTTTTGCTAACAAAATATGTTTGACTGTATGCAGGTGAGGCTTCAGCTGGAGGCATTATTAGCTGAAAAATCAAGATTAGCAAACGATAACGCGAACTTAACCCGAGAGAATCAGTGTCTCAGACAACTTGTAGAGTATCATCAACTTACTTCTCGACACGAGGAGGAGGCGGATGACTATTATGAAAGGGTGATTAGTGGTGTGTGTTTGGACTTCTCGTCTCCACCACCAGGGATACCCGAGGATCTTGCTGGGGAGGAGGCTGATGTCGGTGATGACGTGTCAGTTGCTCTAGAAACACGTTGTTTAAGTGATCAATATGATGAGTAGGATGCTAATGGAGACTTGTAAGGTCATTGTTACTTGTTAAATGTGACCAAAAGGTCTACTTTTTAGAATTTTGTTGTGATAATCAGTAAAATGAGCTCTTTTAGCTCATATATTGATATAAGGATTTAATTATTATTAGACTTTTGCATTTTTAGAATGTGACCAAAAGGTGTAATTTTTAGAATTTTGTTGTCATAATCAGTAAAATGAGCTCTTTTAGCTCATATTTTGATATAAGAATTTAATTATTATTAGACTTGTGCATGATTCCAGTATCATGTCTTTTCCCACTAAGTGATTTATATGAATCATTAATTTTTATTATGATACGACAAATTCAGGTTATATGTATATATAGAGATTTTATGGCTCTTGGTGTTATTAAAAGTCTTTGGGTTATACCTCGAGATAGTGCATGTTTAATGCGTCATAGGAAAATAACATGATTCACCGATACGACCTTAAAAGCGAAGTTCTAGTGAAATGTCCTTTACTGGCTTATGGATCATCATATAAAAAACCATAAATACATAATTATTCTATTCTACATGTGTTTAAATGAGTTACAGACTAGCGATATTTGTTGTTTCACAATGTCTTAAGCAACATACTGAAGTGTTATGTTATCATGTCCATCTCGTATATTAGAATAAAACAATCCATTTGTTGATAATACACGAGTGGTGGTTTTGTGTAGTGGTGTGCAAAAAGACTAGAAACTGAAAAGCAATTTGCATATATATCCAAAAAAAACCATCTGGTTTGTGAATTCGGTTTTCGGTTATGCCAACAAAAATTTCAAAACTGAACCGATGAACATCCCTAGTATTGTGCTAGATTGTTTCTAGCATTGATTAATTAGATTCACACATCTTGTACGTATAAACATTTATACCTCAACATAACTATAAACTTGTAACCACTGTTATAATACATGGACAAGTAATCAAACTAGGTTGTGTTGGCTCGTTTATTGGTCGGTCCGTCATACGGAGCTTAAAAGTCAAATGATATAAATATGTTATAAACAAGTTAGAACATTAAAGAAAAACTAAAAAACATAGAAAACATAAAGCAAAACATGATAAAGTTAGACAAGTTCAAAACTGAAAAAGACAAAAAGTAGTACTCATTTAGTCATGTCTTACAGCATAAATGCATTACCGACTTATGAAACTGATGAAAAATAAGAATGACGCAGAGGTGAGAGGTGATGATGTGGAGGATAGAAGGTGATTAGGCGGCACTCAAGTAGTGAGATTGAGGATTGAATACGAAGACTCCTCACCGATTTGCATGGGTGGACTTAAGAAGGATGGGGAGGGGTCAACCGACCCCATAGATTTTTTCCCCTATGTGTAACGTGTATTGATGGTTTTCGATTGACCCCGGATATTTTTGAATACTGACCCCACTAAAAAAAAGTTTACGACCCCTAAACCTCATTTTTATTGGAATGTTTAACTCGCTAAAAGTTAAAATAACAGCTCACTTAGTTAAAAAATAATAATAATATCAAAATAATCATCAATAGGTTTATTTTGTATAAAATCTCTAAACTCATTTATTTAACTAAACACCCAACACATATTTTATTAATCCATTAACATTCATTAATTATCTCTAAAATTTCTTTTAAAAGAACACCTTAAACAATACTTGCATTTGTTACATTGAGAAAAACATTTTTAAATAGGTTTAGATTGATGATTTAGTTGATATTTTTCAATAGATAAAGACACATAAACAAAAACTATAAAATGTAATGCTTTTTACTTTCCAATAAAATCGTATTTTTGTCAAATGTGTTATAATACGATTGTAATTTGTTTTGTGTGACCCGACCCGACCCTACCCAAACCAAAAATTTCAACATTGGGTTGAGATATATACGCTTATTCGAAAACTAAAAAATACCGACTCCGGAGAAAAAAAATTCTAGGTCCACCCCTGCGGCGATTTGGGAAGGAAATCAATGATAATTTGAAGCAACTAGGAGTGTTTGTTGGTGAATTTCATCAGGGAAACAGGAAGACCGCCCCATGAAATCGATGAAATCAATAAAATCAATGATATTAAAGAAAACCACAATGCATCGTGTGTGCTCTAATAGTTTGAGTTCTCTGCACCAATACACTAAAATAAAGTCAAAAGTTTCACCGGTGCTCTTAACTATCATATTTAGCATGAAGACTGCTCCCGTACTCTGACAACAGCCTATTGCATCTCGATACTTTGACCGCACGTTCTTTTAGTTGAGACCTCCTTTTGGCAATACACCAATGACGCTATTACAGAGGTCTATGACATTTGTTGCCGCTATTTAGATGATCTCCTTCCTTGTGGCAATATCAAATCCAACCCCTACACGTCCAAACCCGCTTTTGCCACCCCTTCTTACCACTTCAAAAACGTTTGAAGATCTATAACATCACCAACACCACTTTTCAAAATCTAAGTTTCTATCCATATCATCTCCGAACTCTAACCATACTTCTCTTGATCAATCAATCATCCCGATGCCAAAAACATCCCTTATAACACCCACAAAAAAACACACATTATGATTATCTAATACGTACTTATATGACTTTCTAAATACACTCATTATGTTGCTAACCATAGACCATCCTTTTAAGTTAATTGATCTGACCCTATATATCGATGTTCGACGTTCTATACGTTTACACTCATCCTTCTAAATGTCTATATCCAGAGACGATATACGTTTAACATAACCTTTACGGCTTTGCGTAAATCTTAAATTTATTTATTATAAAATAACCACGTGAATGAAAAACTGTAAAGGCGGGAATAAAATGGATTTCCACCTTCCACATAGCGACAAAATTTTACAGAAAGATAAGAATAATATGAAAAATCTCACACCATCATCACCTCCACATAAACTCTCAAGATAACACACACACACACACACACACACTCTCACACTCACACACAACACCTTCATCCTTCATTCTCTCTGTATCTTCATCTTCTTCAATCACCAAACCCTAATGGTCACCTTACTCCACCACTCAATTTCACTACACCACCCACCCCACCGCCCCCAATTCACCCACCACCACCACCACCACCACCGTCCGCCGCCGTGCCCTCTCAAACCCCACCACCACCGCACCACCGTCTCCACCACCATCTCAACCATAACCTGCATCGACAACAACCGTTCGTTCACCTCAAACGCCAATCAGAACCAACAGCCACAAAGGACGTTGTTCCCCGGAGGATACAAGCGGCCGGAGATCAAAATCCCCAATGTTGTGCTTCAATTGAGCCCTGAGGAAGTGGTGGCTGATCGGGAGGTGGTGCTTGATGCCGTCGATCAGGCGGTTTCGGGGGTTGTTGGGGTGGTGGTGTTGGAGTGTGGTGAGGGGAGTGGGAGGGTGTTGTATGATGCTGCTTGTTTGCTGAAATCGGTGATTAGGGATAGGGCTTATTTGTTGGTTTCTGAGAGGGTGGACATTGCGACTGCTGTTAATGCTAGTGGTGTTGTGGTTTCTGATCAAGGTTAGATGTTTTGTTGCATTTGGGATTTGTGATTTGATTTTGCCCTAATTTTGGAAATGTGCAAATGTTTTGGATCTGAGGGTGGTTGAATGTTGATTAGGCCTACACTTGTGCATTATCATTGGTGCGAATCCGAATTAGATTAGTTTGGTAGTTTAGCCTTAATATTGGATATTGATCCAACACTCATATCATGTTGTGATTACAGTTTTATTGAGTATGTGTTTAATACCTGTTTATGTAATTGGTGCTATGTGGAGTGATGTTAATACATATATCACATTATCACTGTGTATGTGTTTTACATGAGTCAACACACTAGGTTTTTTAATCATGTTTTCTGATCATTGGTTGAAAGACCTTTTGTGAATGCGAATTTTCATTTACCAATCATGGTCTTTTTGGCATGTAATTTTGTAAATCATGAATCATAGAGGTGGCGAATAGGGTGGGTAGGGCAGGTTGGGTGACGAGTCAAAATGGGTAATCTTATAGTTCAGGTAGAAGCAGTCAAGCAGGTCGGGCTGGGTTGACCCAAAACACTTTTCGTCCATTTTTTAATTGTAGATAATAATTAATACGCTGAACGTGATTTCAAAAACTGTTTTACTGCAATATAATACACCTTTAGTTGATTGCATGTACAAAAATCACTTTGTGGAACTTTCTACCTGTTTGACCCGTTCAACCAGTTTGCATATAGCTATTTTTTTGAACTTATCTGGTTGACCATGACCCAAATCAAGGCGTACATATGTGAACCTTTGAAATTGGCATCTTTTAGAATTAGAGAGTTAGATTTTGAGTATAAGCGTATAAGGGAATGTTTAGATGCGCGTTTAAGCTAATTATTTAATCTTGAGGTTGTTGGTCAACGTGGCCATCATTATGAGAAACAGCTGCAAAGTTGCTGTAAGTAAAATAATTCTCAAGGTAAACCTGACATTACCTAACCTATCCTTAGCTTTAAGCACTAGTTATTTGATTCTGGTTCTGTAAGTAAAAAAAACTTTTGCGTTTTTTCTCCTTTATTATTTGTGGTGCTAATAGAATGAGTATGTCTTCTATAATTTAAAACAGGTTTACCTGCCATTGTTGCAAGAAATACAATTATGGATTCTAGATCTGACTCTGTTTTTCTTCCATTAATCGGAAGAAAAGTGCAAACTTCAAATGCTGCTATGAATGCCTCCAGTTTTGAAGGTGCTGATTTTCTAATCTATGAAAATAATAGAGAAGAAATTATAGAGGATTCAACAATTTCTGCAATCAATCAAATTAAAATTCCAATATTTATATCCCTTGGCTCAATTAATGAAGATAAATTATCCAATGAGATGTTATATCTATTACAAATGGGAGCATGTGGTTTAGTTGTTTCATTGGATGGATTGAAGTTGTTGGGCAACGATGCTTTGAGCAAGATATATAGCATGCCTGTATCTGATACAAAAATTGAAGCTTTAAAGAAAGGGTTAGAGTTTGACCGGTCAAACGGGTTTCCAAGCGGAAAGGGGTCCACGGGTTTTGTGAATTTGTTGGATCGAGAAGTTGAGTTGATACAAACCGAGAGATCGTTGATGCTTGAAACAATTGATGTTATCCAGAGAGCTTCGCCTCTGGTGATCTTTCAATCTTGCTATTTAGTAGCCAGGTTTTCTTTTGGTTAAAATTATAGGTGGCATTGTGGAAAGATTTCCTTATTTTTTCTTTACATTTTTTTTGGGTTTGGGGGGTGGTTGGGGGTTGGTAAAGGGTGATAATGACAACTTTTATTGCGGGCCAAGATAATTGTGCCAACATGGAAACACTTTTTTGTCTTTGTTTTTCTTGAATTTTATAAAAATTCAATGTTTTTAAATTTTAATAATGGATAAAAGATGGGTGGTTGTCGGAAACACGCTATCAAATTTTGTTGAACTCATAAATAAGTACATGGCCTTTATCTTTGCATGATTTAATTCTTTTTATTCATAAAACTTAACGAATATGTCTTTTTATAAGGTTAAGGAACTTAATCATGCAAAAATAGGGCATTTTTTCGTTTAAATCAGGAAGTTGAATAATTTAATCATGCAATATGGACCTGTCAGCTGACTACAAATTTACTCTTGCAAAAATAAAAAATCCCGGGACTTATGTGTGAATTTAACACAAGTCAGAGTCTTTTGGCATCTGCTCTTGTTACACTTTAGGTGACATTGACATTTTCAACTTCTTTTTTTCATTTTAGATGATTTTCTTGATGATGTGTATAGATCGTACACAAATGATAACCCAAATCGATCAGTTTAGTGGTTTACCCTTAAATGAATTGAAATTACTACCTCTGGATGAAATGGTTAGATTTTCAGTTCGAATTATATTCATGTAGACTGATTAGTTAATTTGGATGGATTTCTATTTTAGATGGAGGAAATTTCGCTTCTCAATGACGCTGTTTCACAACTCAGTGAGCCTTTCTTACTGGTTATAGTGGTAATTGTGCGCTGAACTTCAACAAATTCTGGTTCTGCGGGTGTAAATTGGTATTAGCTCTTAATTTCAAATGATTTTACTTTTATATTTGTTACAGAATCAAATTCAACTCGCATTTGGTACTTACGTAATTACTGGTTTAAAAGTGGATATTTTCACATGGTCTATATAAGTAATAGTAACATTAGGATTGGCAATTTGTCAAGGTTTTGTTTTCTTGACTTTTTCCTGTTGGTTAACCTCAGAATTCAGTTATGAAATATGTTGCATTTATTTTCAAGTTAAGAATATGAATCTGAACACCAGGACAGAAACTAAATATGAAACTAAGTTGGTAGAGGTGGAAAAATTGGCGGGCTGGGTGATAGACCAGAATAGGGAAAGTTAAAGGGTATTAGTTAATTTATTATACATGATTGCATATGCTTGTATTTAAATTGTGACCATTCTTAATAAAGTAATTTAGGTTGTAAATGGCTAGTATACCTTTTGCAGCTTTTACATCGTTGATAGAGTTTCTTTTTAGCAACTTTCCTAGGTTTATTTATATTGACTTGTTATCATAAAATATAACCCATTTGCACATAAACGGGTTAAAAATTGCCACCTCTACCGGGCAGGCAATAAAATAAAGTTCACAAAATAAATGGTGGTGGTCACCGGAAATAAAAATCAGACGTGGGGAAGTAATGAGAAATTGCTTAAAAAATTGTATTTGGAATAAATATAAAATTGCCTATACTAAACCGATGGATTATCTTATTTTGATTTTTCAACCTGAACAATCTCTTGTAGGCACATATCTAACATTTTAGTGTTTTAACATAAAATAGTGATGCATGTTTTTACTAAACATGTTCCTGATATGAAAAATCTTATTGGGATGAAAGTGACTGTATTGCTAAGATTTCTGGGGGTTCTTTGTCTCTTTCTTTTTCCAATTAATCATGATTTTCTAATGACTTTAAGGTTGCAGGGTGAATTTAATTCTGGAAAATCTACTTTCATAAATGCTCTTCTTGGGAGAAAATACCTAAAAGATGGAGTTATTCCTACAACAAATGAGATAACTTTTCTACGGTATTCTGAGCTTGATTCTAATGAACAACAACGTTGTGAAAGGCATCCAGATGGCCAATATATATGTTATCTAGCTGCACCAATACTTGAGCATGTGAGTAAATAAAATTTATATATTTATTCATAACCCCTTTTCTGTCTAACATTACTTTGGATAAGTAAATTATCCATAATCCCTTTTCATTCTAACGTCACTTTGGATAAGTAAATTATCTGCCATATCTTAAAATTATGTGTGAAGCTCCAACCTTTGGTTCTGTATCATATGCATATGAATCTGTGAAGCCCTTATAAGTTTTGGGACTCGTTTCCATTTCATTGGAATGAAAAAAGTTGTTTTTTTTTGGCTAATTAAATGGATTATTTCTGAAGGAATGTAATTGCTTCCATTTGGTTTTTTACATTCCATCATGAAATGCAATGAGAAATGATATCGGGCGACCCATTTTTTTCTCTGTCCTCTTGAGTAACATAACTCTGTTTATATATTATTCAGAATTTCGATTAAATTTTTTTATTTCCAAATCTAACGACAAAAATAATTTTTTTAAACAAAATTGTATACGAGGTTTTGATGAGCTCTTAGCATGATTAATTTGTCTTATTTGTAAATTGAAAATTCAATAATCCTTTTTAAATAATGTATAAAGTAAAGATGAAAAATATACATTGTTATAATTTTAAAAAAATATATGGCTACTCATCCCATTCGCTAAAAACCAACCAGTCATGACAATGGTATGTGACATGCCATCCAATTAACTTGCTTATTACATTACACTATCCATTCCAGCCTACCCGAAAACCCCTAGTTTTTGGACTACTAGTTTACGTCCATGTTTTAAGTTGATCTGGACATTATTTGGTCTCACATTGTCTGTGACCAAGAATTTAAATCCCTTAGCTACTAGTTAGTTTTACAATTACTTATCTATTTTTGGTAAAACAGATGATCATTGTTGATACACCAGGAACTAATGTGATTCTACAAAGACAACAACGTTTGACCGAAGAATTTGTTCCCCGAGCCGATTTGCTTCTTTTTGTTATTTCTGCAGATCGTCCATTGACCGAAAGTGAGGTATAATTATTGGGTGGATTAGGTTGGTTGACCGAAAGTAAGGTATAATATTGGGTGGATTAGGTTGGTTGGGTATGTGTTAGGGTAATGGTGCTTTTCTTCTTGAATGCAAAATCGGTCGGGCGAGGCCAAGTGTGTTAGTTATATTACAACCTATATTATTGTCATGATAAACTTTTTTTTTTTAATTAAAACAATTTTGAAGTGTTTTGCATTTTGAATACACTTTGGTGACTTTCAATCCGTTTGAACCTCTTGATCTGTTCAACTAATTTTCATTTTCGCCATCTTGTTAAAAGTTTAACCATTAGAGAGAGAAACCAAAAGTTACCTGTTGACCCTAAATGGGTCAAAAATGCCACCTTTACATGTCATGATCTAGGATGTGGCCATGCATAAACTTGTGATGCACTTCTTTATTCTAATGCTGATTATCGTTCTTGTTTGGTGCTTTTTAGGTTGCTTTTTTACGTTACACACAACAATGGAAGAAAAAAGTTGTGTTTGTACTGAATAAATCGGATATGTACCAAACTCCCGCTGAGGTTCGTACATACGTCCCTTCAATCTTGCTTTTTTTTGTTTTGGGGTGTGTGTGTTGGTGGTGGGTGGGTTTTTTTTTTTTTTTTTTTTGGGGGGGGGGGGGGGGGGTGGATATTTTACTTTGAGTAATTATTCAGTTTTATACTATTTGCCCGCACCCCTGAGATAGTTGTGCCAAGGAGTTCTTTTGGTTTGAATCCAGTAAGTTAGAGCTGACAATTTCAACCCATTTACTTACAAGTGGGTCGATTTGGGTTGTATCATATCTCACATGGATAAAATCAGAAAATTTAGCTGAAAAACTAACCAGAACTTGTTTGGGGGTCAATTCAACCCATTTCTACCTGTCACCCCACACCCATATTCCAGCACACTGATAACGGGTTATCTTCACGCATGTTCAACATTTATCTAAATAAATGCAGCTTGAGGAGGCAATTGGATTTATCAAAGAGAACACGCAAAAGTTGTTACAGAACGAAGTAATATTGTTTCCTGTATCTGCCCGATCTGCCCTTAAAAGAAAACTAACAATAGACAGTGTTGGAGAAAAGCATGAAGAAGTGTCAGGGGATGATTCATATTGGGAAACAACAAGCTTTTATGATCTTGAGAAGTATTTATATAGCTTTTTAGATGGGTCTACAAGTACAGGAACTGAAAGAATGAAACTTAAACTTGAAACACCTATTGCAATTGCAGAACAATTGCTTTCTGCATCTCGAAAACTTGTGGAACAAGAATACCAACAGGCCAAGAAAGATCTGATTTCAATTAAAGGGCTAATAAGTAGTGTAAAAGATTATAAATCCAAGATGGAAGCTGAAAGCGTATCTTGGAAGAAACAATCTTTGTCAATGGTATGATACATAACAAATTTTTTTGAGTGGCAGCCAAAAGTATTATGTGGGGTAATATATACGGAGGACCCAAATATTATACTTTTTATTATTAAGGCCGACATATATCAAAACTAATTTAAAAGCCAACCAATGATGTATATGATTTCATTTATACTAGTTCCAACCTTAAAGCATGTTAGGTGATGAGAACATCCTTAAAATTATTTTTATAAGTTACAATAATTGTCTTCTCAAAAAATTTGAGGGCACTTTTCTCATCCGATTAAAAAAGCGCCCTTTGATTTTGAAAATCACAGAAAGTACCTCCATAAGACATCAAGATGTTATTGGTTAAAATTGTTGGTTTTTTAAAAAAATTGTGGGCATTATTGTCATTTTTCTACAAACGAAGAAAGTGCCCTTAAGGTTTCTTAAATTACGAAACATACCTTTGATGAGGCATCAAAATGTAAGATTGAAATCGTGTTCTTTTCTGAAAACTGAAGGACATTTTCATCATTCAACATGTTATCTTGGACAGAATTGGTATAAATGAAACTTGTTACATACTTGAGAGTGGCCTATTGAAGAAAAGGTTGAATACTTGGGTGGTCTGCCCTTAAAATTTTTCTAAGGTTATAAGAAAATATATTTTTAAATTTGTTTTGGTGTTTTAAAATGCAGATAGATAAAACACAAGCACAGATTGTGGATCTTGTTGTTTCAACTCTGCGGTTATCCAATCTTGATCTTGTGGTATCATATGTTTTTAGGGGTAATAAATCGCCGATGCCTGCGGTTGCAAGTGTTAGAAATGATGTCCTTGGCCCAGCATTATTGGAATCACAAGTAAGTAAATAAATAAATAATTTTGGTGTTAATAAGAAGCGACAAAATGGGTGAGTCAGGTTGACATAAAATGCCTTTTGTCCAGTATTTAATATTTTTTTGGAATTAATTAGTGTGTGAATTATGGTTATGAAAAGGGAAAATTGTCATAGAATAGTAATGAAGTTTCAAAAGTGTTCCAATTTGGTCACTCATGCCTACTTACCTCAAATTGGACCACTAAACCATCAAATCAAGCCATTATAGAATTTTCGTACGGAAAGAAAGTAATGGAGAGGAAGACGTGGGGGTCGGAAATTTCAATTTATGATATTATATTAAAAAATAAAAAAATATGTTAATTATATTAAAAAAATAAAAAAATTACCTAAAATTCATGTCACCATTCCACATTAGCATGAAAAAAAGAAAAACTTATTTCCTAATTGAAACAAAAAAAACCTGCTAAAAAACATGAAAGCCGAGTGAACTAATTGGAACATTTTTTAAACTTGAGTTACATAATTGGAAAACTTTTAAAACTTAGTTACTATTTTGCAAAGTTACCCCTTACGAAAATCATACAAGTTCAAAAACTATCTAAATTTTTGAGTTTTTCGACTGGTTTCTCTTTAGCTATATCTTTTTTTTTATTAATTTTCTTTTGATTTACGTGTCTAAATTGTTAGACATGATGGGATCAGATTGCACCTGTAAAAACCCGCTAAAATTCGTCCAAAGAGTTACAAAGTCAATCTTTACCCCAACATGGAATCAAGGGGGTGTCTAAAAGTGTGTTTTGCAAAAAAGTTTGGATCATAACGCTAGGTATAGGTGAATACTTGTATCTTTATCTGGACAGTCAATTTTCTTAAAACTTACTACTTCATGAAATCTTATTATTTTAACCCTAACATAAATCTGATTTTCCTTTTTACCCAAACACTCAAAACTTATCTAGTCATAAAAATCAGATCAAAACATATTCATAAATTGCATTTTGCTTATTTCTTGCTTTTATCATGGAATTTTCTTAACATGCAGAAATTACTAGAGGAATATGGGGTATGGCTTAAGTCAAATAATGCACGTGAAGTAAAATTTTATGAGGAAACTTTTGAGAAAAAATGGGCTTCATTTATGGTCTCAGGAAACCGATTTATGTCAGAAACACATAAGTTGGTTGAGAAAGAAAATAAATTCAGTATCAAAGTAGTAGAGGACTTCAGTGCTGCTGCTGCTTCCAAGCTATTTGAGCAAGAAATTCGTGAAGTGGTGAGCTTTATTTTGCCATACGAGTGGGTGGACGAGTCTAAATGGGTTCATTTTTAGGAAATATTTAAGTGGGTGGGGCAACGTGTGAACTTGGATTCATCATCAAGACAAATCAAACGGGTTTAGTTGACCAGTCAAACACTGTTTTTGAAGACTCTTGACTTTCTTAATTAATTAATATATGACATAAACTACCAACACACTCTTCCATTTTCACAATTGTACCTTAGTCGTTGTAGTTTTCTTTGTATATCCAAATCATTGAAAGATGACTTCATGTCCCGTTTTGGTCATTTTATAACTATTAATTTAACATTGTTTAGGTCGGGCATTTCTATATACAAAACCCTGGTTTATTGTTAATACCCATTGATGTATATTTACCATGCTAAAATAAATAATCCAACTTTTGCAAGGAGGCTGTAAATATATGATAATGCTTGAGCAGTTCTAAAATGTTTGACCCTTTATTTTTTTTGTATCTAAATCTCTTATTTCAACAGCATTTAATTATAAACCAAAAACTGAACCATCATCACATAAAAATGCTTGTTGCACTGTTGTAGTCGTTACATATGCGTCTTCTATTTTCCGTTGCGCTTCAATGATACGAACCCAGTCAATCTGGGATGGCAGGAAAATGACGGTTGCTTCAGAAGGTGGGTAGAACTTAGTGGGGCAGTTACATTTTATCTTCTTTATATTTGCTTATGATGTTCTAGTTTTAGGGGGAGTATTCTGCTTATGATCCAAGTTTCAGGGAATGTGGGGTAGAACTTAGTAAGGCAGTTACATTTTATCTTCTTTATATTTGCTTATGATGTTCTAGTTTTAGGGGGACTATTTTGATTAAGTTTTCTGGGTTGTAATTTGGAGACATGTCCTTCTCAAAGTGGACTGTACCGTTCTGTTCTTGTTTAAGTTTCAATCAAGCCGACTGGTGTTCTATCATTATGTTTCAGGTAGTACCTGAAATTTAGACAGATTTGTGTAGCTAATTTGATCATATCACATAAACTTATATATAGTGCTTATTAGTCTTTTTCTTGTTACAGTTCTTGGGGACTTTTGGTGGAATAGGAACAGCCAGTTTGTTAGCTTCACTTTTGACGTCAGTGCTACCAACTACTTTAGAAGATCTTCTTGCTCTTGGGCTTTGTTCTGTTGGCGGGTAATTCATCTTCTTATGAGTGTCCTCTGGGCTGGTTGGGCAATGGGTCAAAACGGGTAGTTTTCTGTATGGATGAAGTTACAAGGTCCCTGTTTTTTTTAGATCTTTTACAAATAATTCGTGTCAACATGGTTATAAAAATGATATTATTCCAATAGTATTCTAGGTTTTTATAAAATGATTTAAAAGGTTTCGTGCATTCAAAACGCCGTTTGACCCATTGCCTTTTTTAGCCTTTCTTTTAAATGTGTTTGGCTCGTCATAGATTAAACATAATCCTAATGACACATTCATGGGTAAATGGGTAAATCACTGATTCTACTACATCCCATGTATTTATATTTTAAAGCCTTAAGTCCAAAAGTTTCAAATTTTCTATTAATAGTTTCTCTGATAAATACAACGGAAATTATACTATTCTACCAAAATGGTTTAGAAAGTTTTATGCATTATAAATGCCCAGTTTGACATGTTTCCTTTTAAACTAGTTTTTATTCTATTTGTGCGGCATGTTAGATATAAAACAAAACCAACCCGAACTACTTCTACTTTCTTCCATATATAATATATAAATGTTTTGAATCTTGAATGTGATATCCTTGTTTTAGAACAAACGGAAGATTCACAAAATATTGTAATCTCTAAGTCTCTAACTAGATCTCTTTATGTTCTAGCTATGTGTCAATCGCAAATTTCCCAGTTCGTAGGCAAAAAGTGGTTGATAAAGTAAAAAGGACTGCTGATAATTTAGCCCGTAAACTCGAAGAAGCAATGCAAAAAGATCTAATAGAGACAACCGAAAGTCTTGAAAATTACATTAAGTTTGTCGGTAAGCCTTATCAAGAATTGGCCCAAAGCAGATTAGATGAACTTGTGATGACTCAAGATGAACTTACAAAAATGGAGGAAAGAATAAAAGCATTACAGATTGATATTCAAAATCTCCACTTGTCATCATAGTAGGTTGAAACTATACTGCCCTTATGAAGCACATCCTTGAATGGTGAAATTTGTGTTCTGCATGTTTTTCTAAACCAACATCTTGTATGTTGTATGATCATGTATTGTATAATAGAACTTTGGTATAGATATTCATTTTCATTGACATTAATAAGTAAAATTGAAAGGATGTTATCTTGTAGATGTCATTATCCATCAAGTTCAACACAAATTAGTTAAAAGGGTTGGCAGCTGCTATTATTTTCATAGCTGCTGGTTACACAATTGCAATTTTTATATTATGACAAACTTAGATTTTTGGTACACTTAAGGGCTATTTGTTTATGATTTAGATGTCTGAGTAGTTCAGCATTAATAATAGTTCAAAGTATTTGTTTCGTGAGCAGATATCTGAATGGTTAAGCATTATACTGAGTCTGAATGATTAAGAGCTCTTATCTGAATTGGTCAGACATTTGTCTCTGAATAGTTAAGCAATATATTAGCTCTTAATGATTCAGAGTTTAGTACTTATCCATTCACTAGTTGTCAAACAACCTCTTATTCTTAATGTTGTACTGTTGTCAAAGGCTGTTGTAGTGATTCTGTTTGTGTGGTCATTCATAGTACTTTTGAATCATAAACTTACCAAAAGATGTGTTTGAACTTGAAGAAACTAATATAATAAAGTAAACGGAGTTACAACATCCTGATGATGGGATTAATAATTGTGCGGTTATATTATTTTTTAGAAGGGGTACACATGCATATGTAGTATTGTTATGTATTTTTTATCTTTAAATATATATTTTTTAAATAGACTTAATGAGAAGTGTGATACCTGTATTGCTATGTGATTAACAACCGTATGGTTATATCATTTACAATTATGTTGTTTACCGCTATAAATGTACTAATATCATTATAACCGTGTTGTATTTATCATTACAATCACATAGTTGTATTGTTATAACAGCTTAGTTATATGGTATGATAATATAGTTACCCTTTTGTTTGTTTTTGTCAACAAATAAGACTATTTTATTTAATGAAAGAGTAACCTGATGAGGTAATATAAAATAAAACTATTTGAGTGATGAACATGCTTATAAAACGCAAGTCGTTGCTACCTTCCACAAATTTATAGAGTAACAGATAATAACATGTTAATATTTTTAGTCGTGTTATGGCTTTGTCTTTTGGTTACGCAAGATATCTTTTGTGTAACTAAATATATTATATTAGTTTTAGTAAACCCGTGTAGTAACGGGTTAAATTAATAAAATATTAATATAATAAAATTTTATTAATTATAAAACGATATTATATGATAAGATATGATTGAAATAACATTAATAACCATATTTCTTTCTTAATTTTTTAAAAAACTGTTTTTAATTTAAAAAAAAGTTGAATAATATAATTAGTAATTGATTAATTATTTAATAAGAGAGAAAAACAAAAAAAAATTTGACAACAAAGAATATAATGCTGCAACGTGTCACATTTAGTTATTATTTTATTAAAGTAGGTAGATCTAGATTTCACATTGCATGACGGAATACTTAATACATATTAATTTGGTAATATACAAGTCTCTCGCTACTAGGGGTGTTAAAAAATATTCGAATCCGAAATATCCGAAAATCCGAAACTCGGATATCTGAAAATTCGGATATCCGAAATTTCGGATTCGGATTCGAATAGTGATTTTGAGAATTTTCGAATATTCGGATATCCGAAATATTTTTTATAAAAATTATAAAATATTATATATTAATTAGAAATTTCATATATTTTCATATATTTCGTATATTTTTATACAAACTTCGGATATCCAAAAACTTTTTCAATTAAAATTATTAAAATTTTATAATATTTATTAAGTAATACAACTTTTTTTGGAATTCGGATATCCGTTCCGAATCCGAAATTTCGGATATCCGAAATTTCGGATATCCGAAATCCACTATCCAAAATTTTCAGATATCCGAAATTCGGATATCTAAAATTCGGATATTCGAATTTGAACACACATACTCGCTACACCGCGTAAGGTTACTATCACTAGTTATAATTATAATAAATTCAATACACAGAGGAAAAACTTAATGTAATAGAGAATTCACAAATATATAATTTATATAACTTTATTAGAATGATATTATTAGATGAACAACTCTAATACTACCAACCTCCTCTAAACGTCCATGATGGATCATTATACGATCTATATACTTTTGACAAGTAATACCCATCTTCTTTTAATAGCCAATAAACATTTCCAACTTCAGACCGACCAATAAAAGATGCTATATCAGTGTCAAAAACATTAAAATGTGCAAACTGCGATCCACGAGAAAAATCTCCTGCGAAAACCGTTCTGCGCCATATATTTTCACAAAAACTGAACTTGTACCCATTACCAAAACCGAGGTTGTGATAGCCAAGATCATCGTCGCTTGATTTCACATGAAAACTAATTGTTGATTCTGGGATTCCATTATAAATAAAAACATTCCAATCAGTTGTACAAAGTTTGCTATGAGAAGGTGTTATAAGAAAGCAAACGAAACAAGTTAGTACGATGAAAATAGAAAAAAGTTTCTTTGTAAAAAAGGTATTCATTTTCACGCTCCGAATGATGAGAATGAGTATTTGAGTGTCTTACTCTCATATGTTATAGGCCATGGATGCATACTAACAATATATGTTGTAATAAGAATACAATTGTAATATTACAAGTTTAAATACGTAATAAATAGTTTAATTAAATAGTATTTATTAGATGCGTTATATTTGGTTTAAATATGTAATAAATAGGTTGAATATATATTATTTATTAGATTAGATGGGTTATATTCGGTTTTCGATAAACGAAAATGACCATTTATTAATATTCCATCAAAGCCTTTAAGTTGTCAATGAGAGTCTATCAAAAGATATGCGATGGTGGTGCGTAACGGTAAACAAAGGACGTAGATATAAAAATAAGATTAATGTGTATATGAAATAATCATTCGATAAAAAGTTAATGATGTGTATATATGATTAATGGGAAGGGTTAATTACAAAATCAATAGTTATGTGAAAACAAAAAAAATCATAGAAACCACCGACATAATTTATAACCTTTATGTTTCTTTAATTGTTAAAAGAGTATTTTAAGTATCAATTACATATATGTTGAACATACTTACTAGAATGAAGAGTGTTACGTATACTTAATCTATGTGGAATAAATAATTCTTAGATATACTTAATCTATGTGTGATGTATACGTAAAACTATGTTATGGTTTTCATTTGACCCCTACTCCCATCTACACACATATATATAGATGGTAGTGATAAAAAAGAGTTATTTACATTATTGGTCCATGTGATATGCCCAGTATTGATCACAATTTCTAAGAAATTACCTAATTGATTTCAATTGTTTGTCAAACTGTAACACACTTGTCCTTGACACTAATTTCTATTAACTTTTTAAGTTAATTGAGTGTGAAAAGACTCTTTTACCCTTAAAGGCTTAAAATAAAAGGCAAATACATAAAATATATATATTAATGTGGGACCCATTTTCTTTTTAATTAATATATATACACATATAGACACATACAAACACCACAACATCATCGTCAACATTCATCAATACCATCATCATCATCCATCTTACTAAGGAACACCATGGTCACCGTCCAACACTCACCGTCGTCGTCTAGCAACCAGGGGCGGATCTACGCCTAGACGAACGGGGTCAAGTGACCCCATTGATTTTTGAGTCGGTAGTGTAACGTATAATACCGAATTTTTGAGTGAACCCATAGTTTTTCAGGAGGTGAACCCATTACTATTTTAAAGTTCGCATGGAAACTTAAATCTGATCATGGTTCACTGGTTAGCATGCGCTCCTGTGGAGTAGGAGGTTGTGTGTTCGATCCTTGCAAGTTGCAAGTTCGCGACTTTGTTTCTTTTTTTACTATTTAATCAGGAAAATTACAATTTTACCCTTACTTTTAACACAAAATGTAAGTTTTATTTGATTTCTTTTGATATTATATTTTTCATAACATTCTCAATGCAATTTAATTATGTATATCCCGACCCGACCCGACCTGACCCGATGGGACCACCAGAAAAATTATATGTTGTTTCGTTGCAAATCAAATCACTAAAAAATAGTGACCCTCTACAAAAAATTTCCTCGTTCCACCACTGCCAGCAACCCTCCGCCACCCTTTTCTCGTTGCCTCTCTTTCCACCCAACCCTCCTTTACCGCCTCTATATCCTCTGCCACCATCCTCCTCTAGACCCTCCCACCATCACCGGCTGCCACCTTCGTTAGTGACGACGACTATGCGTATCTAAATAGTTTGAATATATATTATTTATTAGATGGGTTGTATTCGGTTTTCGATAAACGAAAATGATCATTTATTAATATTCCATCAAAGCCTTTAAGCTGTCAATGAGAGTCTATTAAAAGGTATGTGAGAATCCATCAAAAGGTATGTGATCGTGGTATGTAATGGTAAACAAAGGATGTAGATATAAAAATAAGATTAACGTGTATATGAAATAATCATTCGAGAAAAAGTAAATGATGTGTATATATGATTAACGGGAAGGGTTAATTAAAAAACCAATAGTTATGTAAAAACAAAAAAAATCATAGAAACCGCTCACATAATTTATAATCTTTATGTTTTTTTAATTGTTAAATAAGTATTTTAAGTATCTATTACATATATGTTGAACATACTTATTAGAATGAATAGTGTTACGTACACGTAGAGCTATGTGGTATAAATAATTGTTACATATATTTAATTTATGTGTGATATATACGTAAAGCTATGTTACAGTTTTCATTTGATCCTTACTCCCATCTACACACATGTATAAAGATGGTAGTGATAAAAAAAAGAGTTATTTACATTATTGGTCCATGTGATATGCTCATATTACAGTATTGATCCTAATTTTTTAAAAATTATATAATTGATTAGTTTTAGTAAACCCGTGTATTACACGGGATGAAAAAATAAAATATTAAATTAAATAAAAAATTTATTAATTGTTAAACGATATTCAAAAATATGATATGATTAAAATTATATATGAGTGAGTACTATAAATAATAAAATAATGATATCAACTATTTAAATTTTTATTTTTAAACTACTTTTGTTTAAAAAAAAATATTTTGTTTCAAAATAAACCGTTTTAAAAAGTATATCTTTTAAAAAAATTTTATATAGCTCTAAATTTTAATTATTTTTAATTTATGAGAATTTTTCTTTTCTAAAAGAGTAAACTTCACTTTTGCTCCCTGTGGTCTGGTCCAAATAACTGTTTTCATCCAAACGTTTCAAAATCGTGATTTTGCTCCTTGTGGTTTGCAATTTTTCTCGGTTAACTCCAACCCACTAACACCGTTAATTAATTCTGTTAAAAACAAAAGCATTTTAATCATTTTACTTGTAAGGCTAATTAGGTGACCTATTAACATACTTTATAAGCACAGAGACTATTTATGTAACATATTCAAAATAAATAATAATAAATATCTCATCTCTCTTTCTTTCACTTCAAGATCCAATCACCACCACCACCACCACCACAATCACCACCACCACCATTGGACTCCATCAAAATAGAGAAACGACCCGCACCATCGCAACTACCACCATCGACCTCCACCTCCACCAACAGAGCCACCACCGTTCATCTCCACCTCCACCAACACAGCCACCACAGCCTCCACCAACACAGCCACCACCGCCGACCTTCGCCTCCACCAACACAGCCACCACTGTCGACCTCCGCCTCCACCACCACAGCCACCACCGCCGACCTCCGCCTCCACCAACAAATCCACCACTGCCGAGTTGGGTTTCCGCCTCCACCAACAAATCCACCACTGCCGATTTGGGTTTCCGCCTCCACCAACAAATCCACCACGGCCGATTTGGGTTTTAGGGTTCAGTTTCAGTGCGTAGAGGGTGAGAAGGTCCGGTGGGTGGTCGATGGTTATTTCAGTGAGAAGGTTCCATGGGTGTTTAGAGCTGAGAAGGTATTGAGGTGGTGGGGTTTTTGGTGGCGTTGGGATCAGCGGTGTTGGGGCTGTAGTGTTTGTTTGGTGGTGCTCGTGTTGTGGTGGTAGCGGAGGTGGAGCAATGGTGGAGGTGGGTGGTGGTGTGATGGTGGAGGTGGCCAAGTGGGTGTTGATGGCAGGAGGTGGTGGGTGGGTTTTGGTGTCGGGTGGGATAGAAATGGAAGAGGGGTTGTGATGGTGGTAGGTGGCTGCGTCGGTGATGGAGGCCGGTGGCGGCGTCGGTGATGGAGGCCGGTGGCGGCGTCGGTGAGGCGTCGGTGATGGTGGCCGGTTCGTTTAGGGGGGCAGGTGGCGGTGGGGATTAGAGTTAGCATTTTAATAAAACTAGTATCTTTCCCTCCGCGCGTTGGGGCCGGACTTGTGTGCGTGTATATATATATGTTTGTAATCCGTGTATGAATCTATGTTTGTAATCCGTGTAGTAACCATGTTATATAGCCAATAAACCAAGTGCATAGTGATACATCAGAATTGTTTTCAACTCGTGGCTGGTTTACATCAATGATTCAATATTGACGACACGCCTTAATAACGTTTTATCATATTCTGAAATTATTGAGCGCTTTGGCCGGATATACAGAAATCTTAAAGATAAGCACAAAACCAATAGACTTGGCATTCTCTGCTAGAAAGGGAGACAACATAGCAATGCAGCATACTACAATTATAATTACCACCACACCCCACATCAAACAAACAATTCTTTCTATGTTTATCCTTCATTTGTTTAGCATGAACAAACCATCTGTTCCACCACTCACAAACCTTCCATGTCCATTTTCTTTAACACTATCACAGCCTCAAGTTTTCCTCTATTCTTCATAACCAGATTCATCTTCCTTTCAATCATTTCGAACAATCTTCCGCTACCAGTAAAGGGGTGAGCCTACGTGATCCGGTGGGTATTTTATTGTTACGCATTTAAAATCTGACCTATTATCAACAAACCCAATTTACTATTTGTGCCGTTGCCATACATAAGTTGAAATTTCCTAAGAAATACAACTTGCAATTTCACGTGCTACAAAGTGCAAGCTGCGATAAAAAAATCGGATCATGCAATGTTGCCAAGCAAAAACAGATGAAAACCTACAAAATGGGTGTAATGGTTCATTGCTGCTTTATGCTGCTTTATAGGTGTGTTTGGTGACACGTAAAGTATAACATAACCATAAGTTCAGATTAATTAAATTAAAATTAAGAAAGTTTTAGGTTCCTAAAATCCTAAACCCCAAAACAAAACCGATCCAAACGTAGAAGGCTTGATCAATTGGGTATAATTATAAAAGTTAGCTAAAATGGAAACTGGTTAAACATCCAATAGGTTTAAAATATGAAACTTAAAAAAAGCAAACACAAAATGAAACATGTTTACGGGTCAGCACAACCGATCTGACTCATTTTGATTAGTTGAACCTCTCCCTAGGGACTACGCATTTTTCACCTCTAACGAATTTGATTACTGACCTGCTTGGATGAACATTCAAGTGGCTCATATGTTGTATCTTCATAATCATTTGAGGTTTTATTTCATATTCCACATCATTCCAATTAGATACTTCCATGGGAGCTCATTTATATACTACACTTTGAAGACAATTAGAGTTAAATCCATAATCCTTATTTTTGTAAAAGTGTAACTGAAACAAAAACATTAGTTGCATCTATTTCATTTTAGGCGAAATTTTAGGCCAAAATGATCTCCATAGTAGTAGACTTAGATAAAAAAAAAAAACAAACAACTCACATGTATGAAAATGCTATTCCTTTGCTTGTCTTGTAATTAAAAATGGACAACTCACGATTAAGTTCCTTACTGAGATGATGGTTAATAAAATCTTGAGAGTCACAATGCAACTCTTTCTCAACACAAAATCTCTTTCTAGAGGCTTCTGCAATTAGGTTAAGCCATTCACAGTGGCAACATGCTATCATCCTCCAGTCGAACCATTTTCTGACTTTCTGTCTCACATGAACCACACTGCAGCCGCAACCTTTAACCGTGTATCGTGACTGCATAATATATTTTCAATTCTACAAATAGCAAGAGAGCAAGAAAGTCTACTCAAATTTTACAAAGAATAAAGAATCAAATGTCAACATCAACAATGGAAAGTTAGGGGGCGTTTGGTTGGAAGGAATGGAATGGAACTGAGAAACTAGTATAATTTTCAAGTAAAATTGTGTTTGAGTGAGCAATTAAAAATAAACCCAAGGGAATGTTTCACCTCAAATTCCTTTGGGTTTTATATTTTATTACCCACTCAAACATAATCTTACTTGAAAATTATACTAGTTTCTCAATTCCATTCCATTCCATTCCATTCCTTCCAACCAAACGCCCCCTTAGAGACATAGTATTGAAGAATATGAATGAAAAAGACTCACCCTTGATTATGTATTCGCTTAAGTTTCATCTCATCTTGCATGAACAGATGTTCTAACTAACCACTGTTGAATGCAAATAATTCAAACAGGACTGATACAAAATAACGATTAATTTATAAATAAAACAGAAGCTAAAACTTACGGTGTCACGATTGCAATAGGTAGAGGAGGCAGTGCCGCCATCAAGGCCAAGCCAAAGGTAACATTAATAAACCGAAATCAGCAAATGCTTTTACCTTCGATCTGCAACAAACCAGTATTTATTAAGGAAATGATTTTGGTGAGCTTATTAGTCAATTAAACCCTAGACCTAAACAATATAAACCATAAAGTAACAATCATTCGACATCCAATTCTAAGGATGTGTGTTGACTCCATGACTTTAAGGCTAAATTTCAATGTCAAAATGCAGAAAGAGAAATATAAAATCAACTAATCTAGGGTTTGGACCCAAAGCAAGGTCAATTTGCCTAAAGAATCCTATAAACTTCCCTTTATTAAAATCAAGTTCAACATCAAAACCAAACCTCGTTTAAATTATTAAACCCTAACATAAAGAACACTAAATCACTAAATTAGACTTCCTTTAAAATACTAAACCATAAATTAAAGAACACTGAAACAAAAGAAATTAACATCTATCAGTTCAAAGAAAGAACCTAATCAAAATTACCTTTTGAACCTTCAAAGAGATCATCCGAAATCACCAACAGAGAAAATCCAACTTCGTTTACCCTGATGCACATATGACATAACCATTGGCTTTATCATCGAGCAGCAATCATCACCTTCATCATCATCGACCGGAGCCTGCAAGCAAGGGTGGACTCTCTCTCATCTGTTTAGGGCGGTGGAATAAAGGTCCAAAGATGAAGTGGCAGAACAGCACACGTGTAAAGTGTGGCTTGCTGTAACTCCTCCTAAAAAAGTGATACAAAGCATCTGCACCGTTGCTTTTTAAAACAAACGGCTCACAGCGTACACAACACTGTTCATTTAGCATCTTCTTTAATTATACAAGCACCACAGCCGGCGGTGCATTCGCCTTGACCGTCGCCACCTAGGGCACGGAAATCAAAGGCGGGTCGGGAACCTGTGCACGCAGCCGGTGGCGGCGGCGATTCGGGGGGGGGGGGCAGAGGCGGCAATCTCATTATATAGACGCAGCCGTTGCCGAAATTCGGTCAAGCAAGAAACCCCCAAAGCCTCCACAAGACGATAACCGACCACCACTCACCAAAATCACCACATGCACCACACGCCGGCGTCGGATTTCATGTAAGACAGAAAGGTTACCACCTACAACGGCCAGAAACGCTTTTATCACCTTCACGAAATGAGTCGAAACCTAGAACACAGAACTCACAACAAACGACAGGGACAAGACGAAAACCCACCACGGTGGTGTAGACACCAGACCCCAACCCCGTCTCTTTCTTTATCTGAAGAAAGTGAAAAAGGGATATATAGAGGCGGTGAAGGGAACAGACATCACCGAGCATATCTTGAAGAAATTAAAATGGAGTGTGCATGTGTCATAGAAGAAAATAAGAAATGGCAGGGACTTGAAGAGGTTACCACGTGTTTATGCTTTGAAATACCAATAATACCCCTAGAACACTATTCATCAACTTGCAAAATTAATATATAGGTAAATTACATCACTGGTCTTTTAAATGAATAAATGGCATAATTAGTCCTGACAATAAATTGACAAAAATACCCTTGGAGTTAACAGAAAAAACCTAACGGTGTTAGTGGGTTGGAGTTGATTGAAACGAATTGCAAACCACAAAGAGCAAAATCGTGATTTTGAAACTTTGGATGAAAACCGTTATTTGGACCAAACCACATGGAGCAAAAGTGAAGTTTACTCTTTTTAAAAATATAATTTTTAAAATATTTTATATTTTTAAAAACGTTTAATGTTTTGAAAAAATATCTTATGATATAAAAATTTATATCTCTAAAAATAACATTTGAAAAAAGATCATTTTTTAATTTACTAAAAAACTATTTTAATCTAAATAAAATAAAATAATATTATTAGTAATTAATGTAATTTTTTAATAATATAGGCAAGCGGAAAAATTTTAGTGAAAAAGAATATGATGATGTCATGTATCCATCTTAGTTATTTTTTATTAGAGTAGAAAGATTTTCTAGAAATAATATAAATAAAAAAAACAACTTTCCTAATTTATTAAAAAATATTTGTAATTTAAATAAGAATTAAGATTATTTAATCTTTCTTAATTTATATAATTATTTAAGAGGAGAGAGTGGCGGGAAAAATAAATTTAGGAGGCCTAAAAATATGACAAGAGTACTCTCAAGTTACTCTTTAGTATTATACTAGCTTTAGTTAACCCGTATATTACACGGACTGAATAAATAAAATAAAATTTTATTAATGATAAAATGATATTATAAGATAAGATATGATTGAAACTACGTATGAGTAAAAACTATAAATAATAAACAATGATATCATTTTTTAAACTTTTTTGTTTAATTTAAAAAATTAAACACTTTGTTTCAAAACAAACCGTTTTAAAAAAATAGCGTTTTTAAAAATTTTCTTATTATAACTTTTAATTAGTTAATTTATAAAAACACTAATTCTAAAATATTTTATATTTTTTAAAAAAGTTGATGTTTTAGAAAAATTTAATATTTTATAAAAAATTATTTTTTAAAAATAATATTAATAAAAAGATTTCTTTCTTTATTTATTAAAAATTATTATTAATCTAGAAAAGATTTGAATAATATTAAGAGTAATTAATGTGGTTATTTAATAGGAGATAGAAGCGGAAAAATTTTAATGAGAATAAATCTGGTGTTGACAAGTGTCATTTTAGTTAACATTTTATTAGAATAGGTAAATATAGATTTTAATTGTTTGTTAAACTGTAACATACGTGTCCTTGAGATTAATTTCTATTAACTTTTTAAGTTAATTGAGGGTGAAAAGACTCTTTTTTCCTTAAAGTAAAAGACAAATACATAAAATATATATATTAATGTGGGACCCATTTTCTTTTTAATTAATATATATACACATATAGACACGTACAAACACCACAACATCATCGTCAACATTCATCTATACCATCATTATCATCATCCATCTTACCTAGGAACACTATGGTCATCGTCCAGCACTCACCGTCGTCTTCCAGCAACCCTCCGCCACCCTTTTCTCGTTTCCTATCTCTTCGCCCAACCCTCATTTGCCGCCTCTAT